>CM061142.1:54722180-55948754 GCA_030789695.1 Scilla litardierei | reverse complement strand
GAAAATCACAGATACTACCATGAATGTTGGCCATCTTTCACATATTTAGTATACAACTATTGAAGAAGAGATATGGACGTCTCCATCTTTTATTCTAATGATCTATTATATATGTAGACATATGTGTCATATTTCGCTCATGATTGAGTACATGTCAAAGAGAACTGATCTTCATTCCCACCGAATAAAGGAACTATGTGAAGACCTAAATTTGAATCATGTATGATATTGCCAGTGGACTTTAGGGGCACAATTAACCAAGATGACGGTTTTGCAAGTTGAGGCCCGGTAAGTCTCATGCTAATTCTATATTTTGTTAAATAAGATCATACGTGATTAGAAAAAAGTATCAACTACTGAAAGTCATATGCTCCCATATGTTGACTCCGTAATGTAAGAATCGAGCTGATGACCAGAAGGATGTGTTGAAAGCTAAAAAGGCAAACAATAAACTACTTCATCTTATGAGTAACAATCAGTTCCTTATGGAGAATTGAGGAGGAGTTGTGGATGCCATTGTTGCCATTAACGAGTCCCCTAGTGAGCACAATGAGCTTAGGAGACATGGATGAGTAGTTACAGAAAAGCTTTATTAAATAGAGTTTGAGGTTGTGTAATGTTCCCGCACTACTTACAAAGGAAGATTGTAGCTAGAGAATGTGCGTGGATAATGGAGCCATTAATAAGATAACAATCAAGTATATGTTTTCGATTACTAGACTTGATGATTTATTATATACGATAGCCGAATCGAGTATCTTCTCCAAGGTTGACTTTAGGAGTGGGTATTTCATTTCCACATCCATGACGGTGATGAATAGAAGACTGCTTTTAAGATAAAGGAGTGGTTAGTCATGCCATTTAGTTTGTCTAATGCCATGAGTACTTTTATAAGGGTTATTACTAAGGTGTTATGTCATTTAAGGTAACTTTGTGGTTTACTTTGACAATATTTTGGTATTAAATCAGAGCCCATGAGATCATTGTTTTCATTTGACTAGGTTTTAGAGACTCCATAAAGATAAACTTTATGTCACTTTGAGAAGTGTGAATTCTTGATCATATTCGTACATTTCTGAAGGTTCATTGTTTCCAATTTTAGCGGATATAAAGTCAGGGCAATTGAGGATTAGTCTATAAATTCAGGGCAATTGAGGATATAAAGTCATGATTCATAAGGTATGTAGTTTTCATGATTTGTCCATATTTTATATGAGGGTTGTTAAGGTTTTTGTACCATCATGGCTCCAATCTCCAAGGGTGGTGCCATGTTGACCCAAGGGAGCCCGAGTCCCCAACCCCCAAAATTCTCAAAAATCCTTTGTGGAGTATATCAAAAATTTTCCCGATACATAGGACATGCCTATAAATTATAATATGGTCCACTGAAAATGGCCCCTTAAAATTGTGGTTCCATGAGCACAGTTTCTTATTTTTATTATTTTTCTAATCAAGCAAGTATTAAATGGTGTTTTATCTCTTAACTTTGGGGTAGTTGGTTTTCCCTTTTTGTTGTTTTCAGACCAACAAATAACTAATTGCATATTTAACTTCTAATTTAGGCATTTGTTTAAATATTTAGTAGAGCATGTAAAGAAAATTGCTACTATTTAAAGTTTTAAACTAGATGAGCAAACTACCTGTTTTCTCCAAAAACAAAAAACAATCAAATTCCTATCATATTTCAACAAGATGTATGTGCATCTTTTGTGTCATGCACGGCTTTCCTTTTTTGCGGAGACGAAATTCTCATTAAACTCTATGTTTCATATGAGATTTTAAGATCTATAATAGCATGAAACAATAAAACATCTATTTTGAATGTTATATATATGTGCGCACACGTCATTTAAGTTTTAGTAATTTGTAATAGCAATTGTAGTTTAACATATCTTCATTCATTTCATATCATCTTCGTCCATTTTGACAAATAAAACATGTAGAACTAATATCTCATTTTTACTGTTCACGTTCGCATAGTATGAAAAACTAACAAGCCTGTTCACCTAAAGGTTTTAGGCTTCATTCAAGAGCTCTTGTAATCAGAAACTCGATAGGGTTGTGAATGAAAATTTAATGATTCATTAGAGGAAAATTTAAAAAAGTTATAAATGAATAGCATTTATCCAAGAAGCTAGATATATGGTGTATGCCGATACTTATAAGAAGTTAGATATGATTGAGGGAGAAAAGAACATCTATCTATTAGTGTGAATGAGAGAAAAAAGCAAAGTGACTTACGTGCAGTACATTAAACATGAAAATCAAAATTTTTTTGATAAAAGATGAGGAGATTAGAAGTAGGCTGGGAGAGTACTTTGACAAACTCTTTAGTGGAAGTTATACTCAGGATATATGACATACTAATGTTTCCTCGGAAGAGTTGAATCATTGTGTTATGTGAAAACCAGAGAGTATGTGAGGTAAGAGAAGCTTTAAAAAGAATGAAACCAAGAAGCACGTGGACCAGATACGATTTCGATTGAGGTGTGAAAATACACGAGATATTGCCGTTATATGGTTGGTAAAGCTGTTCAATAAAATTTGAGAATCAAATAGAATATCAATGGAGTGGAGTAGCATTTTGATATCTTTGTATAAACATAAAGATGAGAAACAAAGTTGCTCTACTATCGTAGAATCAATTTAATGTGTGATACCATGAAGCTGTGGAAGATTGCGATCAATTTCAGGTTGAAAAATAATATCACCATTTCACAAAAATTAATTTGGTTTCATATCAGAACGTTCGATAACAAAGGCACTATATCTCATCTAACAGACTATGGGGCAATATAAAGCAACGCAGGTAGATTTACATAGGGTCTTTATTAACTTGGATAAATCATACGATAAATTCTCTAAGACGTTGCATGATGTGTCTTACTGGAGAATGATGCCCTTTTAAATTATCTTATTCTCATTCAATACATGTATCGAGGAACAGTCATTGATATGTAAATTTATGGAGGAATAAAAAATAACCTTCTAATTACCATTGAGTTACATCAATGTTAGGCTCTGAGTCTCCTCTTTGCTATATTGATGGATCAACTATCTATGCATATTAATATGAAATGCTTTTTTATATGTTATTTACAGATAATATTAGTTTAATAAATAAGAAAAAATGGTGTTTATATGAAACGACCGGGTTTTTGGGGATCATAAATTTTTCAAAAATCTACAGGTCCGACTGATTACGAGTAAAAATAGAATGGACAGAATATAAATATACCGGAAAACATACATCCGAATCTTTGTGCATGGAAAGGAAAGAAAGCTAGTCCTAGAATACTGAGATGCTCTAAAACACATGAGAGATGTAGGATTGTGTTAGACAGTAGATTATATCTATACCAAAGATTCAGTTCATGTACAAGGCAAAAAGAAAGAAAATACACGGCATGTGAAGGTATACTAGGGAATGAAACTGTAACAGGTTGTGAGCACATTAAATAAACTACTGAAGCATGTAAAGGTAAATTATGAAACCCGCGGTATCACACGTTATGAATGCTTCATAGTTGTCATAGTTATGGATTAATTGAATAGTGTAGTTAAGCTACTTCTAAGTTGTGACGCATTAAGATATAAACATTAGTATTAAACAATAAAGCAATAACGGGTAGACAAACAATATATGGCCAAAGGTATGGATGTATCACAATAGCAAACACTCAAAACATTAAACATTAAATTATCCAAGCAAGACAACAAGAAACTGTAATAATAAACTAAGCATGAGTTAGCATGTCCTTTCAGTACTATCTCGTACTATCAGTACTATCTCGTAGACTAAACTGTGATGTCCTATGATAGTAATGTGACTTATATTTGGAGAGTACGATATGCAACCCGAAGACCATCTTGTACCACTGGAGCTATACTGGGCCAAGTCCAAAACAAGAAACATGAGGGGGACTCAAGATCCATTGAACAAGAAACATAAAATGAAAATCCTCCTAGATACTGGTCGAAAGTATTGTTCCAATCACTTTCGCACTCTCTAATATGAGTTACTCCAGTCCCAGTGCAGTCTATATCCTATGTACAATGTTATTGATGCATGTCAAGTTCAGTTTCATGTCTAATAATACTATATCTGGTACTGTGACGGGTTCCAATGCAAACTATGAAATGATTCTAGAGGTGGCTCCCATGGTAAATTTGGCACTTTGTCCCATGTAGAACTTAGCTTCCAATTAGAATATGTACAATATTTCAGAGTCTGTGATCAGTGATGATAATCAATTAACATGTACAATGTTGAAAGCAAGCACTCAGTGTACGATTTTCAGACACGTGATTCATATTATACTATTTATTGCAACCACGTCAGGTATTTGAATCATGTCAATTGTTATCAAACCAAGGGCATGTTACATGTGAAGTATGTAGTAAGAGTTTTCCAATACAATGACATTCTGAAATAAGAACTATGTAAAATAAACATTATAATACTAACATGTGTCTATACTATTTCTCGGTTAGTTGTGTAAGTGCAGAGTCAAGATACGAGGATTGCTTGCTAGTTGTCTAGTTGTTCCCTAGGTTTCATGTCATGAGTTGCTAATGTCAGGTATCATCAGATTCTCATGTAGTATCTATGTTCTAATTACCCTAAATTACGTAGTTCAGGATTTTATGCAAAAGTTCAATGTTCTATTTGCAACGTGTTATGAATCAGGTACAAATGTCGAGTTATTAAAGTTGTTAAATCAATATCAAATTGCATAGCCCCTAACTTAAAGAAATAATCAAGTAATAAATCTGAAGATAAGCCCAATAGGTCAGAACGGAGCTTTAAAAGGACATAGACCATGGCATGCGAAAACATAACAAAAGCCCAAGTAGAATAGTGTCAGCAAAACCCATAGAAAGGCCAAATAAAACAGTACTAGCAAACCCACAGAAAGGCCACAGAAAGTCCTCCCACAAGAGTTCCAACAGTAACCCAACATCATGCTCCCAAGCACCCAACAACAAGAACATCAAGCACCCAACAACAAGAACATCAAGCACCCAACATCAAGAACATCCAGCACCTAGCACCCAACAAGATCATCAAGCACCCAATATCAAGCACAGCGGAACCATAGTCACCAACAAGACCTAAACAACCCACGACAGAACAACAGCCACCCAAAAACAACCCACGACAAGGTACATCCGTCGGCAAAGAACACCCGAAACAGCTAAATAATAATTCCCATGATCAACCAAAAATCCCATTAACACAACAATTTCCAACTTCATATAATTTCAGAAATTAAGGCAAGAAAATAAAATATAAACCAAAAACTTGATATAGAAACAATCTAGCCGAGGAATCCAAGAGATCAAAAGCCCCAAAATCCAAGCTCGAAAGAGATCAGAAAATCCTTGATCGAGATCAGAATTTTATTGGAAGAGAAAGTGGATTTCACATGCATAAAACCCTTGGATTTGTAGGATATGTATATATATATGTATGTATGTTTGGCCGCTGCTGGCCAAACAAATTCTATAAGTTCTGACCCACCAGCGTGTCTAACATATGATAATCCTGACTGGCAAGTATTGCACCAGGATTTGAGGAAAGCCAGGGTCCCCCCTAAGACCAGGCATGCCCCAGTATTGCCCTCTACTGTCCGTCACAGTGCTAGAATTGCGCCATCAGCAGCTCCCCCAACTCCTCTTTTGTAATGTCGGTCTTCTACTGGAACACTCGTGGACTGAATAATACATCCCGTCGTTCTAATTTGAAGCGAAGTCTTCGTAAGCTTTCTCCATCTATTGTGTGTTTGCTGGAAACAAAGGTTGACTCATGTAATGCTCGTAGAATTGCCAGGTGTTTTGCTAAAGAATGTGACAGTGTTGATAACAGCGTCCATCAAGGGGGGCCGTATAGTTATCTTCTTCAATTCTAAAGTTTGGAATATTACCCATATTGCTTCATCGGATCAGCACATTTCGGCCACTTTCACTAACAATGCTGGGTTCGTAATGGGGCTAATAGCCGTTTATGGGTTCAATCTGGCAACTTCAAGGACTTCTCTCTATAACAATCTAGTGGCGGACTCTACTGTATTAAATATATCGCCTTGGTTGGTGGGTGGTGATTTCAATTGTGTTCGTAGTTCTACTGAGAAGGTTAGTGGCCGTCCGGTTGATGTGAAGGCGATGTATGAATTCAACACATGTATTGGGGACTGTCAACTTATTGACCTCAAAAGCACGGGTGGCTGTTTTAGTTGGAATAACAGGCGAACTGGGGGCTCACGTATTATCGCTCGGTTAGACCGGATCTTATGCAATGCTAATTGGTTTAGCCAGATGTCTTCCTCTTTCTATGATTACCTAACGGCCGACACTAGTGACCATTCCCCAATGCTACCATATCTTCTCCCAAAGGTTAGCTCTCCTCCAAAACCATTCAAGCATTATAATTCTTGGGCCTCTTTCCCAGGTTATAAGGAATTTGTCTCTGCAAATTGGAGCCGGCCATTAGGATGCTTGGACCTCCAGAGGCTACATGCTAAGTTCAAATCTTTTAAATATGTTTTAAAGAATTGGGCGGCTGAGAATTTAAAAATGCTGAATGTCAATCTGTGCCATAATGAGCTTCACAATATACAATCAGATTTGAGATTGAAATCTGATATTACTCTCCAGAGACATGAATTATTGGCGTCCCAAAATCTTATGAAGGCTTTGGATATTGAGAAAGAGGATCTTAGGCAAAAAAGCAGACAGAGTTGGCTGACTCTTGGTGATAGAAATTCAAAGTTTTTCTACACTGCTCTGAAATCTAGACATTGTTACAATAGCTTAGATCACCTGATTAATCCTAATGGGGAACGACATATTAATGTTGATGCATTACGTACGAAAGCTCCACTATTCTATCAAAAATTATACAGTCAAGAAGATTATTGGAATGTCTTTCCAAACCTCATTCCGAAACGTAAATTAACTGATGAAGCTGCTCTTTGGATGTATAGGCCGGTTTCCCATGATGAAATCAAGCACGCTTTGTTACAGATTGGTAAAGACAAGGCGCCAGGACCGGATGGATGGAATGCACAATTTTTCCAACACAATTGGGATGTAATTGGCCCTGATGTTATCTCTGGAGTCTCCTCTTTCTTCACCTCGGGTAAGATGCCCCCGAGTGTTAATCATGCTTTTCTCACCCTTGTTCCAAAAAATGCAAATGCGTCGTGTCTAGGGGATTACAGGCCGATTTCTTGTTGCAATGTCCTTTACAAAATTATCAGTAAATTATTATGCAATAGACTGAAGCATGTCATATCAGAGCTGATTTCGCCTAATCAGGCTGCATTTTTGAAAGATAGACTGTTGGTAGACTGCACCCTATTTGCTCATGAGCAAATCTGTGATTTTAGTAACCCAATGGGTGCCAGAACCTGTCTTAAACTGGATCTACGCAAGGCATTCGACAGTGTGAACATGGAATTCATATTTTTCCTCCTTCATCAGATGGGCTTCAGGTTCAAGTTTATTACATGGATCGCTGAATGTATATCTACCACAATGTTCTCTGTTTTAGTTGATGGGTTCCCTGAAGGATAATTTGGTTCCAATAGAGGATTACGACAAGGTGACCCCCTATCACCGTACTTGTTTGTTCTTGTAATGGAATCTTTTTCCCTTCTCATGGCTATTGCAGATTCAACTGGTTCCATCCAACCACTACGAAGATCTGGTTCTATTTCACATCTCCTTTTTGCGGATGATCTCTTGGTTTTCTGTCGTGCTAACTCTCTTTCGCTTAATGGGCTCAAGGATCTTTTAGAGAGATTTAATTGTCTTTCTGGGCTTCAGATAAATTGGGAAAAGAGTTCAGCCATCTTCAGCAAGGGAGTTCGTAATGCGAGAGGCTTATCTGAGATACTGGGTATTAAATGGGTAACTTCTTTCACAACCTATTTGGGTCTTCCCCTTTCTCTAATTATCCAAAAGTAACTTTATTCTCTAGGCTGGTTGACAAGTGTAAAAAAAGGCTCCTAGGTTGGTCCTCGTCGCTACTTTCTATAGCTGGGAAAATAGAATTGGTCCGTTCAGTTATCTATGGCATGGTTGCTTTCTGGATGCAAGCCTATTGCCTCCCTCCATCGGTTATTCGTACTATTAATTCAGCTTGCCGGAAGTTCATTTAGGGTAAGCTTAGTAACTGGGCATGGAAGGATGTTTGCACTCCAAAGCTTGAGGGAGGTGTGGGGCTGAGGCACCTCTCTGATTTGAATGTGGCCTCTGGTGTCCGTCTAAATTGGAGACTACTTTCTAATAAGGGTATGTGGGCACACTATATGAGGAATCGCTATGGGTCTGTTGACTATGGATTTTATTTTACAGAATCAATGCCTATCCATTCCGGTACCTAGAAATTCATTCTCCGTTGCCGACATATATCGCAACATCTTATTAAAGGAACAGTAAAAGATGGAATGTCAACTTCATTCTAGTTTGATAACTGGCATCCTATGGGGCTTCTGCACCTTCTTCATGACCCGACACCTGGCACTGAGTATGCTAGAGTGGGTGACTTCTGGCTTGGATCAGCCTGGAAAAATGATCCAGCCATTCTTGCTATCAGGCATTTACTAAATGATATAACCCTCTGTGTAGGAACGGATGAATGGGATTAGAGCTCAGGGCCGCATTTCACAATGCATGGAGCATGGGAGGGAACTCGAGAAGATGGCAGTTCTTTTCCCTATGCCGAATTGGTTTGGTACTCTCATCAGGTCCCAAAGATGTCAATAGCTTTATTGAGAGCAATCTATGGGAAGTTGCCTACCAAAGATCATCTTCACAAATTGGGGATTACTACCGACCTTTCTTGTGTCCTATGTGCGGAAAATTTGGAAGAAAGTATCGGCCATATCTATTTTGAATGTGACTACTCTCGATACATCCTTGCTAGGAGTCTACTCAAGATGGGATACACAGGTATCGTCCCTAGTTCTATTACAGGTGTTTGTGATCTCTTCCTCACCAGATATAAGAAGAAGAGCCCTTTGGGTGTGTTGGCTAAAACAGCTTTGTCGTGCATGGTGTGGCACATATGGAAAGAACGTAACAAGCGGATTTTTGAGAAGAGGTTTACTCCTAAAACATCTTTATTTGGGGAAATAGCATCGGACATCAGAATATCTCTATGCAATTTGGATCTTGATGAGATATCGGATATCGAAACATTTGCAAATTGGGGACTTCTATTTGAGTGAACCGTGGGCTCTATGTAATGTACAATGTTTTAACATTTAGATTTATCTTCATTTTCTGCTAATGTAAGTAGTAATGTTAGATAGTATCTTGTAGAGGGTGACGGCGCCTGTACCCTCTCCCCTCTCATTTTATTATCGGTATTACTAACTTACATTGTGAATATGTAAACTTGGTTCTGTTTACTTTAATAAAGACTAACTTTTACTTGGCAAAAAAATATATATGTATGTATGTATGTATATAGAATAATGTGTATCATATGACAATGGATGCTTAGCCTCATATACCAAGACACAAAAGTGGGAAAGTACAAGTCCAACATGGGCTTGTACTTGTTGTACCGCCCACTTTTTCGTGTCTTGGTATTTGAGGCTAAGCCTACATTGTCATATAAATCCCATTATTCTCATATATGTATGTATGTATATGTATATATGTATGTATGTATTAGAGGGGAGGAATACTCGCATTTTCCTCTACAAGAAACTCTCCAAGGTCCAAATTCTTGCGAAAGTTTCCTTGGATGTGGCGTCTTCTCCTTCACCTTTTGACCTCGAGGAGCTGGATCCGGCCGCCGCCTCGTTTTTTTGATAATTGGGGACTTACCTAGTTTTTCAGCTGTTATCCCTTTTTTATTCTAGTTAGACTTTGTTTTTTGGCTTTTCTTGTACTTGTTGACTGCTTCCCAGCCTCTCCCAAGTCTGTTCTGCCAAAGGTTTAGCCTGACGAGTTCTGTATACATGTACATGTTTACTCACATATATATACTCACTTACCTTTATATATATATATGATTTAATGTTGAAAAGGTGGCACCTGATCCAATAGATCAGGTGCCAAGACACAAAAAGGTGAAAAGTACAAGCCCCGCATGGACTTGTACTCGTTGGGGGCCCACCTTTTTCTGTCTTGCATCTGATCTATTAGATCAGGTGCCATTTGATCTACATGAATCCCATATATATATATATATATATATATGAGGAATATGGATATGTGCTGACAGCGCAGGAATTTTTTCTTACGCTGTCAGCGATTTCGGGCACTAAAAACATTTTAATTTTTTCGCAGTGTGTTCTACTACTTGTTAACTAGCTCCCCACCAATTTTCATGTCGATCCAACACCGTTTGAGCCTCCGTTCATCCATTTCAAAAACGTTGCGTTGACAGTTTGGAATTCTGGAGCAGTTTTTTTGAAATGGATGAACGGAGGCTCAAACGGTGTTGGATCAGCTTGAAAATTGGTGGAGAGCTAGGTAACAAGTAGTAAAACACACCGCAAATTTTTTTTATAAATGTTTTAAGTGCCCGAAATCGCTGACAGCACATGAAATTTTCATGCGCTGTCAGCACACCTCCATATTCATATATATATATATATATAATTCATGCGCTGTGAGCACGCCTCCATATATATATATATATATATATATATATATATCTATATTACATTTGACAACGGTTTTTGAATTCTAGGGCTGATTAGGACAAGCTGATGTCATGCTGATGTATAAAGAGGTTGATAGAAGAATGGCTAGGATTTAATCTTAGTAAAAGAAGGGTTGAGATGAGTGTTTGGAAAAAAACACCACTTTTTCCTTTGACTTTCAAACCCTCCACAATCACTACATTTGCGCAGAATACCACTCATTTCCATTTTTTGCTAAAAAGCCCTCTCATTTCACTTTTTATCCACACTTATGCACTTCCCCCCTTCATTTTCGTGCCCCCCACAATCACTACATTTGCGCAGAATACCGACCCTTTCCCTTTTTGCTAAAAAAACCATATCATTTCATTTTCCCCCACTTTTTGGCCCAGATTAAATTTTTTCCCCACACCTGAAGGCACTCGCGCCGAAGCTCGATTTTTGTTCGTTTAGATTTTGGAGAGGGAAATAATTTTTGGGGAGAACAAAAATTTTGAGGGGATATCTTAAATGAACCGTGCCCGAGGGTACGGGGGCACGAGTTATGCGCCAAAGGCGCCCGCACCATATCTAGATTTTTGTCCGTTTAGATTTTGGAGGGGGAGTAATTTTTGGGGAGAACAAAAATTTTAAGGGGATAAATTAAATGAACAGTGTCCGAGGGCACGGGTTATGTGCCGAAACTAGATTTTTGTTTGTTTAGATTTTGGAGGGAAAAATAATTTTTGGGGATAAATTAAATGAACTGTGCCCGAGGGCACGTGTTATGACTAGTATATATATATAGGAATATGGAGGTGTGCTGACAGCGCATGAAATTTTCCTGTGCTGTCAGCAATTTCACCCTCAAAAAACAATTTTAAATTTTTTGCTGTTTGTTGTACTACTTGTTGGCTACATCCCCACCAATTTTCAAGTCAATCCAACACTGTTTGAGCCTCCATCCATACGTTTCAAAAAGATAGCTCAAGTTTTGAAACTGCCGGCACAATCTTTTTGAAACGCATAGATGGAGGCTTAAACGGTGTTGGATTGACTTGAAAATTGGTGGGGATGTAGCTAACAAGTAGTAGAACCAATTGCAAAAAAATTTAAAAAAAGTTTTTTGGGGGTGAAATTGCTGACAGCACAGGAAAACGGAGCATGTGCTGTCAGCACACCTCCATATTCCTCACACACACACATAGATGAGAGGGGAGTTGTGTGTGATTAGGATTCGTATTGGAGTGGGATTCGTAATCGAAGAGAAGCCGGCACGGTTAGGGTTTCGAAAGTAAGGGGCCGCGGTTTTGTTTGTCCGAATCGAAAGAGAGAGAAGGGAGACCGATCGATGGGTTTCGTTGTGGATGGAGGGTGCATCATGTTAAAAGGATGATGGGTTAAGTTTGGGTGATGGTTTTCTCATGGGTGTGGGCCGCATGGAGTGAGTAGTGAGAGGGGGGAGTGGGTTGGATGGCTTCTTCAAGAAAGGGAAAATGAATTAAAAGAGGAGTGGGCTTGTGGGCCGTCATGCTTCTCTTAGCTTTTGGGCTCATTAAAGAAAGTAAGAGATAAAAGAAAGAAGATGTGAGGTGTTGGTTGGGCCATCATTGAGCTTTTGGGTTTCAAATAACAAGAGGGGAATATTTGAAAGGGGAAAAAGAATGGTGCGGGCTTGGGTTTGAAGTGGGTCGGCCAAAATAAAGGGAAATTAAATGTAAAAGAGAAAAGAGAGAAAAGATGAATATAAGTTTCCGAAAAATAGAATAAAAACACGAAAATGATGAACATTACTCATAAAAAATCTGGACCATCACATCCGACACACCTTACAAAAAATTCCGTCCTCAGAATTTCCAAAGGCAAGATAAAAGTAACGGAAAGCTATCAAATAATAGGACGGAGGATGATTATGTCGTTACAAGCTGAAAGGAATGTGTTGGTGAAGAAAGAAACAAATGATTTGATACATGGTGAAGGGTGGTATAAGAAATGAGTACCAACACAAGGGTCTAGTCAGAAGCCTAAGAGTTCAAATAAAAGGAAGGAGAAGGCTCCTTAATGAGTATGTTTCGTAGTATATTCTACTCGACCTATATTATTCACGAGGTAGTCAGCGCGGACCTGCATGAGATACCACGTGTAACGTCCCGGTTTCTAGGGATTATAACTTTTTCAAGAATCTGCAGGTCATGCTGGTTATCATTGAAAACAGAATAGGCAAAATAGAAATAGACTGAAAACGTACTTTGAATCTTTGTACATGGCTCAACGGAAAGAAAGCTAGTCTTAGAATACCGAGACTCCCTAGAACACCTGAGAGATGTAGTATTGTGTCAGACAATAGATTATATCTATACTAAGTATTCAGTTCATGTACAAGGCAAAAAGGAAGAAAGGTACGTGGCATGTGAAGGTATACTAATGAACGAAACTATTACAAGTTGTGCACACATTAAATAATTACAAGTAAATGATACTTCTGAAGCATGTAAAGTAAATTATAGAACTAGCGGTATCACATGTTATGAATGTTTCAAGGTTGTCAGAGTTATAGATTAATTGAATAGTATAGTTAAGCTACTTCTAAGTTGTGACACATTAGGTAACAACACGACATTACGAAAGGACAAGCATGCAAGATATAAGCATTAATATCAAACAATAAAGCATCTGTAATTGGTAGACAAACACGTGGCCAAAGGTATGGATGTATCACAATAGCAAACACTCAGAACATTAAACATTAAATTATCTAAGCAAGACAACAAGAAACTGTAACAATAGACTAAGCATGAGTTAGCTTGTTCTACTAGTACTATCTTGTATACTAAATTATGATATCATATGTTAGTGCTGTGACTCGTATTTAGAGAGTACGATATGCAACCTGAAGACCATCTGTACTGCGGGGAGCTACTATGGGCTGCGTCCAAAAAAGAAACAGAAGGACTCATGATTTATTGAAGAAGAAACATGAAGTAGAAATCCTTCCAGACACGAGCTGAAAGCATGAATCCAATCGTTCCTGCACTTTATCTAATATGAGCTAACCCAATCCAGTGCAATCTATATTTTATGTACAGTGTTAGTGAGGTGTGTCAAGTTTAGTGTCATGCGTATTATATCTGGTACTGTGACGGGTTCCAATGCATACTGTGGAAGAGATTCTAGAGATGTCTCCCATGGTAAACTTGACACTTTGTCCCATATAGTACTTAGCTCCCTATCATTCCAGAGTCTGTGATCAGTGATAAACAATCAATGAACAGATCCAATATTGAAAGCATGCATTTGGTATACGATTTCCAGGCACATGATTCATATTATACTGTTCATTGCAATCATGTCAAGTATTTGAATCATGTCAATTGTTATCAAACCAAAGATAGGTTACATGTGAACTATGTAGCAAGAGCTTTCCAATACAATGACATTCTGAAACAAGAACTATATCAATATTGTAATACTAACACGTGTCTATACTATTACTAAGTCAGTTGTGTAAGTGCAGAATCAAGATACGAGGACTGTTTGCTAGTTGTCTAGTTATTCCTTAGGTTATATGTCATGAGTTTCTAATGTCATGTATCATTAGATTCTCATGTAGTATCTATATTCTAATTACCTTATTATGTAGTTCGGGATTCTATGCAAAAGTTCAATGTTCTATTTGCAACATGTCATGAATCAAGTACAAATGTCAAGTCATTAAAGTTGTTAAAGTAATATCAAATTGCATAGCCCTTTAACTTAAAGAAATAATCAAGTAATAAATTTGAAGACAAGCCCAATAGGTCAGAACTGAGCTTCAAAGGCCACAGACCATGGCATGCGAAAACCAATCAAAAGCCCAAGTAGAATAATGCCAGCAAAACTATAGAAAGGCCAAGTAAAACAGTACTAGCAAACCCACAGAAAGGCCATGACAAGTCCACCCACAAGAGTTCCAATAGTAATCCAACATCAAGCACCCAACAACATGAACATCAAGCACCCAACAGCAAGAACATCAAGCACCCAACATCAATCAGCGGAACCACAACCACCAACAAGACCCAAACAACATACGACTGAGCAACAGCCCCTAAAAACAAACCACTGCAAAGTATAGCAGCTGACAAAGAACACCCGACAACAAGAACATCAAGCACCTACCATTAATCATCCAACATCAAGCACCCAACACCCAACACCCAACAACAAGATCATCAAGCACCCAACATCAAGCAGCGGAACCACAGCCACCAACAAGACCCAAACAACCTACTACAGAGCAACGACCCCTAAAAACAAACCACTGCAAAGCACAACCACCGACAAAGAACACCCGAAACAGCTAAACTATAATTCCCCATGATCAACCAAAAATCCCATGAATCCAACAATTTCCAACTTCACATAATTTCAGAAATTAAGGCAAGAAAATAAAACATAAACCAAAAACTTGATATAGACATTATCTACCTTTCTTCAATGATAGCCGATGAATCCAAGAGATCGACAGCCCCAAAATCCAAGCTCAAAAGAGATCAGAAAACCCTAGATCGATATCAGAATTTTAGAGGAAGATAGAGAGGATTTTGTAAAGAGATAACACCATCTCCTCTTCCCAAGGGACGCATTGGTTCCCCAACAGACACAACGGTTGGCATCCCAAGGAATGCAACCGTTCATTACCCAAGAGACACCCATTGATATCCCAAGAGTCATACCTGTTGGCATTCCAACAGTCACTATGTAATCTATATAAACCCATTGAGGCTAATGAAAATATTGTCGGTTTCTCTTATCTCTCTCTCCGATCGTATATCTCCTTCTTCTATATTTCTTCATGGTATCAGAGCATCCTCCCTAACCGGTCGTCCCCTTCGTCGGTATCCAATGGAACCGATCTCTCCTAACCTTAAGTTTCTCATTTTCAAATTTCCAAATCTCATTACCACCCGCCTTGACTTCACCAACTACATTCTCTGGAAGTCTCAAGTCACCGGCGTTCTCAACGCTCATGGCTTCCTTGGGTATGTCGACGGAACTCTATCCTCCCCTTCTCCCACTATACCAGATCCTCGCTCCACCACCACTGAACCTCTTCCTCCTATCCCAAATCCAAAGTTTCAAGAGTGGTTGATCACTGATCAGTACCTCTGTATTTGTCTTCAAGCAACCCTTACCACCTCCGCCCTTGGTATTATTCTCGGTGTAACGTCCTCTCGTATTCTCTGGACGAAATTGGAGCAACATTACGCCATTCTTTCCGAAGGTCACATTGAACTTCTCCAAGACAAACTCAACAACCTCACCATGGAAAACGAATCCATGACAGCCTATTTGGACCGTGCAAAGAACATTTACGATCAACTACAAACGGCTGGTCCCGATACTGTCACTACCCGACAAGTTCTCCGACAGACGCTTCACGGTCTTCCCTCTACTTATAATTCCTTCCGTGTTATGGCTCGCAATCGCGGGATACCATACACGGTGGAAGAACTTTGGAGTAGCCTTATTGCTGAAGAAGCTAATATGCTGTTGCAACGTCACGCACCATCTTCCGAGACGTTACCAACCTCCGGGACAACTCTCGTTCCGGATAACACTTCTGCTCTCTTCACCAACTACAGCCATCGGGACAACCGCTCAAGACAGTATCGCTCCTACTCGGGACATGTCCCGAGTAATCGTGGCGGTCGTGGACGTGTGGCATCTCATTTGAGTCAATCTCGCCCTCCATTACTCCCTACTCCAGGCAGATCCCAAGCACAAACCGGGAGATCTAGGCGTCGTATCCCTACCGATCCGACTGGTTGCCCTATTCCATGCCAAGTATGTGGGAAACCAAATCATCACACACTTGATTGCTTCTGGATTCATGAGCATGTCCACAAACCAGAAGCGCATGTCTCTCAAAGCACTCCCTCTGCGGAGACAAACTGGTTTCTTGACACTGGGGCCACTGACCACATCACTTCTACTGCGGGACATCTTGAGTCCTCGACTCCTTACACTGGTAATAAAAGGATCACTGTTGGTACTGGGGTTTCTGCTCCTATTGCCAACATTGGCTCCTCTTCTATCCCCTCTCTTCGGTCTCCTTTACTTCTTCCTGACATTCTCCATGCTCCTGAGTTTTCCAAAAACCTACTCTCAGTTTACAAATTCACCAAAGATAATAACTGTTTCATTAAATTCTTCTCTACTGGTTTTATTGTTCAAGACATAGACACCGGTCAAATTCTTCTCCACGGACCGAGTAGAAATGGGCTCTATCCACTTCATTCGGAACCAGTCTCCTTCTTTGCATCTTCTTCCTCGGGTGATCTTTGGCACACCAGACTTGGTCATCCAGCTTCTCCTGTTGTCTCAAAGATCGCCTCCGGTCTATCTGTCAAGCTGTCTCCCCTGAAGTCTTGTTCTCATTGCTCTATGAGCAAGAGTCATAAACTCCCATTCCCAGCATCGCCGATTCCTCCCTCTTCATTCGGCACTACAGTGGTCAGACTACAGTGATCTTGCTCTATGTGGATGATATTCTCATCACGTGATCCTCTTCCTCGTATATCCCTCAATTCATCACCTTATTATCTCAAGAATTCTCCCTTAAAGACCTTGGCGACCTCTCCTACTTCTTGGGTCTGGAAATACAACGACACCGTCATGGTAGCTTCGTCCACCAAACTAAGTATACTAAAGACCTCCTTCAACGAGCGGGACTTGCCAATTGCAAACCTGCCCGAACTCCTGTCTCGGCTAAGCTGTCCCATGTTCACCCGGATCCTCCTCTCTCAGATGGTTCTTACTACCGCAGCATTGTTGGCGCCCTTCAGTATCTCACACTGACCCGTCCGGATATTGCGTTTGCCGTCAATCGGGTCTGTCAGTTTCTTCACAGTCCATGCGAATCTCATCTCACTGCTGCCAAACGTATTCTGCGGTATCTCCAATCTACTCCGACTCATGGCATCCTCCTTCGCCCCAGTCCGCTGTCACTTGTTGCTTTTTCTGATGCTGACTGGGCTGGTGATCCCACTGATCGACGTTCTATCAGTGGTTTCTGCGTTTTCCTTGGCCGAAACCCACTCACTTGGAGCGCTAAGAAGCAGTCCTCCATCTCTCATAGCTCCACAGAGTCTGAATATCGCTCGTTGTCCTTGACTGCTAAGGACATCATTTGGCTCCAACTTCTCCTGACAGATCTGAAGATTCCTCTCCAGGATACTCCTCTTCTTTGGTGTGACAACAAGTTGGCTCTTTCGTTATCATCCAATCCGTTCTTTCACTCTCGAACGAAGCACTTCGCTATCGACTACCACTTCATTCGTGAGCAAGTCACCTCCAACAATATTCGTGTTCGACACATATCCACCGAGGATAATCCTGCTGACATCTTCACAAAGAGCCTTCCGACTCCGCGGTTCGAAGTTCTCCGGGACAAACTGTTCGTCATCTCTGCCGCTCAGTTTGCGGGGGCGTGTAAAGAGATAACACCATCTCCTCTTCCCAAGGGACGCATTGGTTTCCCAACAGACACAACGGTTGGCATACCAAGGAATGCAACCGTTCATTACCCAAGAGACACCCATTGATATCCCAAGAGTCATACCTGTTGGCATTCCAACAGTCACTATGTAATCTATATAAACCCATTGAGGCTAATGAAAATATTGTCGGTTTCTCTTATCTCTCTCTCTCCGATCGTATATCTCCTTCTATATTTCTTCAGATTTCACATGCATAAAACCCTAGGATTTGTAGGGTATATATATAGGAGAGGGGAGAGGGGAGTCGTGTGCGATTAGGGTTCATATTGGAGATGGATTCGTAACCAAAGAGAAGATGGCGCAGTTAGGGTTTCGAAAGCATGGGGCGGCGTGTATGTTTGTCTGAATCGAAAGAGAGAGAAGGGCGACCGATTGATGGGTTTCGTTGGGGATGGAGGGTGCAACACATTGAAATGATGAGGGATAGGTTTGTGTGAGGGTTTTCTCTTTGGTGTGGGCCGCATGGAGTGAGTAGCGAGAGGGGGAAGTGGGCTGGATGGCTTCTACAAGAAAATGAAAAGAATTAAAAGAGAAGATGGGCTTGAGGGCCGACGGGCTTTTCTTGACTTTTGGGCTCATTAAAGAAAGTAAGATAAAATAAAGAGAAGAGGGGAGGTGTTGGTTGGGCCGTCATTTGGCTTTTGAGTTTCAAATTGAAAGATGGGAATATTTGAAGGGGAAAAAGACTGGTGCAGGCTTGGGTTTGTGGTGGGCCGGCTAAAATAAAGGAAAATTAAAAGTAAAAGAGAGGAGAGAAAATCTGAATATAAGTTTTCGAAGATTAGAATAACAACACGAAATAAAGAAAATTACTCATAAAAAAATCTGGACCAATACATTTATCTGTATATTTGTTTCCGAAAATTATTGTAATAAATGAGATCAGAAATGGCGTATATACAAAGTTAGAACTTTAAAGGTAGACGCTAGAGACTCGGGGGTTTAGACTTAGCAAGAATAAGACTGAGTATATGGAATGCAAATTTAGTTGAGTGAGACATGATTTTATCATGATGATGCTAGATGAGAAAAATATATCGATATGTAAGTACTTTAAGTATCTCAGATTAGTTATATAAGATAATGCAGTGAGTAAGAAAGATTTTGATCATAGAATAAAAGCAGGATGACTGAAGTAAAGAGCCACATCAGAAGTGTTGTGATCTAAATATACCATGAAGCTCAATGGTAAATTTTATAGTATGACGATTAGACTAGGTTTGTTATATAGTACAAGAGTATTAGGTTATCACCAAGAAGTATTGAAACATCCCAGTTTTTAGGGGTCGTTACTTTTTCGAAAATCTACAGGTCTTACTGGTTACCAGTAAAAACAGAATTAGCGGAATGAAAATGTACTGAAAACATACTTCAATTGAAGGACCTAGATAACTCAAAGGAAGGGAAGAACTCTGAAACTCAGTAGAAGATATGTGGAACACCTAAGAGATAGGATTGGGTTAGGCAGTAGATTATATCTATTGCCAAGCTTTCATTTTATTTACAAAACAAGGAAAAAGTGCAATCATGCAAAAGTGATCTATATGACAGTGTAACACGTGTATGAATGTGTCAAGTCGCGGACAACGTAAACATTTAAAAAGATATGAATGTTGACATTAAACAATGAGGCAGCAATGATATATTGATAAACAAAAAATAAAAGAACATATCACTAGCATGCGGCTATAGCATCAATCATTAATATGTTTTAAACAAGACAATAAGGAAGACAATAAGAAACTGTAGCAATAAACCTAGCATGCGACAACCTTTCCTGTAAGTACTACTGTACACTAAACTGTGATGTCCTATAGTAGTGATGTGACTTCATATTTGGAGAGTATGGTGTGTAACGTGAAGTCCACCTTGGACCGCAAGGTGCGACCCTGAGCCGAGTCCAAAATAAGAAAGCAGGAAGGGACTCTGGACCTATTAAATAAGAAAACATGAAATGAAAATCCTCCCAGATAGGGGCCGAAAGTATGGCTTCAATCGCTCCCGCACTCTATCTAATATGAGTTACCTCAAAACCCGTGAGTCAAGTGTAGTGTCATAGTTTTTACTGTTTTCATGCCATGTGTTTGTGTTGTAATTAATATTGCGTCTGATATGTTTTTTCGGTATTGTCATGAGGAGGGGATTCTAGAGGTGGCTCACATGAGTTCAAGAGATGCCCCCGGTGTATCGTGGCTCTTTTTCCTATGTAGCACTTATCTTCCAACCATGCTTGTGTACAATATCAAGAGCTTGCAACCAACGTAAAGTGTTCAATGATCAACACAATGTTCAGACTTGTACAAATTTTAATAAACAATATCAATGGCATGTATAACATTGATAGCATGTATCTCAATGTACAATATTCTATTCTTGTTGACATGCAACGACTATGTAATAGTTTCATGCTGGCATAATCAGCTATTATCAAGTTATGTTCATATGCTAGGCAACATATATAGCAAGAACTGTCATACAGTAATCAAGAATCATACAAAGGTAATTATGTGGCTATACAGTATATCATGTCTATGTTCTAGTCAAGTTATCTAGTCATGTCATCAACAGTGCTGGCACGTGTCAAAGTATCAGTAAAGAAAGGAATATGTAAAGATCATTTAACAAAGCCTAACTGAAGTCCCAAAAGGAACCCATGAAAGCCACAGCCAGGACATGCCCAAAAAAGAAAAACAGACATCCCAAAACAGATCGACAGTCCAAGAAATGAACCACAGTCAGCCTGTGAAACCCAACGGAACATCACACAGGACATCACACAGAGCAGCACACAAAATAGCACACAAGGAGGCCAACAACAAACACATTAGGAGGTCAACAATAATCACACAAAGGGACCATCAAACACATAAGGAGGCCCACAAGAAGACCACAACACAGCCCACAGAAGAACCAACAGTAAGTCCACAGCCCACACCACAGCCCACAGTAAAGTCCAATAATTAAAACAGTTACACAGATGCATTAATATTTAGCAAAGAAAACGTAGCACATCATATAGGGAACCAGTAGCAAGTCTATAAGGGGAGGCCCACAATTAAACAATCAACAAGCCCACAGGAGAGAACAACAGAATATAATAAAAACCAGAAGTAAATCCAACAAGAAACCTCCCATGAAGCCCACATCAGAGCAGACAATATGACCTACAAAGGAGGCCCACCGAAACCCATAGCACAACCCTCAAGGGAGCCGGCAACACAAGCCTGCAAGGAAAACCAACGAAGAAAATTCAATAGGGCACCGATGAGACGCAACCGGCGGCCAGGGGGTCCCACAACCAGCAAGGGAAATACAACCGAACCCCATGACAACTCACACAACAAGCCGAAGCAACATATCAATGAAGACAACTGAATCCCAAAACAACCCACATAGCAAGCCGAAGCAACACAAGCAAGGAGAATAACCGGAACCCTAAAACAACCCAACGCAACACCCAACAAAATTAAAGAAAATTAAACGAAAATTAATAAACCGGAAACTTAGAAATAGAAAATCTACCTTAATCGATGATCAAGATCTCAAGAGATCCCAATCCAAAATTCGAAAGAAACGAGATGCGGATCAGGAGACGCGACGCGTGAGAGGATCGACGGGGAAGTTCGAGTCGAAGCAAACTCATTGACGTGAGATAAGGTCGGCTAGCGTTGTGCTTGCGATCGAAGGGGGAAAGCGGCATTTGAGGGTTGGTTGTTGCTCTCTTTCGCTCAAAGAAAAGGCGTAAAGCAAATGAAGCCCTAGGCATTGGGTTGTGAAAGTTTGGTGGGCTCGGGCTGAAAGACAAACGAAGAGGAGGAATTTATAGATTGGGCCGAGTAAATAGGGAACGTGTTGTTGGGCCGTGGGTTAAAAGTGAAAGGAAAAGAGAAAAAACAAAGAAAAGAAGGAAGAGAAAAGGGGTAGTGGGCCTTGCAAAGATAAGGGGAAGAAAAAGAAAAAGAAAAAGGATAAAAGAAACAAAGATAAGAGAAAAAATGAGAAATTTTTGAAAAAAAATTTATTTGAGAATAATGTAGGATAAATTGCCGAAAATTTTAATAAACCCAAAAATATTCAGACAATTACAAGTATAAACAGAATATGCGTGTGGTTTAGATGAGAATGTTACGATTGATGTGTGGAAACAATAGAATATATATGGGAAGGAACGAGATTATATCCGAGCAAACTTGGGCGAGATCCTTATAGAAGAAAAGATGTGAGAACATAACTTGAGATGGTTTGGACATATACGTCAAAGACCTATTGATGTGTTCTTCATAAAGACGAAGCATATGACCATTAGGATCAAGAAAAAGAGAGGTATATCGAAAAAGATATGGATGAAATTGATAAGAAGAGAGAAAAGATATTGGTTTGACAGAATAAAAAGATTTAAAAACGAGTATTTGATATTATCATCTGAATGTGATGATGATCCAATATTCTTTCCATTAAGTTCATGAAGTCCGCCCTAATTTTTGAGATGAAGGTTAAGTTTATGAAGATGAATAATATGTTCAAGATATATTTTGTCTCTATTATCCCTCCCTTTTATTATAGTGAAGTTCTTTTTAAAAACATAAGTTTCTGTAATCTTTACTTTGTGGCCCTCTATAAAAATCATGGCTTCGTCATTGCTAATCACTAATTGTCTCAAAAAAGAGGAGTTCATATGCATTAAATCTGCTAAGCAGTCATTCGAAGAAATTAAGGATAAGTTAACCATTGTTGTAATTCTTCAATTTTCTGATATCTTGAAAGTCTTTGGGGTTGCTTGTGATAATTATATGAGGTAAATGGAGTGTTTAGTCAAAGATGAACATCCGATCGTTTTTAGTGAGAAATTAAATGAGGCTAAGGCAACGAGAACTACGATTGTGAGTTCTATGTTACAATATATAGTTTGAGATATTGACATCACTTATGCATAAACTTAGCCTTCATCTCTTATGAATAATATGTTCATTTATGAATAATATGTTCAAGGCTAAGTTCAAGGCTACGTTTACCATCAGGCTACCTAAAGATTTCATTTTATACTCTGACCATCAGGCTGTTAGGTACATCAATTCAAAAAAAAGTAGAGTGCCAACACATCAAATGGCTAAAGTTCGTTTATGAGTACGTTTTTGTTTAAGCAGGAACGTTGCTACTTTGCAGAATATGACGGTAAAGATGATATGGTTTGAGTGATTTATACATGATTGTCCCTCTTGTCAGGACTTTGGTGAAATTTACATTTCTATGACTTGTGATCATCCTATTTCTGTTGATAATTTCACCATTATCGATGATTATTTGTTTAAGGACAGCCACTTATGCATTTCCAACACTTTTCTTTGCGACTATTTGATTTGATAGTTGTACGAGGAAAGATCAGTTGGACACGTTGGTAAGCACAAAACTAATATCATGGTAGCGGATCGGTTCTATAAGTCAAGTGTTAAAGAAGATGTTGCAAGAGTTGTGGCTCATCATTGAGTCTGTCAAGTAGCCAATGGTAAAAATATCATAATAGGTTATACACATATTTACCAATATTCTTTGCCCATTAAGAGCATGTTAGCAGGAGCTCTATGTTAGGGTTTCCTCGCACTTTGAGGAAGCATGATTTGATCTTGGTTGTCATGGATAGGTTTCTAAGATGTCACATTTTATTCCGTGCATCAAAATTATTTACGTTTCTCATGTTGCATGCATCTTTCTCAAAGAGGTAGTTCAATTGCACGGTCTACCCAAGACCATATTTTCTGACAAAGATGTAAGGTTCACAAGTTATTTTTGTAGGATACTCTTGAAGAGATTAGATAAAACACTTTAGTTTTCTATGGCTTATCACCCACATACTGACGGACAAACCAAAAAGATAAATCATATTTTAAGAGATTTATTACGTTGTCTTGTTGGTAATCATTTGACTAGTTGTGGTTTTGTTCTTCCAATGATAGAGTTTATGTATAATAGTTTTGTGAATAGTCTATGGATCTGAGTCAATTTAAGGTTGTCATTGGTTATAAACCTGACTTATTTTCATTACTCGTATGAGAGAGATTGATTGCATCTTTTGAGTCCTTTGTACATCATTTGCATGACTTACAAAATGAGATTCGTAGAAAAATTACAATTAGATATGATAATTATAAGTTTTCTACAGATCTACATAAAAGGTTGTAAGAATTTTCAGTAAAAATGAGTTGATGCTTAGGATACATTTAAAGATGTTCACTCCTAGAGCGGGATGACTTTAAAGAATTCATTTAAAGAATACATTTAAAGATTTTGATCATAGAATAAAAGCAGGATGACTGAAGTAAAGAGCCATAGCAGGAGTGTTGTGATCTAAATATACCATTGAAGCTAAATGGTAAATTTTATAATATTACGATTAGACTATTTTTGTTATATAGTACAAGAGTATTAGGCTATCACCAAGAAGTATTGAAACGTCCCACATTTTAGGGGTCGTTACTTTTTCGAAAATCTGCCGGTCTTTCTGGTTACCAGTAAAAACAGAATATGTGAAATGAAAATGTACAGATAACTCAAAGGAAGGGAAGAACTCTGAAATTCAGTAGAAGATATGTGGAACACATAAGAGATAGGATTGGGTTAGACAGTAGATTATATCTATTGCCAAGCTTTCATTTTATTTACAAAACAAGGAAAAAGTGCAATCATGCAAAAGTGATCTATATGACAAAATGTAACAAGTGTATGATTATGTAAAAGAATAAGATGATGTTGTAAAAGAATAAGATTATGTCTACAGTCGATGTGGGTTATTAGTGCTACTTGGTTCATTGGAGAGGAGGATCTGATTTAGTCTATCCTTGGTTGCAGATTTAGAAGGTCGAGCAACTCAACCCGGATATATTGGATGCCTCTCATCCTCACCATTCATAGGAGATATTGGATGCCTCTCATCCTCACCATTCATAGGAGATAAATGCTTCAAAGCTTAAGAGAGTTGATGAGAATCTCTCTCTATCGAGGACTGATATGAACTTGAATGGGAAAAACAACTAAAGTGCTGATTTTTATAAGAGAGAAAGAAATATAAAAGTGGACAACGAAGAGAAAAATAATTAAGCAAACACGATAAGAATTCTTTAGGAGAGGATCTGCTCCCACTACCTTGTGTTTGATGGAACACGGTATAAATCCCCCGAAGAACTAACACTAATAGTTTTTCTCAATCAAAATAAGCCGCATCCCTCCAATGGCCAGCCGGCCCTAATTATAGGCTAATCCATCTTATTTCCAAAATTACCAACGTGCCACTCCCTTCGTAAAATTACCGCCATGCCCCTCTTGAGTGCAGCCGGCCTCTTCCATGCGCCCGTGGCCTATCATGCACCTTGATCCGTGCCCGCACGCTTGTCCTCCTCTGATGCCACGTCGCCTCCTATGATACGTAATAACGTATCAAGGACTAATTATCGAAGGAAAATGATTTTATGATTGTGATTATGAGTCCTCTTTTTATTCATTGTTGAGCGTTTGAGTTTGTTTAGGATTCTTTTTGTGCTTCTTTGTTTTTTTTTGATTTTTTGGTTTCCTTTTTAGATTGATCTTTTTATTTGAGTCTATTTAGGAGTTCGAGTATTTAATTAGGTTTTGTTTGGATTATAAATAAGGCTTTGTATGAAACTTTAGAATTCAATAAATTGATAGAATAATTTGTGAAATTCATCTTTATGATTGTTGAGAATCTCCTTTCATGTGATTTGTTTATAGTGCGTGTGATTTGCCTAAGTGTGATGCATGCATCTTTTGTTTTTCTTCTTTATCAAATTCTTTCTCCAATCCCCAAATCTCCACGACCAAACCCTCAAACTTCTGTTTTGCATCATGTTATGAACCTAAAATGTTTTGATTATCAATATAATCGTTGCAAAATATTCAATTACTGTGAAACTGTAAAATTTGCAATTAAATCATCAAGCAAAACACCTTGGGTTGTCGATGTTTTGGGTTTCAGAATATCAAGATCAAAATACGATTTCGATCGTTTAAAAAATAATGGAGAATGGATCTTTTGATCCAGCATTGGAAGGATTTCCTTCTGGGATAGCTGATGCTCATATTCCTTATATATATATATGTATATATGTAGAGGCTAGAATCTATTCGAGTAGACTAAGCATGCGGATCCAACCCATTCGCTTAAAATTGAGCAACACATAAAAATTTGTCCCACTTGATGTGATCCAATATGTCTAATCTAAGATTAGAGGTCTCGATTTCGGTTTCAGTTTCGGTCTTTCGGGAATTTTAGGCTTCGGTCAGCTTTTGCGATTTCGATAGTTTCGAAGTTTTGTTTCATTTTTCCTGTATCGTTTCAAATACATAAAAACCTATCAAATACTTAAAAATATTATCAACTATTAAAGCATCAAATACTTACAAAAACTAAAGTATTAAACAAATTCTATCAAATATTATCAACCTTGAATTATTATCAACTTTGAATTACAAATACATATTTACATATTTATATAATACTATTACAAATTAAAAATACGTATTTTCTTGAATTTAGAAGAGTGTTGTTATTCACATTACACATTTTGCTAAATATATCACACTTTTTAAAAAAAGATAATGGCAAACATGTAAATAAATGGAACATTGTTAGCAAAATATATAAGGTAAATAGCAACATAAATATCAGCCACCCCAGTGCTACAAGTCAAAATACACATTTTGATAAACATTTTATATTTATTTACAAGTTTACAATTTCCTTTCTTTTAAAACGTTTAAAAGAGAATGGCAAAATTGTAAATAAATGTAATATGTTAGCAAGCTATGTAATTTAACTAAAGCACTAAGCCTTTTTAAATGAAACAAAGGGCTTCGTTCATTGCAGGCGGCAGGCGGCATGCGGCAGGCTCAATTCCTTCGTTGCAGGCGATATGGCTTTCTGACGACGACGCCGCCGCCCTTTTTTCTTCTATTTCTTCAAGCCAGCAGAAGAAGTCTGTTGCTTCTTCAACTTATTTTTTCTATTTTTTCCTGCATTCTTTCCTGTTGATTCAACAACAAAAATTCATCTGCATTTTCCATCTTTCTTCTCTTTCATTTCGATCGGAATGGTGTTGTTTCGGCCGAAACCGAGAAACAGCCGTTGTTTCGTCTCGGTCTGCTATGAAACCGAGACAAAACACCTGATACTGAAGGGTATCAGACATGCGAACCCTAATTCTTTTGTCTAAAATACATATAAATATAATTTTAAATGATTTAAATTTGTTTTACCCACAAAAAGTTGGGTGCAAAATCAACGTTTCAATATTACCATAAAATCGACTTATTTATCGTCACTTGATGCTTGGGATGTTGACGGGGATGATGCGACAACGGTGGGAAATGAGGGGTGGAGCAACTGTGTCGGGGGATGGTAGAGATAGAGAAAAAGGGAGATAGAAAGAGCATGGGGATGGTTTTTGAATTTAAGAGGGGTTTGCAAAATTTCCATTTTTTACTCAGCCCTTGCTGTGGGGCCGAGATGAGGCCATGTTAGAGGAAATCTCTCCTTATGTAGATGATACACACACATATACATATATATAGTTTAATGGGTATCATGTGGCCAAAGAGGGATTTCCTCCTTGGTCCACTTACGGCCAAGCCCCACCTATTTTTTGAATTTTTTTGAATATGCTCTACACCTCATGGATGCGCACCACACCAAAAATCAAGCGAATCCAACATTATTTGCCCATCGATCTACCCAGTACAAAATCAATGGTTCATAGAACTTTTTGCAACAGGTGGATCGATGTGCAAATAGTATTGGATTCACTTGATTTTTGGTGTGAGGAGCATCCATGAGGTATAGAGCATATTCGAATTTTTTTCAAAAAATAGGTGGGGGGCTTGACCGTGAATGGACCGAGGAAATCCCTCGTTGGCCACATGATACCCATTAAACTCTATATGTATATGTATATGTGATAACATGAGCGATTCTCGGGGAGGAGTGTCTAGCGATTCCGGCGGCGGCCATGCTAGGGTTCCGTCTAACACTGTTGCGGCGACTACAATTGGTTCGACGGACAACGAAATGCCCTGGCAAACCGTGATTAGGAGGCGCCTTATGCCAACTCTTCACGAGGGGGGCACCATCGTTTGTGCTTGGGAGGACAACAACACTTCCGCGTGTGGGGACATCATCAGCTTCGTATGGGGACCAATCATCATCGCCATGCTGCGGGGTATCCTTTAGGAAGTAGAGGAATGACTCCCATCTCTGGTAGTAGGGCTTCTAATCAAGTAGGAAACTATGGAGCAAAGATGTTTGACGAAATGCCTATGAGACCTCCTATTACAACATCTGGACCTAAGCGTAGCTGGTCTGAGATTTGTTCCAATAAGCGCTCCTATGGAGAATCTATTGGCATGGCATTCGTACCTCCTAAAACAAGACAAGATGGCTCTTGTGTGGCTCGTATTTCAGATGCTCTGCTAGATAAGGGTTCTGAATATTGGAAATCTACTTTGGTGGGGTACGTTGTGGGTGATACACCTTTGTTTGGGCAGATGCAGGCTTGGTTGGTGCGGCTCTGGAAGCCTAAGAAGAAAGTTCAGCTATATAGCAAGGATAACGGTTGCTTCTATTTTGGTTTTGAGTCTGGGGAGGAATGTGAGAGGATCCTCCATGGTGGCCCGTGGCTGTTTGACGGGCGCTTGGTTGTGCTAAAATTATGGATTCCTTCCCTCCGTCATGACAGAGACATACTTACCCATGTCCCTGTCTGGGTGCAGCTACATGGGCTCCCTGTTAACATGTGGAATAGGGAGGTGCTCAATATTCTAGCCTCTGTTGTTGGGATTCCCCTGTGCTTGGATCGTGCCACGGCCAAATTGGAGAGAATAACCTATGCGAGATGCTTGGTGGAAGTCGATGCCAAGAAGCCCCTGCCAAACAAGGTAGATGCTGAGCTTGATGATGGTTCTACACTGTCTATTGATACGAAGTATGAAGCTGAACCCCCTCGATGCAGTAAATGCGTTTGTTTCGGCCATACAAATTTGCAATGCCCAGTTCAAATTAAAGTCCCTACATATCAAGACAAGGGGAAGGGTATCTCCAAGCAGGTGCATTTCATGGAATCTGGACAGTCTTCGGACTGTAGTGTGGATATGCAAGTAAGGGATGGAGATTCTCTGCTGGGTATGGAGGGAATTCCTTTGCAAACCAAGGTTTCAGAGGGGTCCTTACAATTAAAAGAACATGACACTCAGGAGATTCAGGCTGGGCGCAAAGATGGTTCTCCTGAGACCAGCAAACAGCCTGGAGCTATTCGGAAGTTGATTACCCTGGTGAATGCTCTAAAGTTCACCCGTTGTCTGAAATATAAATGTCCTCTGATAGGATCGGATATAATCCCCAAGGAACCGGATACAATTATTACTCCCAATGTCTCAGGACACAAAATCTCGCCTGCTGAGAGGATTGACAACCCATCTGATCTTGGGGAGGACCTGCCATAGGAACCGCTCTATGATAACCCAGAATGGGTCGAGGAGCTTAGGAACATTGACTCCACTAAGCAGAGGGAGCATTCTACCTCTCTTGCCAGCGTTGTCACTCGCAGAAGCAGCAGTATCAAGTAGGAAAGGTACTCCCAGATCTCCACCTATTTTCTTAATGACTATGTTGATTTGGAATACGCGGGGATTAAATAATGCTGTGAGGCGTAGGGATTTACGTGATAGGATTAAAATCCTAAATCCTACAATTTTAGTCCTTCTTGAGACTAAATTAAATACTGAAAGTATTGGAAGGAAATCTTGCATCCCACAGAGGTGGAGTACTCTTCATAATTTTCATTTGCATGGAGGAGGCCACATTCTTATTGGTTATGATCCGCTTGTGTGGCATCTGAGTGTTACATCAATCTCTGTACAGCACATCTCGGTTCTATGTATTAATGAGGGGGGTCTTAAATTTGCTTTATCGGCAGTGTATGGTAGTCACAGCATTGGCGAGAGAAAACTCTTATGGGATCATCTTAAAAGAGATAATTGTGGTTTGGGCAATGAGGCTTGGATTGTAGGAGGAGATTTTAATTGTATACTATATGCAAAAGACAAATTGGGGGGCCGCAGGGTGGAGGCTAGCAAACTCTATGATTTCAACAACTGTTTGTCTGAATGTGGTCTACAAAATCTCAAAAGTACTGGTCAGAGACTGAGTTGGTGCAATAAGCGTATGGGTCTGAGCCGTATTGCTGCCCAATTGGACATGATACTATGTAATGTAGAGTGGATCAACAAACTCACTGACTCTGGTTATGACTATCTGGATCCTCATACCAGTGATCATTCACCGATGATGCTCAATTTTCATCCTCTGGTACATTCTGATCCTAAGCCGTTCAAATTTTACAATCATTGGATAAATCTACCAGGTTATTATGAATTGGTGGAATCTTGCTGGGATGTTAATATCAGAGGTACCTATATGTTTCGCCTGGTTAGTAAACTGCGGAGAGTTAAGTCTGGACTCAAAAGCTGGTCTAGAGAACATCGGACCAATAATTCTATTTATCAATGCCGTACCCAGCTTGAAGCCGTAAGAAAATTGCTGGCTATCCACTCTACTCAGGAACTTCAGGAGAAAGAACGCACATTATCAAATGATCTCGTCAACCTGTTGGAGATGGAAGAGGATATGTGCTGTCAAAGGAGTAGGCAAGATTGGCTTGACCTGGGTGACAGAAATACTAGATTTTTCTACAATGCCATGAAATCTAGGCTATGCCGCAATAACCTTAGGCATCTGGTGGATGTGCATGGTGTCCAGAGCAAAACCTACGAGGAAATTAAATCCGATGCTACTACTTTTTATGAAAATTTATATCATCAAAACGACTACTGGAATGTCTTTCCCAAGCTGGTGCCCAAGAAGAAGTTAAAACCACAGACTACTATTTGGCTTGAAAGACATGTAACGTCGGATGAGATTAAAGAGGCGGTATTCCAGATTGGGGCTTCCAAAGCTCCTGGGCCAGATGGGTTCAATGGTCTTTTCTACCAACACAATTGGCCTCTTATTGGTAATGATGTGGTGGGTGCTGTGCAATCCTTCTTCAGATCTAGTTCCCTTCTGCGGGAGGTAAATCATACGTTTCTTACTCTAGTACCAAAGGGTTCTAATGCTTCTTCTTTGGGAGATTGCATGCCTATAGCATGCTGCAATGTTATATATAAGATTATTAGCAAGATTCTATGCAACAGACTTCAAAGATTCATCCAAGATCTTGTTTCCCCAAATCAATCTGCCTTTCTCCAGGGGAGATTGATTTCTGATTGTGCCCTGCTTGCCCACGAACAAATCAGAGATTTTAGCAACCCTATGGGGTCCAGAGCATGTCTGAAACTTGATCTCAGAAAGGCGTTTGATAGTGTTAACCGAGAGTTTGTGTACTGCATTTTGCACCAAATGGGATTTGGGCACAAATTCATCGGCTGGATAAAGGAATGTATTTCATCAGTATCCTATTCCGTCATGGTTAATGGTTCTCCCGTTGGGTTCTTTGGGGGCAACAGAGGCCTTAGGCAAGGTGACCCACTATCGCCTTACATTTTTGTTATCATTATGGAGTGCTTCACCCTTCTGCTTGCCAAGGCGATTGGTAGAGGAACTATTCAACCAATGAGAAGAGTTGGTGTTGTATCACACTTACTCTTTGCAGATGACTTGTTGGTATTCTGTAGGGCAAATACGAAATCATTCAATGGCCTCATAAGTATACTGGAGGAGTTCCGAAATTTTACTGGTCTGGAAATCAATTGGGATAAGAGTATAGCTATGTTTAGCAAAGGTGTGAGAAATCCTTGTGATTTGGCATTCTTATTGGGAGCTAAACATGCACACACTATTACTACTTACTTGGGTCTCCCCTTGTCTTCCAAGTATCCTAAAGCTCTGATGTACAATCGGCTCATTGATAAATGCAGGAAACGCCTTAGTGGATGGACCTCATCGGCACTGTCTTTAGCTGGGCGTATTGAATTGGTGAGAACTGTCATATATGGTATGATAAATTTTTGGATACAAGTATATAGATTTCCTACTACTGTGCTTCGAACATTAACATCCATGTGCAGAAAATTTATCTGGGGCACTACTAAAGCTTGGTCTTGGAGTGACTCGTGCAGACCTAAGCAGGAAGGAGGGGTTGGCTTAAGATTATTAGCTGATCTTAATTTAGCAGCGGGAATCAAACTTACTTGGAGATTGCTCAGGTCTAGGGGGCTCTGGGCAGAGTACATGCGAATCAAGTATAAGGATTCGAATAGTTTCTATGAGGCGTCGACATCAGCTCCTCAATCTGGAACGTGGAAGTTCCTACTTAACTGCAGAAGCCTTTCCCAGAGAGTAATTAAGAGAAAGGTTGGTGACGGGAGGGATACTCTATTTTGGCATGACAATTGGCTCCCATGTGGCCCCATCAAATGCAGTCACAATATACCGGATGGTGCAAGCGGTAAGCGCGTCTCTGACTACTGGAATGGTGATTCCTGGATTGATGACCAGGATATTCAAGTTCTTAGACCTATACTTCAAAATCATGCATTAACTGAAGGATCTGATTCCTGGGTTTGGAGTCTCGGCGCTGACTGTACATTCAAGGGTGCGTGGGACTCTGTGCGAAATAAGTCTGCTTCTTTCCCCTTCTACAAGCTCATCTGGCATAGTAATTATACTCCCAAATACTCCATCACATTGCTCCGAGCTCTTTTAAACAAACTTCCCACTAAATGCCGCCTGGAAAGCTGGATGGAGCTCCCCTCTAACAAGTGCGAATTATGCACTGAGGATGCGCCTGAATCTATTGAGCATATCTATTTTGAATGCCCATTCTCTAAATACATTCTGCTAAGATCCCTACTCAAATTGCAGACCAAAGGGCCGGCCGTGCACACTATTACAGAGATAGGCAAGTTTTTCTTGACCATTTACAGCAAAAAAGGAGCACTTGACCGGCTTGGGAAAACTGTACTTTCGGCAGTTGTTTGGCATCTATGGCGTGAACGCAACAGAAGGGTATTTGAAAATATCAGTAAATCCAAGATAGCCCTTTTGAGGATATTTCTAGAGACGTGCGCATTCTCCTTTGGAATTTAGAAGAGATTGAAGAAGAAGCTGCTACTGCTTGTGCTAACTGGGATATTAGAGACAATGGATGTTTTTCTTTGGGGTGTATTCCGTTTTGGTGTATTGTTTGGATTCGGCTCTGTGTCTGGATGTTGGGCTTTTTGATCTCGGGTGACGACGCTTGTGTCCGCTCCCCTAGTCACTCAGCAGGCATCCAACACTGAAGCCACATTGTGCATTTGTTCTTTACTATATATAGACTTTATTTACGCTGCAAAAAAATGTATATGTATATGTATATATATGTATATTTATATGAGCGATCACATAACTCCCAAAAATAACCCCAAACCCCCTACCAAAAAGTTTATGCCCCATATTTTTCGAAAGATCCGAACCGTTCATCTTGATCTCCACCCTCTAAAACCCTGACCCACTAATTTTCAGCACGATCCCATGTGTTTTGCCCGTTCATCAACCATTCGCAAAAGTTCTGTTCATGCAAAACCGTTAAATTTGGGTCGGATGGATGAACGAGCAAAACACATGGGATCGGACTGAAAATTGGTGGGTCAGGGTTTTAGAGGGTAGAGATCAAGATGAACAGCTCGGATCTTTCGAAAAAAATTGGGGGCATAGACTTTTTGCTAGGGGTTTTTGGGGGTTATTTGATCCCTCCTCGTATATATATGTATATTTATATCACAATAATGGAAATGTGCTGCCAACGCAAGAAGCTTCCTCCGTTGTCAGTACCATTTCACTAATATTTTGAGATTTTTTGGTTTTGTTCTGCATATTATAGATGATCAACATACTAAAAATCAAGTGTATCCAACGTTATTTAATCCTCGATCCACCCATTGCAAATTCAATGGCTTTGAAAGATAGAACTTTTTTGCAACAAGTGGATCTAGGGTCAAATATCCCTAGGGCTCTCCCATATTTGTAGTTTTGGGGTTTAGAATGTGTACACCAATACTAAAAAATTTAATTTTTTAATATAAAACCGAGCTGACAACACATGAAATTGCATTCATGCGATGTCAGTACATGTACATATATACATGTACATATATACATATACTGTTAGACCCGCGGGCCCACGGGTTATGGGCCCAGGCCGCCGGCCCCCCTAGCCCATGCGCGCGCCCCATTAGCCTAGGAACCCCAGTTTCTTTTATTTATTGGGGTTAGCCGTCATTTGTTTATGCATGCTTGATTATTGAGATTTCTCTCAAGCGTCTTTAGGTTAGATCTTAGATTAAACGAGTGCGGACGTCCTCTTCGGCGTCTTGGGAGGAGAACGCACCTCTTTTGCGTTCAATTATCTAGTTCTTGCTATTGTTTTCTTTATAAAATTGGTATCTTTGGTTAGTTCCTAACAATTTGGTATCAAAGCACGCGACGATTCATGGCGGCTTTGACAAGATCGTAAGAAATTGAAGCTTTGTAGGCAAAATTTACAAGCAAGATCGACGGGATCAAGAAATCGTTGGCGGTAAACGATGAATCTATGGCAAAGTTGACGGCTTCCATCAACCAATTGGCGGCAAATCAAGCGAAGTACGACGAACAATTCGCGCAATTGATGGGAACCCTAAATCAATTGGCGACGAACTACAAAGGGGATGGGAACCCTAAATCAGCGGGAAAGGCGCCACCTTTGGGCAAGGGAAAGGATAAAGTTAAGAACTTTGACCCGGAAAACGATTTTTTGGTGGAAGAATTTCCCGAAGATGAGGAAGAGGAGCCATGGAGGGTCGACTACCGCGAAGAAGTGAGGGAAAGGCGGCGGAAGTGCAAGGATGGGCCGGCGGCCACACCCCCAACCACCGACATGTTAGGGTTTCTATCATAGTACAACTTATTTATACGCAGCGGAAAATAGAAACCTACCAAGATCCATGCGTTTCTAATTGATTCGAATAGATTACTAACCTTTCTGTCGATCTGAATCTGTCGGACAACAGGTGCTGCTCTACGATCGACCACCCTCAATCGGTATCCACACGAACGTCACGAACAAGAATTGCGAGGGTGCTAGCTCCTCTGCAACTAGGGTTTCTCTCGCTCTTTGTTTTTCTCAAAAAACGGAGGAGATAGATTGAAAACGTAAAAACTGAAAATCATGATTCTATATCTTATATAGAATCCTACGTTAACCCCTTAACAACATTCAGTTACGCGACGCTATCTTAGGGATAAGAATCCCACGTTAACTCATTAACGTATTTTAGTTAAGCGGCGATATCTTAAGGATAATATCTTAACGAGATACGATATCTGACGGTTAAGATATTTCACCTAATCACGAATTTCAAATCATATTCGAAATCATGTTTAAACCCTATCTTATCCAATTCGTTCTTTGTGTGCGACCCAATAGGCTCATATTAAATTGGCAGTGGGCCTAATCTCATTAGAAGCCCACAAGTCATAATTGGTCTCTAGCAAGACATTTTGACTACCCAATTAATATGAATATCATTAGTCCGATATTAACCTAACCAATAGAACATGTCATAATCCTTTTGTCACACGATATCTTATTTGAACATAAGTCATGGGCAGTGTCATACTTATATAGTTCAAACATTTAATTTCTCGCTTTCTAAGTAGACTGATAAAATCAAATGACATTCATTTGAGCACGGCCATGCATTTCTCAGTCCTACTTATCGAGGGGCCCATTAGATATCTTTCATAGGAGAGGGACAAATTCCATCTTGTTCATTCACTTTCCTCTGCATAATTCACATCATATTCGATCATAACCTTTATGATTATCTGATTAAAGATAACGTTTGATTATGTCAAAATATGATGTTCCTTATGTATGAAACTGTGATGAGCTCAGGTCTAAGGATTCAATGACATAACTATTATGAGATCATTTATGACACTAATCCATGTAATGATCTCATAGCGAGTCTATCCAGTACATGTTCTCCAACAAGTACCTATAAGTTTGATTTGTATCACCATACATATAATTATCTCATAATTATCTACCAAACTCATACTAATCTTAATTCTTCATTAAACCTTTAATGATGAATGACTAGGGATGCTTAGAATAGCATAAAACAACTATTCAAATATTATTATAAAGAAACATGCAAGCAATATAATAATAACAATAATAAGAGAAACATTTTATAAATGAAAATGACATAACATAAAGGTCCAAATATTTGGCCTAGGGCAAAACCACTAACACGACAGGCGCGCGACTCATATGGGGGGCATGGCAGCCCTCCCTGGGCTTCGGCCCCCCAGGAGGGCCGCCAGGGAGGCGGCGGCCCCTCCCCGGCCTTCGCCGCCCCCAGGAGGGCCGCCAGGGAGGCGGCTGCCCATCCTGGCTTCGCCCGGGGGCGGCAAAGCCCCCAGGGGGGCCGGCGACCCCTGCCGACCCCCCGGGGAGCCGCTGGGCCCCCAAGATGCTCGGGTGGGGACGGCGGCTCTGCCCCAGGCAGGCCGCGGCCCCGCGGACAGGCGCAGACCCCCGCACGCTGATTTTCAGGCTACGAGCGCGATTTTCAGCCTTTTAACGACGGACAGCCACCTCGGGAGCTACCGGCACGCGACTTTGAGGAGGAGATGGGACCCGGGGGACTTCAGGGGCACGAAGACTACGGCGAGGGTTACCGGGACCCACCCGACCCTCGATTTGGCGACGGTAGGTGGCAGCCACAACCCCATCACCCGGAGGGATGCACGGCGGGCGCAGATGGGGGACACAGAGACTTTCAGGAGAGGTCAGAGGGCAGGTTTGGGGGTGATGGGTACGGAGACCGAGGAGGGCCCCATGGGGAGTATGAGCGGCGCCAGGAGAGGTATCAGCACTACCGTCCGCACTACCGAGAGGAGGGGAAGCCCGAGCAGGGGCATTTCGGAGGAGACTGCGTGGTGCGGAAGTTGAAGATGTCGCTATTTTCGGGGGAGGATCCTCATGCCTGGTTGTTCACAGCAGAGAGATATTTCGCGACACACCACATGACCGAGGCACAGAAGCTGAAGGCAGCAGCTATTTGCATGGAGGGGAGAGCCTTGTGGTGGTTCCAGTGGAAAGTAGAGAAGGCAGCAGATCCAGAGCTGGGAGGAGCTGAAGGACCTTGTGCTGGAGAAGTTTAGAGATCCCTGTCTTGGGAATCTGCACAAGCAGCTATATGCCCTCAGGTAGGAATGACCGGTGCGGGAGTACATCGAGAGATTTGAGACACTGGCGGGACGAGTACATGGTGTGTCTGACGAGTCATTGGAGGGCACATTCTTGAAGGGGTTGCGTCCCAGCCTTCGAGCTGCAGTGAGGCCCCACAAGCCCTTGGGGCTTTCAGAGGTCATCGAGATGGCGTAGATGATCGAGGATTTCCGGACTGAGGATATGAGAGGCGGGAGCAGCTATAGTGGGCAGATACAGCGGGGCACCCCAACTGGAGCAGGCGGAGCGGGGAACATTAATGAGGCGGATCAGATGTGGCTTGAGAAGAAGTGGGAACAGAACAACCCACAACCGGCTGGGGGCCAATTCTGAAGGATGACTGATGCGGAGATGAGGGAGAAGAGGCAAAAGGGCCTTTGTTTCAGATGTGATGAGCGCTTCACTCCGGGACACTGCTGTGCGGGTCGTAAGCTGCAAGTCTTGATAGCAGAGGCAGACGAGAATGATGACGTGGAGGATGAAGGGATCGGAGGGGAGGACGACTCCCACTCAGAGTAGCACCGCCAGTACTTTCGTGCACCACCTTGAGGACAAGGTGGATTTTCAGGGGCGGAGTAATGTTAGACCAGCGGGCCTACGGGTTGTGGGCCCAGGCCGCCGGCCCCCTAGTCCATGCGCGTCCCCTATTAGGCTAGGAACCCTAGTTTCTTTTATTTATATGGGCTAGCCGTCATTTGTTTAGGCATGCTTGATTATTAAGATTTCTCTCGAGCGTCTTTAGGTTAGATCTTAGATTAAACGAGTGCGGACGTCCTCTTCGGCGTCTTCGGAGGAGAACACAACTCTTTTGCGTTCAATTATCTAGTTCTTGCTATTGTTTTCTCTATAAAATTGGTATCTTTTGTTAGTTTCTAACATATACATATATACATATACATTTATATGCGTGTGTAATGGGTATCATATGATATATAAGGCTAAGCCTCATACGCGACCTCCAAAATTTCATCTATCGCTATTTTTTCTTTCAAAAGAAGATCAAAACAGTTCATTTTGATGTTTATATTATAAAACCTCAAAACATTGATGTGAACCCAAAGAGTTTTTTATGTTCATCCACCCGTCACAAAAGTTCTATTTATGCAAAATCGTTAAATTTGCGACGGGTGAATGAATGGACGAAACTCATTGGGTTCACTCAATATTCGGTGTTTTGGGGTTTAGAATATATAGATCAAAATGAAAACGAACGATTTCGATCATCCGGAAAATAGCTGAAGGCGGAGTTTTAGAGGCGTAAATGAAGCTTAACCTTATATGTCATATGATTCCTATTATATATATAGACAAATTTTCAAATGAGAACATTTCGCACGGAATTTCCGTGCGAAAACATTTTTAATTTTTTGATTTTTTTTTGAAATTTTTTTCCCTCTTTCATTTCATGTTATACACCTCAAAAAATAATGGTTGAAAAATAATGTGATTTGGCTTTCGATCAATGTATTGCCAAAAGTTCTATTGTTATGAAATCGTTAAATTTTGTAACGGGTTGATCGGTGCTCAAATCCCCCCTAGGGTTCACATTATTTTTTCTGGGGTATATAATTGTATGGATTAAACATCAAAAAATTTTGCAAAAAAATTTCTAAAAAAAGTTTTAAAACATTTTCGCACGGGCTTTCTCACCATGTTTTTCGCACCAGAATATTACTATATATATGTGGAATATGTTTCTAATGTGACTTTATATATATATATATGGCCATGATTCTATGCGATTCTTATGTATATGTATATGTGTATGTATACGTATATATGGCCATGATTTTGTGCGAAAATTTCGCACATGATTGTGGTGCGAAAAGGTTTTGTTCTTTTTTTGAATTTTTATCAAATTTTTTATTCCAATGGTTTATATATATATATACATACATATATATCTATATTATAAAAGAGGGATGTTATCAAGAGAAATTGGATAAGAGATATTAGACAAGAGAAATTGGATAAGAGATATCTATATTATAAAAGAGGGATGTTATCAAGAGAAATTGGATAAGAGATATTGGAAAAGAGAAATTGGATAATAGATATCTATATTATAAAAGAGGGATGTTATCAAGAGAAATTGGATAAGAGATATTGGAAAAGAGAAATTGGATAAGAGATATCTATATTATAAAAGAGGGTTGTTATCGAGAGAAATTGGATAAGAGATATTGGACAAGAGAAATTGGATAAAAGATATCTATATTATAAGAGAGGGATGTTATCAAGAGAAATTGGATAAGAGATATCTATATTATAAAAGAGGGATGTTATCAAGAGAAATTGGATAAGAGATATTGGAAAAGAGAAATTGGATAAGAGATATCTATATTATAAAAGAGGGATGTTATCAAGAGAAATTGGATAAGAGATATTGGAAAAGAGAAATTGGATAAGAGATATCTATATTATAAAAGAGGGATGTTATCAAGAGAAATTGGATAAGAGATATTGGAAAAGAGAAATTGGATAAGAGATATCTATATTATAAAAGAGAGATGTTATCAAGAGAAATTGGATAAGAGATATTGGACAAGAGAAATTGGATAAGAGATATCTATATTATAAGAGATGGATGTTATCAAGAGAAATTGGATAAGAGATATCTATATTACAATTGAGGGCAGATTTTGAATTTGTCCTGTGTGGCAATGTCACATCAAGTTTTGGAGGGAAATTTTTGGGTTGAAGAGAAATTTGTTGGGAATACACAAAAACATTGAAATTAGGAATTGCCTTTTAATATTAGTTATAAAAAAATGTTGTGCACACACACAATCTCATCTTGGGAATGAACGCGAGCTGTGGTTGAATGAATGCCGGAGAATGCTGCCAACTCATTGATTCGCGTTGCAAAACCCTGTAAAATTTCGATCCCATCTGCCGATATTTCAGGGGAAACTAATAATTATTGATGTTTGTTTAAAATTAGTGGGTCCAAGATTTTTAAATGAACAGTGTTCCACGGGCACGGATTATACGTATATGAAGCCGCGCCCGCGCCGAAGACGCCCGCTAAATTTTTTAACGCTGATTTGTTGTTCCGCGCCTAAGGCACCCGTGCCGAAATTGTTGTTTTACGTCGAATTTGTTGTTCTGCGTCGAAGGCACCCACGCCGAATTTGGTTTTCTGTGTCGAAGGCGCATGCGCTGAATTTGTTGTTCCGCGCCTAAGGCACCCGCGTCGAAATTGTTGTTTTACATCGAATTTGTTGTTCTGCGCCGAAGGCACCCACGTCGAATTTTGTTTTCGATACATCGAAGGCGCATGCGCTGAATTTGTTGTTCCGCGCTGAAGGCGCTCGCGCCATTTTTTAGCGCTGATTTGTTGTTCCTCGCCTAAGGCACCAGCGTGTGTTTTTCTGCGCCGAAGGCACCCACGTCGAATTTGGTGTTCTGTGTCGAATGCGCATGCGCTGAATTTGTTGTTCCGCACCGAAGGCACCCACGCCGAAGGCGCATGTGCCGCTAAATATTGTAAGCTAATTTGTGTTTCTTTTAAATTTTGGCTTTGAAAAAAATTTCGGGGAACAAAAATTTCGCAAGGGAAAATCTAAAATGAACCGTGCCCGCGGGCACGGGTTATGACTAGTATATATATAAAGGGAAACATAATGGATGAACCCTAGGGTGATTTGACACTCGATCAAGCCGTTACAAATTTAACGGTTTTAGAATAATAGAGCATTTTGTATCTAAATATGTGGGAATTTGCTTGATTTTTGGTATGTTGGTGTATTAGTATGTGTAGAACATATTCAATGGGCTGGATCGTTAAAAACGCCACAAAACTCTTTTCTCACGCTTTTTTCACCAAAAGACTTTTTGCACAAAAAATTTGCCTATTTATATGGTATTAATGGAGGTCAGATGACACATGACCAAATTTGGTAAGGTGTCATCTTTTCATTTATTCTATATATATATGGTTAAACGGTTCCTAAGGTGTTTTTTTGATAATTATGTAAGGTGTCGGGTTAAAATAGCATAATTGAGCTACTTTATTGAGCTACTTTATAGATGATCCACTCGTTTATCATGATCTATGTACTTCAAAATAGTTCATGAAAAATCATGTGATTTAGTCACCTTAGGAAGACTTTTTCACCCATTATATTTTTATATAAAGAGAGAATAACATCTATCATGTTGTGGTATATGAGCAGTTATGTAATCGGCTTGAAAAATCCACACACTACATTTTTTCAGACAATGAGCACTGATCGATTTGATCTTCATGTTTTAAAACCTAAATAAGTCAAAGATTTAGTGAAGTCAAGACTTTTTGCTCGTTGATCAATGGGTGAAAAAATTTATAGTGAAGCAAAACTGTTAAATTTCCAACTAGGTCAACGGGCAAAATTTTTTGGGCTCCCTAGATCTTTTTGTGTATTTGGGTTTTAGAACTTGAAGATCAAGGTGAAATGGCGCCAATTATCCAATAATAACGTGGAAAGTGTGCTTTTTCGAGTGGCCATATGACATAAATGCTCATATATCATATCAATTATACAACAACCACAACCACAACAGAAATATAACGTTTTCTTAGTGTCGGGGGTTTGAGGGGTCTGCAGCAACAGCCCCTCATCTCTCTGGGGTCCTTGTACACACAGAACGCTCTTTCCAGAAACTATATCATTTCACCAAACTTTCACAAAAAGCGCATACTTAAAATCAGCATGCTTGCCACTCGAATCACATTCCTATGTTAAACCAAGGACAACGTTGTCCCCCGTGCAACTTCTAGAGTAACTGGATTCAGTGTAAGCATCATGTTAGGGTAAAAGTGGTCATGCACGTGTCACAGGAGCAAGAGGAAATTACCTTAGGATGACAGGTTCATTACAGAGGGACTGTTTGGAAGCCATCGAGCACACCTGAACAATAGCTTTAAATTGGAAAATGAGGCCACCACCAAAGCACAGACCTTGCATCTTGTTTGCATGTGCTGGTTGCCAGTTGCTCACGACTCCCACCGTGGCATGACTAGTAATCATGCTTTGTAAAATGGATCAAGCATGATCACAGTCAATCAAGTCAATCAAATATGATCAAACACCGTGCCTCTGTGGAGCAACTGGATCACCACAGGTCCACAGGAACATAGACAACGAGTCATATCCTATTACTGGACTCTCATTGTGCACGTCTCCAAACGGCATGCCATCTGCCATGTTCAAGCCAATCTCATTAGTCAGATGCAAAAGACACCATAACAATCAAAATAGATACACGATATTTTTTCAAACATTGAACCCGAGTGTTCACCTACATGGACACATATCTGGCGGATTGTCAGAAAAGATTTATAAGTCCGGCATAGGATCAGATACCCCCTTCACCCCAACTAGTCAGAACCCACATCAGCCACCAACCACCAGATCCCTTCACAAAGCCTATTGGCCAATTCAGAAAACAGGATGACAATAAACAAAATTCATTCTAGATCCTGACCGATTACCATCAGTAGCAAGCACCCATCATCTATTGGGCATCATCAACAAGATTGCAATTCCCAGGGAGCAACGAGCTTCTCACCAGAAGATGCTCAAAACACCAAGAAATTTTTTGGGGGAATTTTGATTCATATGGTTGGTTTTCGGTAAAATGGATAGGTATTATTGTGAAGGATATGGATGGAGAACCACCTAGTGTCTGTCAGCTAGAATGTCCACAAAGCCGATATGGGATTCTTTAGAGAAGAAAATCTGTTTGCTTCGTATCACTCCATTCTTCTGTGCCCTGACTGTTTACTGTCCTGATGTCAAATGTGATTGCAGGGGGAACAAATCAAACAGGTATCCTATCAGAGAATACTCTCCGAAAAGCTTACACGGAGTGGCTCCTTCCTCTTCGAACATTAACCATGGGAATGCAGGCAGAAAGCAAGGAGGATGGCGACGAGCTAGCAGGCAACATCCTGTGTGCGTTGGCTCCTGTTCAGTTAGTGTTGCATCGATGCATTGAGTTGGTCGAAGAGAAACTAAAGCCTTCTGTATAGAGTGGCTGCCCCCAGTGTTTTATGTAGACGAAGTTTCTGTAAGTGGAATGGCCTTCAATGGTCTAATTAAATTCAGCCCGACCCGATTTATAACCGAGCCGGTAGCCGAGACTTTTCGAAGATGTTCTTTTGGGATCGTTGGTTTGTTGTTACATGATTTCTCTTGTATCGAGTGTTCAGTTCTTTGGGAGCGTAAGGAACATAAATGGCTTATACAGGGAGAGAACTCCATCCCCTTTGTGTCTATGTATCTATACGCCACACACGTTACACAAGCGATATGTAGTTGCGTACATGAAACCGAGCATATATCCGCTACATAGGAAATAATAAAGGGTGCATTTAGTCATCACAACAGATGGTTCCCGTTACATTCCGGACATGCTTCTTGCCTCCTCCCCGGCCACTCCGTCATGCTCGGCCTCGACCGGTTCCCTTTGATCCCAAACCGTGCACCGTGCATCCGTGGAAGAAGCCGATGAAGACGATGACGATGAGTGAAGGGTGCCCATCAAGGCCAAGCAACTCCCGTCCGACAATCTTCGCACGGGGTAGGAGATGGTACTACAAGTGGAAGGCTTGGAGCACCGCCGAGGGCCATGTAACGCGCAGCCGCAGTGCCGGTGATAGGGTCTCCGCTCAATCTCCAAGTCTCCCACCGCTAAGGCGCCCACAAACACTCGCCGGAGAAACCCCTCGGCTCTGGCGGCCATCGGACTCGGCATCCGTGCTAGTATGATGATGATTCTTGTGGGACAGCAACTATGAGCCGTAGTAGCTCTTTATACTTCAAAAAGAGTTGAGCAAGAAGCAAAAGAATTGGCATAGGTTGTACCTAAGAGGTCACCCTTTTTGCCTTGTTATCTCATCCACTACTTGCGTTATTTTTATTGGGGGAAATAAAAAGGACAGCGAGTGCGTGCATAGTATGTTTCTTGCAAGTCATCTTCGGTTTGTGTCTGGGCGAAAACGACACCGAAACTTCGGGTTATAGTCTGCCAATGTGATCCATGCCGTAAACGATTTTATCTATGATGGATGAAAAGGAGCCAATGGGGGGTGTGATTGCTTCGCTAACAAACAAAACAAAGTTCCGGAGTGCGTGGAATACTTCAAAAGTTCTTTTTAAACGTTTGATAAATCACGATTTGCAAGGGAAGTATCTCACGAGCTTTGTGAAGTGCGGTGGAAGTTAGAGTTTTCTTTCTTCCTCTCCTTGACAATGCTTTTGAAGGCTTGGATTACTCCCATATCACCTCCAACAACCAGACGATCCCATTCAAGGATGGAGCCAGGGGTATAACCGAGTGTGGTATGTACGAAAAAGATACCGACGTCGTGGTGCGTATGTTGATCTGAATGACTCCCTTTCACCAATCTGGATCGTCATGTAATCTTTGCACATTACAACAGCCAGTAACGCTAGTGAGTCTAACGCTCAAATGAGAACTTGAGGAAGATGATATAAATTATATAAAATTATGAGAGAAGGTATGACAATGCGAATGAGCTCCCCTCCTATCAAATAGGAGGGATATATATAGAGTTCATGAACGTGTAATTTTGTAATTTAACTTCCATTTGGGGTAGGTCGATGGTCTTAGCTTGACGTTCGGATATGAGGCATCGCATAAGAATCATCGGCTGGGTGCTTTTATCATAACACTTGGATAGAGCATATGCATAATCACGCTTTTAATAGCTTGCCTGGGTACGATGCTTAGGCCATATGTTTGGGTATGACACCTTGGCATGACTACTGGATGAAGATCTTGGATATGGAGGAAATATAATGACATGTTCTCATTTACATTCCTTCATAGAGCTGATTGTGGCACTTTGTGATGGTCGAGGGGAAGGCATCCTCCTCGCGGTGGCACAAGGGGGAGCCCCCTGAAAGCTAGACGGTATATCCCATCAGAGTTAGCAAGCTCACACATCATAGAGTAGACAAGTGGTCTCTAACACTCCATCGTACAATGAGTGTGCAAGATAGCATGCATTAGTAAATGATTTGGTGCTCATTATTGATTGTGGCACTTCAACAATCATGTGATTGTAACTCAACCCATGCATGGAGGGCCCAACTGTTGGGATCCCTGTGGATGGCAAGTAGACACTAGAAGTATGTGAATAGTGTATATGAAATGATAAAATCTCTTCTAGAGAATCTCCTAAGTTTACAATTGGTGTTTGTAACACCCCGCTCTCCAGGATTCCCGAAAAGTACGAATCCATTCCAAATATTCCCAGAGCAGCGAGTGTTACTAAGAAAGAGAAAGGAAGAGAGAGTGCAAGAAGAATATGCAGGTCACTGCGCACGTAATGGGAAGTACAAGTAAGCTCCACCACAGAAAATAACATATAAACTAAACAAAAGTACAAATTCCAAACTTATTTTATTATTAATACAGAAATACATCTTTATTTACATCATCTCGTTATCTGATACAAAGGTGGAAAACATAAGAAAATCCCGAAAAACCCACAAAGGACAGGGATGTCCCATCCAGTATAACTCACTTCCTAAACTACCCTGATAATCAAGTGGTCAAGATCACCCTCGGTAACGCCCCGCTCCCCAGGATACCCTGACAGCGAGTGTTATGGAGGAAATACCAAATATAAACACAAGTAGGTCCACTGCGCGTTGTTGGGATAGTACCTGTAGCATTCCAGATAACACAGAATAACAAAAGAAAACCCACAATTCATTCACACACACACATATATATATACACGAACTGTCCATATACAACTTCCTTATACAAATCTCATATTCAACATAAAACTCACACTCGCTAGAATACAATAACACCCACCCAAAAACTCACACAATCTCTAAAATGCCTCAACTCCAGCCAACTCCAGCCAACGGGACTAGTGGGCCTCCAACTCCACGAGCCAACACTTGAAAAATATCAACGGGGGCACGTCACAGCGTGACCCAGTAGGAGTTCCTAACCCGACTCACATGGTGCACAAAAATGCAATGCCCTAAGTAACAAACTGGAATCTAACTCATGGCATATCACGTGAAATTCATATGAAAATGTAAATGGTATCATTAACAAGACACGTACCTGCGGCAAGAGGAAAGCCTGCAAAACAAAGTGAGCATTACAGGTAAAGAAGTGAATTGCAATATCAAGAAACTGAACCCTAGCGTTATAACATCATCTCAAGTACAATTACTAGTAGCAACCACCTCCGATATTGCAACCATCAAAAGAAACCAAGACACATCATTCACTTCACGACCACAATGACATGGAGTACCTATAGCTATACGAATGCAACAATTTATGGTTTTGTCCTGAAACTTAAGTTTTCAAAGAATTCTTGAAGTATTTCGTGTAGTAGCTCCTAAGTAGGCTTGAGCTTACTAAAAGTTACATGAAGACTACAATTCTTATTTAACTTTGAATGTTCACAAAAAGGGCTCCTTTACTAAGATTATGGAAACACACCTTTCTATTGCAACAGAACTAAATTAGTGGAAATCAAAGTTTGCATAATGGGAGCTTGTAGGAACTTGTAGGTGATGTCAACTAAGGTTCCTACACTCTCTAAAGCTTCCAACTTGGAAGTTATCAAAAACCCTCTTACTAACTTTCTTTTATTCAAATTTTTCAAGTGGGTGTTCATTTAAACTGGGGAATTTAAAGGAGCTAGCAAGTGACTTTTTGTGTAGTATTTCTAACTTAAGTTTCTAGTGCTTAGGATGTTATGGAAATGCTTAGAAAAATTTCGGCAGAGTTTCTCTTGTATTTATCAAGGTTTTCCCCATTACAACATAAGTAATAATAAAAGAGAACCCTGCCATATCCATAAAAACAAATATCCTGCTCAAGGAATCATAGGAGAAGTTCTGCAAAAGAATAATAGGACTAGTATGCACCAAGATTAAGAATTAGCATAATCGAAGAAGGATAACACAATAAAATCCCGAGATCTAAGAAAACATCATGCTTGCAAATTATTAACACAATATGCAAACTCTAGGCCATCTAGTGGCCAAGCTTAGTAAAGTAACACATAACCCAAGTGAATAAACTTCTCCTAAGGCCACAACTTATATAACATGCAACCTCGTAACCCCTATAAATTAATGATGCTTTCTCGACAAATACGGCTACGAATAACTTAACGATCCAAATTACTTAGAAAAGAATTAGCCCTAGTTGCAGGAAGTACGAATAATGTTATCGTGGGCTTAAGTTGAAATATCAATCATAACATCAACAATAACACCAACCATAACACACTAACAACACCCACACCACCACACCAACAACACCACCCTAAACATTAACGTAACATCATTATTAAGTTGAAACATTAATAATAACACCAATACCAACACCAATATCATTAATATCACTACCAACGATAACAACAAGAATAACAATATTTGCCAACAACTAACAACCACACTTTCCAACATTCCATCATTCAAGCACCAAATACATCCATGGCAACCATCACATACTCACAACCACAAATCACCCAAAAATGCCAAATGATGCCATGATGCATATGATGCACAAGTAATGCGATGAAATGCGATGCAATGGGGATCCCATGAATGTACCGGCGTGCACGTGCAAGTGATTCTACTCCGTTATCACGTGGAGCCACCTAATGGTATCAAGAGGTTGCCCACGGCGACTTCACCCGCCTCCTACCGTGGCAACTTTGTCCATGCCCGTGCACTCCACCGTTCGTGTCCTAATAACATCAAAACACATCATTCCACATTCCACGTGTGTCCAACACCACACCGCCAATTTTCCATCTCATTTCATTGTTCATATGTTTCACTTTTTATACAAATTAAAGTGAATAAATAACTCTCAACAACCCAAAATGGAAGTTGCTAACACACATAGCCAATTTGCTTATCTCCACTTAATGTCACATAATTTGCATTTTTCTCATGCAAAGGAAATTGTATATTGAAGCGAGCGATTTCACAATTTCACAAACTTAAAGCAATAAGGCTTTCAATTGCATCATGAACCACTAATTTCACAAAATTAATGTAACAACCCAAAACCATAGCATCAAAGAACTCAACATCTCATATTATTTCAAGTTAAAATGCACCAAGTCAAGAAATTGCCACAAACCCTAGAAATGCAACTTTTTCTCAAAATGCAAGGAAATGAAAACATATGAGTAGGGTTGGACTCCTACCTCTTAGGAGACTCCACAATCCTCCTCCAAATTCATGACTCCACCATTCTCCACCACATACACATAGCATTATTAGGGATTCCTTGCAACATGAAAAAAGCTTCCAACATTTCAAATGAAAGCGTCCAACATTTCAAATGAAAGCAATTTTACATAATGAGAGCAATTTCTCATGAATCACAAGATTAAATTAACAACGCTTTCAATTACATCTTGAATCATTATCATGGCATCAACTAACTCAACATCTCTTATAACTTCAACACAACATGAAAATTGGCCATTAAAGCTTCCAAAAATTCCAAATGAGAACAATTTCACAAAATTGGTGAATCAAGACAATCAAGAGCAACATGAATTATCAGCATAGCATCATATAATTTATGTCATCATATGAATTCTATTTTGAATGCACTATGTCAATGGAGTCTCCACAAACCCTAAAATGCAAATTTTCAACATCCAAATGCAATGAATTGAAACATGAGAGAGGGGCTTGGACTCTTACCTCAAAATCAAGAAAACTCCTCCCTGAATCCAAGAATTCCACCATCTTCTAGCCCTAATCCTCTTTCAATTAGATGAAATCCCACATTGATTCCAAGATCAAGCCCCAATTTCGAATTTCCCCCCTAGAATCCATCATCAAGCATTAAACCCTAACCTTCATCTTGGAAATCCCCCTTACTCTTCTTCTCCTCTCTTTCCTTCATATTGTTATTTGCTTGATTTCGGCCAGCAAGGCCTGGGAATGATTTGACATCCTGGGGGAAAATTCGGCCTCCATGGGGACACGGGGGAGATGAGTACAAACTAGAGGTTTTGAGTGAAGGAAGGGATCAAGAACAAGGGGAGAATTTGGCCTCTTTTGTTGTTGTTTTTTCCCTTTTTTTGTTTGCCCATGGGAACAAATTTCAGCACCTGGGAGCAAAGTTCGGCGGCCTGGGACATGGAGAGGTCGGCCTGGGTGTGGGGAGAAGAAGGGAGAAATTGGGAGAAGTTTGGAGAAAGGAGTGGGTATTTACAAGTTTGCCATTCCCTTTCTCATTCTCTTCTCTCATCTCATTTTCTAGCCCAACTCTTAAAGCCCAATCAACCTTGACTAACAATAATCCAAGCCCAACTCTAGGTACCAAAATTAACTAAGGCCTTAGCAATAGTAATGATAGTATTAATCAATATCACCAATAATAAAAATACTAATACCAAACATAATAGCAACATCACCAAAAATAACAACCAAACATATATAATAATAATATCATTCATTAATAACTATCTCAGCGTCACCAATTATCATGAACATAGCGTTTTACTATACGCACAACAAAATTACTATACGCACACACGCAAAAAGTATTTTACGCATACGGGCATTACACCCTCTGAGGGTTCCATCTCTGAGTAACCTCCTGGTCATGTCCAGCTCAGTCTGCCCTGCTCCTAAACCTGGAAAGGTAAATGGGACACGTCAATGCGTGACCCAGTAGGATAATCAAACTATGCTAGGTAGGGTCAGTCTCAAAGCTGTTCTACCTAGTAAGGTCCGGTCACTAACTATAAATAGGTCTGCTACAACTTATAAAGAAGTAGTTATTCGAACTGAAACCACAAGGGAGTCTATTAAATTAATATGCAAGAAATGTAAACAACATTGCAGGCAGGTATTGAAGTCAGAGTTTCAGAATTACCTAACCATAAAGTAAAGCATCTCATTTATGTAATGGAAGGGAAGAACTACATAATGGAAATGCACGATGTAAGGAAAACTAATGAGCACAAGGAAGCATAAGTAACATTTAACCACAATTCAATGAACATGCATTAATCTTTACAGTTTTGTGCTTAAAGTGATTAATTGGAAACCCTGGGTAATTGCAGGAAATTAGAAACTGGACCTCACCCAAGGTGGGTGGAAAAATGGTATCCCGCAAGTGGACACAAGCACTGTAAACGTGGCCTCTCATAACTTCCTCTTTTGGAAGTGAGACAATTCTCGGTTTTTTGGCAAAACAAAGGAAACCATCAGTTACCTAATGGTGCATCACGAGTACACCACCGGCCTCTCCACCTCTACCCAACTCCCCCTTTCGGGAGTGCGAGGCAGATAAATATCCTTACATGTCCATTTCTTATGCCTACACATTACTCAGGTTTTCCCCCAACCCGTACCTGGAATCTCACCCATTTCGAATGGCCGAGAATCCCAGATACCTATTAACTCTCATCTCACTCTCAATTTTATCATTTCATAATACTTTTCATTTTGACGGTCACATTTTCGCGTACATATTTCATGTAACACATTCCTCTTTTTCATTTCTCATTTCATATCTCATGGCAAGTGTGTCATGGCACTTTTTGTTGGATATTGGACTTCTCCCTACTTGGTGTTAATGATGAGCAAACATAAATACTTGTGACTGATCCCCTATTTTGCAGTTAATCCATTGCCTAAGCTAAATATGAAGATCTACTAGCAATGGATGACTCACTAAGTTCATTGAAGGTAAATTACATGGATTGGATGATCGTAGATGTTGATTGAAGCTCTGTGAAGACTTCAAGCTCATACGATGGAAAGAAGAGATTATTCGTCAAATGTAATTTTATTTTGTCTCTTCTAGTATGTAGCTTAGAAGTAGAACTTTGATGGAGCACTCACACACATCTACATTCGGTCGTATGACATCATTAGATCAATTGTCCTTTGACCCCAATTCATTTGTTTATTGATTGTGCAAGGATTGTTTATAACAGTCGACTGCTTAACACTTTACAGTCGTCTGTCTCAAAAACAGTCGACTGTGTTTTGTTCAACAGTCGCCTGTTATGCACAGACTTTTACAGTATAGTTTTGGGCCTTCTCTGATTATTTCGCACAGGCTACTGATGAACGATTCACAGGCGCCTGTCCGAGTGACAGTCGACTGTGGTTTGTAAATCAGTCGCCTGTCTATCCTTTGCCCAAACTTTGTTTGATCTGACTTTTACGTCCAGTCGACTACTGTTGAATATTCAGTCGACTGTCCATTGGATCAGTCAACTGTGTATGCTGCAACAGTCGTCTGTCTGTAAGCCAATTTATTGACTCAGCTCTCTGGAAATTCTCAGAGTATTTGATAGTCGCCTTTATAAGGATTTACAGTCGCCTGTTCTGATTAACAGTCGACTGTTTTTCTTACTTCAGTCGTCTGTCCTGTTACTTGTGAGATTTCCAGTATTATTCTAACTTTCTTATCTTTCGGCCAGTCGCCTGTAGAAGAAATTACAGTTCCCTGTTGGTTTAACAGTCGACTGTCTTTGCTGCATCAGTCGACTGTCCACGTGGTAAGTTACCGTTATGAATTCTTACCTACCCTGCTGACTGTGCAACAGTCGATTGTGGTTTCTTCAACAGTCGACTGTCGCGAGTTCAGATTCTATCCGTTGAGATTTTTCTCACAGATACCAAAAGAGTTTTTGCCTAAACAGTTTTGTGGATTTGAGAAACCTATAAATAGGGCTTCTACTGTTCCATTGAGATGTTACCTAAGCTATTGTAAAATCTCTCAAGCTTTTATTTCCAAAGATCAAAGCTCTCAAATCCAAAGCCCTAAGTATTTCCAAATCTTGTTCTCTTGCTCTCCAACCTAGAACCAAAGAGTGATCATCTAGGCAATTGGTGCAGTCAAGAGAAAGGGCTTCTCTCTTCCAAGAGAGTTCTTCAACACACATCACACTCCTCCTTCAAGTTCTACTTCAAGGCATAGGTGATTGTAAGTGTTGTTTTCATTATTTCATAACTTTTGTTATTTGAGATTTGCTCTCGGTTGTGAGAGTGGTTTTGCTTGCTCCCAAGTTGTGGGAGTTAAGGACATCGATTGTATTCGATTTCACTTGTAGGGTTCCTACAAGTGGGGTTTTAAGGGAACCTCAAGTTAGGGTTCTAACTTGAGTATACGGAGGTATCCGAGTGGAAGGGACGTAGGATTACCGGAAACAAGTCAGGAGTTGACTTGGGTAATCCGAACCCTTGAAACATCTCTGCGTTTGCGTGTGTTTCATTTTGGGTTGTTTTTTTATTCCGTACTATTTGTTGGATTGCATTTTATTTGGCGTAAATTTCTTTTAAATTTGCATAAACACTATTCAACCCCCTTCTAGTGTTTTCCCCATAGACAGGGTCCTTACAATTGGTATCAGAGAGCGAGGTTATATCTATGGCATCCAACAACAACAACATTCCTCCGCCGCCTTCGTACAACAATCACGATCGTGATGGAGCGTCCACACTTTTCGAAGGTCAATCTACGGTACGTCCTCCATGTTTCAATGGTATTAATTTTGGCTATTAGAAGTGTAGGATGGAGACGTTCCTTAGGAGTGCCTCTCTTTGGAGAACTCTCCACAAGGAGTACGTCGAGCCCACCGAAGAGGACTTCGAGAAACGGATGACTTCCGAGAAGTCCATCGAAGTCAATAACGCTAAATCAATGAACGCTCTTCATTGTGCGTTGGACCCGAATGAGTTCAACAAGATATGCACATGTAAGAGTGCATATCAAATTTGAAACCATCTCATCGTTACCCATGAGGGAACGAATAAGGTAAAACTTTCAAAGTTATATGTTGCCGTGCAAAACTTCGATTTGTTTCATATGCAGGAGAATGAAAGCATTGCATCGATGTACAGACGCTTTACCGACATCACAAATGAATTGGAAGCCCTTGGCCAAAAATATTCCGAACCTGACAAGGTAAGGAAGATCATCATGGGAATGACCTCCAAATGGGAAAGGAGAGCGATCGCCATCGAGTAGGTCAATGACTTGAAGAATTACACGGTTGTGAATCTTATCGGGACTCTAATGTCTTATGAGGTAAGACGAGAGAACCGATTAAAGATTCGAGCCATGATAAATCCTTCGGAGGCCAAGAAGAAAGCTTTGGCATTCAACGCCAATTCATCATCCTCCGATCGTAAAGATTCGGAAGATGAGATGGATTTGGGTGAAATGGCCCAAATGGCGAAGAAGTTCCAACGCTTCTTTCGCAAAGGTAAATTTCCCTCCAACAAATGTTTTGAGTCTACTAATGCTACTTTTGTTGGAAGCAGCATCCTAACCTATGTTTGATGATAACAAACCATACTGAACTGTTCTAATATGTTTGTTGAGTGTGTCACAGGTCCTTATAGTCATGATTGCTCAAGTTACACATGCACGTACTCAAGTACGTTGAAATACGGAGCTAAAACTTCATTTGGAATTACACAAGCTGCCCAATCAAGAGAGTATAGCTATGAAACTCTACCCTAGAGTTAATCATAGGCTATAAATAGCATGGGAATTTTCTCAGGATTTATGGAGATTGTTTGAAGGCCAAATACGGGGAAATACGAGAAAATACTAAGTATACAAAGAAGAAACTTTTTCTACAAGTGGTGAAATGAGGTGAAACAATTCTCACATGTCAATATGAAGCTCTGGGATTTTTGAGAATTATTTCAGAATTTTTGGGATTTATTTGATGCCCAAATACGCAAGAATACAGTGAAAATACTCAGCAAATACGGCATACAGTACTGTGCATATATACGCTTCATCGCTGAATTAAATCCAAGTCGACGTGGCATCATCTGCGTCGTTCGTTCCACATCCAACGGCCGCTCGAAGCGGGGCGACGTGGCCGCTTGTCCGCCGCCCGATCTCGATCCAACGGCCACCAACCACGCCCACGATTCGCAGATGGCGGGAAACATTATGACATGTTCTCATTTACATTCCTTCATAGAGTTGATTGTGGCACTTTGTGATGGTCGAGGGGAAGGCATCCTCCTCGCGGTGGCACAAGGGGGAGCCCCCCTGAAAGCTAGACTGTATATCCCATCAGAGTTAGCAAGCTCACACATCATAGAGTAGACAAGTCGTCTCTAACACACCATCGTACAATGAGTGTGCAAGATAGCATGCATTAGTAAATGATTTGGTGCTCATTATTGATTGTGGCACTTCAACAATCATGTGATTGTAGGTCAACCGCATGCATGGAGGGCCCAACCGTTGGGATCCCTGTGGATGTCAAGTAGACACTAGAAGTATAGAAATAGTGTATATGAAATGATAAAATCTCTTCTAGAGAATCTACCAAAGTTTACGATTAGTGTTTATAACGCCCCGCTCTCCCGGATACCCGGAAAGTACGAATCCATCCCAAATATTTCCAGAGCAGCGAGTGTTATTAAGAAAGAGAAAGGAAGAGAGAGTGCGAGAAGAATATGCAGGTCACTACGCACGTAATAGAAAGTACAAGTAATCTCCACCACATAAAATAACACAACACAGAAACTAAACAAAAGTACAAATTCCAAACTTATTTTATTATTAATACAGAAATACATCTTTATTTACATCATCTCGATATCTGATTCAAAAGTGGAAAACAGAAGAACATCCCAGAAAACCCACAAAGGACAGGGATGTCCAACCCAATACAACTCACTCCCTAAACTACCCTGAGAATCAAGTGGTCAAGATCACCCTCTGAGGGTTCCATCTCTTAGTAACCTCTTAGTCATGTCCAGCTCAGTCTGCCCTGCTCCTAAACCTGGAAAGGTAAATGAGACACGTCAACGCGTGACCCGGTAGGATAATCTAACTACGCTAGGTAGAGTCAATCTCAGAACTGTTCTACCTAGTAAGGTCTGATCACCAACTATAAGCAGGTTTGCTACAACTTATAAAGTAGTTATTCGAAACTGAAACCACAAGGGAGTCTTTTAAATTAATATGCAACAAATGTAAACAACATCACAGGCAGGTAGTGAAGTCAGAGTTTCAGAATTAAATAAACATAAAGTAAAGCATCTTATGTATAATGGAGGGAAAGAACTACATGATGGAAATGCATGATGTAAGGAAAACTAATGAGCACAAGGAAGTATAAGTACCATTTAACCACAATTTAATGAACATGCATTAATCTTTACATTTTTGTGCTTAAAGTGATTAATTGGAAACCATGGGTAATTGCAGGAAAGTAGAAAATGGACCTCACCCAAGGTGAGTGGAAAAAATGTTACCCCGCAAGTGGACACGAGCACTGTAAACGTGGCCTCTCATAACTTCCTCTTTTGGAAGTGAGACAATTCTCGGTTTTTCGGCAAAACGGATGAAACCATCAGTTACCTAATGGTGCATCACGAGTACACCACCGGCCTCTCCACCTCTGCCCAACTCCACCTTTCGGGAGTGCAAGGCAGATACATATCCTTACATGTCCATTTCTTATGCCTACACATTACTCAGGTTTTTCCCCAACCCGTATCTGGAATCTCACCCATTTCGAATGGACCGAGAATCCCAGATAACTATTAACTCTCATCTCACTCTCAATTTTATCATTTCATAATACTTTTCATTTTGACGGTCTCATTATCGCTTACACATTTCATGTAACACATTCCTCTTTTTCATTTCTCATTTCATATCTCATGGCAAGTGTCTCATGGCACTTTTATTTTCATATCTGTCTTCACTTTATCCCACGCATCATGAAAAAAGGGAATTAATAAGATGGTAACATTAACTTGATCAAACATGAGCATATAAAATGAGATAAAAATTAACAACATGAGTTCTCGTTCTACACGTAAGGAAACATATAAGATACATGAGAAACATGTCATACTTCATTAATCATAAGCTTTGGACAACTCATAGCATGGTCCAGGTCACATTTGACTTAAATATGAAGCACAAGTATTAATAAACAATTTACAACATGGAATTCAGCATAAATTACAAACTGGATCAATCCACGCAGCCGTTTGGACAGTCCCACACGGCCATGTGGAACACTGGGTCAGCACACAAGATTATCCCACACGGTCGTTTGGACCAGACCACACGACCGTGTGGAACACAGACTCCAGTTCAACCTCATATAGCCACATGGTCGTTTAGGGATTCCACACGACCATGTGGAGTTACATTACTACGTGCTGCACAAGGGTGTAGTCACACGGTCGTTTGGATAGTCCATTCGATCATGTGGAGTATTAATCAGCATTATATCAAACAACTCAATCACACAGTTGTTTGGCTATGCCACACGACCGTGTGAAGGGAATTACAACACGCAGACTGCCTCGGTCGTTTTCGAGAACGACACGACCATGTCGTCAAGCCAGGGTTGTTCTATTGATCGAGTCTAAGTCGACTCGATCGCTCTCCTACTTGGTTGGCGACACGACCGTGTCATCGGTTAACGCGGTCGTTTGAGGTCACTGCCGTTTGGTTTGGGGTTACAATCGATCCAAGCGACCGTGTCAGCGGTCGTGTCAATCGAATTAGATCGAATTCGATGAGAATTCGCCATCTAATCTTACACAGTACTTGAAAATCTAACTCTAACTAGAATAGGTAGATCTACTACCCCCATCAAGTCCCTCTCTTGGAGTCTTTGACCCTTCTTCTCCTTGAAGACGCCATCAATATCGTGAGCTTCATCCCATGGTGAAGTAACTAGGGTTTGCAGTAGAGGGGATGTTGGTTATACTGATGGAGAGGGAGATGAAGATGTGGAGCTATTGGGTTTGTTGTTGGGGAATTCGGCTAGGGAAGAGGGGGGGGGGGGGGGGGAGAGAGAGAGAGAGAGAGAGAGAGAGAGAGAGAGAGAGGAGTAGCCATGGGGTTTGTGTAAAATAAAGGAGAAGAGGGTGCGGCTGTGTTCCTTGCGTGAGGAAGAGGGAGGAGAGCTGATCTCTCTCTTCTTTATTTTTGGTTTTACTTCCCTCTTCCTTCCTTTCTAAGTCAAATCCAATCCTTATCACCACTAACCCTTTCCCTAGCTTGCCATGTGTGAATGATTAGGTGGGAATTAGTGTGAGGATGACACATAGGAGAGGTTAAGTGTCACTATGGGGTTTATTCAAAATTTATCTTTTTAAGAAAATAAGAATACACAATTAATACCATATACTACCCTAAATATTAGGTATTCATCCAAATACTTCATTCTGTATAATACAAATGAAGTTTAAAATTATTTAAAAATAATTTTTGTTTCATAAAAATTAAGGAAAATTATTGAAAATACAAATACATCCAAAAATACGTATATTATACTCGTATTTGTGAACACGGTGTATTATAGTGTTACCTAATTTAAACTTAATCAACAAGAATTATAACTTGTTAAAGATTATGCAGGGAAAATAACACAAGCAAGAGATAATATCACAACACAGAAAATTGGAACAAGCACAAATACCAAAATTACCCTGGTTCGAGTACCCCGTACCCTACTCCATCACCCAAGTCTCACTTGGCTAGTTTTACTATTTCAACAAATAGTACAATACCACTTCCCAAGAGGAATTCCAACTCATCACCTCAACACTTGAGGATTTCACTTACAAGAAAGTTGAGGATAGAAATACATATAGCCTTGCTTGAAGCTCTTGTGTCGATGTGTAGTGGCTATAATGGTTGATCTCCAAATGATGTTGAAAGTAAAGCTCTTTGGAATCAAGAGACTTTGGCTAAAAGGATTTAAGAAAACTTTAAAACATAAGCCAAAGAAAGAGGGGTTTGCTTAGAAGCTTTTGTATTTGAAAACACTTTTTACTCAAGAAAAATGATCTTTCAATTCATGCAAAACACCTTTGACATTCATGAATATACACGCAACAAATCAAGCCAAACAGATTTCCTAAAATGCTCCTCCATCGACTAGTTCAATGACTAGAAAATTATGGTCGTTGGGGACTGTCAGCAGGGTAGTAGTCGACTTATGTTATTCCACTAGTCGACTAGTGGTCCACTGATCGACTCCTGTGATAACAGGAGTTGACTCCCCATAGGATTCAAAGAATCCAAAGAGCCCGTAAGTCCACTGGTCGACTAGTCAACAAGAGTTAACTTTACAATAAAATCCATGATGTATCTTTGACTCTCCACGCTCCTTGTCTGTCTTCCTTTGATCCATAACCTTGTTGAACTCACTGTTGAGTATTGGACTTCTCCCTACTTGATGTTAATGATGAGCAAACATAAATACTTGTGACTAATCCCCTATTTTACAGTTAATCCATTGCCTAAGCTTATTATGAAGATCTATTTGCAATGGATGACACTCAAAGATCATTGAAAGCAAATGAAATGGATTGGATGATCGTAGATGGTGATTGAAGATCTTAGAAGACATCAAGCTCATGCGTTGGATAGAAGAGAGAGTACGTCAAATGTAACTTTCCTGTTTCTCTTCTAGTATGTAGCTTAGAAGTAGAACTTTGTTGGAGCACACACACACATCTAAATTTCAGTCTTAGGATATCATTAGATCAACCTTCCTTAGACTCCAGTTCATTTCAGTCTAGATTGTGCATGTCATGTCTATAACAGTCGACTGCTGAACATTTTACAGACGCCTGTCTCAAAAACAGTTGCCTGTGTTTTATTCTACAGTCGCATGTTATGCACAAACTATTACAGTCTAGTTTTGGGCTTCTTAGCTTTAACTATTACAGGCGACTAATGAACGATTCACAGGCGCATGTCCAAGTGACAGTCGACTGTGGTTTGTTAATCAGTCGCATGTCTTTCTATAGCCCAAAATCTATTTCTCTGTTTACTCTGGCCAGTCGACTTATGTTGGATTTATAGTCGACTATCCAATGGAACAGTCAACTGTCAATGCTACAACAGTCGTCTGTCCTTGAGCCTATTTGATGACTCAACTCTCTTAAAAATCTCAGGTTTTTGACAGTCGTCTGTAGAAGGAAATACAGTTGTCTGTTCAGATTAACAGTCGACTGTCTTCTCCTCATCAGTCGTCTGTCATGTTATTCCAGACGTTTTCCAGATTTCATCAACTTACCCAACTTATGGCCAGTCGCCTGTAGTAGGATTTACAGTCGCTTGTTGGATCAACAGCCGACTGTCTATGCCTCATCAGTCGACTGTCCACGTGGTAAGTTACCGTTATAAATTCTCACCTACCCTCTCTGACTGTGCATCAGTCGACTGTGAATTCTTCAACAGTCGACTATTACGGGCGCAGATTCTATCCGTTGAGTTTTTCCTCACGGATTTCAAAGGGGTTTTTGCTGATTTCGTTTGAAGGGTTTTAGAAACCTACATAAGAAGCCTCTACTGTTCTATTGAGAGGATAATGATCTACCAACTCTCTTGCTAAAACTTTCAAGCTTTCATTCTCTCAAGATCAAAGCTCTCAAAGCCCTAGAATTCCAATCTTCAATCTCTTGCTTTCCAACCTAGAACCAAAGAAAAATCTTCTAGGCATTTGGTGCAGTCAATAGAAAGGGCTTTCCTCTCTTCCAAGAGAGTCTTCTCAATACACAACACACTTCTCCTTCAAGTTATACTTCAAGGCATATGTGATTGTAAGTGTTGCTTAATTTTATATTTCATAACTTTCGTTATTTGATTTACTCTCGGGTTGTGAGAGTGGTTTGCTTGCTTCAAAGTTGTGGGAGTCAAGGTCAATCGATTGTATTTCGATTTCACTTGTAGGGTTGCTACAAGTGGGTTTTTAAGGAAACCTCAAGTTAGGGTTCTAACTTGAGTATCCGATTATTAACCGGGTGGAAGGGACGTAGGATTACCGAGAACAAGTCGGGAAGTGACTTGGGTAATCCGAACCCTTGAAACATCATTGCGTTTGCACTTGTTTCAATTTGGGTTTATTTTCTATTCCGCACTATTTGTTGGTTAGTAATTTAAATTGGTGTAACTATCTTTTTAAATTGCATAAACACTATTCAACCACCCTTCTAGTGTTTTCCCCATAGCCAGGGTCCTTACAATTGGTATCAGAGCGCAAGTTTATAGCTATGGCATCCAACAACAACAACGTTCCTCCACTGACTTCGTACAACAATCACGATCGTGATGGAGCGTCCACAGTTTTCGAAGGACAATCAACGGTGTGTCCTCCGCGTTTCAATGGCACAAATTTCGGCTATTGAAAATGTCGGATAGAGACATTCCTAAGGAGTGCTTCCCTTTGAAGAACCCTCCACAAGGAATACGTCGAGCCCACCGAATAGGATTTCGAAAAATGGACGACTTCCAAGAAATCCGCCGAAGTCAACGACGCAAAGGCAATGAATGCTCTTCATTGTGCGTTGGACCCAGATGAGTTCAACAAGATATGCACATGTAAGAGTGTATATTAAATTTGAAACCATCTCGTCGTTACTCATGAGGGAACGAACAAGGTAAAACTTTCTAAACTCTATGTTGCCGTGCAAAACTTCGATATGTTTCATATGCAGGAAAATGAAAGCATAGCATCGATGTACGAACGTTTTACCGATATCACTAATGAATTGGAAGCTCTTAGACAAGTCTATTCCCAACAAGATAAGGTAAGGAAGATCATAATAAGAATGACCTCCAAATGGAAAAGAAGATCTATCGCCATCGAGGAGGTCAACGACTTGAAGACTTACACAGTTGTGAACCTTATCGAAACTCTCATGTCTTATGAAGTAAGACGGGAGAACCGATTAAAGATTCGAGCTATGATGAACCCTTCAGAGGCCAAGAAGAAATCTTTGGCATTTAACGCCAATTCCTCATCATCCGATAGTGAAGAATCAGAAAATGAGATGGACTTGGGTGAAATGGTCCAAATGGCAAAGAAGTTCCAACGCTTCTTTCGAAAAGATAAATTTTCCTCTAAGAATATATTTGATTCTACTAATCACTCTTCCTCTCTTTGCTTTAAGTGTAATAAGCCGGGGCACATCAAGAAGGATTGCCCAATGCTACGAAACAAAGAGAAGTGGAAGGCTCCGAAGTACCACAAGTCCGACAAGAATAAGAAAGACAAGACGAAAGGACTAGTAGGTACATTCGATGATTCAAGTGAAGACTCATCAAGCGAATCCGATGATGAGAAGGGTGAAAGTGCACACATGTGCTTCATGGCCCGAGAAGATTCACTCTCCGATGAAAGTGATTCCGACATGGATGATACCGAGGTAACTATGGATGAATTACGTATTGCTAATGAAGAATTATTTGCGAGGTATCAATCTTTAATGCTTAGATATACTAGCTTAAAGAAATTGAATGTTAGCAATCCATCCATTCCATGCATTATCAACACTGACACCATTGTTGATACTTTAACCCTTGAGAAAGCTAATTTAGCTTCTCAAAATGTCACTTTGAGAAATGAGGTGGATACCCTCAAATCTTAACTAGATCAAACACATCCTAAGGATAATAGTGATCTAGTTTCATGACACACACAATTGGGTCGAGAAAATGATTCTCTTAAAACCCAAGTGCACGTGCTCAAAGCACGGGTGTCCACCTTGGATACCAACATTTCTTCTCTTAAGGAGAAATATGAGCTCATGTCCTCCCGCATTGTGAGATTCAATAAGGGAAAATGACAATTGGACGATTTGCTAGCAAACCAATTTCCGGCCACACATCGTGTTGGTCTTGGTTTTGTAGAAGCAAATGCATCCAATCCTCGCACCTCCTATAATGATGTCACTATAGACTTTATGAGGCCATCCTCCGGTGCATCCACAAGTGGTGTCAAAGACACTATAGGTAGCAAACCTACCAAGAAAGTCACCACTTCACCATCTCTTCCTTTTGGCAAGAAACCCACTAAGGGTGGAAACCAAAAGAGAAGCCATGCCTACATGTACACAAACCTTCATCCACGTAGGAAATCTCCTACTTCACAAGTGGATACTCATGACACTTTCTATGTTCCACATCCACGGACACGTACAAATCCACACATGAGAAATACTCATGTACGTGCTCGTATACATCCATATGCTCATACGCATCATTCTTACATGTATGCTCATCCTCCACATGTCATGCATGACCCGTATGTTTCATACAACATGCATGTTCCCAAGCATACATATAATCCTCGTATTCCAATGCATATCCACCACCTCATTTTTATGCTAGAAACCATGTTCTTAAGAAGCATGCACCACATAAAAATCTAACGACTATGCATGCAACTAGGAAAAGGACTCCCAAAACATACACCATTTGGGGTCCTAAGAACACTAGCTTAAATGATAGGAATGCATATGTTGATTCCTATTTTTGTGATGTGATTAATAATGGTAATTATGTTGGGAAGCGGAAGTTCACTTGGACTTGGCTTCCAAAGGGCTAATCCCCTTGGACCCAACAAAAATTGGGTACCATGAGCTTATGGTATACTATGTAGGTACCCAAGAGAAAGAAAGAGAGCTATAAAGGTCAAACTATCTCTAAAAGAAAAGGATGGATTCTCGACAGTGGTTGCTCCAAACACATGACGGGAGATCCTTCATTACTCTCCGAAGTGATTAGCATCAAGAATGGTGCAACGGTCACTTTTGGAGGCAACCAAAAGGGAACCATCATTGGAATAGGTATAGTCGAAAACTCCTCCAAACCTTTAATTACTAATGTATTTTTAGTTAGTGGTTTGTGTCACAATCTCATTTTCATTAGTCAACTTTGTGATAAAGGTTACAAGGTTAACTTTGGAGAAGGATTGTGTAACATTGTTGATTCTAATTCAAATGTTTTATTTACCGGTATTAGGCGTAAAAATATTTATTATTTGAGTTTGCCTAAAACCGTAGCACATTGCTTAGTTCCTAATACAAATGAACAATTATTATAGCATCACCGTTTTGGTCATGTTCATTTCAAGCACTTATATAAGTTAGCTAAGCATGATCTAGTCAAAGGTTTTCCAAAAATTGTTTTTAGTAAGAAAAACTTTTGTGATTCATGTCAAAGAAGTAAACTTAGTAAATCATCTTCTAAGCTTAAAGAATGTATTACTTCTAAGAGACCCCTAGAACTACTTCATCTAGATTTGTTTGGGCCAACTAGAACCGCATCTTTGGGCAATGCTCATTATGGATTAGTTGTCATTGACAACTTCTCTAGATTTACTTGGGTTTCATTCTTAACTAATAAGAATGAAGATTTTGAAGAGTTTACCATATTTGCAAAGAAAAATTAGAATCTCTTAGGATCCACCATTATCACTATCCGTAGTGATCATGAGGAAAATTTGAGAATGAGTCTTTTACAAAGTTTTGTGATGACACCGGGATAACTCACAATTTTTCTTTTCCTCGGGCACCACCACAAAATGGTGTTGTAGAGAGAAAGAATAGGACTCTTATTGAGTGTGCTCGTACTATGCTCCATGATAGTCATCTTGGACTACGATTTTGGGCAGAGGCACGACATGTTATGTGCTCAATAGGATCCTAGTGAGACCACGAATGAACAAAACTTGTTTTGAGTTATTTTATGAGAAAAAGCCTCAAGTTAAATATTTTCGAGTTTTCGGTTCAAAATGTTTTATCAAGAACACCTTTGGTAACTTAGATAAATTTGAGCCAAGATCCGATGAAGGAATCTTTGTTAGATATTCCACACGTAGCAAAGCCTACTGGATATACAACAAAACTTCTTCAACGATCGAGGAATCACTACACGAATCACTACACGTATCATTTTATGAAGATTTTGATTTTCCTCATGTTATTGATGATAGTGTAGATGCTATATGTGATTCTCTTAGTAATGTCAAGATTAATGATTCAATTATTGAGACTAACACTACTAATGAGATTGTTGAAGATGTTCCAAGTGATGCAGGAATACCCAAAACTTACCCAACCGTTCGCAACCATCCACATGACCAAATTATTGGAGATATTGGTGTGGATGTTCGAACGAGGTCTAGAATTGAAGAAGTCTCTCATTGCGCATTTGTCTCTACCATTGAGCCAAAGAACATCCAAGAAGCTTGTGAGGATAGCTCTTGGATAGTGGCAATGGAAGAACTCATGCAATTTGAGAGAAATGAAGTTTGGGAGCTCGTTCCTCTTCCAATTGGTCATCAAGTTATTGGAACCAAATGGATCTTCAAGAACAAGACCGATGAGAACGAGGTCATCACAAGGAACAAAGCAAGATTAGTAGCTCAAGGCTACCGGCAAGAGGAAGGTATTGATTTCGAAGAATCCTTTGCCCCCTAGCTAGATTAGAAGATATTAGATTGCTTTTATCTTTTGCATCTCATAAGAAATTCAAATTATTTCAAATGGATATTAAAAGTGCATTTTAAATGGTATTGTCAATGAAGAAGTGTATGTTTCTCAACCTCCCGGTTTCATTCATGAAAAATTTCCAAACCATGTTTTCAAACTTAAGAAAGCATTGTATGGGTTGAGATAAGCTCCTAGAGCTTGGTATGACCGAATCAAGACCTTTCTTTTGGATTTAGGTTTTAAAATGGGTGAAGTTGATTCAACACATTTCATTAAGGATTATGAAAATAACATCATATTGATTCAAGTTTATGTAGACGATATAATATTTGGTTCTACTAACTTTAATCTTTGTCAAAAAATTTCTAAGTCCATGAAGGATGAATTCGAGATAAGCCACATGGGAGAGCTCAACTATTTCCTTGGATTGCAAATTCAACAAATGAAGAATGTGACTTTCATACATCAAACTAAGTACACATGGGAGCTTATCAAGCGATTCAGGATGGAATCGTCTTCAAGTAAAAGGACTCCCATGAGTACGACAACCCATCTACACAAGGATGAGAACGAAAAAGATGTAAACGTTCGTCTATATCGAGGTATGATCGGTAGCCTACTCTATTTAACTGCTAGTAGGCCCGATATCATGTTTTCCATATGCTTGTGTGCTAGATATCAAGCTAGACCTAAAGAGTCACACTTGATTGTTTTTAAACGAATTTTTCATTATCTCAATCATTCACTAGATTATGGGTTACTTTACCCTAAATCTAGCACTTATGAGTTAATCTCATATAGTGATGCCGACTTTGTCGGATGCAAATCCGATAGGAAAAGTAATAGTGGCACTTGCCATTTCCTATAAAATTCCTTAGTCTCTTGGTTCTCCAAGAAACAGAACTCGGTATCATTGTCCACGACTGAAGCGGAATATATTGACGTGGGTCTTGCATGTGTACAAGTTCTTTGGATGAGACACTCTTAAAGACTATGGTGCCAATTGTGATACTTGCCCTATCATGGTTGATAACCAAAGTGCTATATGTCTTTCCAAGAATCCGGTACATCACTCCCGTACCAAACACATAGATGTGAGACACCACTTTATCAATGATCATGTAGCTAAGAAGGACATCAACTTAGAGACACTGAAACCCAAAAACAAATTACCGACATCTTCATAAACCTCTTAAAGAAAATTCATTTGTGAGGTTGTGTGGAGAATTAGGAATTATGGGTGAATCTGAAATGTAGGAGTTCAACTTACTTGTTATAACATCTTTTGAACTCATATCATTATGTTGCCTCTCTTCATTTGATATATCATATATTGGTTTTAAGAAAGGCTATTGAGATTTCTTTGATTACATGAGTTTTCAGATTGTTTTAACAAATTTATGTTATAAATGATTTATCGTTTGATATTGATTTTATGATGAGTTTATGTTAGATTATTGGTCCTAGGATGAGTTGTGCATATCCTCTGGATTTTAACGTCACTGTGCATTTTTGGACCAGGACAGACGACTGTCTATCTTTCGACAGTCAACTGCCCTACTCTATCTTATCTGTCAGCAGACTGTATCTTTCACCCAGGCGATTGATGAAAAATTTACAGTCAACTGTTGGATCAACAGGCGACTGCATTTTAGTCATCAGGCGCCAGTCTATTTCGTCAGTAGTCTCTGTTTTATCATCAATTTTATTGATTCTCAGTCAGTCGACTGATGAGTATAATACAGTCGACTGTCTCACGGACAGGCAACTGTACGTTACTCAACAGTCGACTATCTGTCAACCTAAGCTTATCTCTTATCACTTCAACCAGTCGACTGAATATTGTTCATCAGTCGACTGTCTCCTATTGTGGCGGTTCGCTCATTTGATCTGAGCTGTCGATTCTTTGATCCAACAACCCAGATTCTTTTGCCCCTTCGTTATTTGATCGAGAAAATTCATTTCGATCGAAAGTTTCTCTCTCCTCCGATTGTAAACCTGCTTCTTCTCCTCCGATTCGAACGACCAGCCGATCTCTCCGCCGTCATTTTTAGTCATCTCCTCTCGTCGTTCAGTCGACTGCGTCTACCTTGTGCTTCGTCGACTGTCTATTTTTCGTCTCGACCTAGGTTTGCTTCCTCTCGTATATCTTTCATGCGTTTCCTTTCAAATTCGTCGTTTGATTGTGCAATGACTCCCAAAACCAAGAACACGGGAAAGACTATTGCTTCTAAGCGTGATAGGGTTCCCAAGCCTACCACTGCCAAAAACAAACAACCCTATAAGGCCCGAACCAAGAAAGCCGATTCTCCCTCTCACTCTTCTTCGCGGGGTTATTCTCCTTCTTCTGCGTCTTCTTCATCTGAAGCTGAGCACCTCTTGAAGCGTCAACGCAAGGCTGTTGGTGTTCGCATCAATGAACCTTGCGCTGAGGCTCCTCCTTCTCCCTCTGTGTCGAGCTCCGAAGAAGAAAGCCATGTCGTGCCACCCTCTGATCCCCTCATTCCCATTTGCCGAGATGATTTGTGCTTGGAAAATTTCATTCTCTCCTCGGGATCAAACTTCATAGAGAGCGATTCATTGTCTTTCCCGCTTTCACCGCTGAGAGATTATCTGAGATCCTATCTGCTACTCGCGTGGCTGACCTATTTCGCTTCTCTCAGAGCAAGTCCCCTCGTGCTTACCCATTTTTTGTTAAGCTTTTCTATGCTAACCGCATTCGCGGTGAGTATGCTACCACTAGCGTTATTGACACTATCGTCCAGGGGACCCCCATTCGCATTGATCCTGCTCTTTTAGGGACCATTCTTAGGATTCCCTCCACTGGATCCCTTCCTGTTGATATTTCCATTTCAGATGTTGATGAGCTTGATCAGTCTGTCCTCCGGGACATATTCTGTGAGATACCCTCTGCTCTTTCTTCTGGTGTTCGGTCAGCCATGTTCTCGGCGAGGGGTTGGGCTGTTCACCTTGTGGTGAAGTACAACATCCTCCTGAAATATGGATCTTCAGATCAGCCTTCCCAGGAGATTCTTAGGTGTATGTATGCGACCTTTTCCGGCAAGTCTGTAAATTGGGCCGGCGTTCTCCTTGATAGGATGGACAAGGTCGAGTTTACTACTGCTTCCTCCCACATTCCCTATGGTGGTCTTCCCACACTTGTTTTTCGTCGTTTTGGGATTGACTTGACTCCATTCAAGCCCCTGCCTTTTGGTCCTCTTCTCGATGCTTCTGCAAAGTCGAAGTCCTCTTCGGCTCTGCAGTCTACATCTAAGAAGAGGAAATCCACGTCTGCTCCGTCTTCCTCCACGATTCCTCCTGCTGACCAGCCATCTACATCTGCTCCTCCCTCTCATGACATTCTGTTTGAGATGGTTTCTGGTCTGTATGAGTTGGCATTTTTTGTCATTCCAGCATCAGGGTATGCCCTTCCCTGAGCACCTCAGGCGATTTGTTCCTCCTCAGCCTCGTCAGCCTCCACCTCATATCATCACTGAGATTATTTTGCACCCTGGCATAGCGCTACTTAGGGTGTTTTTGCTGCTCCTCCTCCTCCAGAGGATACCCCTGTTGATCTAGAGATAGTTTCCTCTGCTGCTGCACCTCGAGACACTCACTCCTAGATTTTTTTTAGTTTTTGAGTGTTGTATGTATGATGGATACATTTTGTGTAGTGATGATATATGTTGGAGTATCATGTATTCTGTTTGTCGCACATGATGTTTGTCCATATTTTTTTGTACTCATGTCGTCGTTTCCAACTTCAGGTCTGAGCGCAATACTCTTTGGAGGCAAATTGAATCTGATGCTACTGTGGCAGGAAGCCAGGCCTGTCTTATAGGTGGTGATTTTAACTGCATTAGATATTTGGCGGAGAAGATTGGTGGTAGATGGTGTGACCCCCTTATCTTGGATGAATTTAATGCTTGCATGGATAAGTGCTCCTTGATTGACCTGAAGTGCGTTGGGCGGCAAATGAGCTGGAGTATCGGCGCTCAGGCACAGGTCGTATTGTTGCAAAACTCGATAGAGTACTTTGCAACCACCAATTACTTTCTATCCCTCTGACATGCATTTATATTTTATATATTCATGCACGTCTTCTTCGTGATTTTCCGCCGTTTTTTGTTGTTTCATATCCGTTCTTTTGTGTTTTCTTGTATCTTTTCACTTTCTCCGTGTTTTTGTGCAAATACAGGAGTTTCTAGCGTTGGGGACATACAAAGAAGATATCATGAGTCCCTGGAGCAACGGGAGGAGTCACGCGCGATCCAGAGGGCCAAATGTCGAAGAAAACCAAATTTCAGCCCTCAACCGATCGGGTGGATAGAGCCACCCGATCGGTTGATGCACGCGTATCCGACCCGGACAGGAGTTGAAGAGAAGAGTAGCTCACCCGATCGGTTCGCTGATCGGGTGAGATCGACAGAGCTCTCTGTCTTTTTGAGCTTAATTCCAACCGATCGGGTAACATCTCACCTGATCGGTTCATCTGTAGCCGCATTTCTCAAATTGACGAACCGACGGCGCCACCCGCTTAGCTCACAGACCGGTTGAAGCTCTGAAGCCCGATGGCCAAGCGACCGTCAGCTCACCCGATCGGTTGATGCTTCAACCGATCGGGTGGCTGTATTTCCTATATATATAGTTGACCTAGGTTTTCAGAAACGAGATCCTTTTTGTATTTTCTGTTTTTGGGACTTGTGACGGCTGGAATTTTCTCTTGTTTTGCAAGTGTTCCGATTGTCTTGAAACTTTATTATAGTATTAATATCATTGCTAGCAACTCTCTTCTATTGCCTGATTATGATTTCAACCGTTGAATTTCGTTTAGATTGCATTATTGCCAAGAATTGTGAGTAGTTCTCATATCTGGGATTTTGGTGAAAACCCCTTCGTGGGTTCTCCCTAGAGCGACCATAGGAATAGGATTTCGATAGGGTTTAGGAATTTAGATGGTTACGCGGGGCGTTTTATTTTCATTGGCGAGAGAAAGACTACCTCTAACCGGGGCCAAGGGGGAATAAAATTGGCGTTTGACTCCCTAGCCACAGCTCAAGCCCTTAGCGTAGACATTGAATCCTAGCGCGTGGGAACGGCAGAATGAGATGTTGGGAGTTATCGTTGCGAGCTTAGTGCTCCTGGAGTCGGTCGGTGTTAATGGACATGGGAATGCCCACCGACAGAAGCCGGATAGTCTTAGCGTATCACCCTGGGCACCGACCATAATATCGGGCCCATGGGACACTAAGTATCACTCTTGGAGGCAACGTCTCACCACTAAACCCTAATATCCGTTCGTCTTCCTATTCGTCGGTCGTAATAGAGAGGGCACATGATAGGGTGGAAACCAAAGTCCTGGATTCCCTTTTATTTATTACATTCTTCGTATTCATATCATGTGATAACCTACCGATCGTTCAGGCTAGCTCACCTGTCGGGTGAACCGGTTCCTACTTGACAGCAAGCACAAAACATGCCTCCCTGAGTTCGACCCCCAAGCCACACTACAACACCGTGCGCTTGCGGTTAAAAATATTTAAATTTGGTATCCCCGATCCCATTGCATATAGTTCCAAATCTAGGGGACGTGGAATGCACAGAGTCGAAGAGGTCGACAAACTATCTAGCAAATTCGATTTGCTATCGACCCAGATCTCGGCACTTATGGTAGGAGCTGGTGGTGCCAACACCCAACAAGTAGCAGCGGTGGAAGCAGATGTCCTGGGAGATTTTGAAGGTGGTGATATCTCACCACCGGTGGATCAGGCGAGCACTCTTTTCTACAACCCGACGGGTAACACGCCCTATCCACCAAGGACTAGCTCGAATCCGGCCTATTCTCCCAATAACCGGAACCACCCGAATCTGAGCTATAGGGCACCATACCAGCAGCCCCAGCAACCGCAACAAAAATTGTATCAGCCACCTCGGTAGCAGCAGTAGTTATACCAGCAGCAGCAACAGCCGCAACAGATGTACCAACAGTATCCCCCAGGAATCAGCAGCCCCCGCCACAGCAGCAACCATATGGTTAACACCGGGTAATCTCTCCAGTCGAGAGTCTCTTGACCCAATATATAACAAATCAAGAGAAGATTAACCTGCGGCTGGAGATGGGACAGAAGGCCCTTACCGATCAAGTAACCCAGCTGAGGTTGCAGGTGGCGAATCTTCAGAGGGCGCAGAGCCAATTGCCGGGTCAACCGGAAGTAAATCCTAGGGGGCCGAATCAAACATTGGCATTAACGCATGATCATGCGAATATGTCTGCGATCGTCTTGAGAAGCGGCACACAGATTCCTACTAGGAAAGCCGCCAAAGAGCCCGAAGCTCCATTGGTCGATGGGCGACCAAATGCAAAAGCAAATGACGATGGAGCTTCGTCATCAAAGACAGTGACTCTGGAGGGAGTCTCTGAGGAAGAAAAGAAGAAGAACGAAGAGGGAAACTTGAGAGTCTTTAAACCGGCGATGCCATTTCCCCAACGACGTGCCAAGGCGAAGATTGATGAGAAATATGGAAAGTTCTTTGATATGGTTAAAGACTTGAGCTTGCAGATACCTTTCCACGAGGCTATAGAGACTATCCCTTCCTATGCGAAATTCTTGAAGGATTTGGTGACGAGGGGTTCCAGAAAAGAAAAAGTCGTCCTCACAGCGGAGTGCAGTGCTCTGATTCAGCGAGCGAATCCGCCCAAGCTCAAGGACCCAGGGAGCTTCTATATCCCATGCTCGATAGGAGAAGTGAAAATTAATCGGGCGCTCGTCGATTTGGGTGCGAGCGTCAGTCTGATGCCTCTATCGTTATACAAGAGGATTAGAATGGGCGACCTTGAGCCCACCAGAATGACCCTTCATCTTGCAGACGGATCAGCCAAGTATCTGGTGGGGATTGTGGACGAATTACCGGTAAACGTCAGAGGCATACATGTGCCTGTCGATTTTGTTGTGATGGACATGCTGGAAGACAATCATACCCCCAATCATCCTCAGAAGGCCCTGTATGGCGACCGCTGGCATGCTTATTGATGTGAAGAATGGGAAGATGTCCCTAAATATAGGCGACCAAAAGGTCGAATTTGATTTGGGACTATCTATGAAGCATCCGTCTGAGGAGCAAAGTTGCAATGTGCTGGAAGCTGAAGAGGAAAGTGTAGTAGAAGCTGGAGCTTGGGAGATCCTCTCGAGGAACCCCCCTGATAGCTTGGGGAGCCTGGAGGAACATGATGGGTTGGAAGAAGAAGAAGTGACCGGAGAAGTGTTTTCCTCCGTGACGACCCCTCCCGGGTTCCAGAAGGCTGCTCCGACAAGGAGAAAAGGAAAAGAGCCCATGTGGCTCACTGCTAATGTAACGACTGGTTTGTTGTATGATTGGATTATCAGTGTGTTTTGCTTGCGATGGTGGGTTCTCTCCTTGTGTGGTTTCCATTTCCATAGTTCTCGCTTTCATTCATCTCGTTGAGATTTCCTAGCTTTCGTTTTCATTCCTTTTCATGCGATCTTCTAGCTTCTTCCTTAGAATCATTGAACTCGGAGTAAGTCACTCGTGACGAGCTTCATATCGATCATATCTTAGAGTATAAATCGATCCTAGAAGCCATAGAAATCTTCCCGAAGCTTCGCGCTTCGAATCGGCACTTTTCGTGCACGTTAGTTGGTTCAAGAAGATCGACCGACCGACTAGATTCTAATTTAGTCGGTCAGGAAATCAACTGGAACCGACTAGTTCATTCAATCAATTATTCAGGAGTTACTGTTTACTCTTAGTCGGTCTAAGAACAACCATCGACCGACTAGATGCTAAACTAGTCGGTCAGGAATGCTTCTCAGACCGACTAACTCTCATTTCCATGATCTCTCTCAGAATTCAGCCTTTAGTCGGTCAATGAACACTCACCGACCGACTAGTTCTCAAACTAGTCGGTTGACAAGTCTTCACAGACCGACTAACTCATAGTCCAGTTTTCCTGAGCGAGCTACTGTTTACTCTTAGTCGGTCCATGTTGAACGACCGACCGACTAGATCCTCAACTAGTCGGTCACCAATCCTTCCTTGACCGACTAATCAGCCCAGGAAACCCTAGTTTGCCCTAGCCGCCACACGATTTTCTATATAAACCCCCAATCGTTTTCTTCTCTTCCCTCTCTTCTCCTGAACCTCCTCCTTCCCCAAATCATCCCCCTTCATCCCCAAACCCTTCCTCCTTCATCCCAAGCTCATCCATCACCATCCAAACCCTCATTTCACATATCCTACCTCTCCTCAACCTCAAACCCTCATCAAATCCCCAAAAGCCTCATCCAAACCCATTTCTCCAGGTTTTCCCTCATTTCCAGATCTGAGTGGTAGTTCTCCCGGATCGTTCATCCGTTGCCGTGGTTGCTCGGCGTTGATCTTCCGCTTCCATTCGGGTAGTGTTCTTCCTTTAATATTCTCTTAACCCCCCATTATGATTTGTGAAACCCTAATAATAATGGATGTTGTTTGATGATTGTTTCTCCATGACGGCGATTCCCTTCCCCGTAGATTAGCGTTCGTGAGACGAACCTTCGTGATCGTCTTCCTCGGTGCTAGGCAAGTGAAACTTGCATCCTTTGATTTGGGCCATGTCTTAGGCCATTTCCTTGTTTTAGGCGTAAAAGAGACTAGACGGTGAAAGGATAGCCGTCTAGACGCCATTGACCTAGCTTGACAACGAAGCTTGGTCCGTCACCCTTATCATGCTTGTATGTTATGTTTAGTTACAATTATCGGTACGCGAATATTGTTCATGTCATCGCATTTTACCATGTCATGTTTACTTTCCATTAACGGTACGCGAATTAATTGTCATGTCATTGCATTCTTTAAGTGCTTTTGTGATTGCGTAGCTTTGCTACGAATGATTGTGTTCCTGGCTCGTGTTCCAGAAGCGGGCCATGTGTTGGTTGATAGCCAATGCCCGAATTGCTTGTTTTCGGCTAGGTGCACCCCTACGCCAAATGTTTAAGAATGCGAGCTCATGTGCGGGGCAACCCCAGGCTCACTAGCTAAGCTCCATGTGCGGGGACCCTGGCTCCATTACGTGTGGGTATTGGGGGTAAGAGTTAAGCGACCAATCAACTGGGAGTCTGCCCGATCAGCAACTGCAGTGGTAAGGCGTAAACTCTGGGTTTTGGGGTAGTTGTTAAGCGGCCAATCAGCGAATGTGAAACCATTCAGCTGTAAGGCGTAAACATCTACAAACAACGTGAACAGTGAATTGATTGAGATTGTTAGTAGCTTGGCTACTCTTGTCTTGTCCCGATAATTGTTCTCTTGTACTTATTGTCTCGCCATGTCTTGCTTGTGCACTCATGTTATAACTGCCATGTCATGCATACTATAACTGCTAGGTTGCTAGTTTACCTTCCTTTCAGTTTCCTTGCTCAAGTCTTTTCAGACTTGCTGACATGTGCCCCTTTCTCTTTGGGTGTCGCATGTTAGTTACCGAGCCAGAGCTTGTTGCAGAGGCCGTTGTGTTTGCTGAGGAGGAGTCTTGTGGACACCGGTGACTTGTTGAGTTTCCCTTTATGTTTTAGGATTCATGTTAGTTGTCGGTGCGTGGCACCCTTGTATGTATGTTATTCTTTGTTGGCCATGTTGGGCCTTAGACTCTTTTTCCTTTAGCCTGGTGGCTTTTCTGCGATATTGTAATTTGTTTATGGACATTTGGAGATTCAATAAAATGTCGTCCCATTTCCTTATTATCATTGTTGTTTCGTTTCGCTTTGCAAGGACTTGCCATAAAAAGTGTTTTTATACGCTTATCAGACTTGGAGCTTCACAGCTTCAAGTTTATGCGGACCTTCTCACGTCTCGCCTCCACATTTTTGGGAAGCAGGGCGTGACAGCTAAGGAAGTCCGGATCCTACGAAAAGTGGCGGTCGATGCCAATGTGAGGGAGAAGCCCTCAGACACAACCAGCAGGAGGATCGTCGAGAGCGTCTACTTATCACCACTGTCAACACCAAGGGCCACCACTCTGAAAGCTGATAGGATGCCAATCATCGGGCATCACCTGCACCAACCACATTGCAGATCATATACCGGGAGTCGAGCAAACGACTTTAAACAACAGTGCTTCATGGGAGGCAACCCATGTTCTAAACCTTCGTCGTTATTTTTAGGATTATTTTTCTTATTTTTGGTGAATAAATTCAGCAATGGGGGTTTTCGTCAGGAGACTTATATCAATTTTTGAATTTGTGCAGGAAATCATCCCCAACCGATCGGGTGATGAATCAACCGATCGGTTGGATCGTGTCTGAAGATGGCTTGTATCAGCGCAACAGCGAACCGATCGGGTGGTATATGAGGCTGACCGGGTGGAAGATCGGGTGACACAGCAGAGCTCTCGGGAATTTTAGAGATTAATTCAACCGATCGGTTGAGCTGGAGCTGTGATCGTGTCGCTGTCCGGGTGAAGAGCACAGTGCTCTCGGGAAAATTGTGAAGCGGCCAACCGATCGGGTGAAAACTCACCCGATCGGTTCGCCTGTAGCTGCCTTCCAACGAAATTTTTCGAAAACTTATCCAACCGATCGGGTGAGATCTCACCCAATCGGTTCGCCTAAAACCTATAAATAACCCCCCTTCAACCGATTTCATTTCTCTCACCCGAACCTCAGCTCCCTAGTCGTTTCGTCTCCCCTCTCTCTCTCACGATCTCTCTCACGACCACAACTCCCAAATCTTTCTCGCACACTTCCCCCATCTCTCTCTCTTCATCCACCTTCTCCCATCCTCATTCACCCTGATTTTCGGCCTAACCCTAGCCCTAATTCCCCCACATCAATTTTTTTTTCTTTTGTTGAATTGAAGTTCTGCGGCTTCACGAATCACTCCATTGCGTTGCGGGAGGTCCTTTGCGAGCAAATAATCACTTCGATATTGGGTAAACTCGTTCCTAAGCTTAGTTTTTTACTTTACCCAATTATTTGAATTTTGCTTAATTTGTCGTCGTTTGTGTGCATTTATACCATCTTGCATTTTCATCACACCCACACACTCATGGCCAAGGACAAAGGTAAGGAAATCATGAGGAAAGAGGAGCTGTCTTGCAAGAGACACAAGTCTACACGTCCACATGCACGTGCACCTCAGCCTCCCCCTACCCAACCCCCACCCCAACCAATCATTCCTCCCGAGGACCCACTGATGGGACCGTGGAGATACCGTTTCGTGAGTCTAGAGCATAAGGATTTTTATAATCTACTCAACCAACGGTCCCATTTAGCCACTAAGTTTGCCCACACCCAAGCCCTGATCGATCTCGGAGTTTTCTCAGGTGTCGAGACCCTCTTTGCAAACCTAGGTTGGCTAGGCTTCTTCAACGCCCATGCCCAATCATACCCCGCCCTCACACTCGAATTCCTTTCATCCCTCAAAACTAAGGCGGGGTCCATTATCGATTTCCAGGTCCGAAACCGAAACATCTGCACCCACGTGAACACAATTAATAACATCTTCGGTTTCCCCATTCTAGGTGGCGACGATATCTGTCCCTATGAATATCATCGCAACTTCGATGTCGATATTTTTTGGGGTCGCCTCACCCTCCATGACCGATATCCTCGAGGCAAGGACAAGGCCTCCTCGATCATCCACCCAGTATTTCGTCTAGCCCACCGCATCTTATCTAGCACTTTCTTTCCAGGGATGAGTCAGGTACCGTGATTATCCCTGACCTTTTTATCCTGTGGGCTATGACTTTTGATTTTATTCGCGGTGCTGACGAGATTGCTTTTGAGGCCCCTTGCATACCTATTAATGGTGGCGCTTGGCTTATTCAAAAATTACTTGATAGTAGCCGCGTCGGCAAGGGCAAGTATTGTTGCGGGGGCCTCATTACCATCATTACTTCTTACCCCCCGTTCAGCATCGTTATCCCCCGAGATCTGCCTCATGCTGCATGATCTACATATTTAGATCTTGATGTCCTGTGGCATACTCATATGATCAAGCCTCGTGACGACGGTCGGTTTACCTTCAACTACGGTCACCCCATGCTCCTTACACCATCCTGCCCAACCCTGGTCGTATGTATATCCTTCTTGTGACAGATTGGACGTTCCCTCCTGACCCAGAGTTTCTAGGTGGTTACATCTTCAGTTCCCTATCCCTGACGCACCACGACGACCGTCCCCTGCCACCCACTTAGGCGTGCAGGACATCCCTGCGTCTAGAGGAGACCCCGAGGCTGGACCCAGTGGCGCCACCCTGGCTTCTATCCCTATTTCTTCTGAGGCTCTCACTTCGGCCCTCTTGGGCTTTACCTCCGGTACCGGCACAACCACTGCCGTCGGCACCTCTTCTGCTTTTCGTCGAGCCACCTCCACCCGTCTCGCTCTAGAGACTGAGTTAGCTTCTCTGCGCGCTGGTGCATCCACCTCTACCTCCTCGGACCCATCCTCTTCTATCTTTTCGCACCCACATTTCCTCGCACTCGAGAGGAACGTGTCCACCATTCTACGCATTCTTACTCACATCCACGGTCTGCCTCCACCCACTCCTCCCCATTCACCTCCTCCATCACCTCCTCGACGATCATCTCCTCCCGCTACCACCGCTTCCATTCCCACCACTTCATCTCCACACACTACCGTCGACCCCACAGATCCACCACCCTCCACTTCCATCACCGCATACACTCACCGCAAGAAATTGCCGGTGCGCTCGAGATCACTTCCCTCACCTACTTCATTGGACACCGTATCTCTCCCACTTACTATCATCACCACCCCTCCACCCATTGTTCACACCACCACCTCACACATCCATCCACCTCCACCCCTCTCCCCACTTTTCCGCACATCCATCACCTCTCCCGCCCACACCCCTCCATCTTCTGCCGAGGAGGACGAGGACAGTTCCTCTCCTGCATTTTGATTTCTTTCTTTTTCTTTTTCAATCTTCTCCCTTGCACATTTCTGCATCACATTAATCATATCATATTGCTAGCATTGTCATGTCCAGCTTGGGGGGAAAACGATTTTTATGTGTGTTGTCGTGTGATTTCGTTGTTGTGTGCCTGTTTATATGTGTCGTGCAGATGTGCTTTTCTATCTTTTATTTTCTATGTTTTGTTTTTTTCTTCTTTTTATTTTTCTATTTCGTTTGTGTGTTTCCCATGTTTTTCATCATTTTTGTGTTGGTGCGTACTTCCCCCCCATTATCATTGCCCTCCCATATTCACTGTTATTGCATTGAGGACAATGCAAGTTTCAGCTTGGGGGAGTCGTACTTTGTGCGTCAGTTGTGTCTTTTTCTTCGTTTTTCAGTCGTTTTTCACCGTGTTTTTTCTTTTTTCTCATCTTTTGTTCTCCCTCTCCTAGAGATGACCACATATGATGAATTGCCACAAAACTACACACACATCTAACATGGCTACGATAATCATATTCACTAACCCTAGGAAGCCGAGTCCTATTGCATTTTATGCTTCGTGGGTTCACTTTGCTTTTGTGTGAGTTGTTTGTCATGACTAGCTAGTGGTGTGTTTCTACTTTGTGATTTTGATTTATATACATATCCTTGGTTGACCCCTAGGTTATCATGCTTCGATTTGAATATGCGGTATTTGCTTCTACTGTCTGCTTCTATATGCATGGAATATATATATACTAGTTATAACCCGTGCCCGCAGGCACGGTTCATTTAAGATTTTCCCCCGCGAAATCTTTGTTCCCAAACATTATTTACACAGTCAAATATGTGCGGAACAAAAAATTCGGCGTAGAACAATAAATTCGGCGAGGGCGCTCTTGAGTCGGAACAATAAATTAGCGTAAAAAAATTTAGCGGGCGCCTTCGGCGCGCGGGCGCCTTCGGCGCGCGGGCGCCTTCGGCGCGCGGGCGCCTTCGGCGCGCGGGCGCCTTCGGCGCGCGGGCGCCTTCGGCGCGCGGGCGCCTTCGGCGCGCGGGCGCCTTCGGCGCGCGGGCGCCTTCGGCGCGCGGGCGCCTTCGGCGCGCGGGCGCCTTCGGCGCGCGGGCGCCTTCGGCGCGCGGGCGCCTTCGGCGCGCGGGCGCCTTCGGCGCGCGGGCGCCTTCGGCGCGCGGGCGCCTTCGGCGCGCGGGGGTGGAAGTGTATAAGTGTGTGTGTATGGTGTGTGAGTAAAAAGTGAAATAAGAGGGGTTTTTAAGCAAAAAAGGAAAATATGTGGTATTCTGCGCAAATGTAGTGATTGTGAGGGGTTTGAAAACAAAAGGAAAAAAGTGGTGTGGTTTCCAAACACTCATCTCAACCCTTCTTTTACCAAGATTAAATCCTAGCCATTCTTCTATCAACCTCTTTATACATCAGCATGACATCAGCTTGTCCCAGTCAGCCCTAAAATTCAAAAACATCTGTGTTTTAATATATAGATATATATATATATATATATATATATATATATATATATATATATATATATATATATATATATATATATATATATATATATATATATATATATATATCGTACTCTTCAATTCGCATGTGTCGGGATTTCACAAATAGGACTAGGATAACCCATTTAGCTTATGCTCTGATTTGCGAGAATATCTCCTTTGCCCAAGTGTTTAGATTCTGATTGCTTTTTTGTTTTACTTGGTGCAAATCCTCTCGTCGTGTACCGTTCTCCCACTTGGGAGAGTACACAAATGTATAGCCCAAAAATCCAAAAATTCAAAAAAAAGGGAGAAAAGAAAAACCCAAAAAGAAAAGAAAAGAGAAAAGAAAAAAATATGTATAGCCAAAAATCCAAAAAAATACAAACACCCAAAAACCCAAAAAAAATTCCAGTGTGAATATTTTTCCTATCTACCGAGAATAAAGGGATGGTGAGAATTTGCACCGAGTGTTCTACTCCACACATTCTCAACCTCCATCATTTTCAAAAACACTTGGCTTAGGAACTTCTAGTGATTATCTAGGCAATAGTGTGGTGATTTCCTAGTCCCTAGCTGTGGAATCCCTGACGCGTGATACGCTTCAATTCTTACTCTGATTCGCATGCATGTTTGAGCTATTTATTCACCGCTTATTCGAATTGAATCGATATTTGGGTCATTCCTTGGGTATGTGTATATGGAGTTTTATTGCACAATGTAGATAGTAGCACCGTTTGCTAGCACACGACCACACTCACTCGCGCTTCACCGTGTGGACCCACGACACTTGTATGGACTCACATTCCTTGGTTTAGTGATGTGTTTTATCGCATGCTTGCTTAGTGTGGTGTGTTTGATTTTGTGGCTCTGACGGGCGATTTAGGATTTTGTTTTCTTTTTCTGTTTCTCTCTCTCTATTTTTCCCTCCGAGCTCCTCCTCTCACTCGTCTTCCTCGAGGACGAGGAAGGGTTCAGCTTGGGGGATTTTAACGTGCGTTTATATTTTATATATTCACGCATGTCTTCTTTGTGATTTTCCGCCGTTTTCCATTGTTTCATATCCGTTCTTTTGTGTTTTCTTGTATCTTTTCACTTTCTCCGTGTTTTTGTGCAAATGCAAGAGTTTCCAGCGTTGGGGACATATAAAGAAGATATCATGAGTCCCCGGAGCAACAGGAGGAGTCACGCGCGATCCAGAGGGCCAAACGTCGAAGAAAACCAAACTTCAGCCCTCAACCAATCGGGTGGACAGAGCCACCCGATCGATTGATGCACGCGTATCCGACCCGGACAGGAGCTGAAGAGAAGAGCAGCTCACCCGATCGGTTCGCTAATCAGGTGAGATCGACAGAGCTCTTTGTCTTTTTGGGCTTAATTCCAACCGATCGGGTGACATCTCACCCGATCGGTTCATCTGTAGCCGCATTTCTCAAATTGACGAACCGACGGCGCCACCCGCTCAGCTCACAGACCGGTTGAAGCTTCTGAAGCCCGATGGCTAAGCGACCGTCAGCTCACCCGATTGTCTGATGCTTCAACCGATCGGGTGGCTGCATTTCCTATATATAGTTGACCTAGGTTTTCAGAAACGAGATCCTTTTTGTATTTTCTGTTATTGGGACTTGTGACGGCTGGAATTTTCTCTTGTTTTATAAGTGTTCCGATTGTCTTGAAACTTTATTATAGTATTAATATCATTGCTAGCAACTCTCTTCTATTGCCTGATTATGATTTCAACCGTTGAATTTTGTTTAGATTGCATTATTGCCATGAATTGTGAGTAGTTCTCATATATGTGATTTTGGTGGAAACCCCTTCGTGGGTTCTCCCTAGAGCGACCATAGGTATAGGATTTCGATAGGGTTTAGAAATTTAGATGGTTACGCGGGGCGTTTCATTGTCATTGGCGGGAGAAAGACCGCCTCTGACCGTCGGGCCAAGGGGGAATAAAATTGGCGTTTGACTCCCTAGCCACAGCTCACGTCCTTAGCATAGACATTGAATCCTAGCGCGTGGGAACGGCAGGATGAGATGTTGGGAGTTATCGTTGCGAGCTTAGTGCTCCCGGAGTCTGTCGATGTTAATGGACATGTGAATGCCCACCGACCGAACCCGGGTAGTCCTAGCATATCATCCTAGGCACCGACCAGAATATCGGGCCCATGGGACGCTAAGTATCACTCTTGGAGGCAACGTCTCACTATTGAGTATTGATTCCCCTGATTTGGTTTTGATGATGAACAAACATAAATATTGTGTACTAATTCTCTTTGAGCGCAGTTATGGAGATCATCGCCAATTTACTTTGTAGATCTCAAGCGACGTCTCAAGATTTCTTTAGAGCGCATGATCGTAGTGCCTGAAGCTTCGTTGAAGCTCAAGGAGTTGTTTATGAAGTCAAGGGATTCAGACTCATCATGTTGAAGCTTTAAAGACGGTTTGTCGTATTTATTTATATTGTCTTCTAGCTTCATTTCTTAGAATGTTAAGCCTTGAGTCTTACTTGCCTAGTAACTATCATATCTATCCTATCTTATCTCTGGAAATGCCTTAGAAGCCATTAGAAAGGGTTTCGTAACTTATCGCTTCTTTTCTTGGCTTTCTGTCCATATTAGCTGGTTCAAGTAGAAGAACCAACCGATTAAATGACAATCTAATCGGTTGGAAATTCTTCTTGAACCGACTAGTAACCTTTGAGAATTGTGGCCTATTCTCTGTTTGACACTAGTCGGTCCAAGAAGGTTCACCAACCGACTACTTCTCAAACTAGTCGGTTAGTTTTTCTTCTTAGACCGACTAGTTTACCCTTCTTAATTTCACTCAATTCTCTGTTTGAATCTAGTCGGTCCAAGAAGGTTCACCGACCGACTAGTTCACCAACTAATCGGTCAGTGATCCTTCTTAGACCGATTAAGCTGCTTTAATTTTCCAGCCGTTGGAGATTTTATTTCCACGATTTTTCTTGATCCGTTTTGATTCTTTCCATACATGTTTGATACGTTTCAAACATGGAAATTCCTCTAATATGAGAGAGGATTCAGATCTATTTTTCAGATCTATTGATTATCAATTTTCAAAGCTCTCTCTCTCTAAAATCTCTCTCTCACTTTGTGACCTAATTCAGATCAAGAGATTTTCAGCTTTGTGTGTTCATACCTCTGAAGAATTGAATCACGATCATCATCATCGGAATCATCCTAGCCGTCTCCAGCTGCTCATCTCGTTGGTGCTAGGGTTTCGTGATCATCTCTTCTCATCACTCTTCCTTGCCCTAATATCATAAGTATTTCTCAAAGCATAGGATTTTGTGGTAAGTGTTTCATATTTCATTATATTTGCTATTTGAGTTTATCTCTCGGTTTGTGAGAGAAGTACGTGATCCCGGTTTGTGGGAGTCATGATTCGATCGTTGTATTGATTTATCTTGTAGTAGTTTCTACAAGAAGCTTTTAGTGGAAGCTTGAGTTAGTGGATTCTAACTCAAGTAACCGGAAAGGATCCGGGTGTCTGGGACATAGGATCACCGGGAACAAGTCGGGGAGACATGGGTGGATCTGAACCCATTGTATCTTTTGTTTGCGTTGCATTATTCGTGTTGTCTATCATTATTCCGCATAGTTGTTTGTGATTGCAAAATAATTAGGAATTAAACTCTTGATTATTTTAAAGTACTATTCACCCCCTCTAGTAATTGTGCAGTAGCTTCCAGGGCATTACATTTGGTATTAAAGCTTGGTTCATAGCTATGACAAACAACGACAATAAGGCTGTTCGACCACCTCCCGACTACAGCTCCTACAAGAATCATGAATGAGCCTCTTCCGTGGTCGAAGGTTACTCCTCAACTAGGCCTCCTCACTTCAACGGTACCAACTATGGGTACTGGAAATGTCGGATGGAAACTTTCCTCCGGAGCGCATCACTTTGGAGAGCCACGTTAACAGAGTACGTTAAGCCCACTGAAGAAGACTTCACACAGTGGACTGCCGCGGAGGTCACCGCGGAGGTGAGCACTGCCAAGGCAATGAATGCCTTACAATGGAGCCTGAAGACTTCAACAAGATATGCACCTGTAAGAGTGCATATCAGATTTGGAATCAACTCCTCATCTTGCACGAGGGAACGAGCTGGGTAAAACACTCTAAACTCACTGTTGCTAACAAAGAGTTCGAGTTATTTCACATGGAACAGGGTGAAAGAATTAAGGAGTACTATGCTCGTTTTGTGGATCTAACCAACGAATTGGAAGCTCTTGGGAAGACCTATACCCAAGAAGAGAAAGTCGCAAAGATCATTGACGGACTTCCTTCGAGTTGGGAAAAGCGAACCTACGCTACGAGGAAGGTAATAATATGTCAAAATATACTGTTGTTCAACTAATGGGTACCTTGATGTCTTATGAGGTACGAAAGGACAACAAGATCAAGATGCAGGATAAGATGAAGGCGTTCTTGAAGCAAGAAGAACCGAAGAAAAAGGCGATTGCTTTCAAGGCTGCCCCTACCACACATACCGATAGTAAAGAATCGGAAACTGAGTTGGACATGGAATCTTTGGCCCTCATGGCAAAGAATTCTACCGGTTTTTTCGAAAAGGTAATTTCAAGAACAAATCCAAAGTTGGTTCTACTAATGCCTCTGCTCCTTTGTGTTTCAAATGCAATAAGCCAGGACACATCAAGGTCGATTGTCCTCTCAACAAACAAAAGGAGAAGTGAAAGGCACCCAAGTTCGACAAGTCAAGAAAGTACAAGAAGGAGTATAAGAAAGGGCTTGTCGGTACATTCACTGACTCGGAAGAGGATTCTTCAAGTGGTGAGCCAGATGAAGAACAAGTAGAGAAAGCACACATGTGCTTCATGGCAAGAGAGCAACATGATCAAGAGACTGCTTCAAATGAAAGCGAGGATGAAGATGAAGAGGTAACTATGGATGACCTTAGATTAGCTAATGAACAAATTTGGTCTAAGTATTCTAAGTTAGTAAATAGATATACTAAAATCAAAGATCAGCTAACTAGTCTTCAAACCACACCTAAACCTGTCATTACTAACAACGACACCGTTGTTGAAGCCTTGAGAACTGAGATTGTAAATCTCAAATCTCAACTTGAGCATGTTAACATTGAGGATTCGGATGAACATGAGATAGCAGATTTGATTTCTCGAAACTCAACTTTGAGTATTAAGAATGAGAATCTCAAGTCACGTGTTTGTGAACTCACAACGCAAGTGTCCACTTTGGATGCTAAAAATAATTTCTCTCAACGAGAAATATGAGTCCACAATAGGCCGGATTGAGAAATTCAACAAAGGCAAGGATCATTTGGATAATATTCTGAATGACTTACTTCCGGCCAATCATCGCATTGGCTTGAGGTATAATAAGGAAAAATCATCTAAATCTTCCACCACCTTTGTAAGGCCATCCTCTGATGCCTCAACTAGTGGGAGTAAACACCCCATGGGTAGTTCATCTACCAATGGTACTTCCACTAAGTTCACATCCCCGTTTGGAAAGAAACCCACTTTAGGTGGACCTCTAAAGAAGGGTCATGCTTTTATGTACACAAATATTATGCCACTTAGGAACACACCTCCTACTCCAAGTTCACACTTATGATGATTTTTGTGCTCCACGTCCACGAGCACGTGCACACCAAGTGAGACACACTCACACACGTGTTCCCCACATGCATATGCTCACCCTCATCACTATTACATGAATAATTACCATCATGCACCGTATCATATATTGCCACCACCATTTCATCATGTGCCGCATGCTTATCCACGTCATGCATACACTAGGCCACTTCCTCGTAGAACACATGCACCACGTAGAAATCAACAAAATGTGCATGTTCCCAATAGGAATAGGGCTCCCAAGGCATTCTCCATTTGGGGCCTGAAGGACACTAGCATGCATGAGAAACAAGCTTATATTAATTCTTATTTTATGAATGTTGTGCACAATGATGACTATATTGAGAAGTCTAAGTCCAATTGGACTTGGCTTCCAAAGGTCTAATCCGTTAGGACCCAATGACCTTGGGTACCATGATACAATGTTTTTATCTTCAGGTACTCAAGAAAAAGAAAAGGAGAAACAAATCTAAATCTGGCTCCAAGAATGGTTGGATACTTGATAGCGGGTGTTCAAAACACATGACGGGTAAAGCTCTGTTGCTTTCCGAAGTGATACCCATTGAAAATGGAAACCGAGTGGTCTTTGGAGGCAACGAGAGTGGAACAATCATAGGTGTTGGGAAAGTTGGTAACCCCTTTAAACCTCTTATAAGTGATGTTTACCTTGTTAAAGGCTTAAATCACAATCTAATCTCAATAAGTCAACTTTGTGACAAGGGTTACAAAGTTAGCTTTGAGAAAGGAATGTGCCATATTTTAAGAACTGATAATAATAATGTGTTGTTCTCTGGCACACGCCATAAGGACTTATATATATTAAATATTCCAAATTCCCATGAACAATGTCTTATTGCCAACACAAGTGATCAACACTTATGGCATAGACGTTTTGGTCATGAGAATTTCGGAACACTCTTCAAACTATCCAAGCTAGATTCTATAAAAGGATTCCCTAAGCTTTCTTTCAAAAAGAAAAGCTTTTGCGACTCGTGTCAACGAGGCAAACTTCCAAAATCGTCATTCAAACCTAAGAAAAGCATATCCTCTAAACGGCCCCTAGAGCTTTTACATCTAGATCTTTTTGGGCCAACTAGAGTTGCTTCATTAGGGAATGCTCGATATGGACTTGTCATCGTTGATGACTTTTCTAGATTTACTTGGGTATTTACTTTAGTCAATGAAAATGATGCTTTTGAAAACTTCACAGTATTTGTTAAGAAAGTACAAAATCTCATTGGAACCACCATTGTCACTATTCGTAGTGATCATGGAGGGGAATTTGAGAACGAGTCTTTCTCAAACTTCTGTGATGAGGTTGGTATTACTCACACCTTTTCTTTTTCTCGCGCACCCCCTCAAAATGGTGTTGTTGAGAGAAAGAATAGGACGCTAGTGGAATGTGCTCGCACTATGCTTGATGATAGCCACCTTGGCCATCAATTTTGGGCAGAAGCGATACATACCGCTTGCTATGTGTTTAATAGAATACTCTTAAGGCCCGGCACTAAACAAACCTATTATGAATTGTTTTTTGGTAGATTACCTCAAGTTAAACATTTTAAAGTTTTTGGTGAAAAATGTTTTATCAAGAACACGTATGGTAGTTTGGACAAATTTGATCCAAGATCCGATGAAGGGATATTTGTTGGATATTCCTCCCGTAGCAAAGCCTACCGGATATACAACAAAAGAACCTCAACGATCGATGAATCACTTCATGTATCATTTAATGAAGATTTTGTCCCTCCTAGAATTATCGATGACGATGATTCTATGGAAGTAGTTTGTGATTTTGTTGATAAATCTAATGCTATTGATTCTGTTGAAACTAACCCCTACTAATGAATCTCTTGAGAATGTTCCTAGTGACCAGGGTGTTCCCAGAAAGCTTCCAACAGTCCGTGACCATCCCCATGAGCAAGTTATTGGCAACATGTAAGATGGTGTCAAAACAAGGTCTCAAGTCAACTTCTTTGCTCAGTGTGCCTTTGTCTCTTCCGTGGAGCCAAAGAATATCAACGAGGCGTGAGAAGATAGTTCTTGGATCTTAGCCATGGAAGAGGAGCTCATTCAGTTTGAGAGGAATGAGGTCTGTGAGCTAGTTCCGTTGCTTTTGAAGAACCACAACGTTATAGGAACGAAGTGGATTTTCAAAAACAAGACAGACGAGAACCAAAATGTCATCCGAAACAAAGCTCGGTTAGTTGCTCAAGGCTACAGGCAAGAGGAAGGTATTAATTTCGAGGAATCTTTTGCACCTATAGCTAGATTAGAATCTATTAGGTTATTATTGTCATTTGCATGCCATAAAGATTTCAAACTTTTCAAATGGACGTAAAGAGTGTGTTTTTAAACGGAGATGTCGTTGAGGAAGTTTATGTTTCTCAACCTCCGGGTTTTATAAAGGAAAAATTTCCAAATCACGTTTTCAAACTTAAGAAAGCACTTTATGGTTTGAGACAAGCTCCTAGAGCTTGGTATGACCGCCTAAAGAACTTTCTTTTGGATTTGGGTTTCAAAATGGGTGAGGTTGATTCAACGCTTTTTGTTAAGTATGCTAATCATGACATTATTCTAATTCAAATTTACGTAGATGATATCATTTTCGGTGCTACTAACTTCACTCTTTGCGAAGAGTTTTCTAATGTTATGAAGGATCAGTTTGAGATGAGCCACATGGGTGAGCTCAAATATTTCTTAGAACTCTAAATTCGCCAAATGAACGATGGAATCTTCATCCACTAAACCAAGTACACGTTGGAGCTGCTAAAGCGATTTGGAATTGAGAATGCTTCTAGCAAGAAGACTCCGATGAGCACCACAACACATCTTGATAAAGACACGGGCGTCAAAGATGTAGACATTCGTCTATATCGAGGTATGAGAGGTAGTATATTATATCTTACTGCTAGTAGGCCAGATGTAATGTTTTCTGTATGTGTTTGTGCTAGGTATCAGTCACAACCTAAGGAATCACACTTAATAGCGGTTAAACGTATTTTCCGTTATTTAAGTCACACACTCGACTACGGATTATTCTATCCAAAGTCAAGCACATATGAGTTAATCTCATATAGTGATGCCGATTATGCTGGATGCAAATCCGACAGGAAGAGTACTAGTGGCACTTGCCATTTCATAGGAAATTCCCTTGTCTCTTGGTTTTTCAAGAAGCAGAATTCCGTATCACTTTCAACTACCGAGGCGGAATATATCACCGCCGGTGCTGTATGTGCACAGGTTCTTTGGATGAGACACACACACTTAAAGACTTTGGTATAAACTGTGATACTTGCCCTATCATGGTGGACAACCTAAGTGCAATATGTCTCTCTAAGAATCCGGTACACCACTCCCGTACCAAACACATAGATGTCCGTCACCATTTTTTAGATGATCATGTAGCTAAAAAGGACATCATTTTAGTATACGTTGAAACCCAGAAGCAAATCGCCGATATTTTCACGAAACCACTTAAACAAATCGTCGAAGAATTGGGGATTATGGGTGAATCCGAGATTTAGGATTCATATTTTTTATATAATTTTGCATGATAGTGATATTCATAAGCTTATGCATATATTTATTGTGATATTCTCTATTCATGCTGGATTTATGACTGGTTTTTTGATTTGCGCATCGTATTTATAGTTTTATGGTCTAATGTGAGCATCGTGTTGATATCTGCTCGTGCACTTTATGATACTCTCTGATGATGTTAGATATTTTTTTTGTTGACTGGATGTATCTCTTTCGCTGATTTTATATATATATATATATATATATATATATATATATATATATATATATATATATATATATATATATATATATATATATAGAGGGTAAAGTGTTCCTAGGGTGACTCCTTAGATTCAATCTAAGGAGTCGCCCCCATTTTCCCCATATCCCACATTTTTTTCGGAATTTTTTTTCATGGGGTTGTTGTTCACCTCGTGGATGATCAATATACCAAAAATCAATTCATTCCAATACTTTTAGAGCCCCCATCTACCCCTTGCAACTTCATGGTTTTTCAGCACGTTTTCAGACCGTTGAAGTTGCAAGGGGTAGATGGTGGCTCTAAAAGTATTGGAATGGCTTGATTTTTGGTATGTTGATCATCCATGAGGTGAACAACAACCCCATGAAAAATAAAATCCAAAAAAATTGTGGGATATGAGGGAAAATGGGGGCGACTCCTTAGATTTAATCTAAGGAGTCACCCTAGGAACACTTTACCCATATATTTTTTTTTGAATGGTTAACAACTTTATTCATATAACTCATCAATAACAATATTGGATTACAGAAAGCTCCAAAACATAAAAACTCTAAAGAAAACAATCATAAATTATCCAACTGCTCAACTCAGCGTTTGAGTCCTAATATTTAGAATTCCTAGGAATTCTTAAACTTTTCCGTCGAGGGAGATCTATATTTTTCTATTTAATCGACTTCAATGATGATGCAAGGTGGCGCATTTCCTCCTCCCACTCCTGATTCTCCATAGTAGCATCCCCATCAAACTCCTCCATCCACTCATCCTCGTAGTTTCCATCAGCCTCATCTTCATTACCAACATTGTCAGGGTCATCTATACGGACATTTTCCGTAGGGCACGCAGAAGACGGACCACCATACTCAAAAATACTAGGAACTATATCAGAAACAACTGGTGCAGTGTACTCAGCATCTTTACCCCTTATATATATATATATATATATATATATATATATATATATATATATATATATATATATATATGGGTAAAGGGATCCTAGGGTGCCTCCTTAGATTCAATCTAAGGATGCACCCCCATTTCACCCCAACTAACACATTTTTTTTTGAAATTTTTTTCCATGGGTTTGTTGTTCACCTCATGGATGATCAACATACCAAATTTCAAGGGATTCCAATACTTTTTGAGCCCCCATCTACCCCTTGCAACTTCGTGTGTTTTTCAGCACGTTTTTAGACCGTTGAAATTGTAAGGGGTAGATGGTGGCTCAAAAAGTATTGGAATCCCTTGAAACTTGGTATGTTGATCATCCATGATGTGAACAACAATCCCATGAAAAAATGTACAAAAAAATTGTAGGAGATGAGGGGAAATGGGGGCGCCTCCTTAGATTTTCATCTAAGGAGGCACCTTAGATCCCATGTTTCCTATATATATATATATCTATATATCTATATATATATATATATATATATATATATATATATATATATGAAAATTTTCAAATGAGAACATTTCGCACCGTGCGAAAATGTTTTTAGTTTTTTTTTGAAAATTTTTTTTTCCAAAAATTCCTTTTTCCACCCTCATTATATGTTGTTATACCCCCCTCAAAAAATAATGGTTGAGAAATAATTTCATTTGGCCTTCGATCAAGGCATTTTATCAAATTCGCACGTTTTGAGACCGTTAAATTTGTAACGGGTGGATGGGTGCTCTAATGCCCAACGGGTTCACCCATTATTTTCCCTGGGGTATATAATTGTATGGATTAAACATCAAAAAAAATTTAAAAAAAATTCAAAAAAATAAAAAAAAGTTTTCGCACGGGTTTTTTCGCACCCGAAGATCACTATATATATATATATATATATATATATATATATATATATATATATATATATATATATATATATATATATACATCCTGTTGCAGTTCGTCTCTTTGTGCCTTTTGTGTTGTGTCTCTGTTGTGTTATTCGTCGCTCGACGACTATGTTAGTTCTTTAGCTTTGTTTGTATGAAAACATGAATTGTTTTCCATGCACTCAATTCGTTAAAATGTTGATATTGGAGAGATTGTTCCTTTAATCAATCATATGATTTGATGGTGTTTTGATGATTTTTTTTCGGTTTTCGACTATGGTCTAGTTGACACACTTTGTTCTTCTTCGATGTTTTCCTTGGTGTCATTTGGACCGTCGTCATATTCTTTGACTCTCTTGTTTGAATTTTTTTAGCCCTGGTTGTTGTCGTTGCCTTCCTCTCGCTCTTTTTGGATAATGCCAAAGGGAGAGAGAATTAATAATGACTTGGTGCTAAATGATAATTTAAACAATTACCGTGAACCTAATTTTATATGTTAGATTCAGGGGGAGTGAAGATATAAAAATCTATGGATTTTGATCCTATATTTCGATAGTTGGATCATGCTTTACTCTTTTCTCTGCTTTTCTCTGCTAATTGGTGTTTCTGTTTATTATTTAAATATGGAACTAACGTGCCATCAATGCAGGGAGAGTAAGTAAATTTCATTTATCTCATTATTATTGATTTATATTTATGTTGGTTTATCATCACCAAAAAGGGGGAGAATGTTGAGTATTGATTCCCCTGATTTGGTTTTGATGTTGAACAAACATAAATATTGTGTACTAATTCTCTTTGAGCGCAGTTATAGAGATCGTCGCCAATTTACTTTGTAGATCTCAAGCGACATCTCAAGATTTCTTTAGAGCGCATGATCGTTGTACCTGAAGCTTTGTTGAAGCTCAAGGATTGTTTATGAAGTCAAGGGATTCAGACTCATCATGTTGAAGCTTTGAAGACGGTTTGTCGTGTTTATTTATATTGTCTTCTAGCTTCGTTTCTTAGAATGTTAAGCCTTGAGTCTTACTTGCCTAGTAACCTTCATATCTATCCTATCTTATTTCTAGGAATGCCTTAGAAGCCATTAGAAAGGGTTCCGTAACTTATCGCTTCTTTTCTTGGCTTTATGTGCATATTAGCTGGTTCAAGTAGAAGAACCAACCGATTAGATGACAATCTAATCGGTTGGAAATTCTTCTTGAACCGACTAGTTACCTTTGAGAATTGTGGCCTATTCTCTGTTTGACACTAGTCGGTCCAAGAAGGTTCACCGACCGACTACTTCTCAAACTAGTCGGTTAGTTTTTCTTCTTAGACCGACTAGTTTACCCTTCTTAACTTCACTCAATTCTCTGTTTGAATCTAGTCGGTCCAAGAAGGTTCACCGACCGACTAGTTTACCAACTAATCGGTCAGTGATCCTTCTTAGACCGATTAAGCTGCTTTAATTTTCCAGCCGTTGGAGATTTTATTTCCACGATTTTTCTTGATCCGTTTTGATTCTTTCCATATATGTTTGATAGGTTTCAAACATGGAAATTACTCTAAGATGAGAGAGGATTCAGATCTATTTTCAGATCTATCGATTATCAATTTTCAAGGCTCTCTCTCTCTCTCTCTCGAAAATCTCTCTCACTTTGTGACCTAATTCAGATCAAGAGATTTTCAGCTTTGTGCGTTCATACCTCTAAAGAATTGAATCACGATCATCATCATCGAAATCATCCTAGCCGTCTCCAGCTGCTCATCTTGTTGGTGCTATGGTTTTGTGATCATCTCTTCTCATCACTCTTCCTTGCCCTAATATCGTAAGTATTTCTCAAGGCATAGGATTTTGTGGTAAGTGTTTTATATTTCATTATATTTGCTATTTGAGTTTATCTCTCGGTTTGTGATAGAAGTACGTGATCCCGGTTTGTGGGAGTCACGATTCGATCGTTGTATTGATTTATCTTGTAGTAGTTTCTACAAGAAGTTTTTAGTGGAAGCTTGAGTTAGTGGATTCTAACTCAAGTAGCCAGAAGGGAACCGGGTGTCTGGGACTAGGATCACCGGGAACAAGTCGGGGAGACTTGAGTGGATCCGAACCCATTATATCTTTTGTTTGCGTTGCATTATTCGTGTTTTCTATCATTATTCCGCATAGTTGTTTGTGATTGCAAAATAATTAGGAATTATACTCTTGATTATTTTAAAGTACTATTCACCCTCCCTCTAGTACTTGTGCAGTAGCTTCCAGGGCATTACACTCACCACTAAACCCTAATATCCGATCGTCTTCCTATCCGTCGGTTGTAATAGAGAGGGCACATGATAGGGTGGAAACCGAAGTCCTGGATTCCCTTTTATTTATTACATCCTTCGTATTCATATCCTGTGACAACCTACCGATCATTCGGGCTAGCTCACCCGTCGGGTGAACCGGTTCCTACTTGACAGCAAGCACAAAACACGCATCCCTGAGTTCGACCCCCAAGCCACACTACAACACCATGCCCTTGCGGTTAAAAATATTTAAATCTGGTATCCCCGATCCCATTGCCTATAGTTCCAAATCTAGGGGATGTCACCTTCCTCAGGCTTTTGTGGAATATCTTGATCCTTACACTAGCGATCACGCACCTCTACTCATCAACCTGCATTCCAAGGTAAAATCGCACCCTAATCCATTTAAGTTTTTTAATTCCTGGGTTAGTTGGGAAGGATATCAGGAGGTATTGGAGAATGTTTGGAGCCAAGAGTTGAAGGTTCGGCTATGCATCGAGTTTTTGTCAAGCTTAAAAATCTTAAAGTTGCACTACGGAAATGGGCCCTGAATCAAGATGCTAATAATGATATTTCGGCATGCAAGGCACATCTTGCATATGTTCAGAGTCAGACATCTATTAACAACGATTTGGCCCTCCAAAAACAGGAAGTTGACCTTTCTCTGAATTTGTCTAAGCTACTAGGAGTGGAGGAATCGATATTACGGCAAAAAAGCAGGCAGAATTGGCTTTGCTTGGGAGATAAAAAATCTAAATTTTTCTATAATGTGATTAAGGGTCGACAATGCCATAACAATTTGAGTCACTTGGTTGATGCGCATGGTAGCCCAAATACTTCTTCCGAAGAACTTCGAAGTGAAGCCTCTAAATTTAATGAAGATTTGTATAATCAGAACTCTTATTGGAATGTGTTTCCTAAGCTGGTCACAAAATGTATTCTAACTCCTGATGCTTTTGCTTGGTTGGAAAGAAGTATTTCTGATGAGGAGATCCAGGATGCTGTTTTCCAAATATGGGTGGATAAATCCCCTGGTCCAGACGAATTTAATGGGTTTTTCTATCAGCACAGTTGGAGCTTGATAGGTACAGACATTACTGATGCCATACATTCTTTTTTCCGTTCTGGTTCACTTATGCATCCTTTAAATCACACCAATCTTACTTTGGTGCCTAAGAATTCTCATGCAACTAGTTTGGGTGATTATAGGCCCATCGCCTGTTGTAATGTCTTGTATAAAGCTATAAGCAAAATTATCTGCAATAGATTGAAATCTGTAGTCCATGAGCTAATCTCCCGGAACCAGCCTGCTTTTCTTAAGGGTAGATTACTTTCTGATAGTGCTTTGCTAGTACATGAACAAATTCGAGACTTTAGCAACCCAATGGGGTCTAGAGCATGCCTTAAACTAGACTTGAGGAAGGCTTTTGACAGTGTGAACCGGGAGTTTGTTTAGGGGTTCAGCAGAAGGTTCCTAATATGGATTAGAGAATGCATCTCCACTCCAACTTTTTCTGCTATGGTGAATGGTTCACCAGTTGGATATTTTGAAGGTAATAGAGGTCTCAGGCAAGGGGACCCTCTATCTCCTTATCTCTTTGTTATTACTATGGAGGCGTTCTCTTTATTAATTGAATTAGCTATGGCCTCCCGCCAAATTCACCATATGAGGCGATCAGGTGCAGTCTCTCATCTACTATATGCTGACGATCTCCTTTTATTTTGTCGGGCCAATATGCATTCTTTTCATGGTCTAAAATCATTGTTACTTGATTTTGCTAATCTTTCGGGGCTGGTCATTAATTGGGACAAGAGCACCACTATTTTCAGCAAAGGCACGAAGAACTCCCTTGATCTGGTAAACCTGCTTGATATTAAACTTGGTTCTACTGTTACTACATATCTTGGTTTTCCGCTCTCTACTTCATACCCAAAACCATCTATGTTCGGCAGACTGATTGATATATGCAAGAAGAGACTTATGGGTTGGACTTCCTCTTTACTATCCATCGCTGGTCGGATTGAGATCGTCAGATCAGTAATCTATGGTATGACCTCTTTTTGGATGCAAGTCTACCGTTTTCCTAAATCAGTTTTGCGTGCTATCTCTTCGGCCTGCAGGAAGTTCATTCTTGGATCGTCGCGCACTTAGGCCTGGAGTGACCTCTGTGCTCCTAAGGATGAGGGAGGTTTCGGAATGAGACTATTATCTGACCTCAGTTTGGCATCGGGAGTGATATTGACATGGCGTATGCTTGTTACAGATGGGCTTTGGGCAAAATATATGCGTAACAATTATAGACACAACACCCAATTTTTTGCAACAAAAGGCAATATTACCAACTCAGGTACTTGGAAGTTCATGCTTCATTGCAGACAATATTCAAACAAGCTTATAAAGAGGGAAGTGCATGATGGGCGAGCTACATTATTTTGGCATAATTATTGGTTGGATTGTGGGCCACTTAGTGGATTATATCCGGTCCCCAATGGTGCAAACTTGAAGACGGTACGAGATTATGGGCGACGGGGGAATGGTCTCATGACATTGAAATTGCGGAAGTTAGACACCTCCTACCACAAATTGCTTTCAGCGACCTAGCAGATTCTTGGAGATGGGTGCCTGGACCGGTATTCCGGTTCAAAGATGCTTGGGATGGTTCTAGGCAACGGGGGTCAAAATTTATTTACAAAAATCTCATCTGGTTTAAATGCCACGTTCCAAAGCAATCCATTACACTCCTTAGAGCATTTCGAGGCAAACTGTCACTAAGGCGATGCGGAGGAAATGGGACAAAACTGCTGACACTCTTTGTGTGTTGTGCAATTCGGGGGCTGAGGAAACTATAGATCACCTATTTTTTGAATGTTAGTTTTCTCGTTATATTCTTATCAGGAGTCTCCTTAAATTGGGAGTATCAGACCCCATTTACCCTCTGCTTTATAAGGTTGGTGACTACTACTTGCTGCACTTTGACAATAAACATGCGCTTAGCGTTCTTGCTAAATCGGTCTTGGCGGCCATAGTGTGGCATACTTGGAAGGAGAGGAATAGGAGAGTTTTCGAGAATATTCAAAAATCCAAGACAATGCTCTTTGAGGATATCGTAGCAGACATCAGAATTATTCTTCGTGATCTTGACCCAATTGAGCCTGAAGCAATTCACGTTACGGATAATTAGGTCTTTAGAGATTCGGGATGAACTCTTATTCATTTCTATATTGTAGGGCTGGGAAGCATGTTTCTTGGTCATATGCTGTATTTTTACTTGTTCACGTTTGTTGGTGGTGGTTGACTGTTAGTAGAGAGTGACGATGCTTGTGTCCTATCCTCTCTCTAACATTTGCCACTCTCCTTTTGCTTATATTGTACATTTCGATTAGCTAATAAAGATTCTCACTAATTATCCAAAAAAATATATGAAGTTGCAGTTTCTTCGTCTGTTTCACACAATGTATAGTTGCTAATCATATCTGTGTGAATGTTGAGACATTGTCTCCGTATATGCTGTATTCTTCATAAGATGTGTTTTGAGACGATATGTAATGTTGATATTGGACTCTCATCCTCTAATCACATAAGTTTATGTTGTGGTTTTATGAGTTTTGATTTATATATCTTTAAACTCTTTTAATTGTTACTAGTTCTTATTTAGCACGATTGTTGTTGTTATTTTACTCCCACCTTTTGGATAATGCCATAGGGGGAGAGAAATAAACATATAGATTTATAATGAATGTGCTAAGAACATACTAATAACACTTGGCCTTAGATTCAGGGGGAGTAAGATACAATGAATATGGATTTTAAATCATAGATTTCATGAATTCATTTCATTCATGCATATCTTACTCATTTGCTTCAATTGTTATATAGATGCCCTAATACGTATTGATTGGCCTCTATGTAGGGGGAGTAAGTTTTCTTTAAGCACAAGTATTTATCTTTTTGTTTTTGTTTATTTGTCATCATCAAAAGGGGGGAGAATGTTTAGTATTGGACTTCTCCCTACTTGGTGTTAATGATGAGCAAACATAAATACTTGTGACTAATCCCCTATTTTGCAGTTAATCCATTGCCTAAGCTTATTATGAAGATCTACTTGCAATGGATGACACTCAAAGATCATTGAAAGCAAATGAAATGGATTGGATGATCGTAGATGGTGATTGAAGCTCCTTGAAGACTTCAAGCTCATGCGTTGGATAGAAGAGAGAGTTCATCAAATGTAACTTTCATGTTTCTCTTCTAGTATATAGCGTAGAAGTAGAACTTTATTGGAGCGCACACACACATCTTCATTTCAGTCTTAGGATATCATTAGATCAACCTTCCTTAGACTCCAATTCATTTCAATCTAGATTGTGCATGTCATGTCTATAACAGTCAAATGCTGAACATTTTACAGTTGCATGTCTCAAAAACAGTCGACTGTGTTTTGTTCTACAGCCGCCTGTTATGCACAAACTATTACAGTCTAGTTTTGGGCTTCTCAGCTTTAACTCTCACAGGTGACTTATGAACGATTCACAGGCGCATGTCCAAGTGACAGTCGACTGTGGTTTATTAATCAGTCGCATGTCTTTCTATAGCCCAAAATCTATTTCTCTGTTTACTCTGGCCAGTCGACTTATGTTGGATTTACAGTCGATTGTCCAATGGAACAGTCGACTGTCAATGCTACAACAGTCGTCTGTCCTTGAGCATGTTTGATGACTCAACTCTCTGGAACATCTCAGGTTTTTGACAGTCGTCTGTAGAAGGAATTACAGTCTCCTGTTCAGATTAACAATCGAATGTCTTCTCCTCATCAATTGTTTGTCCTATTCTTCCAGACGTTTTCCAGATTTCATTAACTTACCCAACTTACGGCCAGTCGCCTGTAGTAGGATTTACAGTCGCCTGTTGGTTCAACAGTCGACTATCTATGCCTCATCATTCGACTGTCCACGTGGTAAGTTACCGTTATAAATTCTCACCTACCCTCTCTAACTGTGCAGCAATCGACTGTGAATTCTTTAACAGTCGACTGTCGCGGGCGCAGATTCTATCCGTTGAGGTTTTCCTCACGGATTTCAAAGGGGTTTTTGCTGATTTCATTTGAAGGGTTTGAGAAACCTATATAAGAAGCCTCTACTATTCCATTGAGAGGCTAATGATCTACCAACTCTCTTGCTAAAACTTTCAAGCTTTCATTCTCTCAAGATCAAAGCTCTCAAAGCCCTAGAATTCCAATCTTCAATCTCTTGCTCTCCAACCTAGAACCAAAGAGAAATCTTCTAGGCATTTGGTGTAGTCAAGAGAAAGGGCTTTCCTCTCTTCCAAGAGAGTCTTCTCAACACACAACACACTTCTCCTTCAAGCTCTACTTCAAGGCATATGTGATTGTCAGTGTTGCTTAATTTTATATTTCATAACTTTCGTTATTTGATTTACTCTCGGGTTGTGAGAGTGGTTTGATTGCTCCCAAGTTGTAGGAGTCAAGGTCAATCGATTGTATTTTGATTTCACTTGTAGGGTTGCTATAAGTGGGTTTTTAAGGAAACCTTAAGTTAGGGTTCTAACTTGAGTATCCGGTTGTTAACCGGGTGGAAGGGACGTAGGATTACCGGGAACAAGTCGGAAAGTGATTTGGGTAATCTAAACCCTTGAAACATCCTTGTGTTTGCACTTGTTTCAATTTGGGTTAATTTTCTATCCCGCACTAGTTGTTGGTTAGGAATTTAAATTGATGTAACTATCTTTTTAAATTGCATAAACACTATTCAACCCCCCTTCTAGTGTTTTCCCCATAGCCAGGGTCCTTACACTCACTTCTAGCCTTGAGTGATTCTTTTTAATTTGCCTTAAGCTCTAACGCATGTACTCATAGACGGTGGATGACATGTTTGCTCATCATCAAAATTACACGGAGTGTGACTCAATATCTCAAAATTCTCTTTTTGATGATGACAAACATGCATGCATAATAATGAAAAATACTTACCCATCATGCAACACATCATGTTAGCAATCAATTATATGCTCTGGATACCAAGTGTTGCAATACATATTATTATGCATGGGCATCTAATATCTCTCTCCATTTTGTTATCATTAAAAGAATATGAAATAAGTGCTCTCATTCTTTTGAAAGTCAAGTAATCTTTTTAAATTATCTCTCCCCATATGCAACTCTCTCGTCCCTAAATATATGCAAAATGACAAGAGTCTAAAGAAAGTGTTTGTGACTCAATACTAAATCAAGTGTAAAAAGAGATACCAAGTGTTCTAATAATGGGGAATGCATGATACCAAATGTTTAAACCACGTATTAAAATATGCCATGTGTTGAAAAATAAAAATATGCTTACAACCATATTACCAAAAGTTATTAGGCTCTCTCTACAAAGTTGCTCATCATTTTTGAATCTCCCTCTGAAAGTATGCTTATTCTTTGAAATTTTAGGGGCTAGCTTCTATTCCCATCAAATATGAGTACGTAAAAATAGACAATGATCTCGGTACACTTTTACTTTTGGGTCGATGGTGTCACGACCCGCTTCCCTAAAATGGATGCGAGACGTGAAAAGGTCCGCACGGGAGTGGAGCTGTGAAGCCCCAAACCCGATAAGCGTCAATAAATACATAAGCAGGTCCCTGTAACCACAACAGAATAACAACAATAACACAAGGAGAGACTGAAATAAAATCTCACATCTCATACATTGTCCAACAAGAAAATAAGTTCAACATCCAGAAAAGCCACCAGGCTAAAAGGAAAAGAGTCTAAGGCCCAGAACAAGGCCAACAGAAGCAACAACGACAAAACAAGGTATAGGTGCTACGCACCGATAACAAAACAACTGTTTAACAAAAGTAAAACACAACGAAGACACTAGGACTGGTCCCCAGTGTCCACGTACTCCCCGTCAAACACAAGCTCGGGCTCGGCGTCAGCAAACACCTCGTCCTCGACGAGGTACTCGGGCTCAGGATCTAACATGTGTCACCCAAAAGAGTAAAGGGGCACATGTCAGCAAGTCTAAAGACTTGAGCAAGGAAACTGAAAGTAAGGCTCTAGCAACCTAGCAGTTTAGTATGCATGACATGGCAGTTATAACATGAGTGCACAATTAAAACATGGCAAGACAATTTGTACAAGGGAACAATTATCGGGACAAGACAAGAGTAGCCAAGCTACTAACATTCTCAATCAATTCACATTGTTTTAGGTGTTTACGCCCTTCAGCTGAATGGTACATCATTCACACCGATCGGCACTAAACACAATTCACGTTTCACGTTGTTTTGTAGATGTTTACGCCCTTCAGCTGAATGGTACATCATTCACACCGATCGGCACTAAACACTACCCCACCCCAGAGTTTACGCCTTACAACTGCAGTTGTTGATCAAACAGACTCCCAGTTGAATGGCCGCTTAACCCTTACCCCCAATACCCACACGTAATGGAGCCAGGGTCCCCGCACAATGAGCTCAGCTAGTGAGCCTGGGGTTGCCCCGCACATGAGCTCGCATTCTTAGTTCACAATTCAATATATCGAGCGTTGGGGTTAGCAACTCATTATGCTCGCTTCTGGTCACGAGCCAGGAAACACAAGTATTGTAGCGATGCTACGCAATCACGGGATCACTTAAAGAATGCAATGACATGACATTTAATTTGCGTACCGTTAATGGAAAGTAAACATGACATGGTAATTGTGCAACATGCTAAATGTCGGAACTAGCTTCGTTGTCAAGCTAGTTCCCCAATTTGCGCCTAGGCGAGTATCATTTCGTCGCCTAGCCTCTTTTACGCCTACAACAAGCAAATGGCCTAAAACATGGCCTAAACCCTAAGTGGCAAGTTTCACTTGCCTAGCACCGGGGATGACGACCACTTCGTCACACGGAAGTCAATCTACGGGGAAATCGCTGTTTTGGGGGAACAATCATCAAACAACATGAAATTTTATTAGGGTTTCATAAAAATATAAATAGGTTATGAAAACAACGGTAGATCGATTTCTTACCGAGAGGAGGCGGAAGAAACACTCCAGGGAACCCTAGGATCAGGTCTGGAAAAGATTGGAGAAGTTTGGGGAAACTAGGGTTTTGGGGGATTTGGGGATTTTGATGGATTTGGTGAGATTTTGGGGAAGATGAGAGGTAGATATAGTGGATGGATGGTTTGGATGATGGATTTAGGGCTTGGAATGAAGAAATGAAGCTTGGAGGAAGATGGGGGCTCAAGGGGGAAGATTTTAGGGTTTTGGGTCGTGTTGAGGAAGAAGAAAACGTTTGGGTTGGGTTTAAATAGGATGGGCTGGCGGCTGCCCAGAAATTAGGGTTTCAACACTGGTTAGTCGGTCAAAGAGCAACCAATGACCGACTAGTTTGGCAACTAGTCGGTCGGTCGACCAACGCAGACCGACTAAGTGCAAACAGTAACTCCTGAACGAAAATAGGATTTAGAGTTAGTCGGTCCATGAACAAATACTGACCGACTAGTTTATCATCTAGTCGGTCGATGAACGTTCTTAGACCGACTAAGAGTAAACAGTAACTCAACTAAAATTAAGATGATGTGTTAGTCGGTTAAAGAAGCATTGCTGACCGACTAGTTTGCAACCTAGTCGGTCAACCAACGTTCTTAGACCGACTAACAATAAACAGTAACTCCTGAGAAATTTAGAAAGCCAACTAGTCGGTCCAAGAAGGATTGCCGACCGACTGGATCGTCATCTAGTCGGTCGGTGCCCCTTCTTATACCGGCTAATGAGCACAAAAAGTACTGATACGGAGCGCGGAGCTCCGGGATCGATTCCTAAGACTCCTAGGCTTGATCTAATAGTTAGATACGACCGTTATGAAGCCCGTCACGAATGACATACTTCGAAATCGACAACCCTAAGGAAGAAACGAGAAAATACGACGAATCGATCGAAAATGAAAGCTACGGAGACGAAAACCACACAAGAGGAGAAAAATCCACCAAAACATATATTATATTATAATAAATCCAGATACATGAAAAGCAGTCGTTACAGATGGGATTAATCATAGGGGTGAAATCAATCAAATTATATTCTATATATCTTAAACTAGAGTATCTCTAAATATTGACATTAAGCACGGATACTCAAACAATATTGGGTTCAAAGATAATCATCCAATGAGAATCCAAATCTGCTTTGGATTTGTTTTCCTAGTATGCATATACAAGCAATTATAAGATGCATACATATTTTTCACAATTTTGTTTTGTTATAATTTGTGCTGCAAAATCCAGTATTGTTTGTCAGACGTCTGGAATTGTGGTTTCAGACGTCTGGACTCGCAGATGCAGTTGTCTGGTGATTTGGGATATAAATTACATATTTCCCCACATTCCTGGGCATTTTATGTGTATATCATGTTAATTTTGGCTTTGTTACTTGCGTATTCGAGATATTGTGAATTATTAAAGCCTATTCCTATTTTATACATAAAATATGTTTTTATGGACTAATCTTTGCTTTCCTTATTTTTTTCAGGTACTCCTGGTAATTTTCTGGATTTTTTGGAATTTTTCCAGAATTTTTTGGAGCTTAGAGCTATTTTCCGGGATTTATTGGAGCCTATAAGGCTATTCTGGGATTTTAAAAAAAAGAAAAGTAAAAAAATAAAAAACATTGGCTATGGGCCGGCCCGCTGGCCAACCCACTTCTGCGGCCCGCTCTTTGAGGGGGCCGCTGTTACTTTAAAAAGAGAGAGAGACAGACCGACCAGTGGCACGCGCAGCACGCTGGGCACGCGCGTTGCGCGTGACCCTCTGCGTTAGATGCAGGTGCCCCAAGCTCCTGCGAGTCGGGCGCCCCTGCGCCCTGCGCCCGACCCGCAATGCCTTTAGAGGGGGAATTGGGCGGTTTTTGTGGTTTTGGGTGCGAAATTTGTCCCAGTTTGTCTCCTGCAGACCCGAAAACGCTGTGAAGGGGGGTTTAACCCGAATTTGGGGGCTGTTTTGAGGTATTCTTCTTACTCTTTCATTTTTTGAGGGCTAGGAGGCCATGAGGATGTGGAGGGCTTGTAGGAGGAGCAAGTAGGTAGAAGGAAGGCTTCGTCTTAGGGAGATCTTGGGTGATATCTCTCTTTCCCCTTTTGTATTTTGGCATCTCTCTTATGTAATGAACTTAAGATAATTTTTCTATAAAAATTCCATCTCTTTCATGACGATTGAGTAGTGTTGAATGCTTGGGTTGTGATTCATGATGGTTGGTTGTTAATTTTAGTTCTAATTACCTCTTGCCCATTTTCATGTTGATGTTGGATGTATCATTAGGGCTAATTTTATTGGTTAAGTCCCACGTGGGCACACTTTGAGAAAAGTCCATGATCCTATTTTGATTAGTGCCATGATGATGCATCCATCCTTATTACAAATTATTGTGTTCTTGAATGCTAAATATTCTGATTGAGTTTCCTTAGCCGGATGATCGATTGAGTTATTTGAGGCATTAGAGCTTGATTGACACCAATATTAGTGAACCCACAACCCGTGCTCTCTCTCCTAGCTATTCTAACTTTCCATTTGGCTCTCTAACCCTACTTACTTAGGTTAGGAATATAGATTCATCACACATTTTTCCACTTCCATTCACGTAGCGAGGTGATTGTCTCACGCTATTACCTTTCTTAATCGATAGATTTTGCAAGTGTGGAACGACTTGTCCCTGTGAACCGACCCGGTACTCACCGGTTGTAAATTTTATATTGCATTAATGCTCCTACACTTGGGAGTGGAAGGCGTGCTTCCCTTGCGTGTTTTTCAGTTCAATCAATTGGCACCGTTGCCGGGTACAATGGTTTCTACTACTTGCATATTTATTCTGTCAGACATTGGTCTGTCATACGTCTAGCTGGACCGCTTCAGACGCCTGAGTGGCATTCAAGGTAATTTCTCACAACTTGTCATGGCCTGTTTGGCCCTATACGGCAACTGATACGGTAGTCCTCTACACGCGAGTAGAGGGAGTATAATGAGTTGATGAGAGGTGATATGGCGTGTATGTGGCTAGTGGCAGTCGTGTAAATTCGTGAAGAGGGTAAGAGCGTTTTGGTCATTTGGTCATATGGGTGGAAGTGTGTGTAGAGTGAAGGTGGGTGTATAAAGAAATGTCATACTTGTAAATTATGAAAGATTGGGTTAGTGTGAGAGGGGCTAGTGTGAAAAGGGATGGGTTTAGTGACACACCCGTAAATTCTTAGAAAGGCCAGGGGCAAAACGGTCTTTTGGCCAAAAACTGCTGTGCGTACATCCTGGAGTTGTGTGTGCATAAAGTAATGGCAAACTTATAAATACTTGAAACTTGAGGGGTAATTTTGAAAGTGTATTATAGTCATTTTGGAGTGTGCATGGTTATCCTAAGAAGAATCTAGTACTAGATATTTGTATGGAGGATTCTACTCCCTTCTTTCACTTTCTCCCCTTTTCTTCCTATTTCTATTCTTATCCCTTTTCTCCCCTAGGTTGGCCGAACCCCCCCTCTCCCCTTTTCAGTTTATCAAGCCTCCCAAAAACCCTAATTTTCTTTCAAAAAATTTCAAGGGAGCCATAGCTTTTCAAGGAGAAAGAGAAGAGAAAGAAGAGAAAGAGAAGAGAGAAAGGAGAAGGAGATTCATTGAGGTAGGAATTCTAACCAAGGTTGGGAAATTTTACTTAGGAATATGAGAATGCTAGGATGCTATTTATATTGTTTAAGTCATGGATTTCATGTTTTATGTTGGTAATAGCCCAAAAGATTCAATCTTTCCCTTGTTTTCCTAGCAAATCAACCTCTCTTGAAAAACAGAAATTCTGCGTGCGTGTTTATACATCAATTCTGATTTCCATAGTTGGAATCACTTTCTGGAAAAAATATGTAGCTATAGATCTTAAAGTCTTACCCCAAATTCACATAAAATTTGTCATATGTTGAGTTCAATAAGTATGAGAAATAATTCCATGTTTGCAAGATGTCTGAAATTCTGTCAAGCTGTACACAGTTCAGAAAAATGAGCACTATTACCTGCACACTCTATATATTTTGCTGATTTTGGTCTTGTTGGAAACTTAAGAAGTTTTTCTAAAAGTTCACCAGAGTGGGCATATGTTGTAATTCTGGCTCCAACATGCTTAAAATTGGCTTTGAAGACAGATCCAGAAATCTGTCTAAAGAACAGATTTGACACACTTTGCTAAATAATTCACTAAAAATCAAATACTTCATATTTCTGCATGAAATTTTATGGGTGAACCCATGACTAGTATATATTCAAATTTTATTCAGTAAGTTTTGTCAAATTCATATAATAAAATGGTGAAATATGCTGATATTTTAAGTTGATCCTGCAAATTTCAGTAAGTTGCACTATTTTGGGTAAAGTTAAAATTGTGATTGGTGTTAAATTCTTCATTTTAACATGCTTGAATGTTGTCGATATCTTTAAGAAGTTTAATTATGAGATTTTGTTACTAAAATTGATGGTGCGGCACTCTTCGTTTGCATGTCGACCGCTATATGCTTGTTAAAATGCCCAAATGAATGTGAAATCGAAGAACTCGGAAAATGGCCATTGAATTGTTATGACACGTATTACATTTGTGAACTTGTGTATGGCCATTGAATATTATGACATATGACATGTTAACTGGGATGTCTCGATCTGCTCTAAGGCGGGTGAACATCCTAGTATTGGGATGTGGGAAAGTTTGGGTATAACTTAACTATAAGGGGCTGGACTGAGAAGTTGGAGAAAGTGATATGTGTTACGTGAAATTATTTTACCCACTCGCCTTTACCGGGAGTGGAGGGGACATACGGAGGTTGTGTTATTATGTGGAGCGCCTCACTCCTGCCAGGGACGGTGGAGCTGAGAGGCCCGCGTACAGTGCCCGTGTCCACTACGTCGTGTGCTGTATTCACCCCAAATTTGGGGTGAAATCCAGGCCCTTATCTTTAGGTGATACCCAGGCTTCCAAAAATCACTAACATCAACTAACTAATGAACCATATATGTGTTGTTGTTGTTGCACACTTGTGTGTTATACGCTTTACCTTGGTTGCTCGTATTCCTATTGCCTTTATACTTATAACCCCTAAATGATTTTCCCTGCCCTAGTTAGTTTCCTACTGGGCGCGTTTGACATGCTCATTTTACTTTTCAGGTCTTGAGCAGTCAACACCGAAGCAGAATCTCCCTCAGGAGATTACCCAGTCGTGAGTTGTCACCCTGGGGACACTACTCTCTTAGACTGTGTTTGTAGTGTGGGTTGGGTTGAGCAGTGAGGGAGTGTCTTTTGTAGCTGTGGTATGTGTTAATAGCTTGTGATAGATGTCATGTATATCTGAGTTAGTTTCACTTTGTACTCTATGCTGGTGTGTAGTATGCTCTTTGGTTATGTAGTTCTGCGGGTTTGTACTTTCTGTGATGGCAGTATATGTGTTGCTTCTTTCTTTTACATATATGTGATGTATGATCCCAGCATTTGCCGTGGCCTGCTTATTGTGTTTTTCTATTCACGCTTGGTGTAATACTGCGGCTTGTCAAGCTCCACCCTCCCTTCCCATGGTTTGTGTTGCCTTACAAAGTATTTGTGGGAATGGGGCATGACACAACTCTATGTTTTTTGGGCAAAATTGGCGCATGCGTGTGGTTGGGGACTAGATGCCTGGAGCACATTGCCCAGACGCTTGATATGGTTCAGACTCTGGAATATTCCAGACGTCTGACTGTAGGTTGAATTGTTGTTCTGGGCCCGATTTCTGACTATTGGATTGAGCGGTTTCTCAATCCAATTGCCCCGATTAGGGGCATCTCTTGGAGGGATATAAGGGGGGATGCTTGAGAGATGTTTAGAACGTTCAAGAATTGGAGATTGCTTGGAGATTCCAGGGAGATCATTGGAGTTCTTGAAAGCTAGGGTTTGAGGAAAACCAAAAGCTTGAGTTTGAGAGATCGAAGTGAGTGTTTCTTCTTCTTCTTCTAGTTTGAGATCTTGAGTCCCTTGGGGAGTATCATATTTGTTTGGAACTCTATTATCAAGGACAGATCTTCATTGATAGTGGGATTGAGTCCCTTGAGGAGTCCTATTTCTTGTAGGAGCTCTATACCAAGGATTCCCACTTGAGTGAGAGATTGCAAGGACTTGAGGAGAGATCTAGGGTAAGATTGTCTTGCTTGAGGCCATATCTCTTGTATTGAAGGAAGTGGAAGAAAGGGGGTCGGTGTAATTGAATCCTTGATCACAGTGGAACCATTTGCATCGGATTGCTGGATGTAGGTGCCTAAGGGACCGAACCTGGGTAAACTCATGTGTATTTTGTTCTGCTTTATGAGCTCTTTTATTTTTGAATGTTGTCATGTGCTTGCATCGTTCTATCGCAAGACCATTGAGGGAATTGGTTGGTTGGAGCTAATTATCTCTTGCCCAAGAGGTGCATGGTTTAATTCCTCTTTAAGCCTAGGTTGCATCGCATAGCAGTTTGGATGATGGGACCGTTTGGCCGACATCTTTCTCATTGCATAGGAGCCAACAAGTGGTATTAGAGCTCTCTGGTTTGTGAAGAAGTGTAGTTCCATGATGGCATCTTGCTCTTGTGAGGAGACATCATCGTGTTCATACGAAGTAGAGAGGCTCAATGGCCGGGATAATTTTGGTCTGTGGCAACAAAAGATGATTGTTTTATTGAAGCACCTTGGAGTTTACAGTGCCGTAAGTGGTACGGGCACATCGAGTAAGGCAACGGCTTATGAGAGGAGAATGATGGAGCTAAAATCCCATGGTGTGATCATGTTTTCCTTAGGGGACGAGATCATACGGTAATTTACCGATGTGGAGGTCGCAAGTGTACTATGGTGGAAGCTTGAAGCTCGTTACTCGATCAAGGCACTCATTAGAAGGAGGTTGCGTATGTTGCAACTCTTCTATTCTCTCAAGATGAAAGGGGGTACCTCTGTTTGGGACCATGTGTTTGAGATGGACCATATTATGATGGACCTATGGGAATTAGGGAGTGTGATAGTGGACGAACAACATGATATGATTTTATTTTGTTCTCTTGCTCCAGCGTATTCCAAGTTCATAGGCTTGGTGTTAAATGGACGAGACTAACTCAAATTGGATGAGTTGAAGTTCACATTGCGTACAGAGGATCTTCAAAACTTAGTGTTGTGTAACACCGTTGATCAAAATGATGCCATGTTCATCCGGGGTCGAGGGCGGACCCACTCCAAGATCCAAGACGGGGTGGTCCAAGAGTCGGATCCACCTGCAGTCCAATTTAAGGGGCCGAGGTGACAACAAATGTTTCATGTGCAAGAAAAAGGTGCATTGGAAAAGGGATTACCCGAGGTTGAAGGTGCGGATGTTGGTTGGCGTTGTGGGAGATGATGCTCAGAGTTCTAATCATATTGGAGCACGTGACATGATGGTTTTGACGTGGACGATTGTTCGGCATTTGTGGCATGCTTCGTTGGAGATGCACAATGCTCGGGGTTGTTGGACTCAGGGTGCACTTTCTACATGACTCCAGATCGGAGTGCATTTGCCTCATACATTCCATGCATTGGAGAGAGGATTTTCATAGGGAATGGCATGGAGTGCGACCAGGTTGGGAGTGGCACAGTCAAAGTCAGGATGCACGATGACATCTTTCGAGTATTTGATGGCATCATACATGTACCAGATCTTCACAGTGACTTGATATCGATTGGAGCTTTGACTAAGATGGGCTACAGGGCAGTGATCAAGGGTGATCAACTGTGCATTTCCATAGGTTGACTTGTTGTCATGAGGGAAAAAACTTGGCAACTTGTATGCGCTCCAAGGACACATAGTAATAGGTGAGACTAGTAGATCACATCAGTCTAAGAGTGAAGATCAAACGAGGTTGTGGCATCTCAGATTGGGGCATGCTGATGAGCAGTGCCTTGGCATTCTTCAGAGGAGGAGTGTGACTGGAGGTGATCGGTGGTTAGCTTCTTGCAGTGATTGTGGTGCGGAGCAGCAGAAATACGTTTAGTTGGGAACAACTATCAGACACACCAGGGAGCCCCTCGAGTACGTCTATGTCGGTGTATGGGGTCGTAGTCCAATTCTTTCCTGGAATGACGCGAGTTACTAATCGGCCAGGAATTAACTCCGAAACGATGTCGTTTTACCGCAAGCACACGGTATAGTGACAAGCGGGTATCGAACAAGGGGAAGCGGGGCTATACTACCTATCTACTCCTAGGTTGAGTTAGACTTGCGGATTTAGTGGTGGATATGGATTATGGAGTGTCGTGATGGTGATGGATGCGAAAGTCGTGTCACTCAACGTCGCAAACAAGAAACTCCACAAAGAAAGGAATAAAAGACTAGGGCATTAAGACTCACCGCTAGGATCGTCGGATGTCGAGCTCGGTTAAGACTCTTACGTTGCATTGGTTTTATAAGGATTGTCGCATCCAATATATGGAATTCATGGCTCTAAGCACCATGAATCTAACGTATCGCATTAACCCTGATCTCGCGACAGGCGCACATGATACGTGCATTAAGAATCGACAATATTCATGCCACTCTTGTGGATAGAATGATCTCAGCTCACGCCACTCTCGTGGGTTAGAGCTTCGATGTATTTTGGTGGCTCTCATTGACGCAATGGCGGTAGCCGTTAATTAGTAATATAGTTCTAATCGCTCCGGAATGTAACCCAAAGAACGGTTGTAGTTTTACCGCAAGCGCACGGTATAGCGGCGAGCGGGTTATCGAACACAGGGAGGACGAATGACCGTGCTTGTTCCAATCAACCTGGATATTAAGAAGAGAGAAATTTGCCTTTGGCGATCCTGTCACAATCGTCAGACAAAGTGCGGAAATATCAAATCAAATAAAGAACGTCTAGGAAATGGGGAATTCCCGCTACTCACCGTATTTCGTAAATGTGGTTCATTGGTATCAAAATTGCTAGAATAAAATTTTGGATGAACTAGTTGCAACTAGATGTAGAACCTAGCTCACGCTCTCGCGCTGTTGCCGGTCTATAGCTATCCTAGGTTTCGGGTCCAATCTCTTGCAAACCCTAGCCTAGGCAAGCTAGCATTAGGATCAACATCATCGTTCAATCGCGCCCCGCGCCCACTCTCGTGCAAACTCGGGCCACGACCTAGGTTGGGATAGTTTCTACCCGTCCAATCTCTTGCAAACGGGTATCGGCATGGAATTGCAACCGGAAACCATAGTATCGGTCCAATCTCTTGCTAACCGATACTACGGAAATTCGATTCCAACCCAATTCGGATTTCTAGGGTTTCCTATCGAATTGGGATCCAATCTCTTGCAAATCCCAATCGATATGAATACCTAGCCATCCGTAGTAAATCGATCCCAATCTAATCCCTAATAGCAATCCTAGCAAAATTCCTACCAAATCATCACAAATATGAAATTGGGCTCGTAGGGTTCATCCCCACGCCCCAAGACGTGGAGACTACTCACAATTCATAGCACAAACACAAAAATAATCAATGAAATTAATAAGAGAATTCATCATAATATTGAGATATGCAATAAAAATAGAATTTTTAGAGAAGAGAGGGGCAAACCAATGGAGTTCTTCAAATAATTCAACAAAAATCAACTTTTGTCTCCTCTTCAATCACAAGAATAAAGCTAAAAAGTTAATCTAAAAAGCTGCAAAAATCTAAGAGAAAAAGCTCTCTAAACTAGGGTAAAAACAGGGGTTAAATACCCCTCAAAATCGTCCAAAAAACTGTGACCAAAATACCCCTGCGCAGCCTGAAATCCGCAATTTTCGCTACAGGCAGCGCGTCGCACTCGGCCGAGTGACAGAAGTCGCTCGGCCGAGTGAGAAACCCTGTAAATTTCCAGTAAGTCGGGGCCTTCAGGGGTCTTCACTTCGGGAGTCGCTCGGCCGAGTGAGTTGTCGTCACTCGGCCGATGGCTTCTTGGTACTCTGGCGGTCGGCATTTGCCACTCGGCCGAGTGGGTCTTCTGAAGCTCAGGCAGACGAAAATCAGTAAGTTGGCGATTTTTGACATGCGTCATCTGGGTGCCACTCGGGCGGACGGGATCTCGTCACTCGGCCGATGTGGCTTCCGATGCTCGGCCGAGTGCACGTATGAAACGTATCCGATCTGGTCGGCCGAGCAGTGTCTCGCTGGTCGGCCGAGTGACTCCTTCACTCGGCCGAGTGGGACACCAAAAATGCCCAAACAGCTTGTTTTGGCCTCCTCGTCGCTCCTGCGACGTCCTTTCTTCTTCCGCTCCTCTCCAACAGCGGAATACCCCTCGGGGAGGTCATCAGTGACACTCTGGGGTAGGCGTATCTCGAGATCACTCCAAATCGCTCCAAATCACCTGAAATTCGACAAAAACAAGAAATCGTGAAAAGCATCGCAATATCGTCGATATATCGTGAAAAACATGATTTGGGCGATCTAAATGGCATGCAAACATGCAGGAAAAAAGTGTAAAATAAGGAGTGATCAAGTTCGTCGATGGATCCCATCAAGACACAAGCCGAGCATGGTCACGAGTCCCAATTGAATCCACTAACTCCCTAATTAAGCCTATAGGATACTCCTTAAGCCAATCGATTCCACCGACTGTGTGCATGATCTCAGTACGAGTTCTCCTACAAACTTTGTAAGATGAACCAAAATACTTCACTTTTATCCCAACACAACCTAAAAAATCCTAAATTTGCATCTCAATCCTAAAATCCATGGGCTAATCCATTAGCCCTAGAAAAGACTACTCATGCATTATAGCAATAGATATAAGAACGATAGAAAACTTCATTGCATGCATCAAAGAGATATTCAATAAACAGTCAATACGAAGAACTAAAATAGAATTAAAGAGAACAAAAATACTTATCTTGATACAAGGGAGGGGCCTAGGGCATAGCCTAACTCCAAAAGAAAGTCTCCACAAAACTCCTAAGAAAATAAGATCCAACCTCCAAAAAACTCCCCTCTAATGACGGCTACAATCCCTATATATAGTCCCCTCAAAACCCTAACAAATAACCTAAGAAACCGTCTGAAATTCGTGCCCAAAATCAATTCTGTCCGTAACTTAAGTTCTGGGCCCCAGTGTGCTCGGTCGAGTATCCCTGCTGCTCGGGTCGAGTACAGATTTTAGCACTGAAGCGTCAACTTGCAGAAATTTTTCAGATTTCATCCGACCTCCGATTGATGCGTTCTTAGTGGCGTTGGAACCGTCATGAAGTTTACTATCTATAAAAAATATGAGAAAAATAATTTGCCAACTAGAATGATAGTAGATCCCAAAAGCGTGAGAGGCTGTCTGAAAATCTGGGAGCTTGCCTTACTCGACTGAGTAGCCTTCGTGCTCGGTCGAGTTGCAGGGGGTTGATGCTTTAGCTTCAATATGCTTCTCTAGAAATTGGTTTAGCTCTACCGAGTAGGCACCCTACTTGGTCGAGTAGGGTGTAGCCATTTCCTTGCGAACTCTGCGTGTCAGCTCGGCCGAGTAGCTGTTGCTACTTGGTCCAGTCGCCTGGGAAACTAACTCGGTTGCTTCTTGGCTTCTCCTTTCTCTTTCTCTTCCTCCTTTCTTCCTCTAGTCTTCTTCTTTGGAACCTCAAGCATGTCATCATGAGTCTTCTTGGTGCTCTCACGTCGTCGATCGTCTTATTGACTCCAAATTGCTCCAATATCGCTCCAAATTCCTGATATGGGCATAAACGCTCCGAAAGTCATATTGTTCCAAATAATAGCGTAAAAGCATATAAAATGGGGATTTGGGGGGTGAAATGTGTCATGAAAATATGCGATAAATCATGTAAAATAGGAGCATATCAAAATCCCCAAGCTTACATCTTACTCGTCATCGAGGAAGACGAATACGAAGCTCACCGGGAGATAAAAATAAGAAAACGCAAAAGAATGCGAAGTGGAAGGGGTCGCTAGATTATTCTCTCAGATCTCAAGCCATAAGCTACACATCACAATAACTCAGAAAATACAAATCACAAGCTATAAATATTTCATTTCTTACTTAAACAAGGTACTTGCAAGCTTTCAAGAACAACAAAAGAGACTCTCTAAATTCATGCGATCAACTCATATCCACTTCACGCAATTCATAGAATTTAATATACAAATGTTGGTGATGCACTTTTCAATCAAAAGTTATAAATGAATCATATAAGAATCACACCAAACATGATATGTAGAATGGAATAAATCATGGCATCCACATATTTATATCGAATCATAATAAATCTCCATAACTAAAGTATTTTGCTAAGTTTCAGCATTATGAAACTTTCCCATTTGTGCACCTCTCCATTCTAATGGCATACTCACTCTTTTGGTCAAATGAATTCACTCCCCAAGCTTAGCTTGAGGCATCGCATTTAAAGGAAAAAGATAAGGAAAAATGGAATTTTTGCCTTGGTTTTCCCAAGTATTTTTGTGGCTCCAATAATGAGATAGAGAAATATTTTTCTTTTTCTTTTTGGTTCTAATTTTTCTTTCTGGTTTTTTGTAGGAGCTATATCATATGTATTTTTGGTTTTTGGCTCCTTTTTGGCTTTTTGAACTTTTTGGAGCTAACTTTTCTTTTGCAATGGATTTTTGGAAATAGATGTGGTATGAGTAGCTGCAAGGGGTGAACTCAAGTGACATGTAGAGAATAAAAAGATATATTTGGAGAAGGAAATGATGTAACACTCGGTTCACTCATAAGGTATGCACAAACGGTTCAATAAGAAAATACCTCAACTAAAACTCATATGTAAGCATGGATATTATTAATCATCTCAATAAATAGTGAAGTCAGGTAAAGCATATAATCATATCAGGCATGCAACAGAAGGTGAATGATGTAACACTCAGTTCACTCATAAGGTGTGCATAAACGGTTCAATAAGATAATACCTCGACTAAAACTCATATGTAAGCATGGATATTCTTAATCATCTCAATAGATAGTGAAGTCAAGCGGTAAAGCGTACAATCATATCGGCATGTAACAGAAGGTGAATAAGACAATAAAACAGATGATTCACATATACAAGTGATGCGTGAATCTTGGTGCATTTCCAACAAAAGCATACTAGATACTATTGCATACATTCAGCTTCAATTAGTATCATGCATTTATATAGATGAATCATCAAAAGAATATATAAGCAAGCACATGTATAGCAGGATACTGAAATACTCCAAATAGCTTAGTAAGAGATATAAGCATCGTGATGGCTACTAAAACAATAAGAGATATCATCATAAAAAACATATCTAGCAAAAGAAGGAAAGGAGAATGAAGAAATGAATCCAAAAGAGAAGAAGGAAAAGAAAAACAAGCACACAATATGATGCATGAACACACATAAAAGGAAAATAAGATGGAAAAATTGAAAAGATGGTGCAAAAATTTGAAAAATTCAAAAAATCCTAAAATGAAGTAAAAATGCAACTAAACGGCATGGAAATGCACTCCCCCAAGCTTAACATTTACATTGTCCTCAATGTGATCATAAAATGTAATTATGAGGAACAACCATAAATATGAGGGGGAGTGAATGAAAAATGATGAAATGAATGACATGAAACACTAATGCAACTACATGCACATGCAATGATGCATGAGAGCGCCTTTTCCCAAGCTTAAACCAAACAATCCTATTCAAATAACTTGATCAAAAATGTCACGGCTTCACTAAGCGAGATCAAGTCAAACGAATAAGAAAGCGAGTATTCACTTGAAAGAAATGCTCGATGGTGGTGAGCAAAAGGATGTGGCACATCAAAATATAAAGAGGGCAATTAATATATATAATGGGTTTGGGGTGTAAAAGATTATTGTTGCCATCATATGAGGTGATATTCATTCAAGAAAATCTATGTGGTCCTCTCGTTGTCCAGAGGATTCGTGTTTATTTAAAGCATAAAATACTACACTACTGGATTGATATCACCTATAGCAAAAGGTGGATCCAGTATATTTGTCGGTGCAGGCAACTTCTCCAATGGCTCCTTCCGTGGATCCGCCAGGTGCATGTGTCCACAGACTCTATCAAATTCCAGCAATGCGGCTCCCAGCATATCTCCAAGGACTCCACATATACCCTGCAAGAGATAAGCCGCATCAATCTGATGTGGATAATTCTTTCCCAAAATAAATGTATTCCAAAGAGGGTCATCAATATAAGTATTTAAAATTAAAGATGGTTGACAATACTTCCCTGGAAATAAATCTCTTCTCTCATGCACCACATCAACTAACTCCTCGTAGTTCACCTCAGGTTCTTCAGGTAACTCTGGCATATAAGTGTGGGTCTCATCAGCCAACTCCTCATCATCGTCAGACTCATCCCAACAAACCTCCTGATCATATTTAATAGCATCAATGTGTGCTAACTCCTCGCTCTCCTCCTTGTATACGTCCCATAGTACCTCTTGATCATATGTGTGTATCCTGTAAAAGGCGCAATGAGTCATCAGAATCTGAATCATAAAAAACATCATACACGAGAGGGGAATCAAATGTAAGAAACGAGGGAGTAAAGAGATCTCCCTGAAAGGGAACCATAAGCTATATGGGATAGTCCTCGGCATCAGTGGAAGGATGAGGTGGCTGCGGAAGCTCTAATGGTATAGGGTAATGCTCAGGCTCCATCTCGGGCTCCATCTGTGTGCAGATGTCATCGTCCCAAGTCACGTCCTCTGCGATGGTATGCTCCGCTACTGTAGGCACGACCTCCTCAATAATATCCTATGATATTATGGGCTGCTCTGACTCATATGGGTAACAAGGAGAGGTGACGACGACATGAGCTGGCTCTGCAGTGCTAGTTGCCGATGTCTCGTCAATAGTGGTAATATCGAAGCGCATAATACCTCCCCCAAGATGAACATGAATATCCTCCTCGATGGTACCTGTAGCAGACACACAATTCATAATAAAATTGACGAACTCACAATCTTCTGGATCACCTGCCCCGACGGCTAATGAGCCCGAAGATCGAGCTGCGTCCAATAAGCTTTCTAAAGCTGCTGCATATCTCAGGTCCTCGAAGGTTGTCAGATGCATCCTTCTCAAGAACTCCAATGATGGTCCTTGTAATCCTCTAGTGAAGAGAGGAAATAGCTTGGAACCATCCCACACATAGTCTGACTCCGTATGGAACATTTCTAACATTCTGTTGAACTTGTAAAAGGCTTCCCTGAAAGATTCTCCATCAGCCTGATTGAATGTAAATATATGAAGGATCGTATAGAACCCGGTCGCATCATCTTTGGAAGCACCATCGCTGCATCAACTATACCTGATCAAGCAAAGTAAATAACCTGGAGAAGAATGTCAGTGGCACAAGAGAGATAAAGAGAAAAAATAAATGATGTGGTGGTGGGGAAAAATCGCTCTCTGTTTTTTAACGCAGTCTAATCAACCTAATTGTGGTAAATAGATAATATGGCGGAACGGCTCCCCGGCAACGGTGCCAAAAACTTGATCGACCCGGAATTAACTCCGAAACGATATCGTTTTACCGCAAGTGCACGGTATAGTGGCAAGCGGGTATCGAACACGGGAAAGCAATGATATACTACCTATCTACTCCTAGGTTGAGTTAGACTTGCGGATTTATTGGTGGATATGGATTATAGAGTGTCGTGATGGTGATTGATGCGAAAGTCGTGTCACTCAACGTCGCAAACAAGGAACTCCACAAAGAAAGGAATAAAAGTCTAGGACATTAGGACTCACCGCTAGGATCGTCGGATGTCGATGCTAGGTCAAGACTCTTACATTGCATTGGTTTTATAGGGATTGTCACATCCAAGATGTGGAATTCATGGCTCTAAGCACCATGAATCTAACGTATCGCATTAACCCCGCTCTCACGACAGGCGATACGTGCATTAAGAATCGATAATATTCATGCCACTCTCGTGGACAGAATGATCTCAGCTCATGCCACTCTCGTGGGTTAGAGCTTCGATGTATTTTGATGGCTCTCATTGACGCAATGGCGATAGCCGTCAATTAGTAATATAGTTCGTCGATGGATCCCATCAAGGCACAAGCCGGGCATGGTCACGAGTCCCAATTGAATTCACTAACTCCCTAATTAAGCCTATAGGATTCTCCTTCAGCCAATCTATTCCACCAACCATGGGCATGATCTCAATACGAGTTCTCCTACAAACTTTGCAAGATCAACCAAAATACTTCCATTTTATCACAACACAACCTAAAAATCCTAACTTTGCATCTCAATCCTAAAAACCATGGGCTAATTGTAACACCTTGATCCCCGTGATACCCGAAGAGCGAGTGTTACGAAAGGAAATACAAATACAAACACAAGCAGGTCCACTGCGCACTACTGGGATAGCACGTATAGCATTTCAAATAACACAGAAACACAAACAGAACCAACAATTAAACACTGTTATATATATACAAACTGTCCGTATACAACATCCTTATACCAACTCATATACAACAAGAACCCTCACCCCACCAAGTACAAGATCATACACCCAGCACTCTCACACACTCACACAATCCTCAAATCCAACCATCTGAGCTAATGGGTCTCCAACTCCAAGAACCAATACCTGGAAAGTCAACGGGGGCACGTCAATGCGTGTCCCAGTAGGATATCCAAACCCAACTCACATGGTACAATAGAATGCAATGCATTTATGCAATAAACTGTGAATTAACTCATGCCATATCATGGAAAGAAATGTACGTAACCATATAACCACATCATATATGAAATTGTAAATGACATAAATAACGGAAACATGTACCTGCGACCAAGGAAGACCTGCAAAACAAAGTGACTACTACAGGAAGAGAAGTAAACTGCAACGTCAATAAGCAGAAACCTGGCATTATAATGTGAGGCATGCTCAGAGGTCCTAGATTCATATGTGATAGGCCTTGTTGTCCCCATGACATTACCCCCATAGAAAAACATAACTCATCCTCATATCATCATATCAAAGGGTCATGCACTCACGTGCCATGCCCATCATATCCATAACCACATATCACCACAACAACCACATTGGGGGATGCCATGTCCACCCTCCTACCTCCCATCACACACAACCCTAGAGCCCCTAACCATACAACACATTCTAATACCATGTTTCAAGGTAATTAATGAAGGCTACATTTCATTCTCATTTCATACTTTTCCTTCACCAATTCATCACCATAGCACTAGGGCTACAAGAGACCGTATGCTAAAAATTAAGGGTGGCCTCAAGACCCCATTTTTATCACATAATCATAGCCAATTGCACATCTCCATTCATTATTCTCATGTTTCACATAATTCATATAATTAGCTCTTTTCATACAAAGCAGAGTGGAAATAAAATATCCAACATTCTAAATGAGAGCACTTTCACATAATCATTGAAACAAACATTCAAAGCAACATGAATCATATTCATGACATCAAATGATTCAACACATCATATTAATTCAAACTTGGGGGTTTTCAAAAACCCTAAAAATGCAAACTTTAACTTCAATATGCCATGAAATGAAATATGAGAGCTAGGGTTGGATTCCTACATGAAATGAACATGAGAGCTAGGGTTGGATTCCTACCTCTTGGTGATTCAAAAGCCCTCTCTTAATTGTAGATTAGAGACCCTCCATCCACTCCATGAAGCCCCCATGGGAAGAAATGAAAGGGAGAAGATGTGATGACAAAAATGAGGAGAAGAGATAGAGGAAGATGGAAAAGAGTGTAGGAAAAGGGGTATAAATAGGTTAGTTTTCTTCCCCTCTAAGAAAGGAATATTCTTTACTTTCCATCCAAGAAAGGAATTTCTAAGGAATATTTTTTCCTTTTCATTCAAGAAAGGAATATTCTAAGGAATATTCCATGAGGACAATGACCAAGATACCCACAACTTATAGGTAATTACAAGTTTGCCATGACTATATATACACACCATTACTTTACACACACACACATGGCCAAAAGACCAATTTACCCTTCACACTTCTAATTATTTACAAGTATGCCACTAACCCTAACTCCTTTCACACTAACCCCTCTCTCAAGGGTCACCCCTAAGCATGCCAACATACACCCATAACCATACATACCTATTCATTAGAGCATCCCTACCTTCCAATACAAATACACCACACTAGCACTTAATTACAGGTGTGCCACTCCCGTGCACACTTCCTACAACCATGTACACACATCCATATATATATATATATATATATATATATATATATATATATATATATATATTGAAAACCCAGAAAAATCCCTAACCACCTCCCCCCGCCTTCGGCTTAGGAGGGTAAGGCGAGAGCCCGGCCGAGACTATGCAAACTGGGGGGTAACCGCCGTGCCCCCAACGGCCCCCGGGTTAGTCCGAGAGGGGAGATGTAGCACCAGGGTAAATAATTCCACAAAAAATTCTACAACAATTACCAAGTTATGACGGCCATAGGCCTCGAACCCCACACCCCTTGTCTTTGGAGCGGAATGACTTACCACTAGGACACCCTCTATCATCCAAATATTCAGAATATTACTACTACTACTACCACTACTACTAACAATAGTATCCACGTAGGTAAGCAAATACACACAAATAGTTCGCATAGCACTCAGCCGCATACACTATACCATATATGGCAAAACGAGCCATGAGACTAATCCATTAGCCCTAGAAAAGACTACGCATGCATCATAGCAATAGATATAAGAACGATAGAAAACTTCATTGCATGCATCAAAGAGATATTCAATAAGCAGTCAATAAGAAGAACTAAAATAAAATTAAAGAGAACAAAAATACTTATCTTGATACAAGGGAAGGGCCTAGGGCATAGCCTAACTCCAAAAGAAAGTCTCCACAAAACTCCTAAGAAAATAAGATCCAACCTCCAAAAAACTCCCCTCTAATGACGGCTACAATCCCTATATATAGTCCCCTCAAAACCCTAGCAAATAACCTAAGAAACCGTCTGAAATTCGTGCCCAAAATCAATTCTGGCCGCAACTTATGTTCTGGGCCCCAGCGTGCTCGGTCGAGTATCCCTGCTGCTCGGGTCGAGTACAGATTTCAGCAATACAGCATCAACTTGCAGAAATTTCCAGATTTCATCCGACCTCTGATTGACGCGTTCTTGGTGGCGTTGGAACCGTCATGAAATCTACTATCCATAAAACATATGAAAAAAATAATTTTCCAACTAGAATGATAACAGATCTCAAAAGCGTGAGAGGCTGTCTGAAAATCTGGGTGCTTGCCTTACTCGACCGAGTAGCCTTCGTGCTCGGTCGAGTTGCATTGGGTTGCTATTTTAGCTTCAATATGCTTCTTTGGAAATTGGTTCAGCTCGACCGAGTAGCCACCCTACTCGGTCGAGTAGGGTGTAGCCGTTTCCTTGCGAACTCTGCGTGTCAGCTCGGCCGAGTAGCTGTTGCTACTCGGTCGAGTCGCCTGGGAAACTGACTCGGTTGCTTCTTGGCTTCTCCTTTCTCTTTCTCTTCCTCATTTCTTCCTCTAGTCTTCTTCTTTGGCACCTCAAGCATGTCATCATAAGTCTTCTTGGTGCTCTCACGTTGCCGATCGTCTTATTGACTCCAAATTGCTCCAATATCGCTCCAGATCCCTGAAATGAGCATAAACGCTCCGAAAGTCATATTGTTCCAAATAATAGCGTACAAGCGTATAAAATAGAGATGGGGGTGAAATGTGCCATGAAAATATGTGATAAATCATGTAAAATAGGAGCATATCAGTTACTTAGTGGCTTTTATGGATGACTTCTCGAGGAGAGTCATGGTTTCTCTCATGGGATGTTTGTAGCAGATTCATGAGAAGGTGCAACTATGGAGGAGCATAGTCGAGAGGCAGATGGGTAGATCCGTTGAAGAGCTTTAGACCAATGATATAGAGATTCTAAGTGTCTACAAGTCAGATGAGATCACGTTCCAGTTCACCATTCCTGATGGAGAGCCTCACAGTGGTAGAGTAGATAGCATGGTCATGGCATTGGTAAAGAAGACACGATGACTATTGGAACCGCATACCTAGGGAGTTGTGGGCAGAGGCCCTATCTACTGTAGCTTACCTCATCAACCGAACACTGTCACCATACGTGGGTAGTTCGATTTATGAGGAGTTATAGACGGGTAGAGTTGTTGACTACTCGCACCTGCGTATGTTTGGATGTCCAGTGCGGGCGCACGAAAGGGATGATGAGTTAGGAGAGTGTACAATGGATTGTGTCTTACTCGGGTACGCTGATGGAGGTACAGGAGGGTATATGTTATGGTGTCCTAGTACCTGTAAGATTTTAGTCAGACAACATGTCACAGTTGACAAGTCTGTGATGCTTAGGGCAGAGCAGACTCATGACGGTGTGCAGAGAACAAAGGACAGCCTGGTCCATAAAGATGATGAGATGTTTCAGATTCAGGCTCAGATAAGTGCTCAGAAACATGTACATATGGACAGGGTGCAGATGTCATCTGATGGGTTCAGTGGCAATGATCAACTAGCATCTCAGGATGATGTAGCTCTATGCTTATTTCGGTTTGAGTTGTAAGAGACAACAACCTACGGAGAAGCACTGCAGTCGGTAGTCATATTAATGCAGGGAGTTGTAGTGTGTGAGGAGACAGAGGTCTCTCACATTTCCAGCATGCATAATATGGGTGCTCATGAGGAGACCTGTTGGGATTTCATAAATCCCATGTTCACTTTCTTATTCTATTCCATATGATTTTGATGTGACATCTATTATTATTGCTACTCACTCTATCTATGCAGATATGTAGATTCCTAATATATCCACGCTTGGACAATAATCACTTGATAAGGAATCCCTGCACAAAGGCATCTCAAATACTCACATGAAGCTCAACATACATATCTACGGAAATCTACGGACTGATGTATTTTTTTTATATTTATAGATTTCAGAGCCTTGAATATGAAATCCATCTAAGTCCTAGGTTCCTAATAACATATCCTAAACATCCTTTTTCAGACAAGTCAAAATTCACGTTTTTCTGTCTTAGTCGACTAAGGCAAACATTAGTCGACTAAACATTTTTTCTTCGAATTTTGACCTGAAAATTTCTGAGTAGTCTTCAGTCAACATCAGAAAGTTACCGTTAAAATTTCAGTCAAAAATTCCAAGTTTGACTTTTAGTCGACTAAGACTTCTTTAGTCGACTAATGAAATTTTGTGTCCGTTTTTTCTGAAACTTTCCAGACCGTTTCTGAACAGTAGGAAACTTCTTTTCCCCCCATTTTCCCTCAGAATAACTGCCCAAAAATACTATAAATAAGTGGGCATACCCCTCATTCTTTCCACACAACTTTCTTCTCTCTTTCTTCCTAGAATTGTTGATTTTAAGCAATCTTGCCTTAGTTGCTCTTTTCTCATTTGTAAGAAGAAATCCATAGATTTCTCTCTTCTTATGAGAACGGAAGAACTTCAAGATTCTTAATCATAGATCTTTTGTAAATTGAAGTTTTTCTTCCTTGAAGCAATTTTGATCTTTTCAACATCATTTTAGAAAGTTGTTTGTGTTCATAATTGTAAGAAGATATCGATTGATCTCTCTCTTCTTTTATGAACCAGAGAACTTCAAGTATTGTTCTTCATTTCATATCTTATATATCTTGAAGTCTCTTTTGAAAACACCATCCTTGAATTTCATTCTAAATTCATAACAAGGCTATAGGTGTTTTTCTATTTCTTATTTAACAGGTTTGAATCTCTGTTAGAGATTGTACAAAGTTTGGGACACGGGGAGTGTCGCCATTTTTGTAAGTTTGCGCTTGCGGGGCAAGTGGTTATAGTGAATTGAAAATCTCTACGGGGAAGAGGACTGGAGTAGGATCAAGAGGATCCGAACCAGGATAAATCTCTGTGTTTGCGTTTGATTTACATTTTCTACATACTTTACTTTCTGCACATCTTAAGCAATTAGAAGTAACTCTTTAATTGCAACAGTTAATTTTTTAATATACACTATTCACCCCCCCTCTAGTGTATTTGATCCTTACAGGGTAGATTTACATTTGGTATCAGAGCAAGGCTAAGATGGCAGCAAGTTCCTGAACATCAAACATGAACGCCGTTCCACACAACTACAATCAGCATCCTGAAGGGCACTCTCAAACTCGTCCTCCTCTATTTGATGGTTCAAATTATTCATATTGGAAAATACGAATGGAGATTCATCTCCAAAGTATGCATTATGAGATTTGGGACATCGTAGAGACAGGATATACAAAGCCTACAACACCTGTTGCTGATTGGACCACCAACGACAAAACTGCAAAGACCAACAACTCAAAGGCCATGAATGCTTTATTCTGTGCCATGGATAAACATGAGTTTAATCGAGTATCTCAGGCCAAAAGTGCTAACGAGATTTGGCATATACTCGAGGTAACTCATGAAGGAACCAATAAAGTGAAGGAAACCAAGATTGCCTCTTTGGTTCATAAGTATGAATTGTTCAAGATGCAAGACAAAGAGACGATTGGAGAAATGAACACCAGGTTCACTAAAATTATTAATTCTCTTAATGCTCTTGGAAAATTTTATTCTTCTCTTGATCAGGTACGCAAGATTCTCAAGGTACTCTCTCCAGAATGGCGTCCCAAGATCACTGCTATTGAGGAAGCCAATGATCTTTCCACCTTATCAATGGAAAATCTAATTGGTAACCTAATGGCACATGAAGTTACATTGCAAGATGCGAAGGAAGAATCAGATCTAAAGAAGAAAGTACTCGCCTTCAACGCAACATCTGATAATAAAGATTCAGATGATGATATGGCATTCTTTGCCAAGAACTTCAGAAAGTTCTTTCAAAAAGGTAAGTATAATAATAAATCTAAAAATACTGATTCTTCTCTTTGTTTCAATTGTAATAAACCAGGACATATGAAGAAAGATTGTCCACTTCTCAAAGCAAAGTTCAAAACTTCCAACAACAACGATCAATCCAGAAGAGAAAGGAAGTTTGACAAGATGAAGAAAGCATTTGCAGTAACTTGGGATGAATCTTCAGATGAAGAAGATGACAATGATGAAAGTGCTAATATGTGCTTTATGGCACAAGATAATGAAGAAGAGGTAAGTTCCTTTAATAATGAAGAACTATTAGAAGCATTAAAAGATCTCTATTCTCGTTTCAAAAAGTTGAATGGTCAACATAAATCATTGAAACAGAATAATGACGATCTTCTTATTAAATATAATGAATTATCTTCTTCTAAAAACACTACACCAAATTCCATACATATTGAGAATACATCTTCTCAAAATTTGGATCTTAGTAAAGAGAATGATATTCTCAAAACTAAGAATCTAGAACTTCATACACAAATATCCGAAATGGATAAAAGTATTTCATCACTAAAGATGAAATACGACGAGATGTCTTCCAATATTAATAACTTTAACAAAGGAAAGACAAATCTCGATGATTTGCTTAGAATTCAATATCCAGCAAATCATAGACAAGGATTGGAATATTCTAATAAGGATGCACCCAAAACTTATAACACTTCTTCTTCCTGTGGAAAAACAACTTTTGTTAAACCACAAAAGAAGAATCACGCATTCATTTATACGAAGAAAGTAAACACTTCTACTTCTTCCTCACAAAGAAATGTTACTAACATTTCAAAAACATTTCCTAGGAAACCTACCACAATTTGTATATGGGTTCCTAAGGATTCTTGTTTAAAAGATAGAAATAATTATATTTCTACTTATATGCATTCTATTGTTTATTCTGATAATTACATTAGAAAGCCAAATTCCACTTGGGTTTGGCTTCCAAAAATCTAATCCCAATGACCCTCAAAAAGGGGTACCAATGCTTAATGTTTTATCTTTCAGGTACCTAAGAAAGAAAAATGGATTTTGGACAGTGGATGTTCAAAACACATGACGGGAAATGTCAACTTGCTTTCAAACATTATATATAAAGATGGAGGCACCGTTACCTTTGGTGACAACAAAAAGGGCAAAATCATAGGCACTGGAACAGATGGTAATGCAAATCAGCCTATCATCGAGAATGTTCACTTGGTTGACGGTTTGAAACACAACTTACTTTCCATTAGTCAATTATGCGATAAAAATTATAAAATAGTTTTTGAACAAAATGATTGCATCATTTATGATTCTGATATGTCATCTGTTTTATTCTGTGGTAAGCGTAAGAATAACATTTATATCTTATGCATGTCTTGTTGGGGTTTTGGCGGACCCCCAGAGCTCGGATCCGTATCCGTCCTAAGTCGGACAGACCACGGAGGCACAAAAGCGCAGCGGAAAAACCAGAAATCATATTTCTACACTAGCTAAACTATTTAGCTAGGCTCTGGGGAGCCAGAACCTAGCCCGTTCTATGCCGAATTGGAGTGGGTCTGACCACCCCAAGAAGGATCTACACTAAGCGACTAATTAAAAATACGCTAAAACCGCTTAATCCACATACCCGGAATCTTGGCCCTGGAGCAGGCAAGATGTACCGCACCGTCTTGAGAAGCTCCTCGTAGCCGAGCCGCGTTGACCCGATCTCCCTGAGCCGCCTCGCACCCTCGCACCGATCCGCCCGAGCCGCTTTCGCCTCCGAGCCGATCACACGCGGTAGAAAGTTTCACTTGAGAAGAACCCGCGTCTTAGACGTCCGGATCAGATCCAAACCCCCTTCGTAGTCGTGCTAGGACTACTCCGGAGAATAGGAAAATTAAAGAGAGAGATTTAGTCGCCGATCGAGCCTGCTCTAAAATTCTGGAGCTACTCGATCGTTGACTGGTGTGTGTTTCAACGAGGAGAGTGCACCCCTATTTATATAGGGAGTGAGCACTCAACTTCTCGTTGCGGGCAATGTGGGACAATCCCCATGATGAGAAAAAATAAATTAAGTCATTTGGCTTAATTTCAACTTTAAAGTTAGCCTTTCACAAAGTCAAACTTTAACGAATTAATTCTCCTCACATACTAAACTTCAGACACCAAACAAGCTATCAATCAGAAAAGCTTAGAATGGTGAACGCGTAGGAACTGACGGTGACGAATTTCGACTTCGTTTGACCCCTCAAACAATTGCTCAAAGTTTAGCAATTTTCACAAAATTCGTAGCCGTCATTAGGGTTTTCAAAAACCCTAATTTGACTTAAGTTGCGGGCGCGCCCGCTAGACTTAGCGGGCGCGCCCGCCCAAGGGGGCAAGGGCGGGCCGCCCGCCCGCTGCTGCAGCGGGCGGGCGCCCGCTGCAAGCCGCGGGCGCTGGCCCGCTGCGTGCAGCGGGCCGCGCCCGCTGCATCAGCGGGCCAGCGTGCAGCGGACCGCGCCCGCTTGCAGCGGGCCCTGGCGCCCGCCCGCTGTGCAGCGGGCCGTGCCCGCTGCGTGCAGCGGGCGCCCGCCCGCTGTGCAGCGGGCCACGCCCGCTGTGCAGCGGGCGCCCGCCCGCTGCACGCAGCGGGCCATGCCCGCTACTGCAGCGGGCCACGCCCGCTGTGCAACGGACGTGCGCCCGTTGCAGCCAGCGGGCGTCGCCCGTTTGCCTTTGCACATGGTCCTTTTGGCCCAGTGGGTCTAACCCACTTCCCCTTGAACTCTTTCTGCGTTTCTGGGCTCGTTTGAGCTCCGATTTGGACGCGGTTTGAACCTGTGTTTAGACCGAGACGATCCCGTCATCCAGGTAACCTTTTCCAACAAGTTTGTTCCTACTAAATTCGTTGTAACTAATTTACAACACGTTTAGTCAAAGTTAGCATGTAATGCAACGTTGTGTCCCTATTGCTAATGCGACTAACTTTCACAACTTAACTTGTGAATATCATCAAATGACATTTCTCTCTATTCTATATTCCTATTACTAAGACATGAGCACTACTCGGTGTGAGACCCTACAGCCTGACCTTACTACAGGTTGGGGCTCGAAACCCCTAGACGACGGTCACTACGAGCAGTAGCTGTCGTCCCTGTTTCAGAGTCATCATAACGTGATCGACCCTCTGACAAAAGTATCATAGGGTTTGCATTGGCTGTGTCAGTGATGAATTCCGTTAGCTAAAATCCCTTCGTCAAGACTGTGTTATTGTTGGCCTAGGGTATGGTTTACTGTCAACCCTATTAGACAACATTGGTCAGTATACGGCAGTCTTTATTGTATACACGTTGTACTACTTGCAACGTACCCCGGCCGAGGATTAACATAAAGACCGTACTGAGCCTATAACACTAACTTCCCTTTAATGGAAGTGACGAATCCCATCTTAGTCATTTACTCACCTTGAGAGCTTCAGGTGCAACCCAACCTAAGATCTTTCATCAGGACTGGTCCTCGAAGCTAGATCATGGGTCTAAGCTACACCGTCCGCTCACAGGTTGGTACAGATGACTTCAGGTCTTAAGGATCAACTAACCTATCATCACCCTAGAGTTATTAAAGACAGATCATTAAAGTTAACCATTTAATAACTCTAACTTGGTCGTTCAGTGAACTCATTCTCTAATGAGCACCTGTGTCTCGTCTCCGACTTCGCTAAGTCGAATGACTATGAGATCATCATTACCCGAAGGCAAGACGAAGACACAGTGATCTATCCGATGTGTCGATATCCAGTTCTCGACACATCTATGATCACGAACCGTTTAAGACTTACGTTTCTATTCGGTCACTTACTTACTCATAATCGAGATCTCATCTAGATATGTAAGGACCTAACTATAAGTCTATGGATATTATCTAAGTATATTAATACAAATCTTTTTATACCTAGAATAATACGTACCATATACGGTATGAACAAGACGTATAATCAAGATAAATTACCTTATGGGCATATATCTTCCTACATCTCCCACTTGCACTTAGGCTATTTATCTCGGTATCTCATACCGTTATAGCATATCAGTCACTTTGACATTTGATATGACAAACCTAAGAATGGTTCTACTAATAAGTATCTACAACGAATTTTAATGGATTGAAATTACATCTCTTGATCACACAGGGTTGATCCTTTGGAAAAATGGTCTGGATCAATTTTCCTAACTTTGTATAGCTAACAGTTAGCTTATACGATTTAGATGTGGGGTCTAACATTTCCGTAAGTCAGTTCTAGCTCACTCCACTTTATTGTGTCAATATGTCAAGTACATATTTGACACCCTAAGTCTCTATATATATACTATTAAATCAAAACAATTTTGACTTAATGATTTATATAGAAGATTCATTAAAGTGAAAAATCCTTTTTACTTAGTCCGAAAAACGGAACTAAGTATATGAGCTCGCTCCCACTGACTTTAAGAATTACCTGGTCAAATTTTTTTAACATAATATCTAAATCATATTTAGGTTTTTTGTGCAAAATATAACCATTTGGTAAGTGCCTCAGATGGAATGTACAAGTGTCAGATTCGGTTTGACGAATGAGTCAAGTCAAGATCGTTTTAAGGAAACTTGACATTGACTCGTTCAATCAAAACGTCCTACACTGTACTTATTCCTTTAACCACATTTAGTATTAGCTCTATTAATAACTAAATGCAGATAATCAAGAATTAATCTTGATTTGCGTATTTTTGTGTTCGCACACAATTTATATGCCCCCTGGAACCTGCACTTAACTACTGATTGACTTCTAGCATTTAGTCAGCTCCAAAATCAATATTATCGAAGCAATACACCATTATTCGAAAATATACGCAACCATCACAGAAAAGCCACATCCACAGAATTTAAGCCAATTCAATTTCAATTGCAACAAACGAGACATTCATTCCAAAACAACGGGTTCATTAAAAGAACCTTAATTTGTTTATCAAAAATAAACCTTGAGTGCAAAGCACTCATTCATTGTTTTCGATCCTTAAAGATGATACATTTTATTCAAATAAGAAAAATATCATCTCCATCACGATCAGCGTCTCCAGAAGTCTTTGAGCGGTCCCAGCAGCAACTGTTGCTTTAATTACCGACCGATCTCCGTGCTTCTCTAATCTCCAGTTCTTATCAGCCACCTGTATACAGTACACAGATGACTATAAGTATCTCATACTATATGAATGGAAATAATTGCATTTAATTGAATTTTAATTTGTACCTGAGGTGGAGGCATCAGTATGCCCCTTCTTCTTCTCTGCAAGATAGATCTTGCAGTTCCTCTTCCAGTGGCCAATCTTGTGGTAATGGAAGCACTCAGATTTCGACGGGGCCCCTTTGTTCTTCTTCTTCCCATTCTTAGCCTTCGCAGGTTGTGGGACCTGCCTCTTCTTTCCTTTGCCTTTCGGCTGGTCGGAAGTAGCAGAGCCAACAACCAGTGCAGCCGGCTTCTTCTCAATCTCCTCAAATTGCCGGAGCATATTGAGGAGACCAGGAAGATCCGTCTCAAGGCTGTTCATTATAAAGCCAGTTATAAAGGGCTTGAACTCGGGAGTTAAAGACTTTAGGATAATGTCCGTGGACATCTCATTGTCCAGGACAAATCCTAACTGGGCGGCGTCCTCCACGTACCCGATCATTTTGATAACATGATCTTGTACGGGTCTTGTTGTCATCTTCGTGCCCCAGAGGTTACTAGTAGCTTCGAACTTGGCAGCTCTGGATCGCTTGCCATACAACTCTTATGCATTAAGGAGTATGCTCTGAACATCCATATGTTCATGCTTCCTTTGCAGCTCGTTGGTCATCGAAGCTAGAGCAAGGCATCTTGCCTTCTCAGCATCCCTCTGGTACAACTTGAAGGCTTCTTTCTCTTCGTGGGTTGAATCCTCATCGGGCTTGTCTGGAGCGTCCTCGAATAATATGTATCCAATCCCAGCTAGGGAAAGGACCAACTTAATGTTCCTAAGCCAGTCTTTGTAGTTGGTTCCATCCAGCACGTTCTTTTCTACCATGTATTTTAGACCTGAGTCCATTCTGCATTTTATAGATACTTTAGTTAGTATATGTTCGTAGTATAGTTTTAATGGTTTTAATAAAACTATATTCTCCCACTAAATTTATTTAAAGCCATAATAATAAACAATTTATTATAAAATAATATTTGTGAGAGAGGGATCCGACTACCATGAGTCTGACAACCTTGAGTGTATCTCAACAAGTTGTCCGACTCTGCAGTCGGTAGACGAACTCGTCGTCAATCATATTTACTATGATTCCCTATCGATTTTTACCCCTAGTCATTTGTGATCATGAGTGTGCTCAACCGGATCACAATGGCTAGCCTAATCGGACCCTTGTTTTCGTGTCTAGCCTGACTTGCCCCTTTGCTCGGTGTATGCACGACGCGCCGGTTTGGGTCAGGTCTTAGACTACATTCTTGGTTAGACTTACGCCGAAGCTCGAGGGATGAGACAACGGTTTCAGTCAGGTTAAGATGTCAATCAAGAAATCGGTTTCTATAAGATTGACATGTCACGGCTTGAGTGTAGCTCAACAACCGGAACATGTTTCTTACTGTTGCCAACTCCTAAAACAAGGAGGGCTACGATTTATCTTGAACAAGATTATTATCGTATTGACTTAGGTATAGTCGATGGACTTACATAGTCATGAATCGACTCCTTGCGGTTCAGCGGACGCGGCCAGGGAATTGACTAAGCCAGGACCACTTGTTACCCAGTCTAGCTAGGTTGGTCCAAAAACTTTAGCCAAGCACATTGACCGACATCATGATCCATTGAAGGAGTTGTCATCAATCCTATGTTTTCCAAACAACTAAATGGATTTTAATTAAAAGAACTAGTTAATCCTTATCAACTAGTGGATCCTAAAATTCAAAATTTTTCAGATTGGTTGAACATCTTTTATTAAGTCCTTATCAACTATAAGGTTCTACGTTCAACTTACTACCCCAATCTTATTAGGATTTTAATAAAACAATTCAACATTTTGTCTTTTATGAAAATCATTATTTAAACATTTTAATGAAATGATTTACAAACAAAGGGACTATCCTAATCAGGTATTAGGTTCGAATGTTGTTTTGTTTTATCAAACATAACATGTCACTAATTAAAATTTCATCTCATAAAATTTTAAATATTTAATGGCTAACCTAATAAGGTTTACAAGTCCATGAAACAACTAATTTATCAACATAAATAAAATGTTCATTTTATGACATACATGAGCATTTGCAAGTTCTAAAATTATCTACATAATTAAAACATGCAAATCTAAATTTTAACACTTAAAATTAAAGATTAAAATTTAAAGCCTTCATAAAAAATTTTATCGCATAAAACTAGGTCGTACAAAATTATCTAATAATTTTAAACCTAGGCCTTTAAAAATTTTTAACCTTATTTCTAAAATTAAAATATCACATAAAAATTTTAGAAACATCTATGTAGTAAAAGAAATTAATTTATATTACATCTCATGAAATAAAATTATTTCTATTATTTACATATTTAAAACAATTTTAAAACTCTTTTAAAATCTTTTAGAAATCCTTTTTAGAAGCTTTCAAATAAAGTTTAAAGATTTCTAACTTTTATGTAACTAAAGAAAAATTCTTAAATTTCAAAAATAAAATTTTTTTAAAGTTTACATAAACTTTAAACACCCTTTAAAAATTTTTAATGTCTCATAAAAATTTACAAAGTATTTAAAACATAGTAGACTACTTTTAGATTTATCGCATAAAAATAATTGTCCCAAAATTAAAACAAATTTCCGTGTTGCAAAATTAATTTTTGAAACACAAAATTATTTTCAAAACTAATAAAAAAAAGTTTTGAACATGCAAGCTAAGCATTTTTAATAATTTAAAAAGTCGCTATCGTAGATCTATAGCATAACCGTGGCTCTGATACCACTGTTGGGGTTTTGGCGGACCCCCAGAGCTCGGATCCGTATCCGTCCTAAGTCGGACGGACCACGGAGGCACAAAAGCGCAGCGGAAAAACCAGAAATCATATTTCTACACTAGCTAAACTATTTAGCTAGGCTCTGGGGAGCCAGAACCTAGCCCGATCTATGCCGAATTGGAGTGGGTCTGACCACCCCAAGAAGGATCTACACTAAGCGACTAATTAAAAATACGCTAAAACCGCTTAATCCACATACCCGGAATCTTGGCCCTGGAGCAGGCAAGATGTACCGCACCGTCTTGAGAAGCTCCTCGTAGCCGAGCCGCGTTGACCCGATCTCCCTGAGCCGCCTCGCACCCTCGCACTGATCCGCCCGAGCCGCTTTCGCCTCCGAGCCGATCACACGCGGTAGAAAGTTTCACTTGAGAAGAACCCGCGTCTTAGACGTCCGGATCAGATCCAAACCCCCTTCGTAGTCGTGCTAGGACTACTCCGGAGAATAGGAAAATTAAAGAGAGAGATTTAGTCGCCGATCGAGCCTGCTCTAAAATTCTGGAGCTACTCGATCGTTGACTGGTGTGTGTTTCAACGAGGAGAGTGCACCCCTATTTATATAGGGAGTGAGCACTCAACTTCTCGTTGCGGGCAATGTGGGACAATCCCCATGATGAGAAAAAATAAATTAAGTCATTTGGCTTAATTTCAACTTTAAAGTTAGCCTTTCACAAAGTCAAACTTTAACGAATTAATTCTCCTCACATACTAAACTTCAGACACCAAACAAGCTATCAATCAGAAAAGCTTGGAATGGTGAACGCGTAGGAACTGACGGTGACGAATTTCGACTTCGTTTGACCCCTCAAACAATTGCTCAAAGTTTAGCAATTTTCACAAAATTCGTAGCTGTCATTAGGGTTTTCAAAAGCCCTAATTTGACTTAAGTTGCGGGCGCGCCCGCTAGACTTAGCGGGCGCGCCCGCCCAAGGGGGCAAGGGCGGGCCGCCCACCCGCTGCAAGCAGCGGGCCGCGCCCGCTTGCAGCGGGCGCTGGCCCGCTGCGTGCAGCGGGCCGTGCCCGCTGCATCAGCGGGCGCTGGCCCGCTGTGCAGCGGGCCGTGCTCGCTGTGCAGCGGGCGCCCGCCCGCTGCACACAGCGGGCCGTGCCCGCTGCTGCAGCGGGCCGTGCCCGCTGCTGCAGCGGGCCACGCCCGCTGTGCAACGGACGTGCGCCCGTTGCAGCCAGCGGGCGTCGCCCGTTTGCCTTTGCACATGGTCCTTTTGGCCCAGTGGGTCTAACCCACTTCCCCTTGAACTCTTTCTGCGTTTCTGGGCTCGTTTGAGCTCCGATTTGGACGCAGTTTGAACCTGTGTTTAGACCGAGACGATCCCGTCATCCAGGTAACCTTTTCCAACAAGTTTGTTCCTACTAAATTCGTTGTAACTAATTTACAACACGTTTAGTCAAAGTTAGCATCTAATGCAACGTTGTGTCCCTATTGCTAATGCGACTAACTTTCACAACTTAACTTGTGAATATCATCAAATGACATTTCTCTCTATTCTATATTCCTATTACTAAGACACGAGCACTACTCGGTGTGAGACCCTACAGCCTGACCTTACTACAGGTTGGGGCTCGAAACCCCTAGACGACGGTCACTACGAGCAGTAGCTGTCGTCCCTGTTTCAGAGTCATCATAACGTGATCGACCCTCTGACAAAAGTATCATAGGGTTTGCATTGGCTGTGTTAGTGATGAATTCCGTTAGCTAAAATCCCTTCGTCAAGACTGTGTTATTGTTGGCCTAGGGTATGATTTACTGTCAACCCTATTAGACAACATTGGTCAGTATACGGTGGTCTTTATTGTATACACGTTGTACTACTTGCAACGTACCCCGGCCGAGGATTAACATAAAGACCGTACTGAGCCTATAACACTAACTTCCCTTTAATGGAAGTGACGAATCCCATCTTAGTCATTTACTCACCTTGAGAGCTTCAGGTGCAACCCAACCTAAGATCTTTCATCAGGACTGGTCCTCGAAGCTAGATCATGGGTCTAAGCTACACCGTCCGCTCACAGGTTGGTACAGATGACTTCAGGTCTTAAGGATCAACTAACCTATCATCACCCTAGAGTTATTAAAGACAGATCATTAAAGTTAACCATTTAATAACTCTAACTTGGTCGTTCAGTGAACTCATTCTCTAATGAGCACCTGTGTCTCGTCTCCGACTTCGCTAAGTCGAATGACTATGAGATCATCATTACCCGAAGGCAAGACGAAGACACAGTGATCTATCCGATGTGTCGATATCCAGTTCTTGACACATCTATGATCACGAACCGTTTAAGACTTACGTTTCTATTCGGTCTCTTACTTACTCATAATCGAGATCTCATCTAGATATGTAAGGACCTAACTATAAGTCTATGGATATTATCTAAGTATATTAATACAAATCTTTTTATACCTAGAATAATACGTGCCATATACGGTATGAACAAGACGTATAATCAAGATAAATTGCCTTATGGGCATATATCTTCCTACATGTCTATTACCACTAATAATCATTGTTTAATGATTACATTAGATGACACACTTTTATGGCATAAACGTTTTGGACACACAAATTTCAAAAATCTAGCACATATTTCAAAACACAAATTAGTAAATGGAATGCCAAATATTTCTTTCAAACACAAATATTTTTGTGATGCTTGTCAACAAGGAAAAATGCATAAATCCTCTTTTAAATCAAAGGGTATTATCTCAACAAAGAGACCATTAGAACTTCTACACTTAGATTTGTTTGGTCCTTCAAGAGTAGCCTCTTTGAATAAAAGTAGATATGCATTTGTCATTGTTGATGATTATTCTAGATATACTTGGGTTATATTCTTACAAAATAAGAATGATGCTTTTGAAGAATTTTCAATATTTTGTAAAAAGATACAAAAAATCAAATCCTCAAACATTGTCACTATTCGTAGTGATCATGGGGGAGAATTTGAAAATGAATCTTTTACCAAGTTTTGTAATGAAAATGGTATTACACACAATTTTTCTTTTCCTCGTGCTCCTCCTTAGAATGGAGTAGTTGAAAGGAAAAATAGAACTTTACAAGAATGTGCTAGAACAATGCTTTGTGATAGTAATCTACCAAAATATTTTTGGGCAGAAGCTATCGCAACTGCTTGCTACATTATGAATAAAGTTCTTATAAGGCCATTTCTTAATAAAACTTGTTTTGAATTATTCTTTAATCGCATTCCCCGTGTATCATACTTTAAAGTGTTTGGATGTAAATGTTTCATTCTTAATACTAAAGATGCACTTGATAAATTTGATTCAAAATCTGATGAAGGTATTTTTGTTGGATACTCAACACGTAGCAAAGCCTACAGAGTATATAACAAAAGAACTTCAACAGTTGAAGAATCACTTCATGTCACATTCGATGAGAACCCCTCATCTAATTCTCCCATCATCATTGATGATGAAGAGAATATATTACCTTTATCTAATTCTTTAGATAATATTAATCTTGATGAAATTGATGCTACTAAACCCTATGTTGAGTGTGTTTCAGATAATGCAGATCTTCCTAAGGCATTTGCACAAGTTCCAAACCATCCACCAGAATTAATCATTGGAGATATTACAGATGGAGTAAGAACGCATCGTCAAATAGAACAAATGGCGCATTGTGCTTTCCTCTCAACCATTGAACCAAAGAACATCAATGAAGCATGCAAAGACAGTTCTTGGATCATTGCTATGCAGGAAGAACTCAATCAATTTCAAAGAAATGATGTTTGGGAATTAGTTCCCAGACCAACAGATCATTCAATTATTGGTACCAAGTGGGTATTCAAAAATAAATTGGATGAATCTGGTCAGGTAATTAGAAACAAGGCACGATTGGTTGCACAAGGTTATAATCAAGAAGAAGGAATTGATTATGAAGAAACCTATGCACCAGTTGCACGTCTTGAATCTATTAGAATGCTTTTATCATTTGCATGTTTTAAAGATTTTAAATTATTTCAAATGGATGTTAAAAGTGCTTTTTAAATGGTTTTCTCAAGGAGGAAGTTTATGTTGAACAACCTCCTGGTTTTACTCATGAGAATTTAGAAAATCATGTTTTCAAACTAAAGAAAGCTTTATATGGTCTTAAACAAGCACCTCGTGCTTGGTATGATCGATTGAAAAGTTATCTTTTAAATTCTGGTTATAAAATTGGTAAAATTGATTTAACTTTGTTTATTAAAAATATAAAATCTGACATCATTATTATTCAAATATATGTTGACGATATTATATTTGGTTCTACTAATGAAACTCTTTGTTTAGAATTTTCTAAGATTATGCAGAAGGAATTTGAAATGATTCATATGGGCGAACTTAACTACTTCATTGGACTTCAAATCAAACAAATGAAGGAAGGTATCTTCATCCATCAATCAAAGTACGCCAAAGAACTCATCAAGCGTTTTGGTTTAGAGACTTTTGCTGATAAACATACTCCAATGAGTACATCTACATCACTAGACAAAGATTTAAATAGTAAGAGTGTTGATCAACGTCTTTACAGAGGTATGATTGGCTCTTTACTTTATCTAACTGCTAGTAGACCAGATATTATGTTTTCAGTATGCTTGTGTGCACGTTTTCAGGCAGATCCTAAGATATCACATCTTACTACCGTAAAACGAATTATTAGATATGTTAAACACACGTCTGATTATGGTTTATTTTATCCTAAATCAAGCACATTTGATTTATTATCTTATAGTGACGCAGATTTTGCTGGTTGCAAATCAGACCGAAAAAGTACCAGTGGTACATGTCATTTTCTTGGACATGCTTTGGTCTCATGGTTTAGCAAAAAGCAAAATTCTGTTTCCTTATCTACCACAGAGGCAGAATATATTGCCGCTGGGTTAGCCTGTGCACAAATTTTATGGATGAAACAAACTATCTCAGATTATGGTATTGAGTGTACCATATGTCCTATAATGTGTGATAATACTAGTGCTATTAATTTGTCTAAAAATCCAGTTCATCATTCACGCACTAAGCATATAGATGTCCGTCATCACTTTTTAGATGATCACGTACAAAAGGGAGATATTTTTTTGAAATTCATTTCCACTGAACATCAGATTGCCGATATCTTAACTAAGCCTTTGAAAGAGGAATCTTTCATTAAACTTAGAAGGGATTTGGGCATTATCAGTGAATCTGAATTTGTCATATGATATTTTCAATTGTTTGTGAATTTCTGGAATTTTCTGATAATTTTTTGATAAAAAAATTTTTTAGTCGACTAATAATTGTTTAATCGACTAATATATCCAGATTTCTTTTACCCATTCTTTTACTGTTCCTATCTATTAGGAATGTTCAATATTATATTTTGATATACCCTCGCTTCTGTCAGTATACTTTCCTCTGTGAATTTGTGTTGTTCACAATTTTTTATTATTATTTTATTTAAATATCTTAAATTCTTACCACCTTTATTTAAATTTCTTAAATTCTTACCTGCCAAAGGACATTTTTTCTTTTGGCTTCTAATGACGACCGCATATCTTGCCTTGGAGATCCCAACTACACTTCATTATATCTCCTTGAAAGAGACTTTTACAATTTCCTTTTCCAAAGCACTCCAGGCCATGTGTCATGTTCTCATTCGGCCACCTCCTTGCCTAGAGATCCGAATTTCATCTCCCCTTGGAATGGGAACCCACATTTATTCCATCTTGGAGTTTGCATTTTTTTTAATTGTTTTTCTTCTTGGAAAGTGTCTTTCAACAACCCCATTCAATGCTTTGACCGACCTCTCTTACAAGTTTTTTAATTTAGCTTACCCACTACCGTCCTTTCACCTCTTATTATTAATTGTTTTCAAATTTTTAAATGTTATTTTTTTATTTTTAAAATATCCGAACGGATGCGCATTAGATTTTTTTTTCGGTTACCTTAGTCGACTAACCATCTATTAGCCGACTAACTCGGTTTTTTTAAAACCGTTTCCGATCTAACTTCCGTCTTTTCGCGTTTTAGTTTCTTCTTCCTCCCACCTCTTCACATATTTTTGAAAACTTTTCAGTTCTATCTCACCCATTCAGTTTCTCAAACTGCTCACGAACTGATCATGACACCCATTCACTTGGATAACTACTCCCACTATTGCCTATTTATTTTCGGAAATTACTCTTCATTTCTTTTATCCCAAACAGAACCCTCTCTTCATCCTCATCTTCTTCTCCGATGGCTCTTCCTCAATTTCGTGATGCCGCGGCCGAAAATCGCTTCCAAGCCTCCGCAAAAGCGAAATTCCATCCTGAGCGCTTCATCGATTACAATGCTCTTGCTTCCTTCAATATTCTCTCTATCATATCCGCAGCCGGCCTCGAGAAGATCTGGGCACTCGGGAACAAGGAACCATACTACCCCCTTCTTGTCCGCGAATTCTACGCCAATCTCGAGCCATGCGTCGTTGGTCGTGATACTCACATTCTCTCCCGTGTCAAGAATCTTCCAATTTGTCTAACTCTTCGTCGGATTTGTGAGTTGCTTGATCTTCCTCCACATTTTTCCGGTTCTCTCAATTTTACAATGACCGATCCTCGTATCTTAGCAAAAATCGCAACCCCTTGGGTCCATAAACTCTCTGATGTTCATTTCCACCCACCTGCTCGCCTCATCCTTAAGATTATAGTTTCCAATCTAATGCCGAAAGGCGGCTCCTTTAACTATCTTTCCAACGTATTGGAGCATTGCCTTTATGCGGTGATGGGCGGGTTACCTATTAACTGGGGTTTTGTGATCTTGCAATCCCTTCTTCGACCGGTTCAAACCCATATTTATCATCCTTCGTTCATCACTTTGGTACTTAAGATGTTTTGTGTTCCACTCGACGGAGAACTCGCCGTTTCCAATCCTTATAATATCAACATCATCACTTTGCACAATATGCATCTGGATCTTCCGGACCCTGAGGAATCCGATGCGGCCAATAGTGATGATGATGATGCCGACGAAGATCCCGAAGAAGACCCCGTAGAAGATCCCACTTCAGCCGATCCCGACTATACTCCGACCCAAAACACTTTCGGCCCCTCTTCATCTACTCCGGGTTCATCCCGTGGTGTTCGTCGTTTTGTTAAGAAACACTGCGTTCACAAGTGTTTTCCCGAGTGTCGAACCAATCCTCGGTCATGTCCCTTACAGACCCCACGGACTTCCTCCACTCCTCGCCAAACCAACATGTCTGTTCTTTCCGGCCTTAGGGAGGATGTTCGGTCTCTTCACGATACGGTCACTACTGGATTTAGGGAATTTCGGTCAGCCTTGACTGAACAGGCTCACGTTATCGACCAAGTACAACTCAATCAGAGCAAGCTTGTTTCTGCACTTGAGGCTCTGAATGTAGTTGCTCCAGAGGAAACACCCCGTCGTAAATCGCGTCGCAATTCTCAGGACTATGGTTCTCCTTCCGGACGTTAGACCTTGCCGTTTGTTATGGTTGTTGTTTGTTAGTCGTCGGAGTTTGCTGTTTTGATGAATGTTGTGGTCTTTTGCTTTTGGGTTGTAGGCCTTCGGGCTTTTGGTGATAGGTCTTGGCAAAAATCTGTTTTATGATTCTCAGTCGTGGTTGTTATCGGTCGTAGGGCCTTAGTATTTAGTATGTGGGAATGTATGTTTGCTAGTCCCTTTGTATCCTTCCTCTATATGTTCTGTTTAGTAAAATCTGTTTGGTTATGTTTTGTGACACCTTTGTTACGTTGTCTGTTCTGCTCTGTGTTATTATTTCTCTTAGTCGACTAACAAGTTCTCTAATCGACTAACATACTTTTTACCCCATCTTTTTGTCAATGACAAAGGGGGAGAATATTTAGGCATTTTTTAAGGGGGAGCATATATATTTGTCATCATAACCTAAGTTCATAAACTAAGTTCATAGAATTGAGTATGACACTTCACTTTTTATGACATATGATATGATATCTGCATATACTTGAATATGACACTTCATTTTTTTATAAATATTTGTCATCATCAAAAAGGGGGAGAATGTTGGGATTTCATAAATCCCATGTTCACTTTCTTATTCTATTCCATATGATTTTGATGTGACATCTATTATTATTGCTACTCACTCTATCTATGCAGATATGCAGATTCCTAATATATCCACGCTTGGACAATAATCACTTGATAAGGAATCCCTGCACAAAGGCATCTCAAATATTCACATGAAGCTCAACATACATATCTACGGAAATCTACGGACTGATGTATTTTTTTTATATTTATAGATTTCAGAGCCATGAATATGAAATCCATCTAAGTCCTAGGTTCCTAATAACATATCCTAAACATCCTTTTTCAGACAAGTCAAAATTCACGTTTTTCTGTCTTAGTCGACTAAGGCAAACATTAGTCGACTAAACATTTTTTCTTCGAATTTTGACCTGAAAATTTCTGAGTAGTCTTCAGTCAACATCAGAAAGTTACCGTTAAAATTTCAGTCAAAAATTCCAAGTTTGACTTTTAGTTGACTAAGACTTCTTTAGTCAACTAATGAAATTTTGTGTCCGTTTTTTCTGAAACTTTCCAGACCGTTTCTGAACGGTAGGAAACTTCTTTTCCCCTCATTTTCCCTCAGAATAACTGCCCAAAAATACTATAAATAAGTGGGCATACCCCTCATTCTTTCCACACAACTTTCTTCTCTCTTTCTTCCTAGAATTGTTGATTTTAAGCAATCTTGCCTTAGTTGCTCTTTTCTCATTTGTAAGAAGAAATCCATAGATTTCTCTCTTCTTATGAGAACGGAAGAACTTCAAGATTCTTAATCATAGATCTTTTGGAAATTGAAGTTTTTCTTCCTTGAAGCAATTTTGATCTTTTCAACATCATTTTAGAAAGTTGTTTGTGTTCATAATTGTAAGAAGATATCGATTAATCTCTCTCTTCTTTTATGAACCAGAGAACTTCAAGTATTGTTCTTCATTTCATATCTTATATATCTTGAAGTCTCTTTTGAAAACACCATCCTTGAATTTCATTCTAAATTCATAACAAGGCTATAGGTGTTTTTCTATTTCTTATTTAACAGGTTTGAATCTCTGTTAGAGATTGTACAAAGTTTGGGACACGGGGAGTGTCGCCATTTTTGTAAGTTTGCGCTTGCGGGGCAAGTGGTTATAGTGGATTGAAAATCTATACGGGGTAGAGGACTGGAGTCGGATCAAGAAGATCCGAACCAGGATAAATCTCTGTGTTTGCGTTTGATTTACATTTTCTACATACTTTACTTTCTGCACATCTTAAGCAATTAGAAGTAACTCTTTAATTGCAACAGTTAATTTTTTAATATACACTATTCACCCCCCCCCCCCCCCCTCTAGTGTATTTGATCCTTACAGGGTAGATTTACAAGACCGAGTATGCTGAGGTGTATAGCTTTAGCTTTGCGGTAGAGCCGTCGATCTACATGGGAGTGGGGCAGTTGGTTGTCGTACCAATGCCAAAGGTTGTAGCGTGTGAGGAGATGAGGTCCCTTATAGTTTCCAGCATGCATGATTTGGTTGCTCTGATGAAGGACCAACGCGTTGAGGTGTACATCTTCAGCTTCAGGGTAGAGAGATCTTCTACGGAGCTTGACTTCAAGGTAGAGCATTCGTTAAGCATGAGCGAGCAGTTTCCACATCATGGGCACATGCAATATTGCTCTAGTTTGGCTCGGAGTGATCTATTAGGTGCATCTATTGATACTTCGGAGGTCTATTTTTTAGAAATGCATGGGAGTAGTGGATCTGATGGCGTGGTAGAGCATGAAAACTCCCACGGTAGTGTGGAGACTGCGATGGAGGTCCTAAGTGGAGTTGCCACTAGGGACATGGAGCTGAGAGATAGGAGGCAACATATCGAGTACGTTCTCGCTCGATATAAGGAGGAGGCAGAGTCCATATGATCTCCTTCAGTGTGTGCTCATCTCTCACCTTCGACGAGTTCATCACATGGCGTGGATGGTGAGGACAATCTCCAGATGTTGGATGTTGATGCGATGGACAGTTTGGCATAGGTATGTACACATTCGGGTCTTGGGTCGACATAGTCAGTTGAGGCGAGTAACCGGTGGACGACGAGTCTTGATGACGAGAATCAACAGACACGATGGATACAGATAGCATATCGATGTGACTTAGCTGGAGTCAGTCTGTAGAGCATCGGTGGAGACAGTGATGTTCTCACGGTTGTGTCCATGGCGAGCATAAGTGTATGTTTACGAACCCGTGGGGTGATGATTGGGACAATCATGGATCGACAAAGGGCTCATTGGATGCTGGCACGACGTCACTTGGTTCGATCATGGAGTCCAAGCTTGTGGTGACATCCTCAGAGATGATTGATTTCACTGCAGACATGGAGATGGATACGAGGGAGATGCGTGTTGCTAGGCTCAGAAGGCTTTTGAGCTTGTCATGTCTTTCAAATGATTGAGGCACCAGAGGGTGTGATTATCGATGGAGATGGTAGTGGTTCCACAATTCTGTTGATCAAGGTGAGTTCAAACACGACTCGTGCTAGAGGAGCTTGTGGATTTTTTAGCAGGGTAGAGTGTTATAATTTGTGCTGCAAAATTCAGGGTTATTATTGTAAGACACTGGAATTGGGGTTCCAGACGTCTGGATGATTCCAAATGTCTAGACCTGCAGACGCAGTTGTCTGACGTATCCATTCTGATCAGACATTAGTCTGTCTGACGTATGGCCGGATCGCTTCAAATGCCTGAGTGGCATTCAAGGTAATTTCTCACAACTCTCTGTTTTTTGTGTGCAGACTGGCTCAGGAGTCTGGTTAGGGACTAGACACCTGGAGCACATCCGCCGAGATGCCTGATAGGGTTCAGACGACTGGAATGCATATTCCAAATGTTTGACTGTAGGCTAAGTTGTTTTTCTTGCCCCAATTTCTGACCATTGGATTGAGCAGTTTCTCAATCCACTGGCCACGATGGGGGGGGGGCATCTCTTGGGGGGCTATAAAGGGGGCCGCTTGGGAGATGTTTAGAACGGCCAACTTGGAGATTGCTTGGAGACCATTGGAGTCCTTGAAAGCTAGGGTTTGAGGAAACCCAAAAGCTTGAGTTTGAGAGATCCAAGTGAGTATTTCTTCTTCTCCTTCTAGTGTGAGATCTTAAGTCCATTGGGGAGTACCCTATTTGTTTGGAACTCTATTACCAAGGACAAATCTTCATTGATAGTGGGATTGAATCCCTTGAGGAGTCCTATTTCTTGTAGGAGCTCTATGTCAAGGATTCACTTGAGTGAGAGATTGTAAGGACTTGAGGAGAGACCTAGGGTTAGATTGTCTTGCGTGAAGACATATCTCTTGTATTGAAGGAAGAGGAAGAAAGGGGGTCAGTGTAATTGCATCCTTGATCATAATGAAACCATTTGCATCGGATTGTTGGACGTATGCGCCGAAGGGGCCGAATCAGGATAAACTCTATGTATTTTGTTGTGCTTCTTGAGCTCTTTTATTTCGTATGTTGTCATATGCTTTCATCGTTATATCACAAGATCGTTGAGAGAATTGGTCGGTTGGTGCTAATTCTCTCTTGCCCAAGAGGTGCATGGTTTAATTCCGCTTTAAGCCCAGGTTGCATCTCATAGCGGTTTGGACGTTGTGACCATTTGGTCGCCTTCCTCCACGTTGCACAGGAGCCAACATTATTTACAAAGCTATCAGTGAAAGTGAAACATTTGGTTTCTCCTTGTTCTGAGACAACCAACTAGAATATCCGCATACTTTTTTACAGACAAGGACAATGGATTTTCTTACAGCAAATTATCCGCATACGGATTCGTATTTGATAAATGAATTTGGATACAGATATAGTAAACCGATATCCAAACTGTTTACATCCCCGGCTATGCATTCTTTCTCTACTAATTAAACATCAATACCGCAATTTGAGAAAAATTCGCTGCTGTATGTCGAAGAAGCAGACCGCATGCGTAGCTTTCTTACTGCCGGTAAACTTACAAAACAATAGATGAGTTAAAATGGAAGTTAGTTACAATTAAAAACACGCACTGGAACAATGATGTACGATGGGCCTTGACTGCAAAAGAATAATCTAAACAAGCACATTTTTATCGACCAACAAAAACTATCCTCTAACCCCGGGTTAGTTAAAATCTAGCCGTGCCTTTTCTGTACATTTACAACTTATTTGCTAAAAAAGCTGGCGAGTTGTATTCATCTTTTGTTGTCAGTCCAAATTTTCTGACAGTGGTTCGTTGAGATCAGGAAGGGCAAAGCGAACACCAGAACTCGTGGCCGGTGAAGATGCACAGGCGGTAGCAGGCTTGGCCGGAACCCTCCCTGCCCGGAAACTTGTCTGCAACAACCGAGCAATGTTTAACATCAGAGGATGCGATGATGGTTTTGCAAACTGTACTCAAAATAGTTTTGGGTTTTATTGTTGAGAGAACTTAATTTGAGGGACAATAGCAAAAAGAGGGAATTTTCCATCAAGTAAAGAAATTTATCTTATTTACCAACCAATAAAGGAATCTTTCGTTATTCTAATGAACATAGGCATTTGTACAGAACTTAATCTGATCGGAGAGGTAAACTTCCAAGCATGAAGCTTTGAAAAGGTTCTAAATATAAGAAATTTGGAGTGTATATACCTTAAAAAATCCTACAAATTTTGGTGGGGCATTTCTAAATAGTAAATATCTGCAAGATATACTGCGTCTTAGACTTTGGGCTCCAGGGATAACAAAGTAGCAATGATACCAAACATACACTTGGAAATTAACGGATAAGCATAATATATAATTTCTTCAAAAATCCCCTAAAACAGAGTATAAAATTTAAAATATAAAACGGTAGCATCTTTATTGACTGAACTTAATCCATTTGATTTCTCTAATATAATTTTTGAGACACTTCCACATCGCAAAAGAAGTAGTCCAAACATGTAGTAATACGCTATGAAGGTATCACGTACGTGCAACCAACTCTATGATAAAGCTAATTCTTTTCCAATGCACGCAATTTGGATTCAACGTGAGAATAAGAACTGGAGTATATTCATTCTTATTTAAAAGATTATAACGGATATAGTACTTTAGGGGGCATAAGCATGAATCCAAATGTATATTCTCATTACCTGCAGCTCCACACGACTCCCTATGAAAATTAATAAATTGATATATTAGCGACAATAGGCCACAAACCAGCATCTCAATCACCATGGAATTCTAGTTTATGACAACAGATAAAAAGTAGGTTACCTTAGACATACCGTCACAGTTATAGCATATGGCTGCAACAACATAGCCAATCATCTTTCTCAAATGGTAAACAGTAACTCCAGCAACCATAATCACCAAAAGTCTTCCATGCGTTCTAAATTGAAACCAACATGATGGTATTTGAATGACACTTCAAAAGGGAATATGTCATCACCTACTTCGGCTAAACAACAGTTGAATGTCTTCTGGCTGTTCCCGGCTATTTTGGAATTCAAGACATCCATCCAGCTCAAATGTCATCAAACTCATTGAAAGGAAAACCAAAAGAGAAATGTGAAGCAACGGTGGCAATTCCCACGGCCTCCCACTAACGCCCAAGCAATAACTTCCCAAGAGGACACCCATCCTGAAATTTCTTCCACCCGAGCATGCCTACCACCATGGTTCCTCCCTTAAAAAAGCTACGTTAATTCTTGAGTTCATATGAATTCTTACACACCAAGACAGTATTATCATATAACCAATATAAGACTAATTCCAAAATACTTGGGGTATTACATGCACACCACCTCCCCCTTCCCACACCATCAAGGAGAAAAATTTATTTGCTTGTAATCCACACACGCCTTGACCTCTCCCAGCCCAATCAGACTCTTGTAGTTATCCCTCTAGCTGACCAAGCAAAGAACCCATTTCAGGAGGCATTTGAGACCTTATTATGTAATAGATCATGTCAAATGTAGATGATCTTAATCACCAGTGAGCATCCCCCTCCTGATGCGGAACGAACATAGAGCACATAAAACTTCTTTGGGGAATCATAGCAACACCCCTATTTTAGGAGGACTCATGGTCAAAAAACAAGAAAATAGAGTTTCATTAGGATTTTTTTTAAGAGTTTGAATCAATTTAGACTTTTTAGTCTTTGAATCCTTTTATATTTCTTTTCCATGAGTCATTTTCATTTTTTAAGGATCTTTTATGTTTCGTTTGAAGGAAGACTCTTTTAATTTATTTTATTTAAGAGTGTAGGTTATGCTAAGAGTTTGAGCGTAAGTCTGGTTAAGAGTTTATTTATTCTGTAATTAAACTTTTAGATTATGAAGGATTGGATAACAAAATTAAGCTTTGTAAACTACAATCTTTTTATAAAAAATTTACATGAGAGATGCAGACAAGGCGAGAAGATATGCGAGAATTCACCACGCATAAGGTCTAAAGGAATTCTCAATGCATGAGGTGTTGAACTTGGTGATTAATCCGAGCTATAGACTAAGCCATAGACGGAAATTCTCAAAACTTTATCAGACTTAGCTCTTTCCCAAATTCCACCATAAACCCTTAACTCTAATCTCTCTTGCTTCGGTTGTCTCCATCATCCCTCTAAACCATCCACATGCAAAACATACACACACACAATAACAACAAAAAACATGCCCAAAACGAGTGGTGGGGGGACTGTATCATGCATGTGCCTTCATCAAAAAGATATAGGGGGAGGAATGTCATCATTTACCTCATTCAAAAAATGAAATTTTCTATATAGCATACTAGTGTATTTACAAACTAAGCATAGTTTCCAGAAACTTTGCTACTTTAAAAACTAATACGTTCAAGCATGATCCGTTAGAAGTTTCGCCATAAAGAAAATAGTTGCCAAAAGAGATCCTAACAAACACGCAAATCAGAACTTCAAAGGGATTATAATAAAGGTCCATAAGCATTCATAAGTGGAGGGCATAAATCCAAAATCTACGTTGGATCAAAATTTGATGGTATACATACATCAAGTTCTATTGTGACTTTTCACCTACATTACATTTAGTAATTCATTTATATCATAAACAGTGCTCTTTAAATATGCATGTAATATATTATTGGAAGTGCTATATTTGCTAAGATCTGCTAGCACCAACAATCTTATCATATACCGAAAGCCAGTAGTCATTACCATAACTACCATTAAAAACATCTGCAGAAAACTTATTCAGAAGTTTATTAGTTATATAAGAACAGAAGACAGAAAGGACACAGATCAGTTAGAGCCTCTCTATATATAGATTTGGTCCTGGGCCCATACACAGAACTTTTTGGGACAAATCTTATATATCACAGCTAAATGAGTTCAAAAATGAAAATTAAAAAGAAAAGAGCTTTGCTCTAACCAATATTATCCTTTTTACTTTGAGTTATATTCTTTCATGCTCTAAGTGGTGTCATTATATTTACTTTATCTAAAGCATATAGAAGAAAACAACAAACAGTTTACTATTCCCCAACAAAAACATGCAAACAAAAGAAACTCAAGATATAAGTTGGATAAAAACTAAGGTGACGACTAAAAATACCATCAACGTTTTCCCAAAAATCACTTAAATATCTTTATAAAAAATTGCATCACTTAACATGATCCATGAGCGGTTAATTTTTTCATTAATAACCAAAATACCATCTTCTACTTCTTATTCTTCTTTCTCCTCCTCCTCTAGCCATTGAAAGAACAAAGAAATTCTACTGTGAATAGAATTTTCATTTCATTTCCGTGGAAACCATTATAAGTTCAATACACATAATAAGTTTAAACAACATTAGGCTTAAATTTGCACAGTACAAGGATAAATTCAGGGCATAGAAATAAACAACAAAAATAAAAGTTCTTATGTATGAGATATGGCACCACTGTAGCAACCATCAACATCCCACATGAAACTATCTCCTCTAAAACCGAGAGTGCTTAGCTCTCCTCTTTTCATTTCAACACACCATGCTCGCTTCCTTCTCCCTATCATCAATTGGGTCCTTTAAATCCTTCACCAAAATATAACGCTTTGTGTGACACAAATAATATTTACCTTATTGGAAAAACAGTAGTTGATGGATACAGAGTTACCTTTGTTTTGGATTTATAAGCTAGACAACAATAGTTGATAGATACACGGTTACCTTTGTTTTGGATTTATAAGCTAGACAACAATAGTGACTCTCGGGCAGCTCTATGAAGCACATCACCAGCCCTCAACAATCTTCCAATGACTTTGTTTGACCTGAGAGCATTTTTCTATTTCTCGTTCTTCTTATTTGGATCAATGGCTAAAGGAGGAGAAGAAAGAGGAGGAGGAGAAGAGGATAAGGGTATTTTGATCATTAGTGAAAAAATTGACTCCTCGTGAGTATTAAAAATGTTAAGGTACTTAAGTAATTTTCGGAAAAATGTTCGTTAAGAGTGTTTTGAGTATTTACCCCTAAAAATTACTCACATGTTGGCACTTTAGCCGCAGGTTCTCTGATCTTAAACCATTATAAGCCTTCTTTCTCAATTCCATTTCCCGTTGTTTATTCCCAAATCATCGGTGATCGACCTCAAAAACCAATTAATCATTTTAATTATAAAACAAAAAATTTCTTTTTATTAAGAGTTTGCAACATATTCTTCTCTTGCAACTATAATTCTCCTCCTCCTGAAGCTCGCATAATGTCTGCAAACCAACCCACCAACCTCCAATCATCAATACCCATGTCATACCCCCACAATTACTTTGATCAAGCTTAGTTATTTGCCACTTTGGAACTCAAATTTGAAAAACTAATCAAGCAGATACAAAGCTAAATACACCAATCAAAGGGAATGAAATAAAGTTGGGAAGAGCAAAGCGTTTTTTCTTTTTGAATGATCTTTATGTAGATATCTTTAATGGTGGCTTTGGTAAGAGCTACTGGCTACTGGATCTTTTTTTAGAGAAAAGATGGGGCCTGAGCCCCAGCCAACTATATGTACACCAAACATGTTGCAAGAATAGCATAGCTCATAACTATTCACACAGGTTGTAAGAAAAGCACAACTCATAACCATCAGCTGCACCCAATACAAAAGCAGAAAGCAAAAAGAAAAAACAAAAGCAGTCTCAAAAAACACAATGTATCGTCTAAAACAGAGGCAACCGTACCAAAAGTCTAAGAAATCTATAGATATTAATCTAACAACAGAAAATCAGCTCCTTCATGGTACGCCAGTTAAAGGAAACTACTGGCTACTACATCTCGGCATATAATATGATCATATGATAAGTTTACAAGTGATGGGGGATATTAGCAATTATAGCTCTTTCAATAAATTATACATTGCGTGCATATATTCAAGCGTTGGTTATGATTTAGATGAATTACTAAAGGTAATGTATGTGGGGATAAAAATCACATTAAAACTTGATTTGTGTATGTCATCAAATTTTAATCCAGCGTATCTTCTACATTTATGCCATCCACTTGGGAATGCTTACACATACCGTTTGTTATAATACATTTGAAGTTTTAAACCAGCATCCAAATCATGTCAAAGAAAACAACAAACAGTTTAACTATTCCCCAACAAAAACATGCAGACAAAAGAAACTCAAGATAAAAACTGGATAAAAATCACTCACCCGTTGACCCTTTAGCCTCAGGTTCTCTGATATTAAACTATCATAAGCCTTCTTTCTCAATTCCATTTCCTGTTGTTTTACCCAAATCATAAGTGACCGAACCCAATAACCAATTAAGCATTTTAATTATTAAACAAAAAAAATTCTTTTTATTACGGAAAAAAAGCCCACCTTTTGCAGCATATGCTTCTCTTGCAACAATAATTTCTCCTCCTCCTGAAGCTCGCATAATGTCTGCAGACCAAGCCACCAACCCCCAATCATCAATACCAATATCATTCACCCACAATTCTTTTGGGCAAAATTAGTTAAATGCACCTTTGTAGCTATCACCGTAGATAAATGCTAAAATACCACAAAAAACATACCTTTTTCTTCCCTGTCCGCCGAATATCCTTCGCCGCTGAGACACTGAAACCCAACGGCGCCCGATCGATCCCAACCACCTGAAAATCCATCGGGAAAACAATCCACGTGTCAAAACTCAATTGGTCCACCTCGGCCAGGACATGATCCAAGCCTACTACGACCCCAACATCGGATCCTACAAAACAGAGACAATCCTATGGATCTAACGCTAAACTTTCGCCCCTTATATTTAGAGATTAATTCCACGCCCCGTCTCCGTTCTTTTGTGCGGTTTTTGGCCATCATCACAGATGAATGGGCGTGAAATTAAGAAATGACGGGGTGAGGATACCGACCAAATTGAAATTAAGAAATGACGGGGTGAGGATACCGACCAAATTAAGTCGATTTTAATTATTAAAACAACATAGCATTAGAGTGGAGCCCATAACTACCTTCCGCCGGCTCAGCACACGCGAAACCGCACTGGATGATAAAAGAACAGAGAATAGCGAGGAGTCCTGATATTCACAACACACATTTTGCTAGATACTTTATATTTATTTACAATTTTGTCATTATCTTTTACAAGCTTACCACGGAAATGACAAACTTGTAAATATATGTAATGTGACTAGCAAAGTGTGTAACGCGAATATCAGCACTCAATGACGAGCGTAGCGTTCAAACAAGCGCGACGCATTTTGACGAAAATGCCCCTGAGGTGACAGTGGCGTTTTCGTAAATACAGACGAGACGCGGTTGGCTAGTTGGATTCGGAAACTCCCAAGCCGATGAACGTGGAGGGGAGGAGGTCAAGCACTTTGGGTCCGATTACAGAGATGCCCCGTAACTTTATTTTAATTACAGAAAGAGCCTGATCGGGGCTGAAAAGGAAAAAAAATAATCATTCGCGTAATAAAATAATTAAAGAAATTATGAAGGCGAGCAGGCACGTGACCGGAATACCGGCGCTCGCGTCACGAAGCAAAGGCTTTTTACGGTCACTGTCGGATGAGAAAATAAAATAATTTTTTGAAAAAAAAATAAACAATTTCTGCGAAAAACCGATACTGAAACTTCCAGCTGATACATCAACATATGTTTTTATTATTTAAATTAAGTTTTTTTTTGTGAAAAATTCACAAGTTTTTCATGATAATAAAAATCATTGATTAATTCTTCAGAAACCAAAAAGCATTTCCTTTTTAAGCAAATCGGAATTCTGACAATAATAGACTGGATTATAAAAAATTCCAAAAAAAGATAAGATAAAGGGTTTGTTCGTGAAAATAACACAAAAAATACCAAAAAGAACCAGTGCGCTTTCCTTCGGTTCTCGATTGGGGGGGCATATTCGTCAAAAACAAACAAACAAAAAGAGCAAGGAACGGACCTTCGTTTCACAACCACCGCCAGCGCCGCTGACGTTAGCGGCATCGCGGACCCTCCGCCTCTTCTCGGCAGCCGCCACCACCTTTTCCGGCGAGCTGGACCCCTCCTCTCCCCCGCTAGTAGACGCGCCCGAACCGGATCCGGATCCGGAACCGAAGTCGAACGGCGTCGCGGGGCTGCAGGCGGCGGCCGCGTCTGCCTTGGCGAGACGGCCGGTGGCGTCGGCGGTTGTGGGCCTGGATCGCTTGCCGCGCGACCCCCATCGGATGGAGAAGGCGCAGTCAGGCCGGGGGTCGTCGGCGACGAGATCCCGCCACGCCGGGTTCCACCAGGGGTTCCTGAGGCGCGCGATCTGGTGTGCGGCCAGCTCGGCGTAACGGAGGGCGGACTCGAACCAGGACTCCGAGTCCTCGGCGTCGGCCATTTCCACGCTTAAAACGCTCATGAGAGAGGGAAGATGTTTTAGAGAGAGAAAGAGGAGAAATGGGATGAGGAGAAAGAAAAAGGAGAGGTTGGAGGATTGATGAGAGAGAGTGATGAGGGTGTGGGCGACTGCAACCTCGTGTCTATATACTATTTATTCGGAGGGCAGTCGGTTATTCGGGTCTCGGGTGGGGTCTTCTCCGTTCGAGATCCGACCCGCGAAAAGAGCGGGGGGCGGGGGTGAGTGACTCCAGCTGGTTATGATTTTATTATTGGATGTTATTCAAATTTCAATATAAAATGGCTATGATTTCCACGTGGAAAATGATTTGAAGCGCTCGCGCGATTACCTTTAAATAAATGTTTTTCAAAAAAAAAAAAAAATTTATTTGTATGTTTATAAGCGGAAACAGAATTGAATAACACTGATTAGGGATGTCAAAGTACAGTGTTTAGGATACCCACGTATAAAATGGTTATCGTTTTTTATTTAAGAGCTTGTTATTTATTTTCCAGAAAATTTATTTATATCATATCTCCCCTTGCCTTTTGCTTGTGTGTTTCAAAGAGCATTGATATATACACTTCAAAATGATGTGCATAGAGATGACAAATTGTCAAAAGTGGAAACAAAAATTTTAAAATTCATCACATACTAAGCTTCTACACATTTACATATTTACTTATTGTTCAACGCACACATCATACTTACATACTTAGCTACTTATTTCCTTCATGCTTTTGTTTATTTATCAAGCTACATAAACACAAACCAACCACAACTCAAAGTGCTAAACTAATTTTTCGGAGTTTACTTTGATTTGCTGATATCGTCTTGTCGTTTTAATCATGCATTAATGGTTGAAGATCTTACAAAAGAGTCAATTACATAATTAGTTAGTTAATTAGTTAGGTGCATCCACAATTTGTAGCCTAGCTTGTTTGAAACGCCATTGATGTGTTTTCTTTTCTCTACTATTCTTTGCAATGCGGCACAGAAATTCACGCTGGCCTTTAAGCGCTCCGTCACGAGTCAACACTGTGGAATCGGTCTCTTTTAAGTCATTAATAAGGCGGTCAAATAAGTGGTTATTAAAATAAATTTTAAAAAGGGACAATAAAAGAGCAACAAACGTGAGAATTTGATAATAAAACTTAAATTCAATCTAACGCTACAACATTAGGGCCTGTTCCATTGGGTTTCTTTTGGGTTTTATTCGTTGAGAAAGTGGTATTGGGCCACTGTTCACGGGTCATTCGAGGTTGCTTTGCCCGAATCCAACCTCATTTTCTCTCATCGTGTTTCTTTCGACTTCTCTCGTCGCCGCTGCTCTCGTCCCCTCCCCGCTGCTCCTCTCTCCTATGTGGCACCCCCGCTTCCCCCGCTTGGAATCCGCGGGATTCACGGCGATTTCTTCATTTCGCTGAGAAAATTGGGCCCCACAGATGTGCTCACCTCTCTTCTCGCCTTCTTCCCGTGGGTTTCGGTTAGGATCTTCTCAAACCCTAGCGATCTGAGTGGATTTGTGAAGGGGATGAACCCTAGCGTCGATTGCTCCACCGGAGTTGTTCCTATGCCGTGAAGGGGTGTGCCGAGCTTGGTCGGATAACCAACGCTGCGAGCAGAACCCTAGCGTGGATTTTGGGGTTGGTTAGGTCGCCGGAGGCTGCTGAACCTCGTGCGTGCCTTGATTGGCAGCGAGGGTTTGGAATCTGAGGCAATCGGCCTTATCGGTGAGCTTTCTATAGTTTAACTGCGCTATTAACGGCAAGGTATAATTTCTCCATCGCAAATTTTTTTTTGGTTCATTTCCTGCTGCCATTTTGTGCCTAAATGCGATGAACTTTGTTGTATGGGTGTTATTGATGTGCTATCTTGCTGTCGTGTTGTGCATGAGGATAGGGTTTCAAATTTGGCCCCCCTAGGGCATATGCCTGCAGTTTGGGTTGTTGTGTTTACTTGGTTGCTTTAATTCTTTGTATGATGAGTTAATTGTATGATGAATGTAAAGAATTGTGCAGTCTAAAAAGCCCAATGATGATAAAAAAAGTAGGAAAGAATGACATTCGCACACGGTGGATGGCTTGCTAAGATTGTTCCCTTGAAGCCCCATTTAATCTGATCCCCATGTAAAATGAAAGTTTAAGATTTTTGGGGCATTGGTCCTGGTTGTATTTTGAGTGTAAGGGTTGGTAAATTTGGTTCCTGTTTCCAGATTTTTGGGTCAATGCTCCAGGTTGAATTTTGGGTTTTTGTGGTTGATAATTGTGGCTCATGGCCTCTGATTTTTGGAGGCATTGCTCAAGGATAGAGTTTATGTTTATGTGGATGTTATTTTTGGCTCATGCAATCAGATATGGGGGGCTTTGCTCCCTGATGAATTTTGTGTTTAATTGTTACGTAATTTAAGGGACATTGCTCCAGCTTGGTTTTTGTGTTTAGGTGGATGTTAATGTTGGGTCATGTATTCAGAATTTTAGGGCATTCCTTCAGGCTGCAATTGGTGTTTATGTGTTTGTTAATTTTGGTTTTTTGACTCAGATTTTTGGGGCTTTTCTTCAGTATGCATTTTGTGTATATATTGTTGTTAATTGTGGAAAATGGTTTTAGAATTTTGGGTCATTGCTCCAACTTGGTTTTTATGTTTAGGTGGATGTTAATGTTGGGTCATGTATTCAGAATTTTGGGGCATTCCTCCATGCTGCAATATGTGTTAATGTGTTTGTTAATTTTGGGTCATTAACTCAGATTTTTTGGGCTTTTCTTCAGTATGCATTTTGTGTATATATTGTTGTTAATTGTGGAAAATGGTTTTAGAATTTTGGGTCATTGCTCCAGCTTGGTTTTTGTGTTTAGGTGGATGTTAATGTTGGGTCATGTATTCAGATTTTTGGGTCATTCCTCCAGGCTGCAATATGTGTTAATGTGTGTGTTAATTTTGGGTCATTGACTCAGATTTTTGGGGCTTTTCTCCATTATTCATTTTGTGTATATATTGTTGTTAATTTTGGAACATGGATTTATAATTTTGGGTCATTGCTCCAGCTTGGTTTTTCTGTTTATGTGGATGTTAAGTTTGGGTAATGTATTCAGATTTTTGGGTCATTCCTCCAGGCTGCAATATGTGTTTGTGTGTTTGTTAATTTTGGGTCATTGACTCAGATTTTTGGGGCTTTTCTCCATTATGCATTTTGTGTATATATTGTTGTTAATTTTGGAACATGGATTTATAATTTTGGGTCATTGCTCCAGGTTGGGTTTTATGTTTATGTGGATGTTAAGTTTGGGTAATGTATTCAGATTTTTGGGTCATTCCTCCATGCTGCAATATGTGTTAATGTGTTTGTTAATTTTGGGTCATTGACTCAGATTTTTGGGGCTTTTCTTCAGTATGCATTTTGTGTATATATTGTTGTTAATTTTGGAACATGGATTTAGAATTTTGGGTCATTGCTCCAGCTTGGTTTTTGTGTTTAAGTGGATGTTAATGGTGGGTCATGTATTCAGATTTTTGCGTCATTCCTCCAGGCTGCAATATGTGTTTATGTGTTTGTTAATTTTGGGTCATTGACTCAGATTTTTAGGGCTTTTCTCCATTATTTATGTTGGGTATATATTGTTGTTAATTTTGGAACATGGATTTATAATTTTGGGTCATTGCTCCAGGTTGGTTTTTCTGTTTATGTGGATGTTAAGTTTGGGTAATGTATTCAGATTTTTGGGTCATTCCTCCAGGCTGCAATATGTGTTTGTGTGTTTGTTAATTTTGGGTCATTGACTCGGATTTTTGGGGCTTTTCTCCATTATTCATTTTGGGTATATATTGTTGTTAATTTTGGAACATGGATTTATAATTTTGGGTCATTGCTCCAGGTTGGTTTTTATGTTTATGTGGATGTTAAGTTTGGGTAATGTATTCAGATTTTTGGGTCATTCCTCTAGGTTGCAATATGTGTTTATGTGTTTGTTAATTTTGGGTCATTGACTCAGATTTTATGAAGCAAATCAACAGAAGAAACCACAATGGAACATGCCCTTAGTGTTTTGTGATTTGTATTAGAGTTTTGGGGTTTTATGGCTACTTGTTTGAATTTTTTTATGTTGTTTTCTTTTTGGGATCAGTGTATCAGATTTTATGGTGCATTTTATGGGGTGAGACTGCAGGAGCAACGGTAAAGCAACCGCGTGTGTGACTATGAATACTCATTATGTCTGAGGGCTAGTGATTTGGATATGCACAATTTTATTTGAACTGTGTAACTCATATGTATTATGTTATGTATATAATTAACATTAAATATATGTGTTATTAAATTAAGGGTGACATGGATACACAAGGAGACCATACGGCCTGTGAGTTATGTACCGCTGCAGCGGCCGCAATATCGTTTGTCGTAGTCGCTTTACAACTCCACGCAAATGCTAGGGCTGCACCTATACCAAGAGAGCCCTCTGCTATGCGGGATCTGCATAGAAAATCCCATATGCGGAGAATTCTGTGGGGGTCTGAAAGTAGCTGTTTGGACTACTTACGGATGCGAAGATATGCTTTCATGAATCTTGCAGCATTAATGCGTCAGCGAGATCTTCTCAAGGACACTATACAGGTATCCATCGAGGAGCAGTTGGCCATGTTCCTGCATATTGTAGGTCACAAGTCCAAGAATAGGGTAATGCAAGTGGATTTTATTAGGGGAGGGGGGACAGTAAGCAGGTATTTTAACAAAGTAATGGGGGCAGTGTGTGCAATTCGGGATATATACCTGAAGCAAGCTGCTAATGAGACGCCACCAGAGATAGTCAATAACCCCAATTGGTTCCCATTTTTCAAGGTATGTGGGCTTACCTGTATATGTCTAAGTCTAATAAGTATCGTCTTGATGATTGAAAATTGGGCTCATTGATTACGTTGTAGGACTGCATTGGTCTCATTGATGGGACTCACATAGATGCCATGCTCCCAGCCAGTCTCGTATCCCGCTTTAGAGGTCGTAAAGGGGTTACACAGAATGTGCTAGCAGCTGTTACTCCAAATAAAAGATTCACATACGTACTGGCCGGGTGGGAAGGATCCGCAAATGATTTTACGGTCCTGAAAGATGCTTTGTCTAAACCACCCCCCCCCCCCCCCCGGGGGGGGCTGCGAGTGTATGAAGGTAATCGGCATAAATGTACATTGACATACGAAATACTTCTATCAAAGATCGTTGGCTCATTAATTGGGTTATGTTTTCGACTGCAGGTAAATATTACATGTGCGATGCTGGGTATACAACAATGCCAGGGTTCATATCGCCATACCGGGGAGTTAGATACCATTTGAAGGCCATACTGATCGGGTTCCTAGAAACCGAAGAGAGCTATTCAACCTACGCCATTCTACCTTACGATCAAAGATCGAGTCGACATTTGGTATCCTAAAGAACAAGTTTAAAATAATGACAGCCAAGCCTCACTACGCATTCAAACGTCAGGTCGAAATCGTACTTGCTTACAGTGTTTTGCATAATTACATCCAAATAGAAGATCCACATGACCCCCATCTAACTGAAGATGGAGATGGGGTTGAGGAGGCTGTAGATGGTATCGATGAGCTTGATGATGATGTTATGGATCTGTCCCAACAGTTGCCCGTTCGAGAACAAACCGAACAACGTGATCAATGGAAAATGCGTAGGGAGCAGATTGCTTGGGATATGTGGGTGGACTTCTGTAACAAAAATAATAACTGGAACACTATAGAGCATGTGCTATGAGGGGGTCGGCGTATATTATTGCCTCCTATGACTGAACATTTTATTTCTTTTATCAGACAATTGCATTAGTGTTGCTTTGTTGAGTTTTCCAAAAAATTCCATGCATTTGCGTACCCACTATTTCCTTTACACTTATGCAATTTTATATTCGAATGCAGTATAGGTCATGTTATAGGTAGGCTGGATGGTTATATTGTTTACAACATTGCATTTTCAATTTAATTTGATTATGTTGTAGGGATGGAAGGCTCGTCAAATGCTGGTCAGGGGGGTGACCCAAACCGTCCTGGGCGTGATCCCATGCTCCCCAGCTATGATACTGTATATGGGACACAATGGGTAGATGCTGACAGAATGGTTGACCCAATTGTCAACCGACCAATTCCCAAGAGGATGCAAACGATGCCCTATCACATGCATGGCTTCCAATCAGGTGGGCTTGTGTACCCATCAGGTGGGCATGGAATGGGATATCCACAATATCCAAATTTCAACATGCCTATGCAAATGCCAATGCAGATGCCATCGCCACCTGGAATGGGGTATATGAATATGCTGCAAGGGGGATAGCAAGCCTCGTATAGAAGCCCAGCTTCCCCTCAAGGTGGACGTCGGGCCGGCCCGGCCCGAAGCCCGCCGGGCCGGGCCACGGGCCGGCCCGGGGGGTGAAAACCCCCCAAGCCCGGCCCGTGGCCCGGCCAGGCGGGCCGGGCCCGGGCCGGCCCGGTTTTTTGCCCAATAATTAAAAAAAGAAAAAAAATTTCAAAATCTTTTAAAAAATATTAAATCATTTTAAATTAATTTTTAGCCCGAAATTCACGAAGGTCCCGGGTTGAACCTTTAAATTTCATTAATTAAAATTTTTTTTGAGGGGGGGGACTTACATTGGCCAGCCTTACCCCTCGTCCAAAAGACCAAAATAACCCTCCAATATGACCATTTTATGGCTGTTGGGACGGTTTCTTGGTCATTTTGGCAGAAATTGACCTAACTACCCCCCAATATAGCTGTTTATGGTTGTTGGGGGGTATTTTGGTCAAAAGACCAAAAAAAACCCCCCAACAGCCATAATATGGCTATTGGGAGGCGGGGCGGGGCGGGCCGGCCCGGCGGGCCGCGGGGTGGGCAAATGCCCGGCCCGTCGGGCGGGCCGGGCCTGGTCAACGGCCCGGCCCGGGTTGACCGGGCCGGGCCGGGCCGAGCCGGCACGAAAACCGGGCCGGGCGGGCCGGGCTCCGGGCCGGCGGGCCATTTGGCCACCTTGAGCTTCCCCACCTGCATTCGCTATGCCTACGCCACCTAGTGGCAATGAACAAACCCCCGGCAGTGACGCTTCTAGGAAGTCGAGCCGACGTAGCGAAGATGCAGATGGGTCTGTTTCAAGCCCCCAAAAGAAGTCGAAGCAGCATGCATCGTCAACAAAACAAAACAAACTTTGGACGAATGCTTACGATGAAACCCTCATTCCATTCCTTGCGGAGCTTGCACGGCAGGGGTATAAAGCTGATAAGTCTTTCAAAAATACAGCCTTCACTGTCGCCGCAGCGGAAATAAATAACACCCATGGGACTTCCTTCTCAAGTGTTAATGTGAAGAATCACATGAAATCGTTGAGGAGACGTCTCAAAGACGTTCAGGAGTGCATGGTCCTAAGCGGAGCCGGATGGGATGCGGAGAATAATGTCATTACACTTGATCTCAAAACGTATGATACATGGGCGGCGGTAATTCCTTCTACCTTTTACATATGCTATGTGATACTACATTAAATATAGCTTTGCATGCCCGTTATCATATTTGATATTGTAATTGTTCAGGCTAACAATCGGCTACGGGCTTACGTGAACCATCTACTGCCATGGTATGAAGATCTTGTTACCATCATTGGTGATGATTCTACGAAGGGGGATTTAGCACAGGGTGTTTTTGAAAGGTTTGGTGGAGAGTTTCATGAAGGCGGAGGCGAGGGAGAGCCCGTAAGTCACGAGCCAATTCATATAGATTCACCACCACACAACGTCACGGAAGAGATTCCCACCCAAGCTAGCACCGGGCCTACTAATCAGGGAGGGCCAAGTCATTCAAACCCACATGCGATGGGTAAAAAGAAACCACGCAGACGGGGCATGGTTCAAGATCTCGACATCATGCGGGAAATATCAGAAAACATGAAAGAGGTCGCGGATGCTATAAGGTCCGCACACGCACATTGGACCAAACCGCTTGCCAAGCATGTCTACGAGTTTACCGAGTATACCCCGGGTATATTGTTAAAGGTCTTCAAGGCCCTGCACAACGATGAGATGGAGTCACACAGCTTTTTGGTCTTGCCTCATGAGGCGCGTAAAATGATGATAGAAGAGATAGTTGCGGGGTTTGATTTGGACTAGGAGGCTAGCTGGCTGGGATGGGAAGATGTTTGAGCGGGGACGATGTTATGTTGGGGGAGATTTGGACGGGGGGTTGGAAAAGGATTCAACATGTGTTTACGAGGGTTTTGGTGGATGGCTTAGTGTAATTGTTTTTGGTGCAGTGCTACTTGTGTGAGTATGTGTTGATGGGGGGTTTTGGGTTATGGGTCAATGTAGCATTTTGTGTTGCATGTATCCATGCTGAAGTTTGTTTGTGAGGGATGTTAAATAGCTTGTTTGGGCTTTGCTCCAGGTATAAATATGTGTTTTTTGGTTGTTGGTTTTTGGTTATTGGCATCAAGATTTTGAGGCATTGCTCCAGGCTGCACAATGTGTGAATGGGTTGTTAAATTTGGAGCATGGCATCTGATTTTTGTTGCATTTCTCCAGTTTATTCTCCTTTGTTTGCCATGTTAAATTTTGGATCATGGCATATGATTTTTTTGGCTTTGCTGCAGGCTGCTGCATGTGTGGCTGGGTTGTTAAATTTGGATCATGGCATCTGAAATTTTGTGGCATTTCTCCATTTTATTCTCCTTTGTTTTCCATGCTAAATTTTGGATCATGGCATATGATTTTTGTGGCATTACTGCAGGCAGCACAATGTGTGACTGGGTTGTTAAATTTGGAGTATGGCATCTGAATTTTGTTGCATTTCTCCAGTTTATTCTCCTTTGTTTGCCATGTTAAATTTTGGATCATGGCATATGATTTTTTTGGCTTTGTTGCAGGCTGCAGCATGTGTGACTGGGTTGTTAAATTTGGATCATGGCATCTGAAATTTTGTGGCATTTCTCCATTTTATTCTCCTTTGTTTTCCATGCTAAATTTTGGATCATGGCATATGATTTTTGTGGCATTGCTGCAGGCAGCACAATGTGTGACTGGGTTGTTAAATTTGGAGCATGGCATCTGAATTTTGTTGCATTTCTCCAGTTTATTCTCCTTTGTTTGTCATGTTAAATTTTGGATCATGGCATATGATTTTTTTGGCTTTGCTGCAGGCTACTGCATGTGTGACTGGGTTATTAAATTTGGATCATGGCATCTGAAATTTTGTGGCATTTCTCCATTTTATTCTCCTTTGTTTTCCATGCTAAATTTTGGATCATGGCATATGATTTTTGTGGCATTGCTGCAGGCTGCACAATGTGTGACTGGGTTGTTAAATTTGGAGCATGGCATCTGAATTTTGTTGCATTTCTCCAGTTTATTCTCCTTTGTTTGCCATGTTAAATTTTGGATCTTGGCATATGATTTTTTTGGCTTTGCTGCAGGCTGCTGCATGTGTGACTGGGTTGTTACATTTGGATCATGGCATCTGAAATTTTGTGGCATTTCTCCATTTTATTCTCCTTTGTTTTCCATGCTAAATTTTGGATCATGGCATATGATTTTTGTGGCATTGCTGCAGGCAGCACAATGTGTGAATGGGTTGTTAAATTTGGAGCATGGCATCTGAATTTTGTTGCATTTCTCCAGTTTATTCTCCTTTGTTTGCCATGTTAAATTTTGGATCATGGCATATGATTTTTTTGGCTTTGCTGCAGGCTGCTGCATGTGTGACTGGGTTGTTACATTTGGATCATGGCATCTGAAATTTTGTGGCATTTCTCAATTTTATTCTCCTTTGTTTTCCATGCTAAATTTTGGATCATGGCATATGATTTTTGTGGCATTGCTGCAGGCTGCACACTGTGTGACTGGGTTGTTAAATTTGGAGCATGGCATCTGAATTTTGTTGCATTTCTCCAGTTTATTCTCCTTTGTTTGCCATGTTAAATTTTGGATCATGGCATATGATTTTTTTGGCTTTGCTGCAGGCTGCTGCATGTGTGACTGGGTTGTTACATTTGGATCATGGCATCTGAAATTTTGTGGCATTTCTCCATTTTATTCTCCTTTGTTTTCCATGCTAAATTTTGGATCATGGCATATGATTTTTGTGGCATTGCTGCAGGCTGCACAATGTGTGACTGGGTTGTTAAATTTGGAGCATGGCATCTGAATTTTGTTGCATTTCTCCAGTTTATTCTCCTTTGTTTGCCATGTTAAATTTTGGATCATGGCATATGATTTTTTTGGCTTTGCTGCAGGCTGCTGCATGTGTGACTGGGTTGTTACATTTGGATCATGGCATCTGAAATTTTGTGGCATTTCTCCATTTTATTCTCCTTTGTTTTCCATGCTAAATTTTGGATCAATGCATCTGATTTTTGTGGCATTGCTGCAGGCTGCACAATGTGTGAATGGGTTGTTAAATTTGGAACATGGCATATGATTTTTGTTGCATTTCTCCAGCCTGCTGTTACTTTGTTTGACATGTTAAATTTGGCTCATGGAATCTGATTTTTGTGGCATTGCTCCAGGCTGCAGTTGATATGTATGGGTGGTTAATTTTGTATCTTTTAATCATAATGTTGTGGCATTGCTCCAGTCATTGCTCTAGGCTGCAGATTGGTTGGCAAGGCTCCTTGTTATGGATTACCTATAGCCCAATGATGAAGATGCTTATTTGATCCCTATGTCCCTCGGTTATGCATATATAGTTGGTATTAGGCTGGATGGTTCCATTACTCCCCAATGATGTATATTAGTGAGATACATTGAAAATCAAATGAAATGATACGGACGGTATGCATCGGTATATGAGATGAGCGGATGTTAACTGAGGGGGTGATATGTGATGGAGCAACTTCCTATTACCAACTATTTATCATGATATAATTAATTTCTATCTGAGGGCTTATGTATGTTTTGCATATATCCAGCAATCTGGAGCAATGCCACAAAAATCTGATACCATGATCCAAAATTAACAACCCATACACACATACTGCAACCTGGAGCTATGACCCAAAAACCAACTTCTGCCCGATGATGATGAACAATAAATGCGAAAATTGACCCTCGGAAAAGAAGATATAGGGGTATTTGGCTGGAAGGTTCATTTATAATGAGCAACCGTCATATACCTTCTGCTGTTCATGCTAAATAACATGTTTACCTGAGGGCACAAGTCAAATATTTTTTATTTGACTTGGGTATGGACCAAGTTGGTATGGTGCAATTTCCTTGTGGGGATTGTTTGGTTTTCGCAAATGTTAAATTTTTTTCATTTTATTTCTGGGATTTTATGGATTTATACGTTTATTCTTTGGTTTCTTCATTTCTATGTTTCAATTTGAGGTGTCGCTTCTTGATGCACTTCTCTATGTATCCTTGCTGCATAAATTTTTTTCCATTATTTATTTGTATATATGTTGCATGCCTCCGTTGTCAATCTTTATTTCTTGCAAGGTACAAATGAGCACCGGTTCCAGCCAGTCTGTTATTTCCAGACCCAGACTTCCTACAGGGTCGCTGTTGGATCCAGATGATGATGACAGCAGGTTTTGCCATTGTCGGATACGGGTTCCCAGGAGGACATCATGGACCACAAATAATCCTGGCTGTCGCTTTTGGAGCTGTCCTGTGCGAGGGAATAATAAATGCAACTACTACGAATGGAAGGATCCGCCTCACTCAAAGTGGTCCACTTATGTGATACGACAGTTGCTTGATGAGCTTGCAAGAAGCCCGACCCATGCATCCTCTTCCACAGCGGTATTTGATAGGCGGCTTTTGGAGATTGATGGGCGGTTGGCTAGGAAAATGGACACCATTCTCTCCGAATACAATTGGATCAAGTTGGTTTTGTATGCGATCTTAGGCTTCCTGCTTTTTTTGTTAATGTTGTTTATTATCGCCCTTAAAATGTAAACATTTATTTCTGTATGTTGGGCTAGTCAGATGAGACTTGTAATATGTATATTATAAGTATTTTGTAAATATTGGCTATTTTGGAATGTGATTTTGGTTTGTTATAGCTGATATGAGCTTATCGGTGAGAATTTAAAAATTCACACCATGTTTTGCTACCAGTTCAATAAATTGTTTTTTTCTGTTGGTTGCGTTGCTTGTCGTTCTTCTGTTTCTAATTATTCGGCCTTATTCATTTAAATATTCCTTTGTTAAATTCGGTTTTTTTAAATTTAATTACGTAAATTGTACTTATATATTTTATTTAATATTAATTTATTTCATATTTACTAGTTATTTCATTATTAATTATTTAACATTTGGGTATTCACAAGTAATGTGCCCAAATTCGGTTTGGGGGTAATCTCACCTCAAATAACCATAACCAACTTTCTCACTTTCCTCAACCAACTTTCTCAATACCCATATAACCAAAGAAACAAATTACTTTACTATGGGCCCCACATACAAAACTCCTCTCCACTTTCCAACCCAAAGCAACCAAAAGAAACCAAAAGAAACACACTACTCCTCTTCTCTCTCTTCACTCATTTCTCCTAGGATTTACTATTCCCAACAGTAAATCCTCCATCAAAAGAAACCCAATGGAACAGGCCCTTACGGGCATGAGAGGGAGTGATGCGGTCGTGTGCAACAGGGTCCGAACGATTCTCAGGTTTTCGGTTTATGGGCCGTCACTGGATCCGCACGCGGTGCCACAATGAAGAGCGTTAGCGAGTTGACCCGGACATGACATCGGCTTAAACTCACTCGACACTCAAATAAGATCATGTAGGGTAGTCGATAAAATAAACGAAATAAGAGTTGAGTATTGATGATGGGTAAGCTCACCTTCGCCCAAATGGGGGTGCTATTTATAGAGTTTATTAAAAGATATTTTGACCACAATTGTGAATGTTTGGCTTCTGGCACATGTGTCTTTGGTAACTGTTAAAGCCAAAAATGACCGAGACAATTGTCAAGCTGAGGTGGGCCCTTCGCACTGAGTCGGAGCCTCTTCAGCGAGTGAAGTGGGACCCTAGGTTAGGAGAACCTGTGTCACGGTCTATTTTCGATCGTACGCTTTTCGTGCACGTACTCTTGTTCGTACATGTATTTATTTTGGACCTTACTTGTATCCGAAACCTATGATGTTACATGCCGTTGTGACCCTCTAGAAGAGTGTTAATTTGTGGAAATATTTTGGAACGTCATTTTATGGGTCGTTCCCCTACAATTTGACTTTGTTTGAAGAGGCGTCATGATTTTCACTTTTGTCGTGAGATCTTTTTATTTTTTAGTTTCGTTTCTCGTCGCCAAACTTGTGATCGATCTCTTTAGTTTCGTTTCTCTCGTCGACACGGTCGTCCCGGTATTTTTCTCATAATTATCTGGTACCGTTTGGCCCGCCTTTTCACTAATTTCCTCATTAATTAATGATTTAGCCTAAGTTTTCACATGATTAAATCTCCGAGCTAGACTCACCCTCTTTTTCCCTTATCTGTACCCTACCCTCTCACACACTCTCTCCCATTTACCCACAAACTACCCTATATCCCAAGTTGTTTAGCATGGGAGAATCTCACCTATCACACCCAAAACAGAAATTTACTATTCTCTCCTCTATTTCAACCATCTCCTTATCTCCACTCTCTTCTAATTCCTTAAGTGCACCCTCTATCAAACCCTAAATAGCAAACTCAACACATTAAAACTCGAGAAGCCCTAGGCTGCGTTTCATCACGCGTTCTTCTTTGTTTTGCACCGCCAGCATCATCACGAAGCCGCCTTCGACTTTCTCTCCTCCACCCATCCCTCCCCGACCTTTCCTCCGGCCAACCATCGCCTGAACCCCGCCTGCTCTGCCGGAAAACACCAAGCACTGACGACCCCACAGCATGTGAGACCTCCAAGCGCTGCAGTGCCGCCTGCTGCTGCTGCTGCGCCGCCAGGCATCACCCCGCCCAGCCACGTGACGACAGCGCTCTCCGGAGCTGTCATGACCTCTCCGACGATCCAAACCCCCACAGACGGCGTTGTAACCCTCCCCACGGTGCAGCAGCGCAGCAGAACACGCAGAAGCGTCGCTGCTGTCCACGACGCCGCCCCGCACTGCTATATCCACCGCCTGGAGCTGACAGTGGCGCCGCCGAGCCCCGTCCGTGTCAGCGCGACCCCTATCGCGCGAAGCAACTCCCCTAACCGTGGAAACGACATGTGAGAGCTTACCGGGTTGTTGTCGACTCCCATCACATCGCTACGACGTCTCTCTATCTCTGTCCGCCGCTGTCCGTCACGTAGCAACCCCGGTAGCGTGGAGCTACTCTTCCTACGGTTCGTAACATTCGTTATAACACGTTAATATCAGTTGCTAACAGTTTTGGAACCATTAATAGATGATGAACGAACTTAATAAATTGGTGCTTACATGCTAGTAACTTTAAAAATGGCATTATCATGACAATATGTAGTGTAGACATCTTGTATGCGTGACTTCTAGCTAATGATAGCCTAGGTTGCTTGATAATTTGTTGTATGCTTATTTGTACTAGCAACTTAACATATTTAGTGTTGGGGTTTTGGCGGTCCCCAGAGCTCGGATATGTGTCCGTCCTAAGTCGAACGGACACAGGGGCACAAAAGCGCAGCGGAAATCGAAAACAAAATTTTCTAGACTAGCTAAACTATTTAGCTAGTCTCTGAGGGAGACAGAATCTAGCCCGATCTATGCCAACTTGGGGTGGATTTGACCACCCCAAGAGGAATCTAATCTAAAGCGACTAATTAAATCTACACTAAAATTACTTAACCACATACCCGGAATCTTGGCCCTGGAGCAGGCAAGATGTACCGCACCGTCTTCAGAAGATCCTCGTGGCCGAGCCGCCTTGACTCGATCCACCTGAGCCGCCTCGCACCCTCGCACCAATCCGCCCGAACCGACTTTCGCCTCTGAGCCGATCACACGCGGTAGAAAGTTTCACTTGAGAAGAACCCGCGTCTTAGACGTCCGGATCAAAATCCAAACCCCCTTCGTAGTCTTGCTAGGACTACTCTGGAGAATAGGAAGAGAGATAGAGAATAGTTTAGTCGCCGATCGAGCTTGCTCTAAAATTCTGGAGCTACTCGATCGATGACTTGGTGTTTTTTCAACGAAGAGAGTGCACCCCTATTTATATAGGGAGTCGGCACTCACTCTTTCGTTGCGAGCAATGTGGGACTATTGATAATTTGGAGAAAATTCAATTAAGCTAATTTAGCTTAATTTAAAGTTTAGTGAGCTTTTCTCAAAAGCAAACTTTAACTAATTAATTCTCTCCGATCATTAAACTTTAGACACCAAACAAGCTATCAATCCGAAGGGCTTCGAATGTTGAACGCGTAGGAATCGACGGTGACGAATTTCGACTTCGTTTGACCCCTCAAACAATTGCCCAAAGTTGGGCAAATAATCGATTTTCGTAGCCGTCATTTGGGGTTTCAAAAAACCCTAAATAAGTTGCGGGCGCGCCCACCCAAGGAGACAAGGGCAGGCCATACGCCCGCTGGGCAGCGAGCGTGCGCCCGCTGCCGCAGCAGGCGCTGGCCCGCTGTACTGTAGCGGGCGCCTGCCTACTACAGTCAACGGGCCATGCCCGCTGCTGCAGCGGGCTGCGCCCGTTTGCCTTTATCTATGGGCTTGTTAGCCCAGTGGGTCTAACTCACTTCGCCTTGGACTGTTTTCGCGTTTCTGGGCTCGTTTGAGCTCCGATTTGGATGCGGTTTGAACCTGTGTTTAGACCGGGACGATCCCGTCAGCCATGTAACCCTTTCCAATATGTTTGATCCTACTAAATTTGTCGTAACCAATTTACGACACGTTTAATTTTTGGTTTGCATCAAATGCAACATTTGTCCTTATTGCTATTGCGACTAACTTTCACAACTTGACTTGTGAATATTAACTATTCAATATCATCAAATGATTTTCTCTCAATTAATCTTCCTATTACTAAGACACGAACACTACTCGGTGTGAGACCCTACAGCCTGACCTTACTACAGGTTGGGGCTCGGAACCCCTAGACGACGGTCACTACGAGCAGTAGCTGTCGTCCTTGTTTCAGAATCATCATAACGTGATCGACGCTTTGACAAAAGCATCATTGGGTTTATATTGGCTGTGTCAGTGATGAATTCCGTTAGCTATAGTCCCTTCGTCAAGATTGTGTTCCTGTTGGCCTAGGGTATGGTTTACTGTCAACCCTATTAGACAACATTGGTCATATACGGCGGTCTTTGTTGTATACACGTTGTACTTCTTACAACGTACCCCGGCCGAGGATTAACACAAAGATCGTACTGAGCCTGTAACACTAACTTCCCTTTAACGGAAGTGACGAATCCCATCTTAGTCATCTACTCACCTCGAGAGCTTCAGGTGCAACTCAACCTAAGATCTTTCAGCAGGCCTAGCCTCGAAGCTAGATCATAGGTCTAAGCTACACCGTTCACTCACAGGTTTGTACAAATGACTTCAGGTCTTAAGGATCAGCTTACCTATCATCACCCTAGAGTTATTAAAGACAGTTTAGTTAAAGTCAACTATTTAATAACTCTAATTTGGTCGTTCAGTGAACTCATTCTCCAATGAGCACATGTGTCTCGTCTCCGACTTCACCAAGTCGAATGACTATGAGATCATCATTACCCTAAGGTAAGACTAAGACACAGTGGTCTATCCGATGTGTCGATATTCAGTTCTCGACACATCTATGACCACGAACCGTTTAAGACTTACGTTTATATTCGGTCGCTTACTTACTCATAATCGAGATCTCTTCTAGATACGTAAGGACCTAACTATAAGTCTATGGATATTATCTAAGTATATTAATACGAACAATTTATACTTAGAAAAATAGGTACCATATACAGTATGAACAAGACGTATACTTTGGATAAATTGCCTTATGGGCATATATTCTCCTACACCTCCCACTTGCACTTAGGCTATTTATCTCGGTATCTCATACCGATATAGCATATCAGTCACATTGACATTTATATGACAAACTTAAGAGTGGTTTTACTAACGAGTATCTACAACGAATTTTAATGGATTAATAATACATCTCTTGATCAAACAGGGTTGCTCCTTTGGAAAAATGATCTGGATCAATTTTTCCTATCTTTGTATAGCTAAAAATTAGCTTATACAATCTAGATGTAGGGTCTAACATTATAATATATAAGTCAGTCTCAGCTCATTCCACTTTTCTTGTGTCAATATGTCAAGTACATACATGACACCCTAAGTCTCTATATATACGATTAAATCAAAACAATTTTGATTCAATGTTTTATATAGATGATTTGTTTAAGGTGGAAATCCTTTTTACTTAGTCCGAAAGACCGGAACCAAGTATACGAGCTGGCTCCCACTGACTTTAAGAATTACCTGGTTAAATACTTCAATATTATATCTAAATCAAATTTAGATTATATATACGAAGATATAACCATTTGGTAAGTGCTTTAGATGGAATGTACTAGTGTCAGGTTCGGTTTGACGAATGATTCAAGTCAAGACCGGTTTAAGGAATCTTGACATTGACTCACTCAATCAAACGTCCTATATTGTACTTTTCCCTTAACCACATTTAATATTAACTCTTTAATAACTAAATGCAGTTTATTAAGAATTAATCTTAATATGCGGATAATTGTAATCCTACACAATTAATACGCCCCTGGAACCTATACTTAACTACCAATTGACTATAACATTAAGTCAGCTCAAAAATCAACATTTTCCGAAGCTTTGCATCATAATTTCGAGAATTTCCACAATCAACTCAGAAAGCCACAATCATAGAAAATTTAAGCCAATCAAATTTCAACTCAACAGAAAACGCAATTTCCGAGACATTCATAAAACAACGGATTCATTAAGATGAACCGTAATTTGTTTATCCAATAAACTTTGAGTGTAGAACACTCAATCATTGTTTTCAACTTTCAAGAAATGATACATTTTATTTTAAATCAAATTTAGTATCATCTCCTTCTCGATCATGTCTCTTGAAGTCGTTGAACGACCCCAGCAGCAACGATTGCTCAGATTGCCGACCGTCCTCCGCACTTCTCCCAATCTTCGCTTCATTTCAGCCACATGTATACATTACACAGATGTCTTTAGTATCTCATACTATGTGATTGAAAATAATTGCGTTTTATTGAATTTAATTTGTACCTGAAGTAGAGGCATCAGTATGCCCCTTCTTCTTCTCTGCAAGATAGATCTTACAGTTCCTCTTCCAGTGGCCAATCTTGTGGCAATGGAAGCACTCAGATTTTGACGGGTCCCCTTTAGTCTTTTTCTTCCCTTTCTTTGCCTTTGCAGGTTGCGGGACCTGCCTCTTCTTACCCGTGCCTTTCGGCTGGTTGGAAGAAGCAAAGCCAACAACCAATGCGGTCGGCTTCTTCTCAATCTCCTCAAACTGCCTAAGCATATTGAGGAGACCAGGAAGATCCGTTTCAAGACTGTTCATTATAAAACCAGTGATGAAAGGCTTAAACTCGGGAGTTAAAGACTTCAGGATAATGTCCACGGACATCTCATTGTCCAGGACAAATCCTAACTGGGCGGCGTCCTCTACGTACCAGATCATCTTGATAACATGATCTTGTACTGGCACTGCCTCCATCTTTGTGCCCCAGAGGTTGCTGGTGGCTTCGAACTTGGCAGCTCGAGATCGCTTGCCGTATAACTCTTGTTCATTGAGAAGCATACTTTGAACATCCATATGTTCATGCTTCCTCTGCAGCTCGTTACTCATCGAAGCCAGAGTAAGGCACTTGGCCTTCTCTGCATCTATCCTTCTCTGCATCCCTCTGGTATAATTTGTAGGCTTCCTGTAACGACTGCTTTTCATGTATTTGGATTTATTATAATATAATATATGTTTTGGTGAATTTTCTCCTCATGTGTGGTTTTCGTCTCCGTAGCTTTCATTTTCGATCGATTCGTCGTATTTTCTCGTTTCTTCCTTAGGATCGTCGATTTCAAAGTATGTCATTCGTGATGGACTTCATAACGGTCGTATCTTACTGTTAGATCAAGCCTAGGAGTCTTAGGAATCGATCCCGGGGCCCCGCGCTCCGTATCGGAACTTTCTGTGCTCATTAGCCGGTATAAGAAGGGGCACCGACCGACTAGATGACGATCCAGTCGGTCGGCAATCCTTCTTGGACCGACTAGTTGGCTTTCTAAATTTCTCAGGAGTTACTGTTTATCGTTAGTCGGTCTAAGAACGTTGGTTGACCGACTAGGTTGCAAACTAGTCGGTCAGCAATGATTCTTGAACCGACTAACTCATCATATTATTTTTGTATCAGTTACTGTTTACTCTTAGTCGGTCTAAGAACGTTCATCGACCGACTAGATGCTAAACTAGTCGGTCAGTACTTGTTCATGGACCGACTAACTCTAAATCCTATTTTCGTTCAGGAGTTACTGTTTGCGCTTAGTCGGTCTGCGTTGGTCGACCGACCGACTAGTTGCCAAACTAGTCGGTCAGTGGTTGCTCTTTGACCGACTAACCAGTGTTGAAACCCTAATTTTTGGGCAGCCGCCAGCTCAACCTATTTAAACCCAACCCAAACGATTTCATCTTCTCCAACACGACCCAAAACCCTAAAATCTTCCCCCTTGAGCCCCCATCTTCCTCCAAGCTTCAATCCTTCATTCCAAGCCCTAAATCCATCATCCAAACCATCCATTCACCCTATCTACCTCTCATCTTCCCCAAAATCTCACCAAATCCATCAAAATCCACAAATCCCCCAAAACCCTAGTTTCCCCAAACTTCTCCAATCTTTTCCAGATCTGATCCTAGGGTTCCCCGGAGTGTTTCTTCCGCCTCCTCTCGGTAAGAAATCGATCTACTGTTGTTTTTATAACTTATTTATATTTTTATGAAACCATAATAAATTTCATGTTGTTTGGTGTTTGTTCCCCCATAACAGCGATTTCCCCGTAGATTGGCATCCGTGTGACGAAGTGGTCGTCATCCCCGGTGCTAGGTAAGTGAAACTTGCCACTTAGGGTTTAGGCCATTTTCTTGTTGTAGGCGTAAAAGAGGCTAGGCGACGAAATGATACTCGCCTAGGCGCAAATTGGGGAATTAGCTTGACAACAAAGCTAATTCCGACATTTAGCATGTTGCACAATTACCATGTCATGTTTACTTTCCATTAACGGTACGCGAATAAATTGTCATGTCATTGCATTCCTTAAGTGTTGCCGTGATTGCGTAGCTTCGCTACAATGTTGTGTTCCTGGCTCGTGTTCCAGAAGCGAGCCCTGTAGTTGCTAACCCCAACGCTCGATATATTGAATTGTGAACTAAGAAACAAGCTCTCGTGCGGGGCAACCCTGGCTCACTTGCTGGGCTCATGTGCAGGGACCCTGGCTTGTTTAGTGCGGGATGGGGTAAGGGTTAAGCGGCCAGGCAACTGGGGGTCTGTTTGATCAACAACTGCAGTTGTAAGGCGTAAACTCTTTGGGGGTGGGGTAGTGTTTAGTGCCGATCGGTCTGAATGTTGTACCATTCAGCGAAGGGCGTAAACACCTACAACAATGTGAATTGATTGAGAATGTTAGTAGCGTGGCTACTCTTGTCTTGTCTTGTCTTGTCCCGATAATTGTTCTCTTGTACAAATTGTCTTGCCATGTTTTAAATTGTGCACTCATGTTATAACTGCCAAGTCATGCATACTAAACTGCTAGGTTGCTAGTTGCCTTACTTTCAGTTTCCTTGCCCAAGTCTTTTAGACTTGCTGACATGTGCCCCCTTTACTCTTTTGGGTGACACATGTTAGATCCTGAGCCCGAGTACCTCGTTGAGGACAAGGTGTCTGCTGACGCCGAGCCCGAGCTTGTGTTTGACGGGGAGTACGTGGACACTGGGGACTAGTCCTAATGTCTTCGTTGTGTTTTACTTTTGTTAGACAGTTGTTTTGTTATCTGTGCGTAGCACCTATACTTTGTTATGTTGATGCTTATGTTGGCCTTGTTCTGGGCCCTTAGACTCTTTTCTTTTAGCCTGGTGGCTTTTCTGGATGTTGAACTTATTTTCATGTTGGACATTATTTGAGATCATGAGATTTTATTACAGTCTCTCCTTGTATTATTATTGTTGTTCCGTTGTGGTTACAGGGACCTGCTTATGTTTTATTGACGCTTATCGGGTTTGGGGCTTCACAGCTCCACTCTCGTGCGGACCTTTTCACGCCTCGCCTCCATTTTAGGGAAGCGGGTCGTGACAGGTTTTAGTGGTGGCCCATGCAGGTCTTTCTGTAACTGCGATTTTTGGAATAGCGATAATAATATTAGAATGTCCAATAAACTAAGTTCGACGTCCGAGTCATAAGCTATGAGTCTAATCTGATTCGTTTTCTGTGTCACTAGATGGCAGGAAGGCGTTTCACCCGTGGTAGGGGCAGTGGTGCGCTCCCTCATGATGAGGAGCCCGAGCGGGAACCCACCAACGGTGAGATGATGCGGATGATGCTCCAGATGATGCAAGTGCAGCAGGGCGTGCTTCTGCAAGTCCAGAATGCTCCACTTGCTCGAGCTGCCCGGGCTCTTCCGGATGCCCCTCGCTCTGAGCCAGGAGCGAAGCAATTTCGGGAGCTGGGTCCCGCATATTTTGATGGTTCTGAGGGTCCTCTGGCTGCCGATGAGTGGATTCGGAACATCGAGGACAACCTGAAGATGGCCAAGATCACCCCGGCTGGATGGGTTGATTTGGCGAAGAGGCAACTCAAAGATAATGCTCGGAATTGGTGGGATGCGGAAGAGAAGATGTTGGTGGAGCCGATAGCTTGGGCTACCTTCAAGGCCAGATTTGAGGGTGAGTTCTTTCCGAAAGCTGCCAGGGAAGAGATGCTGCAGCGTTTTATCGATTTGAAGCAAGGGAACTCGTCGGTGGACATTTATCACCAAGAGTTCATGAGGCTGAGTCGGTTTGCACCAAAGATGGTGCAGGACGCTGAGGAGAGGGCTCAGAGGTTCCTGCAGGGGCTCGCTTCGGAGCTCCAGAGTTTTGTGACCTCTTCTGACCGGGAGTCTTATCAGAAAGTTCTGGTCGCTGCCAAGAGGCAGGAGCTGCTCGTGAACCAGAGGAGAGGGTCTATTGTTGGTGCTGGGAAGAGGCCTGTGGAACAGGCGAGAGCTGTTGTTAGACCTGGATTCAGGCCTAATCAGTCTGCTCAGTTTAAGAGGCCAGGAGGGCCTATTCTGAAGACTTGCCATTTCTGCGGCAAGCCTGGCCATATCAAGGATCAGTGTCGGAAGTTTTTGGGCCAGTGTCTGGTTTGTGGTGATGCTTCCCATGTCGCGAAGGATTGTCGGCATGCGGGTCCGCTGCGGAGGGCACCTGTTGCAGCTCAGCCGTTGCAGCAGCGAGCGTCTGTTCCTGCTGGTCGTGGAGCAGCTCTTGTTCCGCAGAGGCAGGCTTTTCAGCAGGCTGTTCCGCCGAGGAGGCAGGCTTTTCTGATGACCGCTGCGGAGAGCGAGGCTGTGGATGAGGTTATCGCAGGTAATCCTCAATCTAGCTGTTACTTTTCTAGCTGGTTTTGATTTGTTAGATTGTGTTGTTTGCTTGAACATGGTTGTTTGCTAGAATAGGGTTTGATTGTTAATTGCTTGATTAGGTGTGGTTTTGGTTTGCACATTTCCTGCACGAGTCCTCTTTGACTCTGGTGCGTCGATGTGCATTATATCTCGGAGCTTCGTGGAGAGGCATTCCTTGTCGACGTCCCCTCTTCCAAAGAGTTGGAATATCGTTACAGGGAATGGCGTGGTCTCGGTGCATCGTGGTTGCAATTCTTGCTCGTTGGTGGTCTGTGGACATGAGCTTTTCGCTGACTTCATTGTCCACGACATCATCAACTATGATGCAGTTCTTGGGATGGACTGGCTTGCGAGCTTCTATGCTACGATCGACTGTCGGAGGAAGAATGCGGTGTTCGAGATTCCCGGACATCCAGTGTTTGAGTTCAGTCGTGGTAGCAGTTCGCTTGGTCCTGTCAGATTTCGGGCCAGGCCGGTGGAGGCTGTGGCTATGCAGATGGAGCTGGAGTGGCCAGCTGTGGTGCGTGATTTTGGCGACGTCTTCCCCAAGGAGATGTCTGGTTTGCCGCCTGATCGGGCTTTGGAATTTTCTATTGATCTCGTTCCAGGTGCGCAGCCGATTTCGAAGGCGCCGTATCGTATGGCACCTGCAGAATTGGAAGAGTTGCGGAAGCAGTTGGATGAGCTTTTGCAGAAGGGTTATATTAATCCTAGTGTGTCTCCGTGGGGAGCACCGGTGTTGCTGGTTAAGAAGAAGGATGGTTCGCGTCGCATGTGCGTGGACTATCGGGAGTTGAATGCGGTGACCATTAAGAATAAATACACGTTGCCTCGCATCGATGATATTTTTGATCAGCTTGGAGGTTCGAGGGTGTTTTCTAAATTGGATTTGAGGAGTGGTTACCATCAGTTGAAGGTGAGGAAGGGAGATGTTCCGAAGACAGCGTTCAGGACGAAGTATGGACACTATGAGTTCGTGGTTATGCCTTTCGGCGTAACTAACGCGCCCGCAGTTTTCATGAATCTGATGAACCTGATTTTCTACGACTTTTTGGATAAGTTTGTCGTTATCTTTATTGACGACATTCTGATCTATTCGAAGTCGGAGGAAGAGCATGCCTCGCACTTAAGGGCGGTGTTGGAGATTTTGAGGAAGCATCGGTTGTATGCTAAGTTTTCGAAGTGCGAGTTCTGGTTGGATAGAGTTGCTTTTCTCGGGCATGTGGTGACTGGAGATGGTATTTCAGTGGATCCCGAGAAGATTAGGGCCATCAGGGAGTGGCCTGTTCCGTCGTCTGCATCTGAGATTCGGAGTTTCCTTGGACTTGCTGGTTATTATCGGCGATTCATTAAGGACTTTTCCCGTATTACTGAGCCGATGACCAGGTTGACGCGGAAGGATGTTGCTTTTGTTTGGTCGGGTGATTGTGAGAATGCTTTTGGCGTTCTGAAGGAGAGGTTGACGAGTGCCCCTATTCTTGTTGTGCTTGATCGCAGCGGTGGATTTGAGATCTTTTGCGATGCTTCTGGCAAGGGTCTCGGTTGTGTGTTGCATCAGCACGGGCATGTTGTGGCGTATGCGTCTCGTCAGCTTAAGGTTCATGAGAAGAATTACCCGATGCATGATTTGGAGTTGGCTGCCGTTGTGTTTGCTCTTAAGATTTGGAGGCACTTCCTGCTGAGTGAGAAAGTGAAGATTTTCACCGATCACAAAAGCTTGAAGTATATTTTCACTCAGAAGGAGCTCAACATGCGACAGCGTCGATGGTTGGAGCTTATGGCGGATTATGATATTGACTTGCAGTTTCACCCTGGCAAGGTGAATGTGGTTCCGGATGCTTTGAGTAGGCTTCCAGCGGTGATGATTTTGACCACGCAGTGGAGATTGCAGCAGGATTTTTGCGAGTCTGGCGTGGAGATTGTTCTTCCTGGAGAGGCTTCGTCGTTGATGTACATGCAGGTACAATCGACGATCGTGGATCGGATTAAGGCTGGCCAGGCTGAGGATCTAAAGCTGGTGAGGATTCGGGAGCAGGTGGAAGCCGGTCTGCGGACTGACTTTTTGATTCATGAGGATGGCTCGTTGAGGTTCGGAGCTAGGTTGTGTGTGCCAGCTGGGGATATCAGAGAGGAGTTGATGGTGGAGGCACACAGTTCGCCGTATTCTGTGCATCCTGGTGGCACCAAGATGTACCAGGATCTTCGTCTGAATTATTGGTGGCATGGTATGAAGAGGAGCGTGGCTCGGAGTGTAGCCAAGTGCTTGGTTTGCCAGCAAGTGAAGGCGGAGCATCAGTGTTCGGCCGGGTTGCTACAACCGCTTCTGATTCCGGAGTGGAAATGGCAACACATCACTATGGATTTCGTGACTGGACTACCTCGGAGTCCGAAGCAGAATGACGCGATTGGGTGATCGTAGATCGATTGACCAAATCTGCGCACTTTATTCCGTTCCGAGTGGGACAGTCCACTGAGGCGCTAGCGAGGAGATATATGGAGGTAAAATTCTTTTACTCTCCGTTTTATTTTCCTTTCCTAGTTTGGATAGTGATGTAACGTGAATCGTGCAGGAGGTTGTGCGACTTCATGGAGTCCCCGTGAGTATCGTGTCTGACAGAGACACGAGGTTCACATCTCAGTTCTGGCAGAGTTTGCAGAAGAGTTTGGGTACGCGTCTGAGTTTCAGCACGGCGTACCATCCGCAGACGGATGGCCAGTCCGAGAGGACGATTCAGATTTTGGAAGACATGCTGAGGGCGTGCATGTTGGATTTCAAGGGTTCGTGGGAGGACCATCTACATCTGGTAGAGTTTTCCTACAACAACAGCTTCTAGGCGAGTATTGGCATGGCGCCTTTCGCCGCTCTTTATGGGAGGAAATGTCGATCGCCATTGAGTTGGGATGACGTTGGTGATCGGGAGTTGTTGGGACCTGAGATGATCGTGGAGGCCGTGGATATCGTCAGGAATATTCGGGAGAGGTTGAGAATTGCTCAGGACCGTTTTAAGCATTGGGCGGATGCTAAACGTCGTCCTTTGGAGTTTCAGTCGGGCGACCATGTGTTCTTGAAGATTTCCCCGAATCGTGGTGTGATTCGTTTCGGGAAGCGTGGGAAGTTGAGCCCGCGATACATTGGACCATTTGACGTTTTGGAGAGGGTTGGCGAGGTAGCTTATCGCTTGGCCTTGCCGCCGTCTTTGGAAGGAGTTCACAATGTTTTCCATGTGTCGCAGCTTCGTCGATACATTAGCGATCCGTCTCATGCGGTGGATTTTTCGGAGATTACCGTTCGCCCCGATATGACGTATGACCAGCATCCAGTGCAGATTCTGGACAGGCGTCAGAAATCGCTTCGGAACAAGATTGTCAATCTTGTGAGGGTGATGTGGCGACACGGTTCACCTGGAGAGTCTACTTGGGAGAATGAGGATGAGATGCGAGAGCGTTTCCCACTTTTGTTTCCGGACTCGTGAGTATTCGGAAATTCCGAGGACGGAATTTTTCTTAAGTTGGGGAGGATGTAACGACTGCTTTTCATGTATTTGGATTTATTATAATATAATATATGTTTTGGTGAATTTTCTCCTCATGTGTGGTTTTCGTCTCCGTAGCTTTCATTTTCGATCGATTCGTCGTATTTTCTCGTTTCTTCCTTAGGATCGTCGATTTCGAAGTATGTCATTCGTGATGGACTTCATAACGGTCGTATCTTACTGTTAGATCAAGCCTAGGAGTCTTAGGAATCGATCCCGGGGCCCCGCGCTCCGTATCAGAACTTTCTGTGCTCATTAGCCGGTATAAGAAGGGGCACCGACCGACTAGATGACGATCCAGTCGGTCGGCAATCCTTCTTGGACCGACTAGTTGGCTTTCTAAATTTCTCAGGAGTTACTGTTTATCGTTAGTCGGTCTAAGAACGTTGGTTGACCGACTAGGTTGCAAACTAGTCGGTCAGCAATGCTTCTTGAACCGACTAACTCATCATATTATTTTTGTATCAGTTACTGTTTACTCTTAGTCGGTCTAAGAACTTTCTCCGGCGGGTAGGATCTAGAGGTAACTTTCTCCCTAGATCTAAATTTTGCATATGCGCAGATGTGGCGATTCAATTTTTTTTGGATCAATCGATCAAAAATATACCGTTTTTATTGATAAAAATCACACCTTTTTCAATAAAAAAACGTATTTTTGGGAAAAAAAATTGGTTTTTCCACTAAAAATCGGATTTTTACCCGTTGTTTTTCTCCAAAAAAATCACCCAAACCCTAAATAGGGTTCACCCACGCCCCCCCCCCCCGTCGCCGGCAGCGGCGGGGCCTTCCCGCCGTCGCTGCGGCGGCGGGAACCCCCCCCCCCCCCGCCACTGCAGGCGGGGGTTTCCCCGCCGCCTGCAGCGACGGGGCTACCCCGCCGCCGCCGGCGAGGGCAACCCCCGCCGGCGCAGGCGGGGGCTCCCCGCCGCCTGCAGCGGCGGCCCCCCCCATCCCCGCCGCCTGCTGCGGCAAACGGGCCCGCCCGCCAGTAGCGGGTACGGGCCCGGCGTGCGTACCCCAAAACCCTAACTAGGGTTTCTGACCCAGAAATTTCTTTTTCGAATTTTCAAAAACTTTTCAGGTTTAATTACGATTCTTTTTCGTTATAATCTGGACCAAATTGCATGTGATTTTTACTCATCGCAATTATATTTGGATTTATGATTTTCTTTAAAAAAACGTTTAAAAATTAAGAAGATCCTGCGACCGCTCTGCCGTTAGTCAACTAACCTAACGGTGCATGACGTTGCCTAGTGGTCCAATAATTTTTAAACGGTAGATTTCATTTTCCATTATAAACTGCCTGTGATGAATAAATAAATTGCCTGTGATGTATAAACTGCCTGTGATGATGCATGCTGCATTATAACTGCCTGCGACGAATGTTTAATATTTGTTGTGGTTTTGGATCGGCTAGTGATCACCATTTTTATTTTCATGCATTATTTTCTTTTTTTGAGAGAAAAATGTAGTGAGGATAATTTTGTAAAATTACAAGCCCGGCGGACGCCTCAAGAAGATGAAGGACTATTCCAGAAGAATAGGGGCCCCACGGGGGTTCCCGAGTTGTACTTCCTTTTTCTTTTTTGGGACTGTAATAGACTGTAATTATTTATGGTGATTAGCCGATCCACGCAGCAAATATTTATGTCTGATGTGCTTGATTATTTATTTTTCTGCAAAAATATCTAATTAATGCTATCTTTTTACATGCTAGAGTGATAAATGGCCAAAATTGCGAGCGTCGATTTCGACGTTTTGGATGCTTCAGGAAAGAATTACTTAAGCTGGCAGTTGGATATAAAATTCCATCTGCGAGCACAGGGATTGAGTCACGCCATCGCCTTAGGCGATAAGGTTTCTGATATAGATAAAGCGAAAGCAATTATCTATATCAGACGCCATATCGATCGGACCCTGAAGGCCGAGTACCTAACGGTGGAAGACTCGTATGAGTTGTGGACCGCCCTCGAGGACATGTATAAACATCAAAGGGATGTTATCCTACCTCGAGCGCGATATGAATGGGAGAACCTCCGTCTCCAAGACTTCAAGTCTATTGCCGAGTACAACTCGGCACTCTTTAGCATCACCTCACGCCTGAAGTTGTGTGGTGAAAAGGTAACGGAGGAACGCATGTTAGAGAAGACGTATACATCCTTCCATGAGAAGGATGTCATACTGATGCAACAGTATCGTGAACAAAAGTTCACAAAATACTCTGAGCTTCTCTCATGCCTTCTGCAGAGCAGAATCGTGACCTCCTTCTGGCCACCCACAACTCACGCCCTACCGGCACTGCTCCTGCGCCTGAAGCGCACCACAGCTCCTTCCAGAAGAAAAGGGGCAACTTCAAAGGCAAACCCCAGAAGGGCAAGACCATGAAGAAGCAGGCTCGAGGACCCCCTCCAAGAAACAACCAAGAGGGAAAGAAGAAAAATGTGTGGAAAAGAAAAGACGACGGCCAGACTTCTGCCCCCAAAAAGGACTGGGAAGATAAATGCCACAGGTGTGGCATGACTGGACACTGGTCCAGAAATTTTCGTACTCCACGCCACCTTCAGGAGTTGTACAAAGCAAGCCAGAAGCAAGCTGAGACAAACCTGGCGGTTCAAGAAAACCTGGCACCAATCAGGTTCATCGCTGAGGACTTCTCCAACGATGACTTGCTCGACTGAGGACATTTATCTACTTTATATGCATTGTAGTTTTTTTCCTTTTGAGAAACAATTTATCTGCTTATCTCTGGCATGTTTAAGTACTTTTCAGACATCAACTTAATTTTCGTAGTATATTCCTTTGTGTTTTTGCCTTATACTGCGACATTTTTCTTTTAAAATAGATGGACTTTAAATGCCTAGTGGACAGTGCCTCTACGTACACGATCCTCCAAGACATCTGCTTTTTTCAAAGCATTAATAAATACGATGGCACCGTAAATACGATTTCCGGTCCATCAAGTATCATTGAAGGATCAGGGGAAGCACATTTTATGCTCCCCAATAGTACAAAACTACTTATAAAAGATGCCCTTCTCTCCCCTAGCTCGCATAGAAACCTGTTAAGCTTTAAAGATATCCGCTTAAACGGATACCACCTAGAAACGGTGAGCAAAGGAAACAGTGAATACCTTGATGTAACGTTTCATAAAAACGGTGCTAAAAACACCGTCGAACGTTTTGAGGGACTCCCGTCGGGTCTCTACCACACAAGGATCAGAGCAATGGAAGCAAACACATTGGAGCACCAGAAGTGCCAAAACCAACCAGAATTCAAACTCTGGCACGATAGACTAGGACACCCTGGAAGGAATATGATGCGTCGCATCATATCCCAATCCCGTGGAATTAATCCGAAAAGCCTGACGCTACTTCGGAAGGGTGCAAATCCTTGTCCCCCTTGTTACAAAGGGAAATTTATTACGAGACCATCCACCCTAAAGGTGGACTCTGAGTCTCCAAGCTTCTTAGAGAGAATACATGGTGACATTTGCGGGTCTATTCACCCCGCAAGTGGACCATTTAGGTACTACATGGTACTAATCGACGCATCTTCAAAATGGTCATATGTGTGCCTCTTGTCCACCCGCAACGTAGCCTTTGCAAAGCTACTTGCACAAATTATAAAATTGCGGGCACATTTCCCAGACAACCAGATCAAGAAATTGCGTCTGGACAATGCTGGGGAATTCACCTCACAAGTCTTCCTAGACTACTGCCAAGCAACCGGCATAGAAGTTGAACATCCTGTAGCTCATGTTCACACCCAGAACGGGTTAGCCGAATCTCTCATAAAGAGACTACAATGGATCGCTAGACCATTGTTAATGCAATGCCAGTTGCCGGTATGTGCATGGGGACATGCCATACAGCACACTGCATCGCTGATAAGATTACGACCGTCAGGTAGTCAATCTTATTCTCCGATGCAACTTGCATATGGGAACCCGCCCGATATCTCTCACTTGAGGATATTCGGATGTGCTGTCTATGTCCCCATAGCACCACCGTAGAGAACCAAGATGGGTCATTAGATACCTCGAACCCCTTACAGGGGATGCCTTTAAAGCACGTCTGGCAGATTGTGAGTTTGATGAAAGCATTTTTCCAAAACTAGGCATTAACACACAGAAGCCAGAAGCTTCAAAGACCATTACATGGGACACAAAGACCTTATCCCATTTTGATCCGCGCACAAATCAATGTGAAGAAGAGATCCTGAAGATCCTTCAAATTCAGAACACAGTTCACATTTTACCGGATAAATTCACTAACGACCAGAAGATTGTCAGATCACACGTCCCTGCTGCAAATACGCCAGCTAGGATTGACATACCCAAAGACGGATGCAATCCACCTGCAGCAGAAGCGGCCGTACCTCAACAAAAAAGAGGACGACCCCCAGGCTCCAAAGATAAGAATCCTCGAAAGAGGAAAAATCCTGGAGCAACAATAACAATACCACCACAGGATGCTGAGCTCAGCCCAGCTACCTCTCCACTCCTAACAACCCCTGAAGAGGAAAATATAGGAGAAATTTCATTAAACTATGTACGTACCGGGGAGGTACTGGACAGAAAAAGCACAATCATCGATGACAACTTCGCGCTCATTATTGCCACTCACGTCACTGAATACGACGATGAGACCGATCCACGCTCTCTAGCAGAATGTAAACGCAGAGAGGATTGGCCAAAGTGGAACGAGGCAATAGGAGTAGAGCTGGACTCACTCTCGAAGGGCAAAGTTTTTGGACCTGTAGTCCTAACACCAAAAGGTGTTAAACCTGTGGGATATAAATGGGTATTCGTGAGAAAAAGAAACGAGAATAATGAGATCGTGCGCTATAAAGCGCGCCTTGTTGCACAAGGTTTTTCCCAACGACCAGGAATAGACTATGACGATACCTATTCCCCGGTCATGGACGCGATCACTTTCCGTTTCATTATCGGCCTATCCACGAAGGAAGGCCTGGATATGCAGCTCATGGACGTTGTGACTGCACACCTATACGGAAATATAGATAAGGACATCTATATGAAAATCCCAGACGGATACAAACTACCGAAAAAAATGACAGAAAGACCTCGGGACGTCTATTCCGTCAAACTCCAGAGATCACTGTATGGTCTCAAACAGTCAGGTAGAATGTGGTACAACAGACTGAGTGAATTCCTAGTGCAACAAGGATTCACAACAAATGAAGTCTGCCCTTGCATCTTCATACGAGCAAAGGGAACAGGATTCGTAATTATCACCGTCTACGTAGACGACTTGAACATCATCGGATCTCCTGCAGAGATAGATGAGATATCCAAAAGTCTCACACAGACTTTTGAGATGAAAGACCTCGGCAAAACGAAGTTTTGCCTAGGACTACAAATTGAACATTTAAGCGGAGGAATCCTGTTGCACCAATCGACATATACAAAGAAAGTGCTAAAGAACTTTCTTATGGACAAATGTCATCCTCTTAGCACACCTATGGTCGTCAGATCATTGGATGTTGAAACAGACCCCTTCCGACCGCTGAAAGATGGGGAGGAAACACTGGGTCCTGAAGTACCCTACTTAAGTGAAATTGGAGCACTCCTATACCTGGCAAACTGCACGCGTCCCGATATAGCGTTCGCAATAAATCTACTAGCCAGATACAGTTCAGCGCCCTCAAAGCGCCACTCGAACGGAGTGAAACAACTTCTGCGCTACCTCCAAGGGTCTGTAGACATGGGACTGTACTTCAAGAAAGGTGTATCCATCGACCTGGTCGGTTACGCAGATGCGGGATACAGGTCCGACCCACATACCGCAAAGTCCCAGACCGGTTTCGTATTCACATACGGTGGGACGGCCATCTCATGGAGAACCGTGAAGCAGACATCCACAGCGACCTCATCCAACCACTCCGAGCTCATCACGATCCACGAAGCTAGCAGAGAATGCTTCTGGCTTCGATCAGTCATCAACCACATCCTAAAGACCACCGACCTGAAGACGGGAGATCTTGGGCCTACCACCATGTACGAAGACAATGCTGCCTGCATCGCTCAACTACGAGGTGGCTACATCAAAGGTGACAGGACGAAGCACATTTCCCCCAAGCTCTTCTGGACGCATGAACAGCAAGTGGACAACCAGATTGACATCCAGCAGATCCAGTCCTGTGACAACCTGGCTGACCTATTCACTAAAGCTTTGCCTCGCAGTACCTTTAGAAAACTTGTACTAGGAATTGGGATGAGACAGCTCAGAGATGTACAAGCATGAAGCTTGTACTTATCAGGGGGAGTTAACGTAGTGCTGTACTCTTTTTCCTTGGCTGTTGGTTTTTCCCACTGGGTTTTCCACAGTCAAAGGTTTTAACGAGGCAGCCACATTAACTCAGGATCCAGAAGTATCCACCACTGATGTTATCCACCGATCAGGGGAAGTTACAGAGACTTGTACTCTTTTCCCTTAGCCACTGGTTTTTCCCACTGGGTTTTCCTTGGCAAAGGTTTTAATGAGGCAAGCACTCTTAAACCTAGAGATCCAGAAGTATCTCCAACCCCATGATCAAATAAGCTTCATGAACCCTGAAGCGTTCACCATGGCTTACAACAATGGATGGATAAGGGGAAGTGTTATAAACAGGCTTCTTGGTGGGCCTACCCGTTAGTGGGTATCCACCCATTATGTAACCCTACCACTATAAATATAGGGCTATGGTCTCCATAGCCGTCGAGTTTACAACATAAACTAATTTTAACATAAAGCTAAAATAGTTCGTATGTTTAAAATTAAGCACTTTTAAAGATTTAAAAAGTCGTTATAATAGATCTATAGCATAACCGTGACTCTGATACCATTGTTGGGGTTTTTGGCGGTCCCTAGAGCTCGGATATGTGTCCGTCCTAAGTCGGACGGACACAGGGGCACAAAAGCACAGCGGAAATCGAAAACAAAATTTTCTAGACTAGCTAAACTATTTAGCTAGGCTCTGAGGGAGCCAGAACCTAGCTCGATCTATGCCAACTTGGGGTGGATCTGACCACCCCAAGAGGGATCTAATCTAAAGCGACTAATTAAATCTACACTAAAATTACTTAACCACATACCCAGAATCTTGGCCCTGGAGCAGGCAAGATGTACCACACCGTCTTCAGAAGCTCCTCGTGGCCGAGCCGCCTTGACTCGATCCGCCTGAGCCGCCTCGCACCCTCGCACCGATCCGCCCGAACCGACTTTTGCCTCCAAGCCGATCACACGCGGTAGAAAGTTTCACTTGAGAAGAACCCGCGTCTTAGACGTCCGGATCAAAATCCAAACCCCCTTCGTATTCTTGCTAGGACTACTCCGGAGAATAGGAAGAGAGAGAGAGAGAGAGAGAGAGAGAGAGAGAGAGAGAGAGAGTAGTTTAGTCGCCGATCGAGCTTGCTCTAAAAGTCTGGAGCTACTCGATCGATGACTTGGTGTTTTTTAACGAAGAGAGTGCACCCCTATTTATATAGGGAGTCGGCACTCACTCTTTCATTGCGAGCAATGTGGGACTATTGATAATTTGGAGAAAATTCAATTAAGCTAATTTAGCTTAATTTAAAGTTTAGTGAGCTTTTCTCAAAAGCAAACTTTAACTAATTAATTCTCTCCGATCATTAAACTTTAGACACCAAACAAGCTATCAATCCGAAGGGCTTAGAATGGTGAACGTGTAGGAACCGACGGTGACGAATTTCGACTTCGTTTGACCCCTCAAACAATTGCCCAAAGTTGGACAAATAATCGATTTTTCGTAGCCGTCATTTGGGGTTCCAAAAAACCCTAAATGACTTAAGTTACGGGCGCGCCCGCCCAAGGAGACAAGGGCGGGCCGCACGCCCGCTGGGCAGCGGGCGCTGGCCCGCTGTACTGTATTGGGCGGCAACCGCCCGCTGCAGCCAGCGGGCTGCGCCCGTTTCCCTTTGTCTATGGGCTTGTTAGCCCAGTGGGTCTAACCCACTTCGCCTTGGACTGTTTTCGCGTTTCTGGGCTCGTTTGAGCTCCGATTTGGACGCGGTTTGAACCTATGTTTAGACCGGGACGATCCCGTCAGCCAGGTAACCCTTTCCAATATGTTTGATCCTACTAAATTTGTCGTAACCAATTTACGACACGTTTAATCTTTTGTTTGCATCAAATGCAACATTTGTCCTTATTGCTATTGCGACTAACTTTCACAACTTGACTTGTGAATATTAACTATTCAATATTATCAAATAATTTTCTCTCAATTAATCTTCCTATTACTAAGACACAAAACACTACTCGGTGTGAGACCCTACAGCCCGACCTTACTACAGGTTGGGGCTCGGAACCCCTAGACGACGGTCATTACGAGCAGTAGCTGTCGTCCCTGTTTCAGAATCATCATAACGTGATCGACCCTTTGACAAAAGCATCATTGGGTTTACATTGGCTGTGTCAGTGATGAATTCCGTTAGCTATAGTCCCTTCGTCAAGACTGTGTTCCTGTTGGCCTAGGGTATGGTTTACTGTCAACCCTATTAGACAACATTGGTCAGTATATGACGGTCTTTGTTGTATACACGTTGTACTTCTTACAACGTACCCCGACCGAGAATTAACACAAAGATCGTACTGAGCCTGTAACACTAACTTCCCTTTAACGGAAGTGACGAATCCCATCTTAGTCATCTACTCACCTCGAGAGCTTCAGGTGCAACTCAACCTAAGATATTTCAGCAGGCCTAGCCTCGAAGCTAGATCATAGGTCTAAGCTACACCGTTCACTCACAGGTATGTACAAATGACTTCAGGTCTTAAGGACCAGCTTACCTATCATCATCCTAGAGTTATTAAAGACAGTTTAGTTAAAGTCAACCATTTAATTGAAGGGTTTTCTGGGACCCTTAGGGCACAAAAAATCTATGACCGTCCTAATTCGGACGGAACATAGACACAAAAGGAATTTGCAGCGGAAGAAAAATCTAGTTAATCTAATTAACATGCAGTTAAAACAATTTTAACTTAGCCCGTAGGTACAAAACCCTTAGTCAAGATCTATGCCGACTTGGGATGGATCTGACCATCCGAAGAAGGATCTAACCTACTGCGATTAAATTAAACTAATGCTAATCAAACACATACCTGGAATCTCAACCCTGGGGCAGGCGAGATGTTTCACACCGTCTTCCGAGCCGCTCCCCGTCCCACGCCGAGGCGCTCCTCGAACCGCTCCCCGAACCGCTCCGCATCCCGAGGCATTCCATCCCGTGTCGCCGAGCCAACCACGTGCCGAAGAAAGTTTCACGCGAGTGAAACCTTCGCCTAGATTTCGGATCTGAATCCGAACTCCTTTGCGGCTTTGCTAGAGCCCTTAAGAGTAAGATAGAAATATAGGGAGATAGAGAAATATTAATTTAAGCCTAGATCCGAGCGTGCTCCAACATTTACGAGAGCCGCACAAATCTAGAGCTTGGGACGAGTTATGAGGAAGGGGGATGGCCTTTATTTATAGAGGCGGCTGACTCTCTCCTTTTCTCCACAACCGAGGTGGGACTATTAATTTGAGATTGATTAAATCTAGTTAGTTTACCTATCACAAATGGCAAACTTACTCGAATTTTAACTCCCTCACCGTTGAGCTTCAATGTTGGTACAACCTACCAAATCGAAGAGGGTTCAACGGTGAACGCGTAAGAAAAAACGGCTCGTCAATCCGAGTCCGTTTGACCCTTCAAACAATTGTCCAAAGTAAGCCAAAAGTCATGCTTCTCTTAGAAATGTAGCCGTCAAGAAAATCCCAGGTTTCAAAAAACCCTAACCAGAAAATTCGGGCTTGGTAGGCCTCCATTTTTGCTGGGTTCAGCCCAACAATTTGGGCTGACTTATTTTGGCTATAACTTGTGCATTTGGACTCCGTTTTTGACGCGGTTTGAACCTACATTTAGAGCTGGACGATCCCGTCATCTAGGTAACCTTTTCAACGCGTTTATTTAATTAAATATAGTCTTAAACAATTTAAGACACATTTAATCTCTTTTGCATCATATGCAAATTAGTCCATATCTAGGCTTAAATATCATTTGCATCAAAATGTAATTTTCTCTTCATTTGCATCAAATGAAAATTATTCTCCCTAACTAATTTCTACCTATTACTGGACGAAGGTCGCACTCTATGTGAGACCCTACAGCCTGACCCTTCCAACAGGTTGGGCTCAAAGCCCTATACGGCAGTGACCACGAGCAGTGGTTGCCGTCCCTGCTTCAGGAATCATCATTATGTGGTTGACTCATCGACATGAGTATTGTCGGGACCATCCTGACTGTGTCCGTGATGGATTCCGTAGTTATAGTCTCTTCGTCTTAATTATGTCGTGTAGATCAAGTCTAGGGTACGGTCAAACTGTCAACCCCAATAACTTGACTCTGGTTAGTTTCTATCGATCTTTAGTCAATTAATGTTGGACTTCTTCCAACATACTCTGCGCAGAGATTTTACTAAAGACCGAACTAACTCTACGACACTAACTCCCATTGACCAGGAGAGACGGATCCTCTCTTGGTCATTACTCTCCTCGTACACTTCAAGTGACACCCAATCAAAGACCTTTCAACAGGCCTAGCCTCGAAGTCATGTCAGTGATCTAAGTGGCACCGTTCACGCACAGGTTCGTAAATTGACCTCAAGTCAAAAGACCAACTAGCCTATCATCACTAAGAGTTATCATTGACAGATTGGTCAATCTAACCATATGATAACTCTTGTGGATTGTTTAGTGAACTCATTCTCTAATGAGCACCTGCGTCTCGTCTCCGACTTCGCCAAGTCGAACGATCATGAGATCATCGCCACCGCTTAACAGTAAAGACTAAGACACAATGGTCTATCCGATGTTTCGATATCCTTGTCTCGAAGCATCTACGACCACAAACCCTTTTAGACTTATGCTACAGACGGTCAAACATTTCTCCATGATCGAGATACTCATCTCGATACCTGTTTGACCTTGCATAAAGTCTCAGGACTTTACCTAAGTTAATATCTAATGTTTACTACATTATAAAATAACTTAGATAAATTATTACCAAACAGCTTACTGTTATTTCGAACAAGACGTTTGTGCTATTCACACAGAGATAAATAGCCTCGAGGGCATCATATCTCTACATCTCCCACTTGCACTCAGGCCCATTTATCTCGGTATCTTATACCGTTTACACATAAGTTTTCCCGACTTCATGTGGTAGAGCCTTCGTGAGTGGATCTGCTAAAACCGTCTACACTATAAACTTAAGGGGTTTCTATGTTCATGTTAGACCAACCATTTGAATCTCATTCAAATAATTCATTTGGTCTTTCGGAATCCATAATATTTTATTTACTTGGATCTTATCCAGTTCATCGTATCTTACGATAATAATTTTAAATTAGTTATTGGTCATTTCAAATGGCTCATTTCTATTTCTGATAAAGTGTCAAACCTTTTGATTACTTTGTCAAAAATAAATGTTCCATCCCTTTGATGCCTCGCATGTAATTTATATGCTCCCACTAACCTTGAAAACTTTCTGGCTAATTCATATAAGTTGGTCCGTCTAAATCATATTTAGAAAAACGAACTTATAAGTGAATGCTCCAATTTTCATGGTCAACATGAGCGTTTTACATCGAGTTTGGTCCGAGTAGATCTGTACACATCTGCTGGCGAGACAGTTTCAACATAATCCGTTTTACAGGAATTAGGATGAAAACCCGTTCTCGACCAACATGATTGCACTTCACTATTTTATTTTCTGCACCAATCTTTCAACTTAAGGATTTACTTGCAGAAAGTGAGGAACCATTTTCCTTGGGCACGTAAACTAAATTCCAAAATTTATTCACGTACACGGACCTATTCTGATTGCATCAAGTTTATAAATCGGAGTAACTACTCCGAATTTCATCCTAGAAGTTGACTAAGTCATCATCAGTTATGATGTCTAACTCGACTCTTCGTCTCACGAAATTCGAGTAATTTTACAACTTCCCCATGATTGATTTAATGAATATCTTATTGATAATGTTCTCATAGAACTTCATCAAAACCTAGGCATTACTATCTGGGACTTAACCCAGAGGGAGGACTTAACTCAGAGTTACTTGCTATGGGTCACACCAAGTCTAACTAAGTGTGATTCATACCTTTTAACACACCGGATGTGTTAACAGACTTGATCTGAGAGAAAATCATATTTTATTTTAATTACGCAAGATTTTATGTAGCTAAGTATTTGACCATTCGATCTAATCGAATCAGTTTAAATACTTTAGTTATTTCGTTCTTTATTTTATCAGACTTTTGTTTCATCAGGAACACGTGTCTTAATAAAATATACGAATAACTTATTTTGGTTAATCTAGACTCAGGTACATCAGTATGTACGAGACTGAGTTCGACAACTCATTCTCCCACTGTCTTACAGATGGGTTTCGGCCATTATATCTAAGAGGGTAAGACTCACAAGTGTCCGCAGACTTCATAATACGAGAGGTCAGACCCCTCTTTATGTGACTTGTGAAGCTTAGTCTCTCGATACGGCCTAGTCTATTTTGCCATATAAGTTTGCTACTATCTTGTGTATTTATATATTAACATTTAATATATATATATATATATATATATATATATATATATATATATATATATATATATATATATATATATATATTATCATTATACATATTACTCATTGCTTCAGAAGCAATGTGACGACATTCGTCAAAATGTGTTAACCTTTTGTATAACAATAATTATGAAATCGTGACATCAGAATATGTCACATTTTCATTTCCTCCTCCTGATGCCTTTACTAATGATAAATTAAACTAACTTTCTCAATTGACTTTCCGGAGTGCCTTCTTCCTTTTCTAAATCACATTTAGATATTAAATAGCCCAACATAAATAAATAGCTATGCAAGCATCTCTTGTATCCAAACGTCTGAGAGTTGCAATCTTGAGTGTAACTCAAGAAGTTGCTTATCTCAAGATCCGGTTGGGATCATAGACTTGCACCGCTCATGCACTCGTATTCGACTCAAACGGTTTGATCGAATTCTCGAACTTTGCGGATCAAAATTGTTTATCCATACAACCTTGAGGGTAGCTCGACAAGTTGTAGGGAGAAACAGACTTCGAATATCCTATATGTTCAAGCTGCCTCATATAGAGACGAGTGACATGTAGCATGAATTTATTGTTGGACCCAGAACTTAATGAAATCATATTTCTTAAGTCTGTTCCTTAGAAGGTCATTTAATGTCAACGAGAATATAGTTTAATTCTATCAATTAGAATTTAACTTGATATTCAATTAATCAACCAAATTGACCAGTTAACTAATTTCATTTAAAATATTATATTTTGATTCCTTCGGTAAACATAGTCTTGCCCTAGCTCAGCATATGTTCAATATTAAATATAGGTAGAATGGCTTTTATCTATCTATATCCTCCCACTATTTTTACGATCGTTTCAAAGCTTAATAACGAACGATTTAATCGAATTAAAAATTAATGGGTAAGAGGTCCAATCACCTGGAGTCTAACAACCTTGAGTGTAGCTCAACAAGTTGTAGGACTCTGTAATCGGAAGATGACTCTGCATCGATCATATCAGATTTGACCCTCTTAATCGGTTTTTACCCTAGCAATTTGTGATCATGAGTGTACTCATCCAAATCACAATGTCTAGTCTAGTCGGACCCTTATTTTCGTGTCTAGCCTGACTTGCCCTGCCGTTTGGTGTATCACGACACGTCGGTTTGGGTCAGGTCTAAGACTACATCTAGCCAGACTACATCATTGACATAACTTACGCCGGCGCATGGTAATACGACGGTTCGGGCCTAGTCAAGATTTCATCTTATGTATTAAAGAAGTTGGTTTCTATAAGGTTGCCATGTTACAGCTTGAGTGTAGCTCAACAACTATAACACGGGCCCTATAGTTGCTAACCCCTAAAATAAGGAGGGCTACGGCTAATCTTGAAAAAGATCATTAACGTATTTGACTTAGATATAGTCCAGGGTGTCATACTTTCCAAGTTAAATTCTATTAGAGGCTTCCCTAAGCTAGTCTTTCAAAAGAAAAGCTTTTGTGACTCGTGTCAACGAGGCAAGCTTCCAAAATCGTCATTTAAACCTAAGAATTTCTTCTAAGCGGCCTATAGAGCTATTACATCTAGATTTATTTGGGCCAACTAGAGTTGCTTCATTAGGAAATGCATGTTATGGAATTGTCATCGTTGATGCTTTTCTAGATTTACTTGGGTATTTTCCTTAAGTAATAAAAATGATGCTTTTGAAAACTTCACAATCTTTGTTAAGAAAGTACAAAATCTCATTGGAACCACCATTGTCACTATTCGTAGTGATCATGGAGGGAAATTTGAGAATGCGTCTTTCTCAACTTTTTGTGATGAAGTTGGTATTACTCACACCTTTTTATTCCCTCGCGCACCTCCTCAAAATGGTGTTGTTGAGAGAAAGAATAGGACGCTAGTGGAATGTGCTCGCACTATGCTTGATGATAGCCAACTTGGCCATCAATTTTGGGCGGAATCGGTACATACCGCTTGCTATGTGTTTAATAGGATACTTTTGAGGCCCGGCACCAAACAAACTTGTTATGAATTGTTGTTTGGTAGATTGCCTCAAGTTAAACATTTTCGAGTTTTCGGGGCAAAATGTTTTATTAAAAACATGTATGGTAGTTTGGACAAATTTGATCCAAGATCCGATGAGGGGATATTTGTTGAATATTCCTCCTGTAGCAAAGCCTACCGGATATACAAAAAACGAACCTCAACGATCGAGGAATCACTTCATGTTTCATTTAATGAAGGTTTTGTCCCTACTAGAATTACTAATGATGATGACTCCATGGATGTCGTATGTGATTCAATTGGTAATTCTAATTCTATTGATTCTAATGTTACTAACCCTACTAATGAATATTTTGAGAATGTTCCTAGTGATCAGGGAATTCCCAAACGGCTTCATACCGTTCGTGACCATCCTCATGAGCAAGTCATTGGCAATATCCTTGATAGTGTCAAACGAGATCTCAAGTCAACTACTTCGCTCATTGTGCCTTTGCCTCCTCGATAGAGCGAAAGAATATTAACGAAACGTGCGAAGATAGTGCTTGGATCTTAGCCATGGAGGAGGAACTCATTCAATTCGAGAGGAATGAAGTTTGGGAGCTTGTTCCATTGACATCGAAGAACCACACCGTTATAGGAACGAAGTGGATTTTCAAGAACAAGACCGACGAAAACCAAATCGTCGTCCAGAACAAAGCTCGGTTAGTAGCTCAAGGCTATCGGCAAGAGGAAGGTATTGATTTCGAAGAATCCTTTGTTCCGGTAGCTAGATTAGAATCTATTAGATTATTGTTATCTTTTGCATGCCATAAAGATTTTAAAATCTTTCATATGGATGTTAAAAGTGTGTTTTTAAACGGAGATGTTGTTGAGGAAGTTTATGTTTCTCAACCTCCGGGTTTTATAAATGAAAAATACCCAAATCATGTTTTAAAACTTAAGAAAGCACTTTACGGTTTGAGACAAGCTCCTCGAGCTTGGTATGACCGTCTAAAGAATTTTTTTTTAGATTTAGGTTTTAAAATGGGAGAAGTTGATTCCACATTATTTGTTAAGTATTCGAATAATGATATAATTTTAGTTCAAATTTATGTTGATGATATCATTTTCGGTGCTACTAACTTTACTCTTTGCGAAGAGTTTTCTAATGTGATGAAGGATCAATTTGAGATGAGCCACATGGGTGAGGTCAAGTATTTCTTAGGTCTCCAAATTCGCCAAATGAACGATGCAATCTTCATCCACCAAACAAAGTACACGGTGGAGTTGCTAAAGCGATTTGGAATGGAGAATGCCTCCGGGAAGAAGACTCCGATGAGCACTACTACACATCTTGATAAGGATACGGGCGGTAAAGATGTAGACATTCGTCTATATCTAGGTATGATAGGAAGTTTATTATATCTTACCGCAAGTAGGCCCGATATTATGTTTGACGTATGTGTATGTGCTCGTTATCAGTCTCAACCTAAGGAATCTCACTTAGTAGCAGTAAAACGTATTTTTCGTTATCTAAGCTACACACTTGATTTTGGATTACTTTATCCAAAATCTAGCACATATGAGTTAATCTCATATAGTGACGCAGATTATGCGGGATGCAAATCCGACAGGAAAAGTACTAGCGGCACTTGCCATTTTATAGGAAATTCTCTTGTCTCTTGGTTTTCCAAGAAGCAGAATTCCGTATCACTTTCAACCACCGAGGCGGAATATATTGCCGTCGGTGCCGCGTGTGCTCAGGTTCTTTGGATGAGACACACTCTTAAAGACTTTGGTATAAACTGTGATACTTGCCCTATCATGGTGCACAACCAAAGTGCAATATGTCTCTCTAAGAATCCGGTACACCATTCCCGTTCGAAACACATAGATGTCCGTCACCATTTCTTAGATGATTATGTTTCTAAAAAGGACATCATTTTAATGTACGTTGAAACCCAAAAGCAAATCACCGATATTTTCACGAAACCACTAAAGGAAGACTCCTTTGTGCGGTTGCGTCGAGAATTGGGGATTATGGGTGAATCCGAGATTTAGGATTCATATTTTGTTCAATAATCTTGCATGCTATCAATTTCATTATATTTGCACATGCTAGATTTATCGGAATTTTCTGGATTTTTGGTTGAATTTTCGGAATTTTCGCTCGATTTATTCATGAACGTCAAATTTAAGATTTTCGATGTTTAATGGGGTAGTATAATGATTAATGAGAGTATTACGATGTTTCGTCCAAGTGCGATTAGGAGAGAACTCAAAATTTCAAATTCTAAAATTTTTGAACTCTGTTAGTCGGTTCCTGTTCATTGAACGACCGACTAGATCATCATCTAGTCTGTCAGTGAATGAACTCAGACCGACTAACTCAAGTCCTAAATTTGGCTTCAGTTACTGTTTGCACTTAGTCGGTTCAAGCTCATTGGCCGGCCGACTAGATGGTCATCTAGTCGGTCAGCGCTTGAACTGTGACCGACTAAATGCAACGGGGACTGTTTTGTCTTTTCGACTTCCAATCGATTAACTCAGACCCCACATCGACTTTTCTTCATTCTAGTCGGTGCGAAATCATCTCTCAGCCCAAAACCCCCGAGCCCCTTCGACTCCTCCTCTCATTTCGCCGTCCGATCGTAGATTCCGGCCATCTCCGGCCATCTCTGCCTGTGTCGTCGACCCCTCTCCTCCTCCTAAGTATCTCTCTCTATTCTAGGGCTAGATTTCAGCACTTAGGGTTAGGGTTTCTTCTAGTTCATTCGGTTAAGGTTTGTCTAGGGTTTGTCTAGGGTTTAGATCTCGATTCCTAGTTTGTATTCGTGCGTGTCTCGTTGAGATTATGGCGAAGACACGCATTTCGATCGACCCCTCTCGTCCGTCACCTATGACCGTCGAATCACCTTCTACGGACCCCCCGCAACCCAAACGCCGATCCAAATCCACCCATCCATCGTCGTCTTCGCCTCCTCTTAAGAAGAAGAGGACGTCGACCGCCAAGCCTAGATCACAACCTAAGCCTAGGAAACAGCCCGTTTCTCCAGCTTCATTCCGTGCTCCCACTCCTCCTTCTGATTCCGACACGGAATACATTCCGGAGACCGAGCATACCGCTCGGGATCCTACTTCTCCACCCCGATCTAGCACACGTCAGCCTAAGGGGAAGGCTTCGATGACAGTTGGCGGTGTCGATATTTCGTTGTGTCACGACGACCCGTTGTGTCTCGCGGCTTACAACCGTATTGAGCACTGTCCTCTGCTGTTGGAGCACTTCGTTCAGTTCTCCGACTTCCCAGGCCTTGCCGATCTTCTGTCCTATAGTGTACTTCTCGATTATCTTCGCTTTGACCCTAAGGCGAATCCTCATCCATACCCTCGCCTTGTCAATCTGTTTTATGCAAACCATGTCCAGGGTCAGTACGACGAGACCCACTCCATTGAGACGACTGTCTTGGGGACACCGATTGTCCTCACGGCAGAAATCTTAGGGGAGCTGATTGGTGTCTCCTCGTCTGGCCTCCTACCTTCCGATATCTCCGTCAATGACATTGCTTCCCTTGACCAGGTCATGCTATCTGAGATTTTCCATGTCATCCCTCCTGCCATGATTGGCGTCCCTTCGAAGTCCTTCAAACCGAATGCCTGGGTTCTTAACCTTATTCTGAAGTCGTGCCTCCTTCCAAAGTACGGCTCATCTTCTTTGCCTTCCCAGCCATTCCTCAAAGTCATTTACGCTCTTTTCATGGGAAGTGAGATCAATTGGGCACGGATCATTCTCGACAAGATGGACTCTTTCGAATGTATTTGAAAGTCCACCAAGTCGGCCCACAATCCGTATCCATGCCTATTGACTCTCGTCTTTCGTCACTTCCATGTCCCTCTTCCTCCTGACGATGAGCGTCCCCTCGGTCCCCCTCTAAATCCGACGGTCGTCAAGAAGTCTCTTGCGGCGCTTCGTCATGTTCAGAGGACGACCCCTTCAGCTTCAGCCTCTGCCTCTGTTGCTCCTGCTCCCTCTCCTACTCTTGCTGAGCTTGCACGTTCGGTGAAACGTGTAGAGTCTCGTTGTGCTCGATCTGAGGAGATTCTCGCTTGCATCGCATCTCACTTTGGGATTGAGATCCCTGCGTCAGTTTCTGATGAGGATGAGTTGGATGAGGATGAGATCGAGGAGCTTGCTCATTCTGCTGCTGCTCGTGCCCCTAAGGGTACTTCTGGTGCTGCTGTTTCTTCTGCCGGTGATCCCGAGAGCACACATGCTGCCACCATTCCTCCGGTGGATGCTTCTTCTGTTGCTGCTCCCGAGACCACTCCTGTCGTGCCAGAGATCTCCACTCCTGCTGACCCGGTGACCACTCCTTCTGCAGAGCCTGCTGCTGCTGCAGATCCTCCCGCTGCCTCCTGAGCTTCTTTGGAGGACTCTCCTGTGCACTTTGGATGATAGATCGTGTAGTGAGAGTGTGGGTTAGGATAGTGTGGGTGGTTATGATTTTTGATACTTTTGGATGTATTTTGATGTATCTCATATGGAGTTTTAGATTTTTGTATGTTTTGTGATACTCTGATATCTGCTGTGAGATATGATGTATTTTGTGCTTCGATCTGAGGATCGCTTTTGTATGTTGGCTATGTATATTTTTGATGTATCCATGTTTCACATATATATATATATATATATATATATATACATCGATGTTGACATTTCATTCTCTTGTGCACATTATATGTTTGTCTCTGATGTTTGATTTCGTCACTCGACGATAATAACTTGGTTAAATAGAATTCTTTTTATGAAAACATAGAATTATTTTCCATGCACTAAATTAACCAAGAATATTGATATTGGAGAGTATATTCCATAATTCAATCCGTAAAATTGATTTGAGTTTTGATGATTTTATTTTTCGCTTTTCGACTTTGGTCTCATTGACACGCTTTGATTTCTGTCGTATTTTCCTTTGGTGTCATTTGGACCGTCGTCGTATTCTATGATTCCCGTGCTTTTAGTTTTTTAGCCATTGTTGTTGTTGATCTCCCGCTCTTTTTGCTTATGCCAAAGGGAGAGAGAATTAATAATGGCAATGCGCTACATGATAATTCAAAGCAATTTACCGAGAATCTAATTTGATATGTTAGATTCAGGGGGAGTTAAGTTATAAAAATGGATTTCAAATTCGATATTTCAATAATGGATTCTCATTTTATACTATACTCGTCTGCTTGATGCGTATGATTATTATTTATTTTGGAATTAACGTGTCATCAATGCAGGGGGAGTAAGTAAATTACATTTGAATCATTATTTTTGATTATTATTTATGTTGGTTTGTCATCACCAAAAAGGGGGAGAATGTTGAGTATTGGACTCCCCGGATTTGGTTTTGGATGATGAACAAACATAAATATATCGTGAACTAACTCTTTGTGAGCGCAGTTATGGAGATCGTCGCCAAACTTCTATGAACATCCAAAGCGACGTCTCAAGACTTCTCAATGCATGTGATCGTATGCTTGAAGCTTCATTGAAGCTCAAGGACCATTATTGAAGTAATGAAGATTCGGATCGAAGCTTTCGAAGACGTTTCGTCAAGTTTTATTTATAGTCTTTTAGCTTCGTTCCGTAGAATGTTAAGCCTTGAGTAGGTCTTACGTTTTAATCTTCATAACGCTCATATCTTAGAGCTAGGATCTTAGTAGAAGTCCATACTAACTTTCCCGAAGCTTCGCGCTTCGATTCGCGACTTCTTGTGCATGTTAGTTGGTTCAAGAAGAAGAACCAACCAACTAGATGGTGATCTAGTCGGTCGACAAAGCTTCTTGAACCGACTAGTTTCCTTCTTCAATTCTAGCTCACTTACTATTTACAGTTAGTCGGTCAAAGAAGGTTCACCGACCGACTAGTTGTGAAACTAGTCGGTTAGGAATCCTTCTTAGACCGACTAGTTGAGCTTTCCCTGAACAGCCTAAGTTATTGTTTATTGTTAGTCGGTCTATGTACATTTGGCAACCGACTAGTTGATGAACTAGTCGATCAACATTTGTTCTTGGTCCGACTAAATTAATTTGTACTCAGACTTTTTGTTTTATCTCTTAGTCGGTCTATGAACACTCACCGATCGACTAGTTGTGAAACTAGTCGATTGGCAAGTCTTCTTGGACCGACTAGTTCCTTAAGTCTGAAACTTCATCTATTCACTATTCACCTCTTAGTCGGTTCATGTTGATTGACCGACCGACTAGTTAATAAACTAGTCTATCAGTGGTCCTTCTTTGACCGACTAGTCTGCTTCAGAATAGAGCCGTTGGAGCATTAAATGCCACAATTTTTGCTCTCTCTTTCCTCTATCCTATATATACTTGGAGTGCTGCATTCATAGCATTCAAGGCTGATATTAAGTGAACTTTAGAGATCAAAAGAGAAGCATTAAATCTCATTCAAAGCTCATTCATTTCTCATCTTGAATCTTTCCCTCACTCTTATTTCAAAAGAGAGATTCATTGATTGTGAGCCTTCCAAGCCAAGAGCTTGATTCTAGGTCACCAACAACTCACCTAGGACTCCATTGCTGATCTACATCTTGGAGCTAGGGTCTGGTGCCTTCATCTTCCCCAAAATCATCTTTGCCCTAATTCGTAAGTATACTCAAGGCATAGGTATTTTGTGGTAAGCAATTTCGTATTTCATTTACTTCTTTATTGTAAGTGTTTTACTCTCGGTTGTGAGAGTTTGTTTGTGATCCCGGTTTGTGGGAGTCACATGTCGATTTGTGTATGATTTGACTTTGTAGAGGTTTTCTACAAGTATTTCATAGTGCAAATTTGAGTTAGAAGTTTCTAACTCAAGTATCCAGAGGGGATCCGGGTGTTTGGGACGTATGATCACCGGGAACAAGTCGGGAAGACTTGGGTGGATTCGAACCCGTTAAATTGTGTGTTTGCGATTGCATTTTCCTTGTTGTCATTATTTACTTTTCCGCATTTCTGCAATGTTGGTAGAGTTTGCAAGATAATTAGGAATTATCTTCTTAATTATTTTAAAGTACTATTCACACCCCCCCTCTAGTACTTGTGCAGTAGCTACGTAGGGCATTACAGGATAGATGTACACGTGTTGGTGCATTCCCCATATGAAACACAACTATAATTTAATAGATAGTAAACGGCATACTTGCACTCATATCACATACGTACACACCCTCAACCACACCTCTACAAAACATATATATATATATATATATATATATATATATATATATATATATATATATATATATATATATATATATATATATATATATATATATATATATATATATATATATATATATATATATATATATATATATATATATATATATATATATATATATATATATATATGAGGTTAATGGGCCAATGCTGACAACGTTGGAAATTTTTCCAGCGCTGTCCGTAATTTGGGCTAGATAAAAGTTTTTTTTTGAAATTTTTTTTGCAGTAGTTAGATATACATGTTAGGAAGCTCCCCACAAAATTTCAGGTCAATCCGACACCGTTTGAGCCTCCGTTCATCGATTTCAAAAACGTTACTCAAATCTGTCCATAGTTTTGCGTAACGTTTTTGAAATCGATGAACGGAGGCTCAAACGGTGTCGGATTGAGCTGAAATTTTGTGTGGAGCTTCCTAACACGTATATTTAACTACTGCAAAAAAATTTCAAAAAAAAAACTTTTATCTAGCCCAAATTACGGACAGCGCTGGAAAAATTTCCAGCGCTGTCAGCTCTTCTCCATTTTCACTATATATATATATATATATATATATATATATATATATATATATATATATATATATATATATATATCTCTCTCTCTCTCTCTCTCTCTCTCTCTCTCTCTCTCTCTCTCCCTCTCCCTCTCTCTCTCCCCCTCCCCAATAGCTAATATGTATCCACCAGTATACATCCACTAATAAACATATACATATCACTTATACCTCAGAGTCACACAAGTATACCACATACCTTACACATATTCGTGTCATGTAGCAATATAGAGACATAGCATATACATATACTCAAGTACACGCACACCTAGTATATATGCCATGCGTGCAACTTTCATGCCATTCAAAAATACAAGTATACCGCAACATATATAATTCAAATCTCTAAGCACAACAAATACACTTATACACAGGGGTTCACTCAGTTATAGATACACGCGTACTTCCATAATATACATCTATGGTATAGTACACTGCAAAGTTCATCCCCGGACTCCCCAAAGCTAGGGGTGTAAAACTCTACAGTCACTAAGATCACTACACACCTTAGGCTTAATCTATACCAATCCAATACTGAAGCATTACATGTACTATCCTTACGCACATCGCAGTGTGGTGACCTGCATGGGCCACCAAAAACTTTCACGCCCCGTTCCTCAGAATACCCGTCATTTAAATTTTTTTCAAGTATCCTGAAGAGTGAGGGTGATGAGAGAGGAAAAGAGAGAGAAAGAAACTGAATAAGCAGGCCACTGCGCATATGCTGGTATAGTACAAGTGCAGCTCCATTATAATATCAAACTCACAAATGACATAGGGCAACAACAACACATTTTATATAACAACTTTCATTTATATACATAGCCCATATACATCATTTCACCTACACCAACACTCTCCACCTTCCCTTACACATATTCATATCATGTAGCAATATAGAGACATAACATATACATATACTCAAGTACTCGCACACCTAGTATATACGCCATACGTGCAACTTTCCTGCCATTCAAAAATACAAGTATACCGCATCATATATAATTCAAATCTCTAAGCACAACAAATGCACTTATACACAGGGGTTCACTCAGTTATAGATACATGCGTACTTCCATAATATACATCTATGGTATAATACACTGCAAAGTTCATCCCCAGACTCCCCAAAGCTAGGGGTGTAAAACTCTACGGTCACTAAGGTCACTACACACCTTAGGGTTAATCTATACCAATCCAATACTGAAGCATTATATGTACTATCCTTACGCACATCGCAGTGTGGTGACCTGCATAGGCCACCAAAAACTTTCACGCCCCGTGCCTCAGAATACCCAACATTTAAATTTTTTTCAAGTATCCTGAAGAGTGAGGGTGATGAGAGAGGAAAAGAGAGAGAAAGAAGAACTGAATAAGCAGGCCACTGCGCACATGCTGGGATAGTACACGTGCAGCTCGATTATAATATCAAACAACTCACAAATGACATAGGGCAACAACAACACATTTTATATAACAACTTTCATTTATATACATAGCTCAGATACATCATTTCACCTACACCAACACTCTCCACCTCCCAAGACCACCAAGTCACTCTTCAAGCTACAGCTCACACCGAGACTATCCCTGAAACCCAACTCCAAGCCGCCACCAACCATGGTGTCCCTACTACCTGAAAAGTGGGGAGAAGCACGTCAATGCGTGCCCCGGTAGGAACCAACTTGGATTTGAAACATCGTTTTAAGGTTATCAATACACAGGGCAAGGCAAGAGACATAAGACATGTAAACTAAGTATAAAGCGAAAAGTAAATAGCCAAGTACGAGGAATATACCTGCGGTCCAATGTCGAACTACTGCAAGAAAAGAGTTAGCACAAATAATGATAGAAATATTCATACAACCACAATCTAAAAAGAAAATCACAAGTGTCAGTAGTATAACACAGTGTCACCAGTGAAGCAAGTAAAGGAAAGGAAAGTGCTGCCAGCAGAAGGAGTAACATGCCATTTCTTATTTTATTATTTTGTAATTGAATTAATTGTAACTTGGGTAAACTGTGTGATACCAAGACCTGAACCTCACCCCAAATTTGGGGTGAATATAGCACACGGCGCAGTGGACACGGGCACTGTACGACACCGGGCCTCTCAGCTCCCACGTCACTGGCAGGAGTGAGGATCTCCACATAATAACACAACCTCCATATGTCCCCTCCACTCCCCGTAAAGGCGAGTGGGTATAAATATCCCCTCTACTCCCATAAAGGCGAGTGGGTATAAATATCACATATCACATAATCATTTCCCCCAACTTCTCAGTCCAGGCCTCATATCCACAATTTACTCAAATCCCACATAAACCCGGGTTTTGCTAACTCACCCTCATTAGAGAGGACTGAGACATCCAAGAGTTTCATTTTATCAGTTTAGTAATGGAGGAGTCATGTTGCATGGCATCACATTCCATATTCATACCAACATGGGTCATGCACCGAAGTGTCATGCCCTCCATCGTAGTCACATCACATATCAACATGGGACATGCACTCAAGTGTCATGTCCTACATCATAGCCATTTCAATTCATCATCCATAACACATGAAACCATGCTTCTCATGACTCCTTCATCACCAATTTATAACATGCGTAATAATACATGCAAATACAAACTCAGTTTGCAAGTTTCTCCACTATTGTTTCATTGAGGCATTTTCACAAACACTTGGCGTGCATCATTGTACCACCTCACAATCACATTAGCAATTTTAATAGAATATTACATCAATCAACTTCTTTTTATATAATAACAACAAATATGGACAATTGAAGCATAATTGGCATCAATACATAGTTTAACATCTCATAGAAATGGCTCAACTTGCTGGAAATTGTAATCAGTCTCAACAAATGACTAATATCATCAGTTTTCCTTGAGAATTTGACAAAACTTCCTAAATGAAAGTTGTAGATATGATAGTTTTGGATTCACAAATTAACTTTTATACAAAAATATTAAGTAGGTGATTTATGGTGAATTATTTGGTGAAGTGTGTCAAATCTGTTTTCCAGACAGATTTCAGAGTTTGTAAAGATGGCTGTTTTTGGACATGTTTTAGCCAGAATTTCGAAATACATGCACTGTGATGAAGTTTCAGATAAACTTGTTAACTTTTTAACAAGACCAAGAACATCAAATTCCATTGTGTGTGTGTGTGTGTGTGTGTGTGCAGGTACTGAGGTCAATATTACTAAATTGTGTTCAGATTGAAGATCTAACAGACATGTTGTAAAGATGGAATTTTTGCTCCAAATTTCTGAAATGAACATATATCAAAATTTATATGATTTTGGGGTAGAAATTCAAGATCTATCAGAATATAATTTTTTCGAAACCTAATTCAAGCTACAGTAACCAGAATTCTAGCAAAACATACAACAGAAATTCAAAATTTCAACGGGGTGATTTTTGTTTGGAATTTCACGGGGTTATGCATGAAATTGAATTACTGCACATTAATTTGATTACCCATAATCCATATTGAGTAAACATGGTATAAAAACATGATAGAAATAAACCCTAATGAAATTTCCAAAACCAAGTTGGATTCCTACCTCAAATCTTGATTTCTCTTCCTTCCTTCCCTTCCTCTTCATTCCACCTTCTTTCTCCTTGAAGCAACCAATGCTTTCTTGATTTTTAGGGGATAAATTAGGGTTTTGATTGAAGGAGAAGGAGATTAGGGGGAGGGGATGGCCGGCCCTAGCATGGGAGCATAGGAAAGGGAGAGAGGAAAGTGGAGGAAATGAGAAAAATGAGAGAATTATCTAGTTCTCTCCATTCTTTTCTCATCTCTTCTTATCCTTTTCTTCTCTTCCAAGAATGGAATATTCCATATTACATGTGGAAATGACCAAAATACCCTCCCAACTTATGGGTATTTACAAGCTTGCCATTACTTTACACACACTCTCTTTAGTATGTACACTCAGCATTTTTGGTCCAAATGACCATTTTGCCCCTCGCCTTTCTAAAATTTTACGGGGGTTGCCATTGACCCCTAACCCCTTTCACACTTTCATGGCTTTCCTACACATACCCATGCATGCCTACACATGCATACATGCACCACGGACACACATCCAACACATTCCTGTTGTTTTGCACCCACGACGTGTTTCACACTTCTCCCGCACTTAATCTCGCTTTTTCGTCTCTTAGCCACACATTACGGCCCAATCCCCCTTGCACTACGTTACATACATCGATATCTACGTTTATTTCATGCCTATCCAGGTGTCGTAAGTAAGAATAGCACCTTTGTTCAGTAGAATACACGTACAATGCAAAATAGGGCATGACAGGGAGAGAGAGGGAGAGCGTAGAAAGAGACAAAGTAGGGGGTCGGCCCTTTTGAACGAGAGTAGAGAGAGGGTGATGGGTTAGTTTGCTAATGAAGGGGGAAGTGAAGTGAACGTGAGAGAGGGAGAGAGCCTGGGGGAAGTGTTTCTGAGGGAGAGAGTTTAGGAGTGTGTGTGTGTGTGTGCGGCTTAGGGGATGAGAATGAGAGAGTGAGTGAGAGACATGGGTTTTGAACGGAGAAGAGGGGTTTGCATGAGTCTTGGTGATTGGGTTAGGGTTGTGAACGAGAGGAGAGTGGATGGGTTCGAGCAACAGGGTTTAGCCTTGGTGTTGTTTTGCGAGGGGAGGTGATTAAAAGGTGGGGTTATTTATAGATAATAGAAATTACTAATTAATTAGTAGGCTTAGTCAAATTTAATTAATGCATTAGGTGGGTATTAATGATGTTAGGTAGATAACTTGACTATGTTCGGAAAATTGTGAAAACATTTTCCTCATATGGGATGCCGACGGTAGGTTAGGTGAAAGTAAAGAATTAGGTAGGTAATTAATTAAAACGGTAATTAGCGAAGGTAATTAGTGACGGTAATACTAAAATTTGTAATGAAATTACGATTTTGCCCCTACTAATAAACGTGTTCGAAATACGAGATTCATTTCAGGGTTTGAGCTACGGAGATACGAGTTTTGGGCCAAAACATATAGGAAGGGGGTTTGCGGGTTCTCTATTGATTCGACTTCAGAAAATTACGAAATTAATGTGGGGAGCCCTAAATGATCATAGAATGATACCGTAGAAGTTCGAAAACGTTTTGATGATGTTTGTGTAGAAAATTAATTCATTAAGCCAAAACAGTAATAATTGAAAATGAATTTTTATCAGATTATTTAGAGGAATTTAATGAAACCTGAACTTACTAAAATAGCTGTGGAAAACCCAGTGGGAAAAAACCAGCAGCTTGAGGGAAAAGAGTACAACTATCGAGGGACTCCCCCTGATCTGTACAAGCTTCAGCCTTGCAGATCTCCTATGTATCTATACAATCATCTCCTATTCGTCTATACATCCATCATGTTCTGAAAGAAAATACCATTATCACTCATCTATACAAGTTTCACTCATCTAGCGGCTATTGGAAGGCAGAGTCGCTCTGGAGTCCAATGCTCTTCGAAGTTGGTAGATGACTCCACTAAAGTATTCTTTGAATCAGTCTTCAGTGTGTCTGCAAGGTACTGCTAGACCTGGCTGAGCGTTTTCAATACTTGCTTCTTGGATGAGGAGCTTCTTCGAAGATGTAGACATTGGATGATGATGTGTATATATTTAGGAGGTGGCCGGTCTATTGTGTTTCAGTCATTGCTATGATCTTTAAACCTGCATATGCAATATATATCCCTTGACCCTTGGAAGTTGCACAGAAGCAGCTTATCCTTGGTCTAGTGTTGCTCTCCAGGACAACACTGTATCTGGTTAACAACTTTACTGGAGACGTTCTATCAAAGATATATGCAGTTGGCCAGATAATACACTAGAGCTAGGCTCTTCGGGACCTAGGATGTCCTCCCCCTCTTCCAGCTACTGGAAGTTGTCATAAATAAGCATCCATTTTTAATAGGTTGCAAAAGGACATCATTCTTCATAAACCTAGGTGTATGAAGAATATGAAAGGGTTCCACCACGAAGGTGTTTAATATGTAAGCCGAGACATCTTCGGCATGATTAATAATAGTTCATCTTCAGGATGATTAATGTCATCTTCAGGATGATAGTTCATCTCCAGGATGATAGTTCATCTTCAGGATGATTAATGTCATCTTCAGGATGATGATTCATCTCCAGGATGATAGTTCATCTTCAGGATGATTAATGTCATCTTCAGGATGATTAATGTCATCTTCAGGATGATGGTTCATCTCCAGGATGATAGTTCATCTTCAGGATGATTAATGTCATCTTCAGGATGATAGTTATACCTAGGTGCAAATATAACAAATCCTGTCAACGATATTTTGAAAAAGATACAAGGGCAGAATATTGCTTAAGATCAACTAATGATCTTTGTAGCCTTTATGGAGAAGACGTTTCCACGTTTCTCTTTCATCTCTGGGGGTAGAGTATACCCTTCTGGAAGTTTTATATAGATCACTATATCCATATTGCCATATATATATATGCAGTCACAACGTCCATGAGCTGCATGTATTGGCTTTTACAGAGAAGTGTAGGCTTAGTAGGAAAATGATCACATTTCCTTCATTTCAATTTCTTTAAGAAATCCGAATTATATTCCACAGGTTTTTACACATTCAGGTGAATGGACTACTGGTCCAAAGACTTTTCTTTTCAAGAGTGAGTCCAGCTCTACTCTTATTGCCTCGTCCCACTTTGGCCATTCTATGCGTTTACGCTATAGAAAAGTGGGTAGACGTCATCGTCGTATTCAGCGACGTGAACGGCAATAGCGAAAGCAAAACCGTCGTCGACGACTGTACTATATATGTCCAGTACCTCTCCAGTATGTATGTAATATAATGATGTTTCTCCTGTTGTTTTCTCTGCAGTGAAAATTAGGAGGGGAGAGGTTGCTGGTCTGAGCTCAGCATCCTGTGGTTGGATCATTTTGATTAGGGCTGTTGACGAACAGAACGTTCGACGAACTACTTGTGAACAAGCTCGGTACATGTTCGTTTACGTTCGTTCGGGAAGCTTAATGAACAAGCTTGAACAGATTTTTAGAGCTCGGTTAGTAAACGAACAGAGCTTGAACATAACTATGTTCGTTTATTTATGTTCATGAACAAGCTCGTTAAGTGTTCGTAAACAAGCTCGTGAACAAACTCGCTAAGTGTTCATGAACAAGCTCGTTAAGTGTTCGTGAACAAGCTCGTTAAGTGTTCGTGAACAACCTCGTTAAGTGATGTTCATGAATAAGCTCGTTAAGTGTTCGTGAACAAGGGCTTGAGTGGAACTAAAATTAAAATTAAACACTCACATCCTCAAATTGAATTAAACACATCCACCCCTTCAACTTCCCATCTTCCCACTCCTAAACTCACAGGCTCCCAGCTCTCTTTTGGTCCATTGCCATTGTTCGTTCGTTTGTTTGCAAATCTGTTCATGAACAAGATTGATTGTGTGTTCGTTAACACGTTCCCGAACATGTTCACGAACAAGCTCACGAACAAGCTCGATAAGTCTTGTTAATGAACAGAACGTTCGTTCGGTAAGCTCGATTTATGTTCGTTTATGTTCATTTACGTTCGTTCGGTAAGCTTAACAAACAAGCTTGAACATGTTTTTAGAGCTCGGTTAGTAAACGAACAGAGCTTGAACATGGATTTTGTTCATGAACAAAACCAAACACACTGTTCAAGCTCGTTCAAGCTCGTTCGTCAACAGCCCTAATTTTGATTTATCCAGGAATCTTCCTCTTTGGAGGAATTTTATATTTTGAACCTGGCAGGCGTCCTCTTTTCAATTGAGGTACAGCCAATTCTGCTACTGGTGGATTGCATCCATCTATGTGAATGTCAATCCTAGCTGGCGTGTTGGCAACAGGGACGTGTGAACGAACAATCTTCTGGTTGTCTGCAAATTTATCCGTCAATTGATGTACTTTAGTCTGAATGTGAAGGATCTTCTGGATCTCAACTTCACACAGAAAAAGTATGCGGATCATAACGAGATGTGGACTTTTGTGTCCCATGATATGGTCTCAGAAGCTTCAAGCTTCTTTAGACTGTGTGCCTATTTCAATGAGATTTTGTTCATCAAATTCACATTTATCAAGACTTGGTGGTAAACCATAATCAAGCAGCATCAGCAATAAGATATGGCAACAAGCGGGCCGTATCGTGATAAGCGATGCGGAATGTAGTGTGATGGTCCCCAAACATCAACAGGCAACTGTGATTTTATAATGGACGTGAAATCCATTGGAGTCTCTTTACCAGAGACTCATGAGTTTGAACATGCTGCAGGATGTTCAATTTTAATGCCAGTTGCTTGGCAGAAGTCTTGAATGATATGTGTAGTAAATTCACCCACATTATAAGCTTTTGAGAAAGCTAGGTTGCCAGTGAATATAAAGGCACACATAAGACCATCTAGTCGATGCATATATCGGTACAGTAATGAAGTACCGATAATGGGCCATTTGCGGGGTGAATAGGCCCGCAAAAGGTCACCATGTACTCTCTCAATGAAGCCAGGAGACTCTAAACCCACTTTCAGGAGGGAAGGTCTCTCTACTAGTTTTCACTTATGACAAAGGGGGTCAAGGAAACTCAACCTTTTGAAGAATCTTCAGGTTCTCCAATGGATTCATTTGATGATGCGTCCATCATCGCTGATCCAGGATGACCAAGTCCATTTTGCCAGAGTTAAAAATTATGGCAAAGAAAGGCACTTCTGGTGCTCAGTCTAGTTGGCTTTGTATAGGATGAATATCTGTAATTATAGGGGGCCCGACGGGGGTCCAATGAAATCGTAAGTAGATGGTCTTCTGGCCATTCTTTTGACGAGTTACATATTGATATTCTATATATATTATCCACAATTTTCAAGTTATTTTCGTAAAAAGAAATATCCTTGAAAATTGGAGATTTCTTATATGTTTAAGAGGAGAATTTGCATCTTATAGTCTCGTTGTATGTGGGAGCAATATCAATGCTACACCAGTGCAACGAGGCACTGTCCACAATATTCCATACTTCATCTATAAGTAAAACTAAATTTTATTTAAGTCAATGAAAAAGACATTCAAAATAAAAGTTCGTACTTAAGCAAATTAAAGATGAAGCAACATTGAATTTTAAATGCATAGATAAAAGATGAAGCTTAATCGAGCAGGTCGTCGTTCTCGAAGTCTTTTGCAGTGAACATCGTTGGTGGCTGAACAGCCGCCAAGTTTGTTTCAGGCAGAGACTTCTGGCTCGTCTGATATAGTTCCTGGAGGTGACGAGGAGTGCGGCAGATTCTGGACCAATGGCCAGTCATGTCGTATCTATGGCATTTATCCTCCCAGTTCTTCTTAGGAAGTGACACTTGGTCAGTGTTCTTTTGCTTCCATGTGAAGTTACTCTTTCCTGTATTGTTGTTGTTGGACGGGGGTGCTACTCCTCGTCCATTCTTCATCACAGTTTTCCCTTTGTTATTATTAGCATTCTTCTTGTTTTTCCACTTCTGGAGAGAAACGTGGTGGGCTTCAGGGATAGGTGCAGTGCCAGGTGGACATAAATTATGAGTGGCTAGCAGTAAATCTCGATTCTGCTCTGCCCTAAGTAGGCATGATATCAGATCAGAGAATTTTGTGAAGTTGCGTTCACGATACTACTACATGAGGATTGCATCTTTCTCGTGAAACGAGGTAAATGTCTTTTCCAACATGCGTTGTTCTGTCACTTCTTCACCGCACAACTTCAGGCGTGAGGTGATATTATGAAGTACAGAGTAGTACTCAGCGACGGACTTATAGTCCTGAAGTCTGAGGTTTTCCCACTCATAACTGGCACGTGGTAATATTACATCGATTTGATGTTTATAACGTGCCTCCAGCGCTTGCCACAACTCCAACGGGTCTTCCACCGTTAAGTATTCGGCTTTTAAGGTCCGATCTATGTGTCTCTTGAAATAGATAATGGCTTTCGCCTTATCTATGTCGGAGACAACGGTTGGAGAACTGCTAGATGGTTGTGCCTCTTCAGGGGCACTGCTAGCAGGTCTCTCGGTCACTGCGGGGACCAGAATAGAGTGGAGAAGTGCCATCGAACGCAAGTGGAACTTCAGGTCCACTCGCTAGCTGAGATAGTTCTTTCCCGATGCATCAATAATTTCGAAATCGACACTTGCCAATTTTTCCATTTTAATCTATGCAATTTAAATAAGCATGTATTAATAATTAAACACCATGCTAATAAGAAATAAATAAGAAAAAATGCGGGGATCAGCCAGATACCCAAAATTTAAATTGTCCAAAGTCCATATTACAGTCCATAAAGAATAAAAAGAAAAATACAATTTGGAAACCCTAGTTGGGTCCCAGCTATATGCAATCTCCTCCATCTTCATAGGTAGTAACACCGGTCTTTGGCATTTATACATAAAATTCCTCACTACAAATTTCTCTCAGAAAAGAAAAATAAATTACAAAGAGAAGGAATAATAATAAAAAGGGTATCTAAAATTGGCCGATCCCTAAAAACGCATTTTGACTTATTTAAACATCCACGCAGTTATATATGCAACATGCAAATAATAGCACATTATCACAGACATTACAAAAATCATCAAGACTAAATATTGGATAAAACAATATTATTTAAGTTAAAAATGATTAATTGGACCACGGGGAAACGTCATTCATCTTTAGGTTAGTTAACTAAAGACAGAGCGATCTCAGGATCCGTTCAACCAATTTAACTTAAATAAATGTTTTATCCAATGCTTAAGAGATTTAATAACTGAAAAGTAGCAGATAAAATAACATAATCCGCAATTCTAGTGGGCTAGAGGCGGGCAGCAGGCCCGATAGCAAAAATAATAATCATATTAATTGGCAATTTGATTAATTGGGCTTCTGGCCCAAATAAGCAAACAAAATAAATTATTTATGCTGATTTTAGGCTGCAGGCCCATAAGCAAAATAAAACTTATTGTTATAGTCAAGTTATTAACTGGGCTTCTGGCCCAATAAATAGCCAAATTAAATTAGTATTAAGATTTGGGCTGGAGGCCCATGGGCTCTAATATTTAAAATTTTAATTTAACATAAGCCCTAAATAACAGATTTTAGGGTATTAGTTAAAGAATGTGAAAAGCCCCCAAAAATGATGAAATAGAAAACAATTTCATCATATCTCCTTCACTATTTTGCCGACAAAGACATTATTTAGTCTCAACTCCAATCTGTCGCTCCCATACAGAAAAACACAGGAGTACCACCCGTAACGGGGGGAAAATCACTGGTGCGTTCTACTGGATGACCCCCCTTCCCGAACTGCCTCCGAGGAGGGAAGCGCATCAGGTACTTTAATTTGCGTGAACACAATTATATAAGTTGTCGCTTCAGGCGCTTCAGGTAAATGAACACAATTTTCAGGCGCTTCCTACAGGGACCCGGGCGCTTCAGGCGCTTACATGCGCAAGGAGGCAGGCCGGACAGCAAATTTGAGAGTTTTAAAGCCGATGCAGGCTACATCGACAGGGAGGTTAACCTTCTATATCTCTGGTCTTATATAATTTTGGACTTATATACGATCCACAGTGATTAGATGTAAGTCCACAGTGTATAATTATTATAATTATTATAATAAATGAACACAATTACAAAAGGCTAACCTGTCCACATTGCAAAATGCATCGACATGGAGTTTTATAGAGAATTTTTATAATATGTACTTCATGACCTATAGTGGGTTAGTGTACGGGTTGCATCACATTCTCTTCACTATTCCAGCAAAATTGGACAGCAAGCAAATGAATATCATTTTATAGTGGGATTAGAAAATTTAATTTCTGGTCCATAGTTTATATCTACGGGATTGGAAAATTTACCTCTAGATCAAAGATCTAGGGAAGATCGTTAAAATTAAGATCCGTAGATAGTGCCGCTCCCGATACGCTCCAAAGAGAAATCCATGCAAAACGTCGCCGCAACTATAGATTCCTTCGCGCGTAGGGTACAATTTTTGAGGGAGACGGGATGAAAAGCTCAAAGAAATTAGAGCAAACGTGCTGATAACGTGTTAGACGAGCATGGGAGAAAATCAACCCTGGAAAATAGCCATGATACTATATTTATAAAGATCTCATGTTGAGTTGGGAGTCCAAGGGTCTCCCCACTAACTTAGTGGGGAGTAATGGAGAGTGATGAGGGGAGGGAGGCCAAAGGCCTCCCTCAACTCACAACAAAAACAGTAATAATTGAAAATGAATTTTTATCAGATTATTTATAAGAATTTAATGAAACCCGAACTTACTAAAATACTTCATAACTAGTCTTATACTTCAAAATATTTTCATAAGAAATTTTTGAAATCGTAAACTCCTGACGAACCATTATAAAATAGTTTTAAAAAAATTGAAAATAGGTTAAATACGTAAATAATTGTGTTGATGAAAACGTGCCGTTACATCGAAGGTCAAATCTCTCTAGGGTTCACCTAGTCTTTTTCTTGAGGTATATAATTGTATGGATTAAATCGAGAAAAAAAATTTGAAAACAATTTGAAAATTTTTTTTCTAACAGGTGGTTGGTGTGAAAATTTCGCACATGAAAACGCGCACACAAACAAACAAATAAACAATAGAAAATACATGTGCACATAGTGCATGGGGGCTGAAAAAATCGGAGGGAAGCGGGGGGGCAAAGTTAAAAAAAGTGGGGGTGTGTGGGAATTGTGTGTGGGTAAAAACGCAATTTAATGGATATGATGGATGGTTTTGGGGTTATTAAAGGGAGTGCCACACTTGTAACTAAGAGGATATGCTGGCTTTTTTGTTGGGGGAAGCCATCTGTCATGCCGCATGGGACAAAATTTGTCCACATTGGACAAAGGTGGGGTCATAACCTGTGCCATAAGGGCACGATTCATTTAAAATATTCCCCCTCAAAATCTTGGACCACAATTTTAAACGAACAACAATAGTTAAATCGTAATAATTGTTATTTAATTTCCCCCAAAAAAAATTTAGTTCCGCACAAAAATTTCCAAAAATCTTAGTTCCTCCCAAAATTTAGTTCACCTCGAGAATTTAGATATCCCAAAATTTAGTTTCCTTCAGATTAAGTTCCCCCAAATTTTTAGGATTATCCTTTTAAATTTTCACCTTCCAAAAACTTTAGTTCCCCTAATATTTAGTCCCACAAAAACTTTAGTCTCACAATCAACTAATGTCGCAAATCATGTTAAGATGATGAGACTACATAATCAGTTAGACCTTAAATCATCATTCAGATAGAAATGCGAGGGATATGGCAAAGGAACTCATCTTTGGTCATATTTTCATTATTAGTTAGCATGCTACGTTACTTGATTAAAACAAAACATTCTTGGAATAAATCTCATCAAACTCTTATCGTATAACATGGTAATTTTCAGGTACATACTAAATTTTCGACTCATTAAATTGTAGGAATCATAATGCAAGAAATCAAGCAAAAAATAAAGTGTTTGAGATATTTACCGAAACCGCGATTGATGCTCCTTTCATATCCTCGCCCCCACAGTAACTATCTTAGGCCGTCGTCTCGTGTAGTAAACCTCCATGAATCTTCTCTCCCTCGGTGCTCTTACTTCCTGTGAAAACCTCAACATGTAGCACTTTAGGAATAGAATACATATTCCGCAGAAATTTATCCCACTCTTTTTCGAAAGGCAGCAATATTTAATGGAATACGCTAAATATCACCTCAAAATGATGTATAATCTTTACCACTAAAAAGCTGAACTTATGTTTATCAAATCAGTTGGCTCACCCACCATTGTGCTACTTGGAGGTGCAACTTCCTCAAACATGGCCAGCATAAAATACATAAGCGTTGCATATTATCAAAATTTTAATCTTAAAATTTTAAATTAGACCATGGCTTGCTATTTCACGTAGTCCTCACGCTCGACAACAATGGGCTTTCAGGGCAATCGTGGGATTCATTGAATCAATATGGCCATGCTCTAGAACATCACATCATCTTCATCAACATACTCTGATATCAAAAAATATAAATAAGCACAATACATCCGAGCTATAACTAACAAATCGACTAATATAATACATTGCAAGTTATTTTGGCAAAAAAGTTGAAGAACCAGCTGACCTTCGTTGGATTGGGCATTGGTGGTTGAAGAGCACAAAGAGACTGAATACTACAAAGATCTCAACTTCATCAACAACTTATAGAATTTATCTGCTTTCTTCTAAAACTTCAAGATTATTACATTACGACACCCAAACACACATACAAAGAAATAGTTCGTGTGGGAAAAACGTGATGTGGTAGGACTATTATACTCATTTAATGCATGAGTACATCAAGCCCTTTTTCAGTGTACCAATACCCCATATTTTCAATTCTCAGTGAACCAATGCTCCATGTGTAAACAAAATTCCAGCTTCAAAAATCAGCAACAATCTCAATACTAAATCAAAACAACTTTTTTTATTTAAATGGGAGAGTACATCAAGCCCAAGGTATCACCTGAACGATTGGAGACTCTTAGGTGAAGACAACACCCGAGACTCAAATGGCCCTTTGGGATGCAAGCCGAAGGACTGTTCGCTGACTATCCCACGATTAAACCAGTTAACAATCGAAAAACCCATCTCTTTTCACATCCCCGTCTTTTCCTTCTTCATTTGGTTCTTCATTCTTCTTCTTTATCTGCAACAACCAAAAGGGTCTTGTTCGGGATTTGCGAGCCGGTTTCTCGAAAGAGGGGAAAAATACAAAAAATACTGCCCATATTCATATTCAAAGTAACAACAATGCAAAATTTAACAGTAAAAATTATTATGAACAAAATTAACAAACCAAATTATTATTAACAAAATTAATAGTAAAAATTAACAGCTCTTTGCAGAACTATTGATTAAACAAAAATTATTATCAACAAAGAAGGACTTTTATTTATGGTCCAGTAACAGTAAAACAAGGAGATTTGGGGGGGGACCTTGTCCTTATGACGATTGTAGAGAAGATCCCAGTATTTCTTGGCTTCTATCTCATACTTCTTTGCAATTCGAAAAAAAAAAATTAACGGAAAGAAATCACAAATTGAGTGAAAAATCGATGAAAATGGTGGCGAAAATAAATAAAAAAGGCACATGTCCAAAGAATACTTGTTCGTTACATGTTCGTTATTCTCCTTTATATGCAACCACCGAAAGGTCTTTGTTCATGATTTTGAAGCCGGTTTCGTCAAAAGGGGAGAAACAAACAAAAAATACTGCCCCGTCCCTTTTCAAAGTAATGCCGATCTTTTAAGAACTATTAATCAAACAAAAATCATTATCAAAAAGGGACTTTTATTTATTGTCATTTAACAGTATAACAAAGAGGAGGAGATTTTGTTCTTGTGACCTTGTAGAAGAGATCTCAGTATTTCTTGGCATCCTCGCATTCTTCTATGCAATTCGGGAAAAAATTTAACAGAAAGAGATCAAAAATTGAGAGAAAAATCGATGAAAACGGTGGCAAAATAAATAAAATATGCACCTTTTCAAAGGGATCAAAAATTGAGAGAAAAATGGATGAAAATGGTGGCAAACATAAATAAAAGAAGCACCTTTCCAGAAAGAGTCTGTATCCTCGTCTCATCAATTTCTGCTTCGCTTCTTTTGTCAATCAGTCGAGCGAGTCGGTGTTAGCTTCAAAGAGACACTTGAAATCGCTTGAGCCACTGGGAGATCCAATATTTTGGGGGTTTCCTTAAAAATTAGGGGTTTGGGTTGGTAGAAAAGGAAGAAGAGGTGGAGACCTGGGTGCACGGCTCGAGGACTTCTTTGGTGCGGTTTCAACAAAATTGTGGGGGATTTAGATTGTCTGAAATTGTGGGGGAACAAAGTAAGGTAAAGCACAGTTTTTGCGGCAGTTTTCAAAGTTTTAAGTTCCCAGCGCATTTTCCCCCAAAATTGAAAGGTTTTTCCTTTAAAATTTTCTCAAAGCTACATCCCAACCGTCGATTCATTAAGATTAAATCTCAGCCGTCTTTCTATCAAATCTTTTGTCCTAGCCAGCAAACCAATTAAAAAACATCCCTCAAATGTATAATAGATGCCACATGTGACAAACTTTGTCCATATGGGACAAAGGTGGGACCCACACTTTGTCCTGACTAGGACAAAGTTCTCTTTTGTAATATAGACTAGAAATAATCGGTACACATAGTGCACGATGCAAAAAAACCTCACATGAACAAGATGCGATGCACGCGTGCAACAGAAAAGGAGTGAGACATGTGAGTGTGTGTGTGTCGGTGGCGTTTGGGGGTTAAATGGGTAAAAATACCAATGGCAAACATGTAAATAAGGGAGTTTCAAAAAGGGGAAGAATGACAGTGGCAACCATGTAAATAGAGAGAGACCAAGGGGCAAAAGTGGTAGGGGTTTGTCACAGTCAGCTTGTGACAGGGACAAAGGGTGCCACCTAGGACAATCCTAGGTTGACATCCCTCCTTTGTAATAAAGACTAGTCGTAACCCGTGCCCGGAGGGCATGGAGGCAGTTGTCGCCCGGGCGCAAATGCGAGGAGAAGCGGTCGCCAAAGTGCAAAAAGCGTGGGTGAGAGAGAGAGAGAGGAGGGTCGGGGAACAAAGAGGAAAAACAGGGACTAAAACGCAAAAAAATACCAAAAACTCATTCCAAACCCAAGTCCAGAACCCCATCCAACCCCCACATGGCGTCCCAGTCAGCAACCGAAAATATGACTGGGACAAAACTGTCACGTGGGACAAAACTGCCACGTATGACAAACTTCATGAATTGTATAATAGATGTGTGTCTGTGTGTGTCTTTAGCATTTATCCTAGTCACCATGTCCTAGTCATCATCTTTGTCCTAGTCAATTTGTCCCGACATGACAAAATTCAAAAATCTTTGCATGCAGTGCACGGAGCAAAAAACCCCCCATGAACAGGATGAGGTGCACGCACACAAACGAAAAGGAACGAGAAGTGTGTGTTTGTGTGTCGGTATCGTCGGGGTATAAAAGGGTAAACCCAAAAGCCTTGGGGTTATAAGGGAAAAATCTCATATAGCAAAGATGCAATAAAGTGAGTTTATGGTTTTTTTTTGGGTTTTGCAAAGTGGGACGAGAGGGATGACAACATGTATATATGTGAGAGAGTCGGGGGTGATTGTTAGGGTAGTGGGATGTAACATTTGTCCCAGTCAACTTGTGACTAGGACAAATGGTGCCACCAAGGGAATCCTAGGTGGACATCTCTCATTTGTAAGATAGATAGTGCATGCTCGTGCCCCGAGGGCACGGACAGTCGTCACCCGAGCGCAAAGTGCAAACGGAGATAGTCGTTACCCGGACGCAAAGTGCAAAGGGGGGGGGGGGGGGGGGAATGCGAAAAGCATGGGATAAAAATGCGAAAATGCGAAAAGCATGGGCATAAGAGCAAAAAAAAACCCGTGAGAGGCAAAGTGCAAAAAGGGGCAATGACAGTTGTAAATAGTGTAGAGATGGATTTGTTCTTTGGTTCAATGAACAATGGATGACAAGAATGAAATTAAAGGAAAATGGTGGGCTTTTGTTTTGGGTCTCCACACCCTCACCCCAAATTGCACTTACCACCCCGCCCACAACGTGGGGATGAGATGACGCACTTCTCCGCCCGCCACGTATGACAAGGTCGGCAAACATCTCTTCTATAAAAGAGGACCCACAACCCAGACTTATCCTAGGTGGCAAGTTTGTCCCAGTCAACTTTTGTCTGGGACAAACCACCAAAAAATAACCACTGCCTCTTATTTACATGGCTGCCATTCCCCCCCTCCAAAAAACCCCCAAAAAACACATCCAAACCCACTTATTTCCGTGCACACTTTTAACTTGACGATACCGGCACACACACACCCACGCTTCTTGCTCTTTTTTGGTTGCGTGTCTGCACAACATCCCATTCGTATGGTTTTTTTTTCATTCTGCTTTGTGCATGTGTTAATTTCTAGTTCCCTTTTGAGTAATAGATGTGTGTCAGGTTCTAGTTCCCTTTGAATTTGGAACTTACTATATACATCGAAATTTGGTGTCTGGATGAGACTATTGTCCCAAAGTGGTAAGAAAAATTAAATAATAGGTCAAATCAACTTCTCTCTTCCCTTCAATTTCATTCTATTTATAGAAAAATGTCACTTCCTTGCATCGGAGGTTTCGGTTCATATAGTCATTCTCTTGAATTTTCTTGTTAGATCGGGTTTTATCGTTTTCAACCCGACTGGAGCGAATATTCCTTATATCGAAGATCAGGAGCTTTGTGCGAATATTCCAAGCCGGAGTCCGAGATGCTGTCCACACGCGCACGCGCGATCCACGTGACCGAGGTCGAGATCCCCATTTCCCTCCCAGCACTCAATCCGCTGAACGTCGTCATCCACCCAAAATCCACAGGCTCGGCCCCACAATGGGCGGCAGAAAGCGCAGACCCAGCAGATTTTGCGGCGTCCTTCCATCCTCCGCCGGCGAAGTTCCCGCCACGAAGCCGGAGTCCAGTGGGTTCGTCTACAACTACTCATCCGACGAGCCCAGCGGCTCGATCCAGGAGGCATCCTCCTCTGTCGCATCTGTTCCCATGTATAATGACGATCCTCCCATCACCGGCGGGCTAGGGTTAGGTTTTCATAACGAAGACGAACAATTAGAAGAGGAAGTGGAGGAGGAGGAGGAGGATGATGTGCAGTATAACAGAAAGGGAAAAGGCTTTATCTCGATCGGAGGCGTTAGGATTTACACTGAAGATTGCTCTTCTCCAGACGATGATGATGGCAGTGAGAGCGAAGATTCGACTGGATCTGATTCGTCTGAAGAGGAGGAAGGAAATGAACGGTCATCAGATGACTCTTCCGATTATGATTATGATGATCCCGAGATTGATGAGGAGATTGTCGAAGACTACATTGATGGGATCGGCGGACGCAGCGAGCTGCTAATTTCTGGATGGTTAGCTAAGAAGAGCATTGATGGGTATGTGGGATTTGATAGCAGCAGCGATAAGGAGGGCGGTGATAAGCTGGGGGCGGTTGATACGATGAATGTTTCCAAGGAGTATGGTATGGAGAAGAAAAAGAAAGAGAGGTCCAAGTTGAGGAAGGGGAAAGGAGAGGTCAGCTCGTCAGTGATCGATATTGGGTTGTCAGCTGCAATGGATGATTTGATGTTTGCTAAGGATCCGAGAACTCTTTCAGGAAGGAAGATGAAGAAGAAGACTCCTTCTCAGCTCTCAAGATCATGGCCTCGCGAGCGGCAGAGGAGTAAAGAGTATTACAGTGTTTCAGGTATGCACTGAATATTTTACTTTATCCAATGTTTTTTGGATGGTTATGGAAAGCAAAATGATAAATATGATTAGTTAGTTCAAGTAAATTATTAGTTCAAGTATTAGGATGAATAATCGGTTGAATATTATTTACTTCATAATACTCTCACTAAGTTGTTTATATGAACTCATATCTTGATCCAACTTATGGTTTGATATTCGTTGAGTCCCTTCAGTCACATTCCATGTAATCCATAGAGATTAAGATAGGAATGCTTCATGTTCAGTTTTATTTTTATTGTACTTTCATTAACTATGGAAACGTTGGAGTTATCAAAGAGGATAAATTCAAGTTTAGAAATCATAGTTTCGGTCTCAGTATCAACCGATGTGTTGTAATATTAGTTACAACTGCATCAGACGTATCAGAATATACGTAGTGGAAGCATTAGAATCTTGGTATCTTGTCGTAGCTTAACATGGTTGTTCTTTGATAGTAGATATTTTCCTATCATCCCAAAACACTGCATTCTTTTCTAAACTATTACACTAATGGGTCATCATGTTTAAATCATTAAGTTCAGCTTTAGATTGCTTTTGTTTCAAAGTTTTGTCCTTTAAGGTTTTACCCTCATACTTTAGTCAAAACAGTTGTATTCTGTGTCTCGTGTTTCACCTTAGTATCAATAGACAGGGTTCGTTTTTATCCCATACAAATCTAATGAAATTGTTGTTATAGGTCAATATCCTTGGTTCTGCTAAATGAGGTATTTTAACTATTATATGAAATAAAATAGAATCTCACATTTTGATAATTCAGACCTTGAATCTTCCATTGTATTATTTATTAGTTAGTATCAGTGCTATCGATCAGTTTTAGTTTGATCGATTGGTACGCTTGCAATTTGATATGATACTAGTGATACTTATTAGTATTATATGAGATTTTAGACTGGGGATACAATCTTCGTTTTTGTTTGCTGGGTCTGGGTTGAATTTGATCACACAATGTATGCTGGATGTAGATACTGATGTCAGTAGTCAAATCTGGTGCACTAGCAACTGAGCCTAACCCAACACGTCGGATGGGACCCCCAGCGGGAACCTCCCGACCTGGCTCGAGGGGTCAGTTAGGCCGACCTCAGCCTAGCCCACGTGCATGCACGGTGCGGACCCAGATAAGCGACGAACACACTCTTTTCAATCACGATCGGCATTCAATGCTTGCCTTATCTGCAGAGACTATCGGCCGCCATACATCCCCCGATGGACAGAAGACAGTTACGTCCAAGGGACATCAGCTTTCCACCTGGCTAGTCCGCATTCACCAATGGGCCTTACATGAGCGGAGGGATACTTCCTCCAGAAGGTACGGCCTCTTGGGCTTACACAATGCCCAATCACTAAAAACGACTCACTTTCCATAGGACGGTTTTTGCTTCTGGCCACATCCACTTCTTTTCCGCTTGAATCTAACTTGAGCATCAGAGTCTCATTGGGGGTCAACTCCCAGTGAGGCTAACGAGCTTTTTTCTATTTCAAACGCTAGCAAAGGATTCTCCGTCCCATGCTCGGCAAAACCAGTTTGACCGACGTCAACCTGTTGCGGGAATGCTTGCCTTAGTGACCAAGCCTAGGCCTTTCGCAGCTTGGTCCGCCCCCCGCGAGATTCTGTGTATTAACAGTTGGGCTAGAGGAGGGGCCTTGTGACAACATCTGTCGCGTAGGCTCCCTAACTAGCATCTCATTGCAGATAGCCTTCAGACCGCACCTCAGATCTATGAGATCTCCAACCCAGGCTGGGACCCCTGCTGGTCTAACACCAGTGGTTCAGCAATAACCTGTTGTCAGCCTCCCGTGTCGTCTGGCCAGCGAGCCAATCCAACCTTGTGGTTCAAAACGAAACTTGATGGTATACTGGCCGAAAGCATCAAATTCGTCCTCACTCAAAAGACTAAGGAGCCATCATGTACTTGGTAGCTCGTGATCAGTAAGCGGGATCCTATGGTAAGCTGCGATTTTAATAATTAGTCTCTTGAGTAAGGACTCAAAGTTCATGCGTCAAGAAAGGTGACTAATAAGGGTGTAGTAAGAAAAGTAATGATTTGGAAAAGAAAGGTGTTTGATTTCAATCGACTTTTCAAAAGATCTATTTCAGTATTTCTACATACTATTACAATAGTTAGGCCACCACTAGCGGCTTCATTCTTTTACAAAGATCAAGCTTAGACATGCTTCTTCCATAAAGCCGAGCCTTTCGGTGAAGGAGCACAACCGCGTAAGGGACGCAGAGCAATACTGAAGCTCGTCCCTTGGCAGATGCGCCCTATGAAGGAGCCACACCCAGAACAATCTGCCATCTCACATGAAATATGAGCTCACAACTGGAAGCTCAGGTCAAAAATGTCGGTTGCGAACCTATGGCCGTGGAGCACTCTTGCGAGATGAGTCTCTGCAACAATCATGTACCTGCACCCGCTCCAGATGACTAGAGTGGTGCAGAGGTTCCGAGTCCCCGGCTCACAATCGGCCCGGACCGGTCCAGACACTTTACGCCACAGCCTAGACACCGGTAGCAGGCATGTCAAATAAAGGAAAAGAAGCTTAGATTTGGGCAGACACCAGACCTCGCAGCTTCGTCTTCCCTACGCCCAAATCCGACGGTCGCGGATGGTTCATAGGCAATTTAATCCCATGATCACCATTAGCCTGGTCGGAGCCAAGCATGAAGGTTCGTCACCTCCAATGCAAGGCGTAGAGTCACGCTAGCGAAGGGCACGCCGACCTCCTAGTCACCGTCAGCTCAGATAGGTTGGCCTCAGTCCAGAAGTATCTTTGCATTCACGACGTTCGGACGCCCCTAAAGCCTCCCCTTTTCCTTCCAAGGAAGATCTACCCGCTTTCTCCACAAATGCAGACACATCAACAAGGAGGAATGTGACTTTCAACAAAGGCAACGATGGTTCTCCAATAGGCCCATCTGCCTCTCCTTTTTAGCCCCCTCTGGTAGAATCCAAAGGATCACGACCATTCAACATCTACAGCGGAACGCTATCCTCAGAAATATTCCACCGTTAATCAAGCACTGTCTTGAAAAACGGCCACGTCCTTTAAAATCCAGCCTTTAATGTGAATTATGACAGCTTGTGGAGCATGCAGCCACGCCATCGAGCATCACAGTCTCTATTTCTTAAGCTCTAATTCCTCCAACCAGAGACTTTTTAGCGATGTCCTCAATGTCAGCACATGCTCCACGCAGGACCACACCCGTTCAGACTGGGGCCAGTCCACTGGCTCAGGCCTTCGAGGCACCATCGTGATCTTCTTATTCCACTGGTTTGAAAGGCACCAGTGTGGTGTTGTTCCCTTGACTCAGGCCTTCGAGGCCCCATCGTGGTCTTCTTATTCCACTGGTTCTGGCCATCGGGTCATATTGTGGTGTTTGGAATTTATGCAAAATCGTCTTTTCATTTCACAAAGTTCTGCTACACTGGTTTGGCCACTACAAGCGACTTTGTTCTTTTACAAAGATTAAGCCATTTGGCTTCTTTTATAAAGATCAAACCCCTCGGCTTTTTTCGTTAAGGTCAAATTTTTTGACGGAGAAACACGACTGTGTCTGGGACGCATGTCACACTGAAGTTGGCCCTTTAGCGCTTCCTGTAATAACGCCAAAAAGACAATCTGACAACCCACTTGTTCTACTCCAAAAATTGTCCCTAACAAACTGCATCGGTCAGATACCAGACTCCTCAACTGATGCTCTTCAGGATGATGCGAAGATGCACACATGAGACAATCCGCTACCTCGGCCTCGCATCAGCCTTAGCACGGGTCTGTGGCGTTTGACCAGCAGCTGCGGGACGCCTCTGCGAGTGCAATAGGAGTGTCTGCAACAGCCATGTGTCCGACCTGCTCCAGACATCTGAGGTGGCAAAGAAATTCCGAGTCTCTTGCCCACCATCAGCTTGGACTGGGTCAGTCACTTCGCAACATAGTCTGGACACCGACAGCGGGTATGGCAACAAACACGGGGGGAGGGAGCATGTGTGCTTATGTTCCTCCCTCTTACGACTCCGACGGTCGCGAATAATGCATGATAACTTAATTCCACGATCACCCTCTGCTCATACATGGCAAGCATGGAGGTCCGTCATCATTGATACAACATAGAGAGTGATGCCAACAAAGGGCACGACGACCGTCTGAACAACTTCATCCCGACAGAATAGACTTTAGGAGTCCAAACACGCCCTCCATCCATGACGGTCCAAGCACTGCTGCAGTCTCTCCTTTTCTTGAAGAAAGGTCACACACCTTCCCCACAGATGGGAACACCATATTAAAGAGAGAAGAAAGACCTCTTGAGGTAGGGGGTGTCTCTCCCAAACACACACTCTATGCCTTATTTTACAACCCCCTCGGGGGAAGCCAATGGATCGTGGCCATCCAGCTTTTGCGATGGATTGTTATCCTCGGAAATATCCTGCAAAAAGTCGAGCCACGTCTCGGGAAAATGGTCCCGACTCTTCAAAGTCCAACCGTTACTGCCAGTTGTGACAGCTCGTGCAGCGGGCCTACACTATAGCAAGCATTGCAGTCTCTATTTCCTAAGCACCGCCTCCTCCAACCAAAGTGACAGCTTGGATTTTTAGGCGGTGGACACGAAGTCATCACAAGATTGACTCAATACTAGGCAGTGGCAATTTTCTGCCTGGTCCGATAACACGACACTGGCACGACACAATAAGGACATGCCTGGGCCGCCGATTTTGGCCCGAAATCTTTATTGGGCCGTGCTGGCCCGGCCATGTTCCTTAATCGTGTCGGGCCCGGGCCGAGCCATCCAGCCCATTGGGCAGCCCGGCCCGGCCTAAAATCTTCCTTTGACTTAAAAAAATTCTTAAATTAAAAATTTTGCTTACTTTTATCGTTTATTATAAAAGCATCACATGAAAATTTAGCCAGGGTGAGCTAAAGCACTATTTTTACAGCGAAAAATTGAATCCCTCATTCACATCACTAATACATATGTTTCCATTCAGTACAATAAGAATGTTCAAAGAAATTGCTTTCTGATTCCCTGCCATTGCGTTCTCTGCCACGAATTTCATCAACGGAAGCATAATGGAAGGAAAAATTACAAACAAAAAATGGAACAAAATGTACCAGTTCGGCCTAACGTACAAAGCATAAGTGGATCTCAAGAACCAAATAAAGAGAGAAATCGGTCCCGAATGCACCAATAAGCACCCTTATAAGCTCAAGTAAGGACTATCGGGTTGGACCGGGCGGCCCGAATTCTTATCGGGCCGTGTCCGGGCCGTATCTCAATGGCCCGAATTCTTATCGGGCCGTGTCGGACCGGTCCTTTAAGAAAACCGGACTAAGCCGGCACAGCCCGATAAGACTTGGCCAGCCCAAATTTCCACCCCTATTCAATACCCCCAGCTTGAGCTAGGGACGAGCCATTGACTCAGGACGCAGCACCCCAGCATGTTCTCTTATTCCACAGGTTAGGTTGCAACGTCCCAGTGTGTCCTGTTATTCCTTTGGCTCATGTCGCAGTGCCATAGTATGTCCTTATTTACCGCTGGCGAGACCACCTAGGCACATCGTTGACCTCCGGTATTCGATGTCCACGACAAAGCCCTCAGCTAGATTGAGGCACTGAGCTCTTGGCTCTCGACCTCGTGTGGTCATACCGCGTTGCAATCTTATGCTTAGCCCAGGATGGGGCCTTAGCTGTCGAGACATTGGGGTCTCAGTACTGACCTCTGACAATTAGTCTAAGTCGAGCAATGCCCGAACTTTCACCCCGAACCGAACTGGAGATGGTAAATTTTGGTGCCATACCTTTATCATGTCACGCCTAAAACCGTTGTCGAGACTCGTAGTCCCAGTACTGTCAAACGGTACTTGACCTCGGTTACATCGAGTCAATCCCACAGCTCAGGCTGGGGCGCCAGCTGGTCCGACATCAATGTTCTGGCGTAGCTAGTTTCTACCTTTTAAATCTAACTCAACCATTTCAAAGGTTTCAATTTGGCACATGGTTGACAGGACCTACTACTTCCCGGAAATGAGACCGAGCCTCCGAGGTCAAGCCATGGATGGGGCATGACCCACAGCCTGCCCAAAATAGACTCTACGTACGACGGGTGCAACCGTTCGGTCGACCCGACCCAACCTTACGGTGCAACTCTCGGTGAATTCAGAGCGCCCAAGCCCATCACAGACATTCCACACAAGGGACATCTCGCCACAAACGACATGATGCAGACAAACAAAAATCGAGGCAAAAGACTAGCTTTCACTCGTTCATCCAAAAAGTTACACTGCCACCTAGTGCCTCGACAAAAACAAAAGCAAAGAATACATAACGGGTCACGCATCGGGCTCGTTCTCCCTTAAAGTTTCTTCCTTGCTTGGGACCTCCCTAGCCGAGGTCCTGGCTCCGGTGTCAAAAGCCCTTCTCGGAGTATCCACTGTGCCAACTGCGGGAATGACACCGCCTCCAGGAACGAGAGTGTGCTGGCATGTTGCGGGAACAATCCCTAGGAACATGTTCTTCATAAGCTTAACCTCAACTTCAAAGTCCATGTCGGCTTGGGCCTTAGACTTTTTCCTAATCCCGATGATGAGCCATGGCCACCAGCGCAACCTTCTCCTTCAACTCATACTTATCATCCTCAGCTCGCTCGAAATCTGCCCTTAGATCCTCAACTACTACATTCAGCTTGCAAAGCCGGTCCATGAGACGTGTGAGGTCGTCCTTTAGCTCCTCCACCCTCTGTCTACACTTGCGAAGAATATGATGGTAATCACAAAGCTCTGCTACCTCTTGTACAAAAAAGAAAAAAATTCAGTACAACCCCCAGAGCACGAAGGACAGAGGCTATGAGGGATCATATATGACAGACCCTTCAAAGGGCCATGGCGAACCTGTCGATACCCAGCCGAGGAAGGTCAGCCACCTCCAGGGCCGCACCCAACAGATAGTCGATCACACCGACGTCGTGATCCTTAGCGTCATCTACGGCCAGGCGATGCGACGACATGCTCCTCCAGAAAGGCCTGCTCTCCTAGGCTTATTCGGTGGCGTAGACGCCCACTCGTTAGCTTTGGCTTTTCCCTTATAGGTCTGTTCCTTCACGACATGGCGTCGAGGCTGTGTCTCCTCCATCGACTCGTCATGAACTCCCAAGGACCTCATCGCCCTAGCATCACAACGACGAGGAGATCTCCTCTCCGTTACATCCGCGGAACCCGTATCAAACTTCATACAGATCTTTCAAAGAAGAGAATCGTTCAGCCATTCACTCGAAAAGATGGATTCTGGCGACAAACAAGCAAATGGAAAGGGAAAAAGGATACTGGTACACAAATTGTGTACTCCCCTTTAACCTAACCCTTGATGGGACCCACATGAGATTGTAGCAAGTAGCAACCATTTGATCCATTCAGCCCAATCATGGCCGTCCAAGATCGACGCGACAGGTCGACCCTCGTTGATGTACCTGCGGGTCGTTTCCATACACGTCAATTTCCCTCGTCAAGTGAGCCCGACTTTTCAAACCGTGCAATAAATGCGGGTCTCTCGGCGCCGTCGCCTCACATTCCAAGGGCGATTGCTTGCATCATTTGGAATGTCAGTACTTCTCTCTCCATGGCCCATGGATCTATTTCTCATCTCGACAGGAGGCATACATGAGGCATTGTCCCATCAGCTGAAGTCAGCAACTGTTCGGCTTTGCCTCCCAACCCCACAATGGCAGCTCGGGCTAGCAGCGCTCGACCTCAACACCTCAGCAGTGAATGACCCGGGGTCCGACGCTTGACGCCTCTGCCTGAGACTGGGGCCATCTCTTATTCTAACGAGTCATCTAGTCCTTTCCAAGCTACAGTCTGACGATCATGGACTAGTTCGGGACCATGCTCCCAACTGAAGCCTCGCGGGTTCTTTCTACATAGAAGCACAACTGCACATGCGCTCTCCCAGCCTAGGCTAAGTCCTACGTCCAGTCAAGAAAGTCAAAACCCAAGGCCCCTTACGGGTCCAGCAAAGGTATCACAACTCGGGCTTCCAAGGCTCGACACAGTGTAGTTCCTAGAATCGCCAAGCTTACACGTGCGCAAAAATGGGCATTCGTAGCGATAAAAGATCCTTCAGTTTTATTGTTCTGGGTTACAAAAATTGACTGACTCAGCAGCATACATCTTTCAAAAAAGAGAAAAGGGGAGGGGAAGCCCACGGTCATGCGATCGGTCCCCTACCAGGTCCGTCGTCCCCTGGTACGCCTCCCTCGTCAGGGCCACATCTGTTCTTCTTTAGCTCCTCGTCTTGCCTTTGCTAGGCCTTCTTCTCTTTCAAGTCCTTCATCGCATGGACCAGACCTTGAAACCATGCATTCAACCCCTCTACGTCCCTCACCCGCTTCTTGCAGAGGCACAACTTGGCCTAAAGGTCGCGTCGGGACTCCACCACCTCCTCAACCACCAGAGGCCTCTGCTCGGCCTTGGGAGCAAGATGGATGGCATCAAACCGCGTAGCCCGAGCACGCCTCTCATCTTCGGGCCTCATCTTAACCTCGAAGAAATGCACGCGGTCCACATCTTCTATGTTGACTTCCTCCTCACTTGACGGAGCCCCAATAGATAACGACGACAAAGGCGACGTTGGCGTAACATGGGAATCCATGGCGTTGTTGGAACCACGGGACTCAGACATTTTTGCAAACGAAAAATAAGGAGAGAGAAAAGACCCGAAGCTAAAGGCAAGTTGCTCTCTTTCTCTCCTTTTATAAACTCAAGGAGCATGAATTAACCCCAACCGTTGGATCAGAGCATTTTGAGCCATCTGATTGCGGTGACGAGCAGCTTCCACTGTGTACGAATCGGGAGACGCCACGTCATCAGCTCCTTGGAAAGCAGCTCTACTCGCATTCAATACGGGTCAATCCAATCGATTCTCCCTCCACTACCTGACACTTCAGCTCGCGAAAGCATGACAGACGCAACGACATGCCATCACGAGTTCTCTTCCTTTCAAAAGAAGTGCCCCCTCGCTCTATTGTTCTCGAAGTAAGTCTCGATGAGATGGGCCGTATCTCCCGTTAAGTTCATCTCCTCGTCTCTTTATTCCTAACCTCGCGATAGCGGCCCAGGTCCATAATGCCTAGCTGGGGAGATGAGAGGCCATTGTAGATACCGATATCAGTTGTTAAGTCCTGCCCACCAGCAGCTGAGCCTGTCCCAATGCATTGTATGGGATCCCAATAGGAACCTCCCGACATGCCTCGAGGGGTCAATCAGGCCTGACCTCAGCTTAGCCACGTGCACGCATGACGCGGGCCAAGACACGTGACCAACATACTCTCTCCAATCATGATCAACATTCAATGCTTGCATTATCCGGAGACTGTCGGATGCCATACATCACACGATGGATAGACGACATTTACGCCTATGGGACATCACATTTCCACCTGGCTGGCCCTTATTCGCCAATGGGCCTTATATAAGTAGATAGATACTTCCACCAGAAGGTACGGCCTCTTGGGTGTACACATGCCCCATTACTACAAAAAAGACTCACTTTCCACATGGCGGTGGCTGCTTCCGGATACACTCCCTTCTTCCCGCTTGGATCTTACTTGAGCGGTAGAGTCTGATTGGGGGCCAATCCCCCGGTGAGGCTGACGAGCTTTTCTCTGTTTCAGGTGCTAGCGAAAGATTCTCCGTCCCACGTCCGACGAAACCAGCCTGACCAGGCTCAACTTGTTGCGGGAATGCTTGCCTCACTGGCCAGGCCTTCAGCGGCTTGGCCCGGCCCCGCGCGAGATTTTGTGTATCAACATTGGATTACACTTAATTCTTGGTGATGTCTCATTGTTGGGACCCTGTATTTATTGTATATATTATTTGGCCTATATACTAAGAGTGTGACGCCTCCCCAATACTCACTTGCATTTGCCAATTGGTACTGCTAGCAATTAGCGTGAAGAACTGATCTGTATTTCAATTGGATGATTAGATTGCGTAACTGCTTTTCTATACGGTGTCTGCTCTTGTAGCTAGGATCACTGTAAGAGTTGCTTGTGAGTTGCCATTTGCGGTTGCTCCAATTGTTTGAGAATATATAACATGTCATTGCTTCAATTATCATAATTGTTGTTAAATTCTCAAATTTAGTTGGACGCTATTAATAAGTTAGAGTTTTAGTTGGAACCTACCAGAGAGGTGGTCGAAATGATTGCAGTAACCAAGTTTGGATGGTTAGTGGATGAGTGATTAATGTACACATGCATTACCAGGAATTTTCAGATTTATTACTCTTTATTTTAAGTCAGGATTTGTCGGAACATATAATTCAGTAGACCTAGGCAACACTAAAAATACTGAAATTAACCATGGTTAGTCGACACAAGCATGCGTGTCACCCTTTGACACGGACATGGGATGTTGGACACGGCAACTATCCAAACAGTTGGCTCATATGAATATTTGCATCACATAAACACATATATGAGGGTTATATTCATGTAATCATGCACTTACCTATAGTAGAAAGATTGATAAAACAATAGCTTTGTCAAAAGAGAGCACATTGTAGTTCATTCAGTACATATTCGTTAGATGAATAACAATATACATATGTGTTGGTGTCGAGTACAGATGTATGCGTGTTGATCCGGGTGTGTTGGACACTGTATTTTTTGGTTGGGAGAAGTGTACTATGTATTGTACGAAATTAGTGCAATCTAAAATAAACATATTGCATATTGTAGTTGCTTTATGTGCTACATTTTCCTTGTAGAGGCCTTTGGTATGTGACATGAATGGTTGCATGTGTTAGGTGGGAAAAAGAAACATCGAAAAGAGCTTATAGCCATCAAACGTCGACAGCGTATGATCAATCGTGGTGTTGACTTGGAACAAATAAATTTGGTATGGGTAATCTTCTGCTTATATTTACCATTTGTATTGTAAAGATTAAGTAATATTCTCATCGGACATTTTACTTTCCTTTAATGCTACTTGATGAAGATCTGTATGCATATTCAATTTATTCACATTTCAAGTATGCGTGATCGAATGCTAGTGATGCATATAATGTGAATCCAATTATTATAGTTGATTACTATAATTTTCTGCATGTGGTGTTAGTTCATTATTTGCTGAGTTTTGACTCCACAGATTGCAATTGCTTTCACTCTATAGTGTTAGGGCTCTCCACACTACTGACCTAGTAGTGCTGTATTAATGATTCTAGGACCACCATTGCTACTGACAGTTAGGCTATACGGGAAAATAGAGTTTTCCAAGGACTGTACTGATGACTGATATTGAGGATAGATATCATATAGTTAAGTTAAAAGATACATTTAGGGCCAGTTTGTATTCGAGAATCTATGCTCTCACTTAGATGTAATACAAAAAAATTTGCATGTCTCCGGCAGGAGTAAAACTAGGCTTTATTGATTAACATGCGATTGTTGTAATGGTTGAGCTACACAGTAGTAACAATGCTTTTGCTAGAATTTGGAACATCCCTTAGTGCAGAATTTTTTTGGAGATTGGCTGCGAATGCGAGCTTTACAAACTTGGATTGGAATCACACTTAAATGTTTACGTATACAAACTTTACAGATTAAGTGATGCTCTGGCCTAGTCTGCACAAACTCAATCGTATCAAATTCAAATGCATAGTCTCAGTTAAACCAATGCTTATACCGTGAGTTAATCTCTTTACATATTTTTTTTTTCACCGTTCACATTTGGCCTATCATGCACTGTAGATTGAAAGGAAAAATCACAAAAAAAACAAACAAACAAAGACTGCTTACCACAGACGGTGTTGTGCCTTTGTTGAGGTATAACTCCAGCTAACCCTTCCCAAGGAAATGCAATCAACAAATTAGACCCTAAAGGGGTATATGTGATTAGGCATTCAAGGATCATGTTGCCATATTTTGAAAATTCATACATCACCTTACTTTTGTGGTGATTTTGGGGTTGTCGTTCCATCCAAAAGGTGAAACAACTTAACCCTTAATGGGAAATGAACTCCTAAACTTTATATCAAATGCTATTATGCACGGACATGGGTGTCCTAACTTTGTCATAACATATTGACCCATGGCAATTTCTGAATACATATGGTACATGTATCTAACACACAATGACTTTACGTTTTTGTGGTACATAGATCCTATGTAGTTTTGCTTCTCTAAGACTGCAGAGTGAGTTCATGCTATGTAGACCTGATCTAGCCCTTCATAGCAAGAATCGACTTACAATTGACCTAATATGTATTCCAAATCTAGGAAGCATATGCATAGTCAATGGAATGGGTATAGGTACGGGACTTGATAAATTTTGAAATCTAGAGTACGCGGGCACAGCTACATAAATTATTATACTATAATATATTTTATTATATGCACCCATCTATAAAAACAAGACGAAAAACATAAAAGGTGGCATTACACACTATAATACAAAACATATAATTCAGTTAAGTTCATGATTTCATCTTCTAGTTACATTTTATAATTGTCTGGAGCGTACACAAATTTACAAGCATAATCCACGAAATTACATTTGTGCCCTACAAAATACAAGTATGCTCACACACACTCCTAATTGTAGCCACCTTCCATTGACCCACCTTCAATATTGTGACTTTCATTAATTTCAAATATCATGCCTTCTAGTTCCGGTTCATCAATAGATGTTTGCAACCTGTTATATGTCCACGCCCTCAAAGGAATCGAACACATCTCCTTCCAAGTCTGCCATCTTCGTCTCTTCTTGGGAATATTCCACAGACCATATTGAAAGTCAAAGATTAGTATGTACGTAGACAAAATCCCATGCTCGTTGTGGGGTTAACTTGTTCCTCTTTATAGAATGGATATGTTTGCACATGCTTCAGTTCCACATGCAACATGAAGATGAACATGGATGGCCAGGCAATTTAATTCTAACTCTTTGCAAAATGGGATTAGAAGTCCCATGAACCACCCACCATACTTTGGGATCCATGCAACCCCTATCAACATAGAAATATGCTTCACAAATTCATCCAGTGCTGCAGAAAAATTTGCAAATGTCTTATTACGCTTGGAATGTGGAAATATCTCTTGAAACATTTAGCACTTCCAGTTGATATCTCTGTATTCTTATGTGAGGCAATTCTATATGATGCTTCATTAAGCCATTGTATAAGACCTAAGAAACATGAAACTAATTACATCACACATATCAAAAACTATTTTAAAGCTTTCAACTAACAAAATAGAAAAGAGTACATCATATTTACTTTGGATTTAGTGAGCCAAGCAATGCAAAAGAGTATTACTTTTGTTCCACTAATACTCTAAAATAGAGTGCACCTCTTGATAAAATGACGAGTCATCATCTTTTCTCTAGCATTTCGATAAATAGTGACATTCACCTTCTCGATCATGATATCCTATATATCATACACACGATGAAGATTGGGTTTATTTGTGGTGGTGGATTGAAGCATATTTGATAACCTCGGTGAATGAAATGGTATACTTTGTATTGTCCCATCAAATCTCATCTAAAATCTTGTCTCACTAATTGTGCCTTTTGCACCGCATCTTCTTTATATAGGCTCAATCCTTTGCTAATCACCAAGTCAACGAGGTCACGCTGTATCGCTTTGAACCTCAGCATAATAATTACCAAAGCAAACCATGTTTTCATAATTGCAAGCATATTTAACTTTACATAATGGTTAAACATAGATAATCTCATTGAATGATTTATGATGAAGCTTCTTATTATCACCACATCCCTGATAATTTTGGTAATCCAACCACATTCATCATATGTCATTGTTGGGAAAAACTGACACAATATCAAGCAACACCTAAGTGTGCACAGCGGAATATATATGAAATAATGTGTCGCCAATTAAACCAATGCAGAGTTAACATATTGGATGAATCATAAGAAGCATACGAAAGCACCACACAATCAAGCCAAGCAATCATTCAGATAGACAAGGATTTATACTGGTTCAGCCCAACCTATGGCCTACATCCAGTCTTCCGTTGTCACAGTTTCCACTAGATCAAAGATGATAATACAAAGAATACACCGACTACAAATCTCATCCAACACAATGTTTGCTTTCTTGATAAACTAACTATAGCACTCTAGTAATTACAATGTCACACACACACAACCAATGGAGAGATCTTACCAGTCTCTAGAACAAGGAATACTAAGAAAATCTTCTCTATGCTCATTCGCGTATGCGTGGCGTTGCCGTCACGTGTGTTTCTCTTGGTATTTATATCATAGAAATCCTTGGACATTTTTAATCATGTCCATCCGATTAAAAACTCCATGGGAGTCACTGGTCCAGATTAGAAGCTGATATCTGGGTGTTCTAGGGTTTCGGTTTCTGGCCATTGGCACGTCCGTACCACATATTAGAACGATCGTGCACAGAACTACGCAATCTGCATGTAGCACCAGAACATTTGACACGGCCGTGCAACATGTCCATGTTAGTAAAACAGAGAGCATCCTATCAACATTGACGTCAGCACGGATGTGTCAGTAACAAAACAGAGAGTTGCCTGTTAACACGGACGTCAACACGCCCGTGTCAGAATCTGTGTAAGTCAGCTGATACATCTTCTGACACGCAAGACCGTGCTAAAACCAGCACTGTCGTGTCACCTCCCAGATTCTAAGATTGAAACATAAATCAGCAAACTCTACCCTGCTTCAAACTTCTTCAACAACCATGGCATTCAAGCTCTCTATAGAAACTCTACCCAGATCTAGTATTACGAAACTCTCATGACAATGGAAAATCATCAACCACTCACCATGTATTGATCAAGCTCAAGCAATGCCTGAGCTTGACTGCGGGAACGATCTTCGTGAGCATATCTGCAGGATTGTGATTCGTCGAGACCTTCTCCACTGCTATCACCGTCTTCTCTTCTTGAAGGAAGAAGTCCCACACTTCTATATGCTTGGTCCTCAAACTGTAAGCCCGATGATCCTCCAAGTGAATTGCACTCTGATTGTCGCAGTAGACCATCGTCACTTCTTGCGGTATACCTAGGTCTCGCAGTAGACTTCTCAGGTACTTGCCTTCCTTGATCGCCTCAACTGCAGCTATCAGTTTCGCCTTCGTGGTTGACAGTGCTATAATGGACTGAAGGATCGATCATCATGATATCGCGACAGTGCCCAATGTGAACACATATCCAGTTGTAGATCTCCTTCTGTCTTTGTCACCTGCATAATCTGAATCGCAGAATTCAGATATCACGAATCCGTCTCCCTTTCCGAAACACAAACCAACGCTGTATGTTCCTTTGAGATATCTCAGTATCCATTTCACAACCTGCCAGTGTTTCTTTTCTGGATTTGTCATGTATCTATTGGTCTCCAACTGCCTGAGCTAAGTCTGGACGTGTACAAACCATATCATACATCAGACTTCACACGGCACTAGCATAGGGGACTGTAGACTTGTAGCGTACCTTCTCATCGGTGCTAGGTGACAGTCTCGCAGAAAGTTGAAAGTGAGCTCCTAGCGTTGTGCTGACATGCTTCGTCATCTCCAGTCCATAGCGTGCTAGGACTTTTTTATGCAGTCCTCTTGGCTCAATCTCAACTTCCCAATCTTCCTGTATCTGCTGATTTCCATACCATGGATCTTCTTTGTAGGCCCCAGATCCTTCATGTCAAACTCTTTTGCAAGCTTTCCCTTCAACATATTGATTTCCTTCATGTCCCGTGACGCAATCAACATATTGTTCAACGTACAGAAGCAAGTATATCCTTGATTCACTATTAAGTGTGCGAACATAAGCACACTGGTTCATTATACTCCGCTCGAAACCAATGCTCATCATGAAGGAGTCAAATCTCTTATACCACTGCCTTGGACTTTGTTTTAAACTGTATAAGAATTTCTTTAGCATGCATAACTTCTACGCTTTCCCCTCTATCACGAAGCCTTTAGGTAGACGCATGTAGATTTCTTCATCAAGATCTTCATGTAAGAACGTCGTCTTAACATTCAGCTGCTCCAGTTTCAAGTCTTGAGCTGCTACCAAGGCTAACAACACACGGATGGACGTGTGTCTCACCACAGGTGAGAAGTTCTCATTATAGTCTTCTCCCTTTCTCTGCGCGAATCTCTTGACCACCAACCTAGCTTTGTACCTCACATCACCGCCTTCTCCTTCCTTGACCTTGTATACTCACTTGCAACCAATGACCTTTCTGTCCTTGGGCAATTCTACCAATTTTCAAGTACCATTCTTGTAGAGAGATTTCATCTCATCTACCATCACCAGTCACCACTATGCAACTGCGCTCGAAGTCTGGGCTTCATCAAACGTCAAGGGCTCCTCGTGTTCTATGTTCATGGCGTATGCCTGCATATCATCAAATGCAAAACTAAAAGCACAATAATTCCACTCACCCAATCTCTTTGGTGCTCTCCTAGTCCTCAATGACCTGCACACCTCTGGCTGACTCTGGGCTGTAACCTCACCATGAGTATGAATCTGATCTGTCTATATCTGCTCTCTTTTAGCTGTCGGGTCCTGGCCTGGCTCAGCATCTCGTGTCTCTATCTCCAGGATAGGTGACTCGACATCAGCGTCGACCTCTTTAGGTCTATGTCGGCCATCTAAATGCATCATCTCCGACTTGACCATCGACGACTCATCAAATGTGACGTGCATACTGGTGAATGTCTTCTTGGACACATGATCTAACATGTATCCCTTCACTCCCGCTTGATATCCAAGCAAGATGGCATTCATGGCACTCGAATCTAGCTTGCCCTCCTTTTGCAAAGTATATGCCAAACATCCAAATATCCTCAAGTACGAGTAATCACCAGTCTTCCCTGTCCATACCTCCTCAGGAATTTTGAAAGTGATCACCGACGATGGTAATCTGTTTACGAAATGCACGGCGGTAGTCACAACTTCACCCCAATATTCCTTAGGAAGTCCAGCAGGAAGTCTCAAGCATCGACACTTCTCTATCAGTGTACGGTTCAACCGATCTGCAGCACCATTTGATTGTGGATCTCCAGGTGTAGTGTAGTGTCGTAAAATACACTGAGATCTGCAGAGGTCTTTGAACACCCTCGAGGTGTACTCACCACCGTTGTCTGATCTTAAAATCTTGACGGCTCTCACCGTCTGCTTTTCAACCAAGGATCTCCAGGCCTTGAACTTCTCGAAGAATTGATATTTAGATTTCAGATAGATCCATACATTCTTCAAGAAATCATCAATGAAGGATACGAAATACTTCGCTCCTCTAATGGTAGTTTCAGAAGTTGGCCCCCATATATATATGAATGCATATAGTCAAGTGGCCATTTTCTGCTATGCTCTGCGATCCCAAAGCATGTCTTTGTCAGCTTACCTTCTACACACTTCTCGCAGAACTCCAATCTCTCCTCTTTGGTTTGTATCAGCTTCCTTTTGTGAAGCACATCCAATAACTTTTCACTTGGATGTCCCAGACGAAGATGCTATAGTTTTGCCGATTATTCGCCAACTGTGCCCCGAGAGACGTTAGACTCACCCTCCACGGTGTGCCCTTGCAGCACATATAAGTTCTGTACTCTCTTTCCTTTCATCACGATAAGAGAACACTTGGACACTTTCAATAGATCTCCTTCTATTACCATCCTGCACCCACGTCCTGTTAAAGCTCCAATAGAAATCATACTCTTTTTCAAGTCTGGAACATGACACACATCTGTAAGTGTCCTGATGACCCCCATCATACATTTTGATTCGCACCTCTATTACACCCACTGTCTTGCACCCCATATTGTTTCCCATCAAAATGTTGCCGCCTTCTCTGGAACTATACGAACTAAACCAACTCATGTGAGGTGTCATATGGAAAGAACAACCCGAATCCAAAGGCCATGAGACATCTAGATCTCCCGATGTAGTCGCCATCAGAATCTCACCATCATCACTGCTCTTGCTACTGATCCCCACCGAAGCAGAACCAGAAGCTTCATCATTGCCTTTTCCATTCTTCTTTAGTCTTGGGCAGTCTCGTTTCCAATGTCATGTCTCCTTGCACAGGTGACACTTGTCCCTGCACCCTCGTGATTTAGATCTTGAGTGACCCTTGTGCTTCCTAGAACCATGGTCGCCTCTGGAATCCTAGCATCGCCTGATGAAGAGTGCATCCCCCTGATCACCACCTTCTTGAGCGGTCACTTTGACACGAAGAAGCTCAGAGTGTACCACACACTCTACCTCCTCCAGAGATAAAGATTTACGTCCATATACCATGGACCTCACCAATGGGTCAAAATCATCTGTCAGAGGACATAACAATATCATCGCCAATTGTTCATCCTCGATGTTCGCCCTAATACTCCGCAAGTCAGACACAATCTTTGTGAAAGCGTCAATGTGATCCTTGACATATGCTCACCCTCTCATCTTTAGCACATAATTGTTGCATCAAATACAACATGCTCGTCAGATTCTTCCTTGCATAGAGCGCCTCCAGCTTCTTCCGAAGCTTCTCCAGAGTAGCCTCCTCAGACACCTTTCTGAGTACTTATCTGAAAGTGATAACTGCAGTGCACTCAACGCCTTTGACTCCATCTCAGCCTTCTGAGCCTCCGTGACATCTTTGTCAAAACCGTCTTTCTTAAAGACAATTTGTGAGCAACCATCTCTCATAAGAAAAGCCTTCATCTTTAATCTCCAAAGATTGAAGTTGTTTCTCCCAGCGAACTTGTCCATCTTAAACGATGTGGTAGAGGACGACATCTTGACTCCTTCTCCTCACCAGTAGATCTGATACCACTTGTTGGGAAAAACTGACACAATATCAAACAATACCTAAGTGTGCACATCAGAATATATACGAAATAATGTGTCGCCAACTAAACCAATGCAGAGTTAGGATCTTGGATGAATCATAAGAAGCACAAGAAAGCACCACACAATCAAGCCAAACAATCACACAGAGAGACAATGATTTATACTGGTTTGACCCAACCTATGGCACACGTCTAGTCTTCCATTGTCACGGTTTTCACTAGATCAGAGATGATAATACAGAGAATACACCGACTACAAATCTCCTCCAATATAATGTATGCCTTCTTGACAAAATAACTATAGCACTCTAGCAATTACAATGTCTCATGCATACAACTAATGGAGAGATCTTGCCAGAGTCTCTAGAGTAAGGAATACTTCTCTCCTAAAGCTCGTAGTCACCTTCTTCTTGAAGGCGTAAGGAAATCTTCTCTATTCTCCTTTGCGTATGCGTGGCGTTGTCCTCGCGTGTGTATCTCTTGGTATTTATAACATAGAAACCCTTGGACGTTTTTAATCATGTCCATCCGATTAAAAACTTAATGGGAGTAAACGGTCTAGATTAGAAGCTGATATCTGGGCGTTCTAGGGTTTCCGGGCATCGTCACGGCCGTGCAGCATATTAGCACGGCCGTGCACAGAATTGTGTAGTCTGCCTGTAGCTCCAGAACACTTGACACGGCCGTGCAGCACGTTCGTGTCAGTAAAACAGAGAGCTGCCTGTCAATGCGGATGTCAGCACGACCGTGTCAGTAAAAAAATAGAGAGCTGCATGTCAACACTGACGTCAGCACGACCTTGTCAGAATCTGCATAAGTCAGCTGATACATTTTCTGACATGCACAGCCGTGCTAAAACCAGCACAGCTGTGTCACCTCCCAGATTTTAAGATTGAAGCATAAATCAACAGCTATTTCATTAGCGTTGGTGTTTTTGCAGCAAAACCTTCTTAAGAGCATGGTTCAATGTATGGACTACACATGCCACATAGAGTTCAAATTTTTTTAGGATGATGTATCTCCACTATTCCACCCTTGTATTTGCAAGTCGGTGCATTGTCAGTAATGACTTGCACTACGTTGCGAGGACCGTCTTCTTTTATGAATTCACGTAATGTACTTCACATCCTAAGTCTTTCTCTCCGCATTTACCACATTTAAGAACATTGGCCCATTTTCTATTGTTGCTATTACATTACTTATAGGCCTTCTTTGAGAGTCGACCAACTACTTCCAGGGATGGAGATGTTTTTCTTTTTCAACTTTATTGGTTCCGATAAACCCTTAATATGTGCCTTTTCCTTTTTGCTAGAGACGTGTATGCGAAATGTTTTACCCAGGGGAACATGACCTCCAAGTGCTTGATTAGTGGCATGTGTTGTCGTCATCATCATAATGGCTTTCATCTAAAAAATTGGGGCTGGCTTCATTGGACTCAATAGAAAAAATGTTTAATAATGATCATGATGTCGGATACTTATTTTTCAAAAATTACTATTTAACACCTTTTCTTCCATCAACCCAAGATCTTACATTTTCATTCTTATCATTTCACATTCATTCTTATCACTTTCATCCATTCGTATCACTTTCATCCATGTGTTCTTCGATCTACCCATCTTTCTCTCGAATTAACAACATATGTATATGATTGAACAATGTATCCATGCAAAGGTAAACGATAATCCAGCTGCGTAGAACATGCTTGCAATGAACACATGCTTGCAATGAACGAATTCAAGTTATCTAGTGCTCCATGATTAAAAGACTACTCTATCATGTTAACCCCACAACACCCTCACTCATTTTTGCAACTTCGGTGGCAACTTGGATACTTGACGTATGTAAGGAACATGTTTAGCCTTCTTAGCCTTTATGCTCAACTCTGCTTGCTTTAACATTCTTTATTTCGAGTTTAACATCTTGTTTCACAGCTTTGCATGTATGTATGTCAGACATGGTACATGCAAAAGATGACCCTTCACTCTCGATTGGGAGCCCTTAAAGGCTTGTTACTTGTAGCAGTATTTGCATTGCCATTCTCAGTTTCCCCACATCATGGTGCTTTCTTGATCTTTGTGACATACTTCCAAAGAGGAGATGTATCGTCCCCTTGTTCACTAATACTACCTCCTCCACCAGAACTTTTGGAAGCCATTTCACTGTCCTAAATTCCTCCATAATTAACTATAAGTCAATAACAACAGGAGTAACCAACAATCCCAAACAAAACATCATCTTTAAACTGAGGAAGGAACATTAGGCTAAACAACTTGACTCAATTTAAGCTAACCATTATGAAACTAAACATCTAACTGTAAACTACAAATAAATCAATTTAAATGAATGGTGAAGGATGAACATCGCATGAAGTTCAATTATAATGCAATGGTTTTTACAAACTGAACAACAAATTGTAATATAAAGATCAACTTTATGAATACTAACCTGAATATTAAACATATCCAGCTAACCTTGCATTGAACAACAAAGTCAAAAACATTGGACTGGACAACAAAAAACGTAGCCTTAAACTGAACAACAAAAAAATAAAAAAAAAATAAACTGAACATTAAATAAGAGCCAATCTAACAATCATAGAATCTACATGACTGAAAAAAATTTAGACGACACTTAACTGAAAATATCAACTTTATCAATGTAAACCAATGAGACACTCATATTATAATTGAAACCAGCATTTATGGATATTTGTATAAGCACTTTGCTAAAACAACTATCAACTATATCAATGAAACTCTCATATTATTATTAAAACTAGAAAATCCATGGATATTTCTATAAAAACGTTGCTAAAAGTATCACATTTATCAATTTAAATCATATCAACATTATCATTTTAAACTAATGAAATGCTCATATTATAATTAAAACCAGAGAATCCATAAATATTTGTATAAGAGAATAATGTAGAAAAGGTGGCACCTGATCTAATAGATCAGGTGCGAAGACACAATAAAGTAGAAAGTACAAGCCCATGTAAGTAGAAAGTACAAGCCCCACATGGGCTTGTACTTTCTGTGGGGCCCGCTTTTTTGTATCTTGTACCGGATCTATTAGATGAGATGCCACCTGATCTACATGATTCCCATTGTATAAATACTTTGTAAAACTATCAAATTTATCAATTTAAACCAATGAAATGCTCATATTATGACTAAAACCAGCAAATCCATGTATATTTGTATAAATTCATTAAAAATGCTAACTTTAAAATTTTAAACAATAATACGCCGAATAAATAAGAAAACCCCTAAAGAAATTCTTCTCTAGACTACAAATTGAAAAAATTCCAATGTAAACCCTAAAACCCTCAAATGTCCTGAATAACTAGCCATGTAATAAAACTGAGAAAATCCGATGAAAGTTCAGAAGAAACAGAATATATGAAGGAAATTAATTTTAAAGCTTTGTCGCAAATAGAGCTCAGTGTTTTTTATTTCCCCCTAGTAATTTCTTCATGTTGGAACTTGTCTTCATCGCCAATGATCAACACTTTCATTGTCGGAGATGTCGCAGTTGTCCCCAATGTTTGCTGCTGCTCACCGCTGCTGCTCACAGCTCAATGGAGAGAGGCGGAGATAGACGAGAAATAGAGAGAGATTGATAGAAAGAGAGATATACACAGGAGAGGGTGTTTTACGTCAAATGGGCCGGGTAAAGTCCGTTAACCATTAAACATTTAAACTCGTATCAGGTTGTTTTAAAACAAAATGATTATTTCTTGGCTCTGGAACAGTGCAGAGTCCCGAAATGGGCTGTTATGATGTAAGAGATGACGCATCTGATACCATGTCACTACCGTCTTGGAGGCGTGCCCATGTCTGATACATGTCAGACATGGGTAGAATGCCCAAATAGCGTATCCGTTCTTTACATTCCCAAATTTAGACGTGTTATGGACTCAGTCTATGGTTGCAAGTGAATCAATGCTTTCTTAACCAATTTAGATCTACTTGATATCCAAAATACTCATGGATCATATATGAAATTATATACTCAAAGCTACGATAGAAGGCCCGGAGCAGCAACGATTTTGGCCCCATGTCCCATTCCAATGAATACATCATCATCATCATCATCATATCTTCATCCCCAAGAAAATTTGGGTCGTCTTCATGGACTTAATAGAAAGCCAGAAAACAACAACAACAACAAATAAAAAGAAATAAGAATAACAGTTATAGTAGTAGTAGTAATAAATAATAAAAATAAATACAAACAAGTTTACAAAATCACATTAGATCGTGATCAAAAAGTCCGTTAAAACCTTTAGCTATATAAAGATTAGAGGCAGCTTATGGAATTAGTTTAAAGCCTATTGATTACATTCCATAGTTAAATTAGAAATCTTACATTCCACAAAAATGTGATGCAGTCTACATAATAGGGAGGCACAATTAAATTGGAACGTTTTAAGTAAGCAGTTTACCCCCGACCGCCAACCAAATAATGATCCTCGCATTTAGGGAACCTGACCCTTCCAATAGTTTTTGCAAAAGGACATCCGCATCCCTCAAAACTGGGAACCCATAGGGGGGATTGACCGAGAGTACCATTTAGACTGTCTCCAACTTTAGTGTCAGGGAAAAGAGGTAGAACACTACAAAAGAGAATAGATATTACAACTCATATTGTAAGACAGTAGTGATAGGTTCAGAGAAAGAAAGAACCACTTCCTCCCTTGTGCCTTATGCGACTTCCTGGTATCCACATCCGCCCAGGGGCAATCCTTCTTATAAAAAATCTGTCTACGAAATCACTGGTCCATCAACAGATCAATATCAGCAGAACTACTTTGAAAAACTCTATTTTTTTCCTCTCTAGTTATGTGCGTCATAGTAAAGCCGGGAAGAAAGTATCCCTATGAGTCCTCGAGAGTCTTTATGAACCCACCTATATCTTAGCCCAAATTTATTTATTTTATATCATAAAACAAGACCATTACTGCTAGGATTTATAGCACATGACTCCCATACAGAAAGAAAAGAAACGAACCATCCAATTCCAGGGAAATTGTAAAGATATTGTTTTTAGACAAGTCAATTCAGTTCTATGTGACATGGACATGAGTCACATGACACTTGAAAATCTAGGGGAACACATGAAAAGGAGACGTCACTGGATATGAATTTCATATTATGTTTATACTCTTTTATATAGAACATGGAAGATAGACATGAACACATGTAATACAAGTTAGTTAACATAAGTTGTAACAAGATGTGCACAACCACATAGAACAATGCCGAACATTGATGATGACTACCTAAATAAAACATGCCCGGAGGCAATGCCGTAGGATATACTTGTTCTTAATTTCATTGAGGAGATCACCATTAAGAGGATGAATAGATGAAAGGAATTCATGTACTAAGTTTGCGAGAAAAGTCTTTGTAGTCGTTACTTGTATACTATGCATTCATCCACCAAAATAATGTGGCAGAGTATAATTAATTTACATTTTGGCTGACATGTTGAAAATATCGGTGGGTTTTCAAACACCAGCCAAAATAGTGAATGAAACAACTGTAGATGTATTAAACTAAACAATTGAACACAATGCAAGTTTGGCAAGTAACAACATTGATTCATTCAAGTAACATGTCATCCAGTATCTTATTGTCGTTCTTGGTATTTTCTGAACTTCATTACCTCAATTTTTTTTGGTCGATTCTGTTTACATACCTGCAGTATCATGCAACCATTATCTTCTTTCATGGTTTCATAAAATTGCTTGCTTCCTTTTTTGTGTATCTGACCTCACATTAGCTCTGGTGGATTGCTGGATCGGTTCCACACTCAAACCCAACCTTAATCTTCTTGTATAAGCTGATCTAACCATGGTGTCTAATTTGCAGAAGCTGAGACAGATGGTCATCAATGAAGTTGATATGATCTCATTTCATCCAATGCATTCTCGCGATAGTTCTCAGGTATCTTTATGTGCGTTAGTTTTCCATGGATGACTTCTTGTAAAGATCTGTGCATGAGAGCGCTAATCATGTTCGGTTATATTTCATATGCAGAAGTATTTGTTTGCAAATATTGATCTAGTGCATAACACTGTTTTTGCCCTGAAATTATCGGTGTCAAGTAAAAAAACTTTTAGATCATGTAACATGGTTCATAGTTTCTTTTACTGTTTGCACTATGGTCAGTTACATATGCTTATTGTCTGAATGCAAAATTCCCGGTTAACTCGGTATTTCTGGTTGATAGTAAATATGTTCACAAGTAATTTGTTTCATCTTATTACTTGTAGTATGTAATTTCTTTGTTTTGGGTGGCTTGCTGGTTCCAACAACACCGCCTCCCCTTTCCCATCCACACATCCGCATGGCAGCCCCTCTTTGCATGTGGAATCATTGATAGTAGGTGGGTGGGGTGTTGCATGCAGCCATATGCATGCTTATGGTTTCCTTCTCTCTTTTTCTTTTTTCTTTTTGGCATGCTGGCAGGAGACTATAGAGTGCCTTGGAGCCTTCTTACGTGGTCATGGGATGGGTCTGAAAATTTTAATTTGTGGCTTGTTTAGTGAAGTAGTCTTTGCATGGTGCCTTCATATTGTTCTGAATTTCAATGTATAATCTACACTTCGTGAGATGTGTTGCATTGCATGGAGACTCCTTACATGTTATTTCATGCTTTTAACTTGGGAATTTCCTTCTCCTGCCACAAGTTTCACACATATAAAGGCCATATATTTTCGAACCAATGTGGTGCATTCCTTCTGATGTTACTACCTGCGTTCATAATATGTATATTAGCTACTTTAAATTTTCACTTGCAGAGCTTGTGTGCACTGAGTGATACATTCAACATAGAATAATATTTAATGATTGGTCTTTACTACAGCTTTCTGCTGGTTGATTAAGATGGACCTAAGTGGCCTTTCATTCTCTGAAAGATTTCTTTCATCTTCTCTGTATTACATTCCCTGTTGTCTTTTCATTTATTTTCTGCTTTGCTAGGTGCAACGGTTAGCATCAATTTATAACCTGCGAAGTGGTTGTCAAGGTTCGGGCAAGAAGAGGTAACCATACACATGCTACAGTTTCTAATAAGTCTGACATTGAGTTTAATATGAATTTTATAATCTGTTACAAAAATATCTTGTTCGAACAGACTTTTTAAACCACTCTCTTTTCTTCTCGTTTGACATTTATACATGTATATAATTTGATATATTATATGCACTACCATGTTCTTCAAGCTAAATGAAATTTTCTGTATCTATTTTTATTATGTCATTATTTGTATGGTCATTTATTATCCACAGAGTGATTCTTTCAGAAAACTAGCATATGGCACATGATATGCATGTTTTGGAAATCTGTTAGGAACTAACAAAAGATACCAATTTTATAGAGAAATCAATAGAAAGAACAAGATAATTGAATACAAAAAGGTGTATTCTCCTCCCAAGACGCCTAGAGGACGTCCGCACTCGTTTAATCTAAAACCTAAACCTAGGAGACGCTCAATAGAAATATTCAATATCAAGCATGAATACAAATGACGGCTAGCCCTAGTTTAAATAGAAAAACCCTCCTTGTGGTGCGCAAAGTAATTTCTCCATGACTTGTTGTGCGCAAAGTAATTTCTCTATGACTTGTTGTGCGCAAAGTAATTTCCTCCCCTCTTTAGCCGCGCACGGATCTAACATTACTCCGCCCCTGAAAATCCACCTTGTCCTCAAGGTGGTGCATGGAGTGTGTATGCCATCCATTCCACGTACTGCAAGTCTCCTCCCGGATCGAAAGGATGAGATAGGTCTCCACCACCTTCATCAATGTCCAGACGAAAGCCACGGTCACCACCAGTCAGATCTGAAGGCCATCTATAGCCTAAACTGAGATGTTGACGTTCTGAAGGACTTTGAACTGAAAACCAAGTGCCTTGGGGCCCACGGTTCGATGTATTGGGCTTAGAGGCCCTGTAGGAGCTCCTGGGCCCCTGCCGGGACCTGCAGGGCCCATGCAGAAAATCTGCAGGCCTGCAGGGCCGCTGCAGAATTTCTGTAGGCCTGCAGGGCCCTGCAGAAATTCTGCAGGGCATCTGCAGATTTCCTGCAAATTTCCTGCAGAAATTCTGCAGGGCATCTGCAGATTTCCTGCAGATTTCCTGCAGAAATTCTGCAGGGCATCTGCAAAAATCCTGCAGATTCCTGTAGAAATTCTGCAGAAATTCTGCGCAGACCTCCAGGGCCTTGCAGAATTGCTGCAGGGCCCTGCAGAATTTCTGCAGGCCTACTGCGGCTCTTGCAGAATTTCTGCAGGGCTGGCCGGCCCTGCAGAATTTCTGTAGGGGGCGTGACGGTCTTTTTGAGACGACGACTAGGGTTTGCTCGCCTTGGGGGCTCGTCCTCGTCTTCCGCCGCCGCCTTTAAATTTGGATTTTCATCGCCATCAGATTCAAATCTGAAATTTTCAGATCTAAAAATTTTCTCGTCTTCCTCCGTCGCCTTCAGATCTGGATCTGAAAATTTCAGATCTAGATCTGAAAATTTCAGATCTGAAATTTCTAGATCTGGGCTTTTCTCCTCCAAAGGTGACGTCTTTTGCCCAAAATTAGGGTTTTTGCCGTCGTGGATGCGCGCCGTTAATAGCTCCATGATTTTTGCAAATTGCTTGTCGTTCTTTGCTTGTCTTGCCTTCATGTGCTCGATGTATTCCACCAAATCGTCAACCGATTTCTTTACCCCTTCAATTCCCGCCATGGATCGTCACGCGCTCTGATACCAAATTGTTAGGAACTAACAAAAGATACCAATTTTATAGAGAAATCAATAGAAAGAACAAGATAATTGAATACAAAAAGGTGTATTCTCCTCCCAAGACGCCTAGAGGACGTCCGCACTCGTTTAATCTAAAACCTAAACCTAGGAGACGCTCAATAGAAATATTCAATATCAAGCATGAATACAAATGACGGCTAGCCCTAGTTTAAATAGAAAAACCCTCCTTGTGGTGCGCAAAGTAATTTCTCCATGACTTGTTGTGCGCAAAGTAATTTCTCCATGACTTGTTGTGCGCAAAGTAATTTCCTCCCCTCTTTAGCCGTGCACGGATCTAACAAAATCTTATGCAAAAGACTAATAATCTATAATAATTATTAGATAAGAATTATTTGATAGTATTTGTTTGAATTTTCTTTATGCATGACAATCATCCTAACCATCGTCATCTTAGCCTTCATCCCAAAAATTTGGGTTAGGCTTAATGGACTCAATAGAAAAATAGAATAAAATAATAATAAAACTAACAAAAAATAAATACTAATAACAATACTAGTACTAATCATCGTCATCATATCCTTCGTCCTAAACAATTAGTGTCGGCTTCATGGACTCAATAGAAAGAATATCGGATTGTGATCATGCGGATCGTGACGTTGGATACTCATTTTCCATGCATTATGATCTAAAACTTTCTTTTCTGTTCAACTAAAATCTTATCACTTCTGTCCATGTCTTCTTCGGTTCACCATCCTCTCTTTTGGTCTCAATTTATATGTTTTGTCTTTTTAACGAGCACATCAAAAGGTTTTTGGTGCATATGTTCAAACCATCTCAAGCGATATTCTATCTTATTCTTTATAGGGATTGTGCCTAACTTCGCTTAGATATCGTTGTTCCTTATGGTTTCTGATGTTTCCACACATCCACTATTACATTCACATCTCTATCGCACCCATATTCTATTTATGCTTCTTATTTATAGCTCAACATGTTGTCATACAACGAAGTTGGTCTAATCGTCATTTTGTAAAATTTAACCTTTAGCTGTAACGGTAAGTTTCTGTCATACAACACTCCTATTACGGCTCTCTACTTCAATCATCCTACTTTGCTTTTATGATCAACATCTTCTTTATTTCCAGGATCATCCTGTATAATCGATTGGAGATATCTGAAGTACTTAACTGGACACTTCTCCCATCCAATTTCACCATGCTATGATCTTTATGTTGGATCTGTGGATCCTAGCCTAGAGGGGGGGGGGGGGGGGGTGAATAGGCTGATAAAAATTCTCGTGCAACCCACGAGAAATCACACGCAGTTAAAAGCACAACCAGAGTAAAGATAGGCAATCACAGAGAACACATAGATATACCCTGGTTCGGTCGACCCGTCGACCTACGTCCAGCCCCCAAAGCAAATACTAGATTGAATAGTGCAATAGGTACAAAGTCACAAGTTAGAGCACGCTCAGAGCACCCTCTACGCCTCTACACTCGCCAGACTCTCAGTACCCCACACACAGTGTTTCCTCTCACTATCAATCCTAGCAAAGCTTTCTACCAGCTAGTCCCAAATTAGCTGGGTCCCACTTGTCTAGTCCCAACTAGACAAGTCCCAAAATAGTCACACAAAAATAGGTAAAAGTTTCCCCACAGAGAACGTTACACTAAGACACAAATAAAAGAGTTTAAGGGTTTAGAGATGCTCAGTTTGTGTCCGTGTAGGCGTCTCTGTCAATCAGCACGTCGTCAGCTCCAATCTGACGCAAACGGTGTCTCAATCCGGCCCTTGAATGTCAAGTTATGCACTGGTCTGTGCGCAAAGCAGTTTCAGTTCAAATCCAAATAATCACCTGTCTCTGCGCTCAGCAACTCCTTCAAATAATTCGGTCGGTGCGCAAAGCAAAGCAATTCAAACTTAATATTTAAGTGGCTGTGCGCAAAGCAACTCCTCTTAATAATTCGCATGCCACGTCAGAGCTCCTTTTGCGATTTCGAGTTCACGCGGTTGCCTCGCCACGTCAGCACCAAATCTCTACTCCTCTAATCTCAGCCGTCGCTGCGTCATCGTGCGGCTCTTGATTTGTCTGAGGCATGCAAGCGTTTCTTTGCTTCGAACAGCGGCAGCGGCGATGATTCCTCGTGGGCGATGGCGATGATAATTTCTCCGGCAGCGTCGTGCAAGCAGCCAGCGCACGGCGACTTCGTCTCAGAACAGGGCAGGCGACGGCTTTGATGAGAGCAGCAGCGACGAGCTCAGCTGCTCTTCTCTGCTTCGATATCTCCGGTGGCTGAGGGTTCTGACAGCGGCGAGCAACGGCTTCAAACGGCGGCAGACTTTGTGAATGCGGCTCCTCACGGCGACGTCTTCTTCGACGGCAGCCTGTCGACTCCGGTGGCGGTGCTCACGCTCGACAGCGGCGGCGGCGGCGACTTCCTTTCGACGGTCGTGCACTGTAATCTCCGACTGCGACAGTCTTCTCCGATGGCACAACAGTAAACGGCGACGAGGGTTTTGACTTTCTCCGACGTGATGGCGGCGTCGTAGGGCGGTGAAGTGCTTCAAGGGAGATCTGCATCGTCGGCGGCCTTGACAGCGTGATGAGAAGCTCCGGCGGCTTCGGTGACGGCGGTACTCCGTGGACAACGGCGGCGAACTCCGATAATGGTGATGGAAGTGTTTTGAACGGCGATAACTCCTCCTTGGCGGCTGCTAGACCTCTACTCCGGTGATCAGCTTCTCAACGTTGATGTCGAAGTCGGCTTCTTCGAGCTTAGAAGCTTTTGGATAGAAGCTTTTGGAAACGCAGAGGTCGAGGTTTTGTCAATGTTGAGGGTTAGAAGCTTTTATGGAGGAGAGGCCTTGCGTTGTTTTGTGGGATGATGTTGCAGCAATGGAGTTTTTTGAGTTTAAGAACTTGGCCAAGGATTTATTCTTCTTTTCTCTTTGTGTTTTTCGTGAGAGAGTATTCCCTAGGTTGGAGTTGGCTAGGGTTTTTGGTTGTTAGTGTTTTTATCAGCCGTACCAATAATTTTTCAAACCCCACAATCTTTGCATTAGGATGATGCGTTTATATAAGATGCCCCTAGGGTTTTTGTTTGTGCGGCTAGGGATATTCTAGGGATGAGAGAGAATCTCTACAATCTAGGAGATTAGGTATTGGTAGAAGTTTGTATTTGACTAGGATTGGAGAGATTGGCTTTGACTTGATCTCTTCTCCATTTGAAATACAAATTCGGCTAGGAGAATCAAATGTGATATCACTAAAAGATTTGATATGAGATTTCATCCCTCATTGGACCAAGTCCAACTTCGCTGTGCACACACACTCCATCTCACCCAATGTGCTATACAAATAGCAATTCCGCCAAATAGCCTAGATGTATTGTTTCGAGCCTGAAACACACTGAGCACGCACATTAGACATACCGACACGTTTGTCATCATCAAACCAAGATCCTTGATCGTTGCTTCCAACAATCTACCCCTTTTGGTGATGACAAACCCACAAAAGATTTGATCAATAGAAATGAGTGTGAAGTGTGTTGAAGGGTGTAATGCAATATGAATCATGAGATGAATATGCAAGCACTACAACATGGCATGCACAAACTAATAACAAATACAATAGCAACAAATACAATAGCATGCTCCCCCTTCTCTCAAGCTCCCCCTTCAACAAGTATTCAAGTATATTTCAAGCTCCCCCTTCAACAAATAATATCAACATCAAGATTAGAAAATCTTTTCCTTTCTCCTCCTTTGTAATCACCAAAAGTGGATTAATGAAGTCACAAAAATATTCCATGCAAAAATAAATCATTATTAGAAGTAGCGTGCAATTTGCATGAGTATTCCAAATAATAGACACGTCAAGTTCATAGAATTTCATAACAAGACTTCTCCACCTTTGTGTAAATGAAATGATATAGACAATAAAGTGCAAGAGGAGATTCAATTTCAAATATTCAACCCAATCAATCCACATTTTCCACTTTTCATGAAAATCACTAGGATTGATTTTTCCCACCTCACCAAAGATGAGTTCAAGTTACCGAACCCCGAAAAATAGCCTAAAAGGACTTTTAAATGTGGGGTGACATTGCTTGACGAGTTATATACACCAATGCTAATGATTACCCATGTACCACAAGTTGGATACTCGTGGGTTGTGTTTTAGCCGTGAAGTGTATCCATTTTTCATACGGAGCAAATATCGTTTTTTTTCATTCTTTTGTGCTCAATTTTAATTCATTGCTAAACACATCATATCCCTTAGAAAATTCAGAAATTAATCATTCCTACATTCACTTTCCATTATTCTTCAAAAGAATCTCCAAAAGTACTAAAAAGTCAAATATCGTGAAAGTGCAAATGTAGGTGTAGAAGTCAAGTTTGAAATTTTAGAGACATGTCATGGCTACTAAAAAGATAACAACATGTTCATGTAGCTACAACAATAATGAATTGACTTCTACAAGGGATACAATTGATCATTCATACAATACCACTTAAGAGATTCATAAGCGGAGAATCAATAAGCACAGTTTTTTTTTTAATTTTTGATTTTTTTTGGATTTTTTTAGAAATAAAAACATTAAAAAACATCCATGCAAGCACACAAACCAAAATAAATCAAGCACACAAAACAATCTATGAAGGTATGCAATGAAATGCAGAGGGATAGAAAATTATACCTTCTCGTCGCTATTTGACGAAGGAGCTAAAAGAATGAAACATTGAATTTAACGCTCCTCGCCAAAACTCCATCACACCTACATGAAAGGTGTTAACTGTGACCTTGGAATCCAACAAGGTCCACTAGTGTTAGCCAATATTGTTTTAGGAACCCACACTTGTTTAAACTTGATTTTAGTGTTCCGAAATTTACAATAGTATGAAGTATGGCCTACACTATCACAAGTAAAGCACTTTACATATAAGTTCTTCGCAATAGACGGTGCATTGTGGAATTTCTTGAATTTTTGCTTTTCAACGTTTTTCAGACCAAAACCAAGTCCTCTTCTATTATTGCCATATAATTGATTCTCTAAAATAGTGTCCAACGATTGTTTTCCCGTAGAGAATTTCTTAATGGCCAATTCAAGATTAGAGACTTTGGTTTTCAACAATTTATTTTCTTCCACAAGCAATGTGCATTTACTTATAAAAGTTCTCTTGTTTTCCTCTTCCTTCTTTTCAAATTCAACCATTTTTCTTTTAAAGTCATTATCCAACATGCAGAATTTATCATTAAGCTCTCTAATAACATAGTCTTTTTCAGTTTCGAGCTTAATCAAATCAAGTTTAAGCATGCTAATATTATTCATCAAGGAAGGGCAAGAGAGACAAGGTGCTTCATCATTAAAACTGGATTTTTCCTTTTTCAAAATATCAATAGTAGAGTCACGAGCAACAATATCAATTTTGAGTTTTTCAATCTCTTTAGACATTTCATATTCAGATTGTTGCATTTCAAAGTTCTAATTCTGATAATCATCTATAGTGGATTCAAGCTCTATTATTTTATCTTGCATTTCTTTACAAAGAGTAAGGAGTTCAGTTTTACTACCAGAAGTTACCTCATTGTGTATTCCCATCAATGCCATGCATGAATGGGCTTCGTGTTCCTCCTCCTCGCTCTCAGATTCGCTATCTATGTCCCAAGTAAGCACCTTGGATTTTCCCTTTTCTTTAGCTACCTGAGCTGTCTCATGTGGGCAATCCCTCGTTCGATGTCCTCTTTTCTTGCATTTAAAACAAGTCATTCTATTAGTAGTATTCTGATCATAATTTTGCTTAGAAGACTGAAAAAAGTTAAAGCGATTAAACCTGGGTGCCATTTCTGCTCTTCCTTACTTGGTCTGGACAAACTTTCTGAAATTTCTGACCATTAGCGCTATGTCATCATCATCTTCACTTTCGTCAGCTTTCAGAGCAAGTGGCTTGGTAGCTTTCTCCTTTTCCTCAGGTTTCTCCCTTTCATCAATATTTTGCAATTCAAGCTCGTGGGACATTAAATTACCTATTAAGTCCTCCACCCTCATTTGTGACAAATCTTTCGCTTCTTGGATGGCAGTGACTTTAGGCCTGAAAGAGCTTGGCAGAGCTCTTAATATCTTCCTCACCTGCTCAAGGCTAGAATATGGCTTACCGAGCGAACTAGACTTGTAGACAATGTTAGTGAACCTCGCAAACATTTCTGATATCGTCTCTGATGGTAGCATGCGAAATCCCTCGTATTCCGTGCTCAGCAGTGCAAGTCTAGACTCCTTCACCTGTGACGTTCCCTCATGCGTCACCTCTAAAGTATGCCATATTTCCTGCGCAGTTAGACAATGTGAGATACGATTGAATTCAGATTTATCTAATGCACAAATAAGAGCATTCATAGCTTTAGCATTTAAAGAATAAAGCTTCCAATCATTATCATCGCACTTATCATCAGGTTTAGGCATCTCAGTATTTTCAATTTTGATAACAGGTGATTTATATCCTTTTTCAACAATTTGCCAAGCTTTATAATCAATAGAAATAAGATAGATTTTCATACGATTTTTCCAGTAAGCATAATCTCCATTAAATCTAGGTGGTCGGGAAATAGACTGACCCTCAGCAAAAGCACTATCAATGTGGTCCATGGTCAAACTAGGCTAGATCTACTAAACTGGCTCTGATACCACTTGTTGGATCTGGATCCTAGCCTAGGGGGGTGAATAGGCTGATAAAAATTCTCGTGCAACCCACGAGAAATCACACGCAGTTAAAAGCACAACCAGAGTAAAGATAGGCAATCACAGAGAACACACAGATATACCCTGGTTCGGTCGACCCGTCGACCTACGTCCAGCCCCCAAAGCAAATACTAGATTGAATAGTGCAATAGGTACAAAGTCACAAGTTAGAGCACGCTCAGAGCACCCTCTACGCCTCTACACTCGCCAGACTCTCAGTACCACACACACAATGTTTTCTCTCACTATCAATCCTAGCAAAGCTTTCTACCAGCTAGTCCCAAACTAGCTGGGTCCCACTTGTCTAGTCCCAACTAGACAAGTCCCAAAATAGTCACACAAAAATAGGTAAAAGTTTCCCCACAGAGAACGTTACACTAAGACACAAATAAAAGAGTTTAAGGGTTTAGAGATGCTCAGTTTGTGTCCGTGTAGGCGTCTCTGTCAATCAGCACGTCGTCAGCTCCAATCTGACGCAAACGGTGTCTCAATCCGGCCCCTGAATGTCAAGTTATGCACTGGTCTGTGCGCAAAGCAATTTCAGTTCAAATCCAAATAATCAGCTGTCTCTGCGCTCAGCAACTCCTTCAAATAATTCGGTCGGTGCGCAAAGCAAAGCAATTCAAACTTAATATTTAAGTGGCTGTGCGCAAAGCAACTCCTCTTAATAATTTGCATGCCACGTGTTTCTTTGCTTCGAACCGTCGATGATTCCTCGAGGGCGATGGCGATGATAATTTCTCCGGCAGCGTCGTGCAAGCAGCCAGCGCACGGCGACTTCGTCTCAGAACAGGGCAGGCGACGGCTTTGATGAGAGCAGCAGCGACGAGCCCGTGGACGGCGAAAGCTCTCCGTGCAGCTGCTCTTCTCCGCTTCGATATCTCCGGTGGCTGAGGGTTCTGACAGCGGTGAGCAATGGCTTCAAACAGCGGCAGACTTTGTGAATGCGGCTCCTCACGGCGACGTCTTCTTCGACGGCAGCCTGTCCACTATGGCGGTGCTCACGCTCGACAGCGGCGGCGGCGACTTCCTTTCGACGGTCGTGCACTGTAATCTCCGACTGCGGCAGTCTTCTCCGATGGCACAACAGAAAACGGCGACGAGGGTTTTGACTTTCTCCGACGTGATGGCGGCGTCGTAGGGCGGTGAAGTGCTTCAAGGGAGATCTGCTTCGTTGGCGGCCTTGACAGCGTGATGAGAAGCTCCGGCGGCTTCGGTGACGGCGGTACTCCGTGGACAACGGCGGCGAACTCCGATAATGGTGATGGAAGTGTTTTGAACGGCGATAACTCCTCCTTGGCGGCTGCTAGACCTCTACTCCGGTGATCAGCTTCTCAACGTTGATGTCGAAGTCGGCTTCTTCGAGCTTAGAAGCTTTTGGATAGAAGCTTTTGGAAACGCAGAGGTCGGGGTTTTGTCAATGTTGAGGGTTAGAAGCTTTTATGGAGGAGAGGCCTTGCGTTGATTTGTGGGATGATGTTGCAGCAATGGAGTTTTTTGAGTTTAAGAACTTGGCCAAGGATTTATTCTTCTTTTCTCTTTGTGTTTTTCGTGAGAGAGTATTCCCTAGGTTGGAGTTGGCTAGGGTTTTTGGTTGTTAGTGTTTTTATCAGCCGTACCAATAATTTTTCAACCCCCACAATCTTTGCATTAGGATGATGCGTTTATATAAGATGCCCCTAGGGTTTTTGTTTGTGCGGCTAGGGATATTCTAGGGATGAGAGAGAATCTCTACAATCTAGGAGATTAGGTATTGGTAGAAGTTTGTATTTGACTAGGATTGGAGAGATTGGCTTTGACTTGATCTCTTCTCCATTTGAAATACAAATTCGGCTAGGAGAATCAAATGTGATATCTCTAAAAGATTTGATATGAGATTTCATCCCTCATTGGACCAAGTCCAACTTCGCTGTGCACACACACTCCATCTCACCCAATGTGCTATACGAATAGCAATTCCGCCAAATAGCCTAGATGTATTGTTTCGAGCCTGAAACACACTGAGCACACACATTAAACATACCGACACGTTTGTCATCATCAAACCAAGATCCTTGATCGTTGCTTCCAACACTTTATGTCACACTCAACTGAACTTGCACTAGTCATAACCAGTGCCCCAATGGCACGGTTCATTTAAAATATTTTCACACTCAAAATCATGGACCCCCTAATTTTAGATAAACATCAATAATTAAAGCGCAATAACTATTAGGTCTCACTCATAATCTTAGTTCCCCCAAATTTTATTTTTCCTAGAGAATTTAGTTCTCCTCAAAAATTTAAAAATTTTAGTTCCCAAAGAGAATTTAGTTTCTACCATTATTTATTTGGTTCCCCACAAAAAGTTTAGCATCCCTTCAATATTTTGTTCTCCACAAAAATTTTAGACAAATTTAATTCCTCTTCCACCCATTGTTTAGACAAATTTTCTACGATGAAAACAATAATTAATTTTGTCACCTAACTCTACCTATGGACTTGAAGTACATGGTCTTTACACTATCCAATTTGCAGGAATTACTTTAACTACCATGACATGCAAATTCTGATTAAGAAAGGTTTCAACTCAATGCAAAGAATAATTTTTCTCATGTAACAACAGTGGGTCAAAGCTTCAAAACCTATTAGAAATATACAATAACAGTGAAGGAAATGTCATACACTAGGAGATAAATGAAAAAACTCCCACAGTACTGACACTTGACTATATCATATAAATAAGGCAAATTTCTCGGACCTGTAGATTCTAATTAAGAATGGTTCCAACTCAATACAAAGAATATTTTTCCTCATGCAATAATAGTGCGTCAAAGCTTTAATATCTATTTGAAATATACATTAACAGTGAAGGAAATGTCATAATGCAGGAGATAAATGAAAAAAGTCTCAGAATATTGGCATCTGACATGCAAATTCTGATTTAGAAAGTAATGCAAGCATGTTTGCATGGATATTAAATAAATGGTGGAACATAAGCAACATTTTTCTAGTCAAATTTTAGCGAAATAATTATAAGAGGCAAACCATATCACATCCAATCCAGAAACATCCACAGAAGGGTCTTCAAGTTGTTGAACCGTATTTGTAAATTTTGACTCTAACTCAGCATCAGCTTTAAACCCTTCCTTGTTTAATTCATATAGCAAACACAAGGTTGCCATATATATAATCTTTACCTTTCACATCTGGAAAAAGCGACACCTAATATCATAAGGACAAAAAAGGTTGCCATATCATTTGGAAGAAGCGAATGACACCTAATATCATAAGAAGTAACAAAAAAAAACAAAGTCTGGCGATACCTTTTCAAAGATGGTGACTACATCTACACTCGACATATTTTCTTGTAGAAATCAAAGCTATGCCTGCATGCAAAAGCATGAACCATCAATATTGACATGTCGTATTTTTGCTCAAAAATCATGATTATGTTATATTCTCTTGATATAAATTCAACACATCATATGCTAAGATTTTACGATTATGCATTTGAACGGGTAGTAACTCATTCAATATTATTGGGGGTGGGGGTCCAGGTTTCTAATAGCAAGATGACAGCTAGGATCTATACACAAAGTAGAAATTATAAAACTAAAAGCAATGTTCTGATGGTTATATCATTCAAATTCATTAACAAATGCAATTTTCAGTTCTTCAGCTTCAAACAAATAAACAGAAACTTCTTGCTAAACCTTCAAGGAAAAACAATGGGTATAGGATTGGAGATTGCAAGAGATATACATAAAACGGAGAAGAAAGTAAAACAATCTAAGCTGGTCAAACCAACAAAAACCTAGAAAATCCTAATTAATCGTGACAAATTTAATCACTAATTTTAAATGTGTAGAACTTACGCTTGGCTAATATAACAAAGATTGGCGTTTTCAAAGTGTGATCTCAACAAAGCAATAGGAAGCGAAATTGCGATGAAGTTGAATGTTAACAAAACCACAGCCAGAGATAGATAAGAAGAGAAAACGAACTTACTTTGATGGAGACTCGGGGATTTAAATAAAACACAGCAATTTTTTGAATGGCAAACAGTGTAACATTGTTCCTATAATATTTTCTACCAATTGAATTCAACTTTAACATCATGATCTAAAACAAAATATGTTTCAGTACCTTTCCTCTCATTTTGTGGCAGTAGATTGGGACGAAGGACATATCGGCTAATCCATATCCTCAGTCCAAAACAAAGGCTTTTGGGGACGACGATCATATTGATGTTATTGTAGTTGTCCAGCTCGTAGTCGAAGCCCTCGGGATCTTGATAGTCATCCAGGATGATGATGAGGTGGTACGGCGGAAGAAAGGCATCCACATCTCCATGAAGCCTATGCTCCTGATCATCAAGATTACCATGTCCAGATCTTCCTTAAGCATTAGGTTAAAGATAGAATATCAAATCAAAATTTACAAAAAATCCAACTTGTCAACTGTTTATACCAGATCTTAACTTATCTAGATGGACCTAATATCTAACAATTTATGTTTATCTGCTCACGAACAATTTATTTGGAAAAGAAAATACTGTAAAAAAATAATATAAATTTTGACTTCGATGCTCACATCATAAGCTTCATTAATCTGAAGGAATTGAACTCCACAGTTGCCCCTTTGCATACATCCGGATGATACTGCAAATAAATCATATACCACAAATTAGTCTGCAACAAAGATTACCTGAAGAGCGAGCTGCCTGAAGGCCTTCTTGACCTCCTTCTCCGATAAGCTGCCTGCAAACGAAAATAACTGTGAACAAACTGTGAGTTCAAACGAAAAAAGATTGTGAACAAACTGTGAGTTCAAACGAACCCCAAGTTTGATTTAGGCAATACTGTGAACTAAACCTATTAATTAAAAGGAACTTCCATGATTAATAATGCAAAATAAATTGTGAACCAAGGATTAATAACTCAAAAAAAATTGTGAACAAACTGTGGGTGAACAAACTCATGGGATTTTTAGAACAAACTGTGAGTTCCTTTTCATTAAAAAATCAAACCTGGGACCTTTTCATTTAAAAATCACTGTGAACAAACTGTTGGGAATCAAACGAAAAAATTGTGAAGAAGTTGTTGTAAACTAAACATATTAATTAAAAGGAACTTCCATAATTAATAACTCAAAATAAATTGTGAACCAAGGATTAATAACTCAAAAAAAACTGTGAACAAACTATGAGTGGACAAACTCATAGGATTTTTAGAACAAACCGTGAGTTCCTTTTCATTAAAAAATCAAATCTGGGACTTTTGAATTAAAAATCATTGTGAACAAATAGTTAGGAAGCTCCTTTTCATTAAAAAAGCAAACGAAAAAATTGAGAAGTTGTAAAAAATTGTGAATAATTGAGAAACGAAAAAATCCTACCTGGGACCTTTGCGATTGAGAACCAAGGCTAGGGATTTTTAGAACGCCTTGCGCCAAGATGCTCAAATGCCTTGCGCCAGGAAAATTAGGAACAGGTTGTTGGGAAGCTCAACTTTGGAAGCTCTTGGGTAAACATGCTCTCTTGGGAAGCTCAAATCCCTAATGCACTCCCAAAAAATCCTGTTGCTATCCCCAAAAACAGGCTCACGTGTAAAGTCTATCCCCAGCTCAAATCTCACGCAAAAGAGCATGTTTACAAAGAAGTGGGACCCACAAATTAAGCAAAGCTATCTCAAAAACTTCATCTAAACCTTTCATTCTCCAAGATTAAATCCTGACACTCTTTCTATCAACCCATTTGTCCTAGTCAGCCCTAGAATTCAAAAATAGTTGTCAAATGTATAATAGATTTCATGTATTCGGTCTTGTTCATGCTAAGTTTGAAACTTCGAGTCTCTAATATATACTTTCAAAATTTTAATTTTGCATTTACATCATATTTGGTCTAATCTATCAAAATAATATCATTTGTAATTGGTATCTTCTTAATGATACCAATTTCAGACCTGCTTCTTGTTCCTGTGCTATTTACCTGATGATTAGTTCCTCATGTCCTTCCTTGCTGATATGGTTAATTGTTAATTGAAAGGGGTCATCACTTCAATAGTCCCTATCATTGCATGACAAGTTACTTTCTACAGGTTTGTGATTGTGACAAGGACTAGTCAGACATGTCTTCCTTCGCCACATGATAAGTTACGTCTGAATAAGGTATTTGATCAGTATCCCTCTATTGATGTGATGCTAGTAAACAGAAATTTATTGTATACATCTTAAATTAAAAAAAAGATTATGATATGACGAGGGTTTACAAAGATCTATGGGAAAATTACTTCTTAGCATTGATGTTTAATTTAGATGTTGATCACTTGAACTACAAGCTTTCGTCCGAATTTCTATGGATGCACGAACACCTATCTTGTTGGAATTTTAACACAAGTTCATAACTATCAAATCTATTCAGCTAGCTTTTTGCCAAAATGCATTATACAACTTTGCGCAGGTAACTATTGAGCTGGAATTTAGTGGTGGTTGCCATATTCATTTTATTGTGTTCATGAGCATTCATATGGTTTCTTGGTAGTATACTAGTTATTCCAAAATATATTCCAACTTGATTCTCTATTGTTGTTCAATTCTCACAGGATGTAATGATAACTAGAATATCAGTGGGTTAGGCCCTCTGAGAATTATGGGATACACGCATTTTGCTAACTTTTAAAACTTTTTTTAAAATTTTTCTCGACCAATTTCAGCTTCTGGGAGAGGGCATTGAGGCAGATTTTCCCGTGAATAATGAAAACAGAAGTGCGTTTCATCCACAACCAAGACGAGCAAAGACAGACAAAAAGCACTCTTTGCACCAATCTGCCCCACCAAAGCTCACGAAAAATGAATCTAGCGGGAGGAAGAAATGGGACGAGAAGAAAACTTCTGCCCGATACTCTGAAAGGCCAGTGTCATTCATCTCTTCTGGCGTTATGCAAGTCGATACTGCACCAGAGACGGCAATTGCAGATCCCAGTCAAAGCACTGCAAACGACGCAACTACAGAACCCAACTCTTCCAAAGTTGGTGCTTTCGAAATGCACACTACAGGTTTCGGTTCAAAAATGATGGCTAAGATGGGATTCGTCGCAGGGGGTGGGTTGGGGAAAGATGGGCAAGGAATAGCTCGCCCTATTGAGGCCATACAAAGGCCCAAGGCGCTCGGACTTGGTGTTCAGTTCGACGAAGTAAACATGGATGCAAAAGTTGGGTATGGAAGCACGGGAGCCCCCAAGGATGAAAAAGCCGGGTCAAGTAATATGATGAGAGGGTTCAAGGATGTGAAAGTTGGCCCAGGAAGCATAGGGGCTTTTGAGAAGCATACCAAAGGATTTGGATCCAAAATGATGGCGAGGATGGGGTTCGTTGCAGGTTCAGGGTTGGGGAAGGACGCCCAGGGTATCGTTAGCCCGCTGACTGCTGTCAGGCGGCCCAAGGCTCGAGGACTGGGGGCAAAAAGGTGAGGGTGGTTGAATTTTAAGTGTTATGCAGCAGTAGTTATTTAATCTGTATTGATCTACATGTTGATATCAGCTTAGACAAGTATCGGTTATCTTAAGCAGCAGCTGGCACAAAGCATCCTACACTCAAAAAATAGAACGAGAGATGAAAGGTTCGGTTGTATGCTTCAGAATAATTTTCATTCCAACAATTTTTTCTTTTGCAATTCTCTGCCTAGGGCAATCAGCTCAATATTTGAAACTGCTTTGTATCTGGTTGCAATTTGATTATGACGTAGAGTATATGTGTTTAGTGTTGATTTATGACGTAGAGTATATGTGTTGAGTGTTGATCATTATCCTCAATCTTAACTTCGATTGTTTTCTGAGCGTTCTCGTTGTTATAAAAAAATTATAGCAGTTGTAAAGCTGTTAGCTAGATATTGATGTGCCCTGCAGAATAAAGAAGTTATTTGCTGTTGAGAGACGTTTTACTCCCAGTTCGCTTGCTGCCCTCGCTAAGAGCATAAGGAGGGGTGGATATTATTCAGAATTTGAATGTGCTAGTGCGCGGGTACGGAGTAACGGTGTCAAGATATCCGATCCATATAGCGCCTGTGAGTCGAAATCAGTCATCAGGACGGAGTAATACCCGGTCAAGCGAACGGCTCACTCGATCATTAAGCTTCCTCAGATACGCAGGGTGGAGTTAATGAGACTGAGTAAGTGGGCAGCCGTTATCACCAATCCCGGAGAAGATCACGCTCGAATCAATAAGGGACGGTTACTATCAATTATCAGAGAAACGCCTATAAATACCTGAAAAGACAATAATGGTAAAAGGGTTTCAACTTCCAAGGTACGAGATCTAATACATAGACTTTACACTTTCACCTTACATTTCTTCCACAAAAGAGCTTGCAATGTTAGATCTGAGACGAACCTCCGTGGCACCAGAAGACCAAGAGAAAACTTCCTTCATCAACGATCGAGATATTTTCTGTTATACAAAAATTCCATTTGGTTTGAAGAATGCAGGGGCCACGTACCAGTGTATGATGAACGGAGTCTTTGAGGCTCAAATCGGGCGAAACCTTGAAGAATGCAGGGGCAACTTACCAGCGTATGATGAACGGAGTCTTCGAGGCTCAAATCTGGCGAAACCTGGAAGTATACGTTGATGACATGCTAGTCAAGTCGAAGAAGCCGACGGATCATATTGCAGATCTCCGAGAGACATTTGCACAAATCCGATGATGCAACCTTCGGCTGAACCCTGCCAAGTGTACCTTTGGGGTTCGATCGAGAAAGTTCCTCGGTTTCATGCTGACGAACCGAGGGATCGAGGCTAACCCCGATAAGATCGCGACGATCGTTGCGATGATGGAGCACTTAACCATCAGAGAGCTTCAGAGACTGAATGGAAGAATAGCGGCTTTGGGCCGATTCTTGTCTAAATTGATCGAGAGATCGTTGCCTTTGTTCAAAGTATTGGGAAAGGCGATAGCATCCACCGCAAACGACATCCACTTCAAAGTCATCGAATGTGATGCAGATTGCAAGAAAGCTTTCTCCGAACTAAAAGAGTACCTTAACAGCCCGCCGCTCCTGACCAAACCAGATAAGGAGGACCGACTCATTATTTATCTGGCCGCTACCATGGAGGCCATAAGCTCGGCACTTGTCAAAGATGACTCGGAAGTACAACGACTTATCTACTACATCAGCTAAGTCCTCCAAGGCGCAGAAGTAAATTACTCAAGAATAGAGAAGATGGTGTATGCACTGATCTAATCTGCAAGGATGCTACGACCGTACTTCCAAGCGCACACCATCTTGGTCCTCACCGATACTCCTTTAGAGCAGACCCTGAAGAGGCTGGATCGTTCAGGGAAAATGACGAAGTGGGAAGTCGAACTGAGCGAATTCGACATCCAGCTTAAGCCAAGGACCGCCATCAAAGGGCAAGCCCTCACCGACTTCATCGTCGAACTCACTTACGACGACAACCCGCCAGAAGAGGTACATGTTACTAACAAACAACCCGATGCTACCTCTTCACCCTTGACAGGTCTCAATTCATCAACCAATACAATTGAAGACGAGGGAACGTGGATCGTACACGTGGACAGTTCGGCCACTCAAACCGAAAGTGGGGTCTGAATAATTGTCCAAACATCAGCATGTAATATATTCTAGTATGCTCTTCGATTCGGTTTCCAAATCACGAATAATGGAGTGGAGTACGAAGCCATCATCAATGGGCTCTGGTTGGCTCGAGCCCTAGGAGCGAAGGTGGTCCAACTACTTAGCGATTCCAATCTCGTCGTCCATCAATTGAATGGAGGTTTCGAGGCCCGTGAGGACACAATGCAGAACTACATGCAAGTTGCTAAAGCGGAGCTCGCCAAGTTCAGATGAGTAGAGATCCACCATATACCAAGGTCGAAGAATCGCCGAGCTGACGCCCTTTCGAAACTCGCGCCATCCTCCCCCGTTAAACTCGGTCGAACTGTGTACGTGCAACATCTGCGACACCCCAGCATGCTGGAACATGAACTACTAAGCATCGACTAAGGGGTCATTTTGATGAATCCCATAATCCGTTACCTAATCACGAGGGAGAAGCCGACCGACCCTGTAGAGGTGCAAAAGCTAGAACGAAAGGCCTACCAATTCGTTCTGCTAGACGGTTTATTGTATAAAAGATGATGGACTAGGTATGCCGTCTTTCCCTATATCAAATGTTTAGCCCTGCATGAAGCGCTCTATGTGATCTAGGAGATCCACAAGAGTGATTATGGGAACCATTGCGGAGGAAAAGCTATTGGCATGAATATCATAAGGCAATGTTACTTCTGGCCGACCATGTTCAAAGATGCGGTCGAGTATGCACGAAAGTGTCCAACTTGCCAGAAGTTCTCCAAGATCAGCTCAGCCCCTCCAACTGATCTGATCCCCTATCGTCAGTCCAATACCCTTCACTAAATGTAGATTGGACATCCTCGGTCCGTTCAAGCGAGCAAGCGGGCAACGGAATTGTCTGATAGTGACGATCGACTACTTCACTAATGGATCGAGAGAGAGCCCCTGGCCCGAATCACATGGAAGGAAGTCAGAAGCTTTGTCTGGAAATCCGTTGTCTGTCGGTTTGGCATCCCTCAGTCCATTGTAACAGACAACGAGACGCAATTTGACAGCGATGGCTTCATGGATTTTTGCTCCGAGTTGAAGATCAATCTGCATTTCGCCTCTGTCGTCCATCCCCAATCCAATAGATTGGCAGAGGCTGCTAATAAATGTATTCTCGGACCCCTAAGGAAGAGGATAGCCGGGCTCAAGGGAACATGTCCAGAAGAGATCCCTGGCATATTGTGGTCACACAGAACGACCCATAAAGCTTCAACAGGCGAAAGACCATTCATGCTTACTTATGGTTGTGAGGCTGTAGTCCTAGTAGAGGTCAATGAGCGACCACTTCGCCTCCAATACTATGATGAGGAGAGAAACTCAGAGGGACTCGAGCTCAACCTACAGTTGGTCGACGAAGTTCGCGAACAAGCCTTGGCGACCCTCATTGAACAAAAGGGACGCATGGCTCGATACTTCAACTCCAAAGTATGTGGGTGTAGTTTCCATGTAGGCATCTTAGTGTCATGTAAGGTTGCCTTCACCCCTGAGATTCTCAAGCAAGGAAAGCTCGCTTCGAAGTGGTAAGGCCCTTACAAGGTAATCGATGTTCTCGGCCCGGCCACCTATCAGCTCACAAGGATGGATGAGAGGGAGCTACTCCATCCATGGAATGCTGAGCATTTGTGAAAGTACTATCAATAACTGTACCAGCAATAGCAGATACATTGGGTGATCGAAACTTACCTTTGTTTTTTTACTTTGTGCCAATTTATGATAAATACAAAGTCGACCGTTTTTCCTATCTCGCCATCAAACGACCTTAGTCGTCAGCCGTAAGCCGAGGGATCACCCCTCGCCATTGAACGACCCTCGACCGTCATCGGCCATAAGCCGAGGGATCGCCCCTCGCCACCGAACGACCATCGACCATCGTTGATCATAAGTTGAAGGGGCCTTGCCCCTCGCCACCAAACAACCCTAGTCATCAGCCTTAAGCCAAGGTATCACCCCTCGCCACTGAACGACCCTCGACAGTCGTCGGCTATAAGCCGAGGGATTGCCCCTCATCACCAAACGACCCTCGACCATCGTCAGCCGTAAGTCGAAGGAGCCTTACCCTTCACCATCGAACGATCATAGTCATCGGCCGTAAGCCAAGGGATCACCCCTCACCATTGAACGACCCTCGACTGTCATCGGCTGTAAGTCGAAGGGGCCTCGCCCCTTGCCACCGAACGGCCCTTATCTGAAGCCGACGGTTTGCCACCGTGCCACTGAACGATTATCGACAGTCATCGGCCTTAAGTTGAAGGGGTACCGAATGAAACGTGCCACCATAGTCGATGATCTAAAAGATCATATCTATCAGGTGAATATGCTTGACGTATCAACGACCCAACTTACTATCGATTTTTGGAAAATTGAAAATTGAGTCGTTGAAGGGCCATACACGTGCATATGCTCAAATGAAAACTCAAAAGTTTTTTTTTCAAAACAGAAAGGTTACATGAAACCTAGGCCAGATTTCTATCAGCCTAAGAGGGAAGAAAGCCCTTCGGCACAAAGACGTTATGAAAAGCTTCCATTGCCTTTGTAAACCTCGCCGTGAGCTCCTCCTTATTTCACGCGGTGGCTCTCTCGGACTCAACGTCTTTGGCCTGGAGCTCAACTACCTCCACTTTGCAAGCCTCTGCCCACCTCTCCGAGTCGGAAGCTTTGGCTCGAAGCTCGATTGCTTCCCTCTTCGAAGCTTCGAGGTCCGGCCGGAGCTGAGACCTCTCCTTTCTCCATTGAATCTCATCAAATTTTCAGAGGTCAGACATTGACGAGAGGCTATTTTTGGCCTCCACGGCTGCCCACTCGACCTCGGCCTTGGCCACAAGAGCTCTCTCCAGGTCCTCTTCCGTCTTCCTTATCCAGGCCTCGAGCTCGGACGCCTTGCGCTCAGCAGCCTCCACACGCCGGCCTCCATCAATTAGATCGACGGCCTGGCGACACAATATAGTGCCAAGGATGGACAGTTGTGGAAATCATCAATCTGAAACGACCAAATTTCGAGTCAATAGACAAGTGGCGAACGACGTACCTGATATCTGCTCCCCATGAAGAAGTTGGCCACCCTTTTAAGGTCCAACTCTCGAAGGAGCTCCAAATCCCGCTCCACCAAACGAGCAGTCGTCCCAAAGTATGACAAGGCCGACTCTTCCCTCCCGATGATGAAAGGAGGCTGATGAGGTTTGCCTCAAACTGTCCCTGAGGAACGAGACGAGAGCTTGTTGAGCAGCAGAACTTGAGCGAACTCCGAGGGGATCGAACCGACCAAGGGAGCAGATGACTCGATACCGTCCCATGGCCATTTGTCCAAAAGAGGCACCATGTGGGTCTCGATTGTCCTCTGAGCTTTGAGAGGGGCCGCCCCAGACCTTTTGCCATGGGTGGAAGTGGGGGGGGTTCCTCATCAACTCGCCTCCTTTTTTCCGACTCCTCCTATTCATTGGAGGATGCCCCCCACTTCTTGCTGACAGTTTCGGTGGGCTCAACAACCCCGACGGTGTCAGCCTCTTCCACCACCAGCGGCTTCGAAACGACGATGGAGGCAATGGGTGGAACAGTGCGAGCGATAGCTCGACTCGGGGCCTCCCTCGATGAGGCACGTGAAGATGACCTCGAGGTAAGCCTGACCTCACCTCCCTCGGAGGAAGAACTCTGACTGATGGGAAGGGGAGATCGGGCATTTGATCGCTCAGTGCTCCTTTTCATCTTGCGTTTTTCCCTCCAAACTTGACCCAGTCCAGGGTCCACGTTTCTGTGAGCTTCGTTAGTCATATCTGCAAACAACAGATATAATTATTGTAAGTGGCTACGATAAAGACACAAAGGCGGTATAAATTAATCGGACTCCACAGAACGATCTTTATTCGATGGCCATACAATAGATACGGAGTCGACCTCTCTCGCCACGGTTGACTCAGAAGGAGTTTAGCCTGTTGGATCTGGATCCTAGCCTAGAGGGGTGGTGAATAGGCTTATAAAATAATTCGTGCAACCCACGAACAAACTCACGTAGTTATAACAGTAGCAGAGTAAATAAAATGCAGACACAGAGTACACATCAGATTTACCCTGGTTCGGTCGCCCCAACGACCTACTCCAGCCCCCAAAGCAGATACTAGTATTGAATAGTGCAATAGGTACAAAACCACAAGTTAGAGCACGCTCAGAGCACCCTCTACGTCTCTACACTCGCCAGGCTCTCAGTACCCCACTCACTGTGTTTTCTCTCACTATCAATCCTAGTAACGCTTTCTACCAGCTAGTCCCAAACTAGCTGGGTCCCACTTGTCTAGCCCCAACCAGACAAGTCCCAAAATAGTCACCAAATATAGGTAAAGTTTCCCCTACGAAGATTTATCACAATTGCTACACAAAATAATAAAGTATTGAGTTTAGAAAGCTCAGATTGTGCAGCAGCAATGTCTTCGTCAATAAGCACGGGCCAGAAATCGTCTGACGTAGATGTCGTAGTCTCCTCTCTCTTCACAACTCAAGTTGCTGCTCCTCGAATCTCTCACTCTGAAGTTGCGGCCTTGGCTTGTGTGGATGATGTTATGGCAAGCTCCTTTGTTAGAGCTTCTATATCTCGGCATGTCCTTGGCACAGGGTCGACAGCACTCAAACTTTCATCCTCATTCAATTTCCTACACAAAGAGTAGGATCATGCAACAAGCTGCTACCAATAGCAAAGGAGATGAATTAATCCGAAATAAAAACAACAATGTAAATCTCCCCTTTCTTGGAACTTGTAACCGAGCAAAATGATGTGGAGCACAGAATTAATGGCCAGCTTGATTTTCGCTTTGTACCCCCTGCAAATAAAAAGCAACACAGACTTAAACTCAAAAAATAATTAAAAAAATGCTTACCTTTTATTTGGCTGTGTGCGTGACTTCCTTTTGAAATTTTCGCATGATTCCAGTTGCAAAACAACGATGCACCAAGCCTTGGGCTCTTGGACCTTAAGAATCTGTGAACTGATGATGGAATCAAAACATCTTGTTTTGTCCCTTGAAGAAAAAACTAGGCTTGATGTTTGCGCATGCTCAGGAGGTGGCCGACCTCATTAAATGATTGAAGCTTGGGAATTTTTTTTAAAAAGTTCTGTGCTTGGAAAATTGAGATGGCCGGCAAAGCTTGATAACCCAAAACAACTGGCAGCTCTCTCTTCAAATTATTATGGCTGACCCCTAAAATAAATGCAAACAGAGAAATATTGAGGCACAAAGTAGTATGGAACAAAATGATGCGGCCTGTGCTCTCAGAGTTTAAGAGAGGGGCTCAAAAATTCGGCCACAAATAAAAAATGTTGGAGAGTAAAAATTTTGTGGCAGTATAGAATTTTTTTTGTATGCACACACTTTTTTTTCTTAGGGTTATAGAGGAGGGTTTATATAAGGATTCCAATAGGGCTTTGTGCAAGAGAGAATCCCTAAAGTGTAGGGGTTTGGAATTTCAATAATGATTTGATTCTATCACTTTGCACCACAAATAGGAGATATGATTTGATCAAGTCGGGATTTGATAGCAATTCAAATTGAATATGAAATTGGAATAAATCTCTAATTGATTTAACCAAATCCCAAATAGATTCCATCTCTCTCCATATTGACCAAGTCAAATTGCTTTGTGTATAGCACTTTGACCAAGTCCATTAGCTGTGTGGATAGCAATTCCTCCACCGGTTGACTAAGACCAACTCCTTTGCACACACACTTCCTCCAAATAGTGAGGGACGTAATCCTGAAACACACTAAACACACACGTCAGATATAACGACACGTTTGTCATCATCAAACCAAAGATCATAGATCGTTGCGTCCAACATAGCCGCCTCAACTTCTCCTGGCGTCAGCCTGGCCTCAACCTCCTCTGGTGCTAGCCTGGACCCTTCATCGAGGTCGGGACTCGGAGAACTCCGACCATTAAGCATCGGTCCTAGGTTGATTTAGGATATAAATTGCATATTCCCCCTATTTCTGGGAATTTTATGCGTATATCATGTTAATATTGGCTTTTATACGTGCGTATTCAAGATATTGTGAATTATTAAAGCCTATTCCTATTTATACATAAAATACGATTTATATGGACTAATCTTTGCTTTGCTTATTTTTCAAGTACTCCTAGGATTTTTCTGGATTTTTCTGGAATTTTTCTAGAATTTTCGTAAAATTGGAGCTATTTTTTGGGGATTTATTAGAGCTTAAAAGCATCTATGGGAATTATTAAATACAGAAAAAGAGGAATTGGGCCCACGGCCTGTGGCCTGCTCGTTGATCGGGCTGCTGTATTTTAAAATAAAATAAAAAAAGAATAAAACCCCTCTTGTGGGCCGGCCCGCCTGGCTGGCCCACAACCACTTCTCAGGGGTGGTGCCTGTGCCCCGCGCGTGCCCGTGCCCCTGAGAGCGGGCCTTCAGCGCCCGCGGGTCGGGCGCTGGTCGCGCCCGACCCGTAACCTGTTTTAATGGCAAAGGGGGGTTTTTGCGGGTTCTGGGCGGATTTTTCGACCTGAAATGCCCCCTGCAGACCCGAAAACGCTGTGAAGGGGGTTTAACCCGAATTTGGGGGCTGTTTTTGGGGTTTTATTCTTCCTTTTTGAGTTTTCTAGGGCATGGAGGCCATGGGGGAGATGGGAGGTTTGGAGGAGGAGCAAGTAGGTGGAAGGAAGGCTTCATCTTAGGGAGATCTTGGGTGATATCTCTCTTTTCCCTTCTGTAATTTTGATATCTCTCATTTGTAATGAACTAGTGACGTTATTTTTGTATAAAGATTTCATCTTTCTTTTTCATGATGATTGAGTAGTGTTGAATGCTTGGGTTGCGATTCATTATGATTGGTTGTTAATTATAGCTTTAATTATCTCTTGCATATTTCAATGTTAATGTTGGATGAATCATTATGGCTAACTTTATTGGTTAAGACCCAAGAGGGCACACTTTGAGAAAAGTCCATGATCCTATTTTTATTAGTGCCATGATGATGCATCCATCCTTTAACAAATTATTGTGTTCTTGACTGCTAAATATTCCGATTGAGTTTCCTTAGCCGGATGATCGATTGAGCTATTTGAGGCATTAGAGCTTGATTGACACCAATCTTAGTGAACCCACAACCCATGCTCCTCTCCTACCTATCCTAACTCCCCATTTGGTTCTCTAACCCTACCCACTTAGGATAGGATTGTAGATTCATCACACGTTTTCCCACTTCTATCCACGTAGCGAGGTGATTATCTCACGCTATTACCTTTCTTAATCGATAGATTTTACAAGTGTAGAACGACTTGTCCCTGTGATCCGACCCGGTACTCACAGGTTATAACTTTAATATTGCATTGACGCTCCTACACTTGGGAGTGGAAGGCATGCTTCCTTTGCGCGTTTTCCGGTTCAATCAATTGGCGCTGTTGCCGGGGACAACGGTGTCTACTATTTGCATTTTTTGATTGATTTTGAAAGTTTTAGTGTGATACTTCTATCTTTTAGTGTTGTGTCTTTCCATTTTATTTATTTTCCACTTATTGAGTCTTTTGGTTGTTTATTTTCATTTTCTTGGAAATTTTTTTAGAAAAACAAAATGGCATCATCTTCAGATTTTTTCGACATTGATTTGGAGGATATCCCACTCCCGCCATACTTTCATGGTTCAAAGTGGAAGAACCCTCATTTACATAGGAAAAATTTGGAGAGGGGATGTATTCTTGTCTTGGTGGGAATATCTGTGATGATTGCATATATTTTACATTCTTCCCCTATTCCTTGCAAGATAATGCTAGATTGTGGTTTGATTCATTGTTTCTCGACTCACATTTTACTTGGTTGTCATTTCAGGCTGACTTTCTTCAAGTGTTTTTGCCTATTTTCTTGGAGCAGGTACATGGGCGCATGCCATGGAGCAGCATATAGCGAGCTTTACCCAAGCTGATGGAGAGGCCAACCATCAGGCTTGGTAGAGTTTCAGTGATTTGATGTTTACGTGCCCACACCATTGTTTCCACGAGGATCATCTCCTGCAGATATTTTATACGGGATTATCACCATCTGGGCGAGAACTCGTGCAGATGAGCTACGGTGGAGAGTTCTTTGATTATTCGATTGAGGATTCATGGTGTTACTTGAGGGACCTGGCAAAGTATGAGGACGCAGTCCAACAGGTTTCAGAGCAGCCTGAGGAGCCAGCTGTGGGCTCATTCCAATGTGACCCTATGGAAGTCCAAGAAGAACATGATTATGGGGTGCATTGGAACCAAGTGAAAGGAGCTAAATATCCATATCTTGGTGAGCATGAGGAGATGGATGATGGGGTGCGTGTCAATCATGTAGAGGACATGATGCATTTTTATATTGGTGGTCATGTTGTGGTGGATGCATGTGAAGGCACGAGCGATATGTATGATATCAGATAGTCTGAGTTATGTTTTTCATCTATCACATCCACCCATTTTGAGGTGTACGCGTGCATGTGACAGACTGCTGAGAGAGTTTTCTTTAATGATGATGAGGATGATTTGGGTGAGGGAGTGAGTTTATAGACCATGATGGAGCCCGAGCCAGACCTTCCTCCTACTTCAGTGCAGCAGATCATATACCATTCACCTCAGGATACGCACCATGCTATCACTCATGGAGATTTTCAGGATACACTTCATAGTCTGGGGAGGTCTGCAGAACCTACACTTTCTGATAGCGAGGACGATTGCGAGATGGTCTACGTTGAGCCTGAGCCGTAGTCTCCTTTAGATTCTCTACTGCACCTGCTTCCCCCTCCTCCTGAGACAGAGTATCATGCCACACCTAGCGCCATTATTCAGGGAAGTTTCCACCATATCATGCCTTGCATATCTGAATCCCAATTTGCACATCCACACATTTTTGATTCAGATTGTCGTCGTTTACATTTAAATTCTTTTTCTGACGATCCATTTTGGAATGCTTTTGTTGCAGGGCATGAAGACATGGCTTAGATTGATGCAGATCATCTCCCACATGACACTTATTACCCAAAGGGGACGATGGGAGTTGCATTGCTGGAATCCAAGAAGGCCGGTAGAGGCCTTGCTCCAAAGTAGCTGGCGGAGGAGAGAAAGGAGCTGATAAATCAACTTCCTCCACCGTTATACATTCGAGATCCGCCTTTTTCCATGGTGTGTTCTGTCCAATAGTGTAAATAAATAAATGTTTTATTTTAGTGCTTTCGTATGCTTTTCTTTTCTTTTCTAGGATCTTTTGCCGAGATCTAATACTCTCCCAACATTGAGGGCAATGTTTATTTTAAGTTGGGGGGAGAGTGTTAGAATCTTTAGGATTGTTAGGATTTTGATTTTATCTTAATTTTTTTTTGAGATTCCTCCATTTTGTCAACACCCATTGCTCTTTATTGCATATCATATTTTTTCTCCTCGTCCCTACGCCGCTTGCTTTATGCGTAGTCCCTACATGCTTAATGCCATGCAATTTTTTCAGATTATTATTTTGGTTACAACTTCTTAGATGTTTGATTGGCACGTTTTAATTTCTTTTCCATTTTGGAGTCAAGTGTTAATATGCCATGTATAAAACTACTCTATATGTTGTGATACTCTCTTTGAAATAATTTGTGAATAGTTTGGTGTAAGTGATTGCATGATTTGGGATGAATGGCTTAGTTTTTGATTGGAATGGGTGTGGCCATTTGGTTATGTTTTGTTTTCCTCTTAAGGAGTGGGTGGATGAGTTGATAATTCATGTTTAGAATGAGAAAGAGAGTTAATATAAGTGAGGTTTCTTTCTAATCAAATCGAGTAGCCAGTGCCCCATGAAACATTGGGGAGGACGCCAAAGATGAGATTTAGGGGATCATTCCATCCCTTTGCCTATATAGCGTTATCGCGTGTATGCAAAGGTGGCGGTGTTTGCATTTCATAGCATTATTGCGTGAATGCAAAACAAAAACATAAAACATAAACATACTTAAACAAAAAGAATACAAAAAAGAGAGAAAAAGAAAAGAAAAAGAAAAAAATGAATGAATAAATGAAAGAATAAGCAACATGAGTGATGCAATCTCATCTCCCACCACTTAGAGGAATTTCTTTTGTTTTGGCCATTTCCATGAAAATTAGAAACTTTGCCATTTGTGATATATCCCGGTAAATGCGATACGGTGCTTATTACTTCACTTTTCTTTGAATTGGATTGATGAGAATGTCATTTGTTGTTTACTTTCATACATTGGGTATATTAGTTTTGTTACACTTAGAAATAATATTTTTGGCATGCCATGATTATATCTTAAATTTGGTGCATGTTTTCACTTGAATCCGAATTTATCGCATATTTTACTAGGGACTAGCAAAAAGCTAGTTGGGGGGTGTGATTTGGGATATAAATTTCATATTTTCCCCCATTTCTGGGCATTTTATGTGTATATCATGTTAATATTAGCTTTGATACGTGTGTATTCGAGATATCGTGAATTATCAAAGCCTATTACTATTTTATCTTCCCTTATTTTTAGATACTCTTGAGATTTTTCTTGATTTTCTGGAATTTTCCCAGAATTTTCTGGAGATTGGAGCTATTTTTGGGGATTTATTGGAGCTTAAAAGCATTTCTGGGAATTATTAAATACAAAAAAAAGAGGAATTGGGCCCATGGCCTGTGGCCCGCTCATTGAGCGGGCCACTGTATTTTAAAAAAAAATAAAAAAAGAATAAAACCCCTCTTGTGGGCCGGCTCGCCTGGCTGGCCTGCAACCGCTTCTCAGGGGCGGGGCACACGCCCCACGCGTACCAGCGCCCCTGAGAGCGGGCCTTCAGTGCCCATGGGTCAGGTGCTGGGCGTGCCCGACCCGCACGCTGTTTTAGTGGCTAGGGGGGTTTTGCAGGTTCTGGGCGGATTTTTCGACCTGAAATGCCCCCGGCAGACCCGAAAACGATGTGAATGAGTTTTAACTCAAATTTGGGGGCTGTTTTTGGGGTTTTCTTCTTCCTTTTTGAGTTTTCTAGGGCATGGAGGCCATGGGGGAGATGTGAGGCTTGGAGGAGGAGCAAGTAGGTGGAAGGAAGGCTTCATCCTAGGGAGATCTTGGGTGATATCTCTCTTTCCCCTTTTGTAATTTTGATATCTCTCATTTGTAATGAACTAGTGATGTTATTTTTGTATGAAGATTTCACCTTTCTTTTTCATTATGATTGAGTAGTGTGGAATGCTTGGGTTGCGATTTATTGTGATTGGTTGTTAATTATAGCTTTAATTACCTCTTACCTATTTCAATGTTAATGTTGGATGAATCATTAGGGCTAATTTTAGTGGTTAAGACCCAAGAGGGCACACTTTGAGAAAAGTCCATGATCCTATTTTTATTAGTGTCATGATGATGCATCCATCCTTTTAGCAAATTATTGTGTTCTTGAATGCTAAATATTCCGATGAGTTTTCTTAGCCGGATGATCGATTGAGCTATTTGAGGCATTAGAGCTTGATTGACACCAATCTTAGTGAACCCACAACCCATGCTCCTCTCCTAGCTATCCTAACTCCCCATTTGGTTCTCTAACCCTACCCACTTAGGATAGGATTGTAGATTCATCACACATTTTTCCACTCCCATCTACATAACAAGGTGATTGTCTCACACTATTACCTTTCTTAATCGATAGATTTTGCAAGTGTAGAACGACTTGTCCCTGTGATCTGACCCAGTACTCACTGGTTATAAATTGTATATTGCATTGACGCTCCTACACTTGGAAGTGGAAGGCGTGCTTCCTTTGCGCATTTTCCGGTTCAATCATAGGTCAGGTAGAACAACAAATACGAAGGTATCTGTCCAACCAGGATTAGATAGTGAGAGATTGTATATGAGCCTCATCGTCGGGCAAGCAACGATGTGATACTACACCTTGCGAGGGTCGACAGTAATCCGGCAAAAATACTTAAACAGCCACACGGATGGTCGACCCCGCAAGTCACAAAGCACGATGAAGCAGACTAAGGGGCAATGGCTTAGGGTGCAAGTTGACAGATAGAGAGCCCCAAAGAGCACATGATCTCTATAATGAAGGGGTGAAGAGGAAAGCGAAGCCCAAAACGGAATGCTGTGGGGTACATTTCAACCTCATTCTTTCGAGGAAAGCAAACTCTCTCGTCCAAACTAGGCAACCTAACCCTAAAAGGAGGACAGAGGCATCCCGACCAAACCTCATCAACCAGATCAAGGGAAAACTCAGGCACCATCTCCAAAACCACTTTGGGGACCTCTGAGCTCGGATCCCTCTGACGAATGGGAGGATCTGGTTCCATGCAAACCCCTTTCCCTTTACCAGAAACTTCCTTGCGTTGAGGACGACGAAGGCACGCCATAAGCTCTTCGTAAGATGGCTCCTATATCCTAACCAGTGGAAACATGTCTAAAATGGATCTAGAGAGGGATCAAGATCGGTTAGGAAAGGTACCTCAGCATGATTAAGCAAACTCCGAAGGAAGCAACAAAGGAATCAAGCTTTCGAAATGAAAATGGAGGCGGAGCAAGAAAGTCTCTTTCTTCCCAACCTTTTCTTTTATATGGAGGGGCTCAACCAACTGATGGCCGATGAGTGACACGTGTTTGAGACCGACCTCAAGGAGCGACGAGGATCGATCCAGAAGCAAAAGGTTTTTGGCGGCACAAATCAAATCAAATATTTTGAAAACTGTGCACATTTAAGGAGAATACACATCATGCGGTCTCAATTAACACAGTTTCCTGAGACACGAATGATGGTGGCCTTGTTAGTGCGCGGGTACGGATCACAAAACGGTGTCAAGATATCCGACCCATATAGGGCCTGCGGCCCGAAACATGTCATCAGGGCAAAGTAATACCCGGTCAAGCAAACGGCTCACTCGACCGTTAAGCTCCCGCAGATACTCAAGGGGAGTTAATGAGACCGAGTAAGTGGGCAGCCGTTATCACCAATCCCGTAGAAGATTCTGTTCGAATCAATGAGGGATGGTTACTCGCAGTTATCAGAGAAATGCCTACAAATACCTGAAAAGACAATGGTAAATGGTTCCAACTCCCAAGGTACGAGATCTAATACATAGATTCTGCACTTTCACCTTACATTTCTTCGACAAAAGATCTTGCGACGTCAGATCTGAGATGAACCTCCGTGGGTCGATCTCAACTGCTCTAAGCTCTCTGCCTCTCTTAAGTTCCCAGTCTAACTTAAGCATCGGAGGGGTTTGGGTCGGGACCCAGATCTGATCCCCATGATGCTTCCTTGTGGTGCAGATCTATTAGTCTCGATCCTACGCGAGGGTCGTTCTAGAGCTTCTCAGACTCGATCGATCGATATACAGATCGCTCAAGGGTCGATCGAGCATCACATGTCAACTTCCATCCATCAATGACCCATGTTCTTCCTTCCTTGGGTCCCACTCAACCGACTGACGAAACCCCGACTCAGCAGGAAATGGTTCACGTCAGCAACACAATTGTTTCGGTCTTCTTTGGCCTTAACAGAATGTTTTTCAAATCCACGGTAAATTAGATTAAACACATTATGTATTTTTCGATTTTAGTTTAACACTTGTACTGTCATTTTCTAAAATAACACATCTTGATTGATGATTTTGTTATATATTTTTATTGTAAATTTAGGTCTCATTTGACAATCACGTGGGCCTCACATGAATTTTTACATGGTTAAATTTTAAATAACTAGGATTTTTTAGAAAAAGGGTTTTATATTAATAGAAAAATTTGCAAAATTGTTAGCCGATGAATGTAGAAAATAACAGCGGAAGAGAAGTTAAATTTGAATTTTTTAAAAAACATATATTTTGATACAACCCTCTGACCGGGCCCAGAGGAACCAAGTCAACCATGACTAGTCAACCGATCCATTACAACCTTGGGTTCTAGCCCAAGGACTTCACGAGCAGGTCAGGCCCTTCACCTCAGACAAAGGCCCGATAGACCGCATACTTTCCGAGGTGGAGCAAATCGCTCCCCAAACCGAGGGAGCACTCGTCTATTATGGCAGACACTCAAAGCCATCATTCCAACAATCATGGACTGCCTTCATGGCATTTATCCCTTCATCAAATGTGTGCAATTATTGGGGTCAATATTTCCTAATCATCGTGTCCCCATCAATGACGGTAATAAGGTCTCAGCAATGCCCATTACTACGGGGAGCTCACGTATATGAAGAGGATGAGGCATCATCTCTAGGGGACCTCCGAGATCTACAACGGAGGTATACCACTACCATTTCCCAACACCTTCTTCCAACTTACACATTTCTCCTCTATAGCTCGGACCGAGAACTCGTGCTTGGTCTCTCCGTGAACCAAGCTCGATTCCACCGAGTACCTCTTAGTCACATCTGACTTAAGTATCAGAGGGGACTTGGTCAAAACCAAGGTCCGACCCCCCCTGACGAGCTCCCTAGTCTGTGCAGATCAAAGGAGACATCAACCCACCGAAGCTTCCATTCGGCATCCCACCATTCAGATCCGAATGCCCTCGAGCTCGAGTTTGTTCGATCGACCAATCCAGAGGTTGTCGCCCCGTCGAAGCTGCCCTTCGGCACGCCGACGCACAGACTCGTGCCTTTCGGCTCAACTGAATGTGCGGTCGATCGACTCCGAAGGCCGTCCCCGTCTCACGTGACACCGACAACATTCGGACATCCAGGCTATGAACCTGTGGTGATAAAACACCCTGAAACATCTGGTACCGTCTGTGTGAACCGAGTCAACACCCATGTCTTTAACCACATCGACAAGGATTTGTTCCACTAATCAAATGCCTAAAAGGCCAATTCCTGAAGGGGGAAGACTCCAACTCCCAGAGGATGATTCTGTGTAACCACAGTGGATCTGTCGATCTGAGCTCCCCTTCACAAGTCAAAGATGTGAATCGACTTAATGCCACTAAAATATCTCTGAATCATCGGAGAAGGCCGACGGTCGCATTTTCATTTAACACCTCGCCTTCGTTCCTCGATCACTCCGAAGAATGTTCTGATCGCTGGCGTCGGCAACCGAATGCTTCACCCGATGGTGGGCCCCTCTCACGCCCTGACCCTAAAAAGGCGAAAGAGAACTGTTCCATTCCGTTCAGCCTTTTGGAAGACGAGATCCAGCGACGGATCCAAGGCGTCAAGCTCACCATTTGTGTTCTCTTCCCGAGAAAAATTCCGCCTCCGCAATCAAATCTTCATGGATCTCATCCCCGCAGCGAGTCGGTAATATGGCTCCTCGCCATCGAAGCCAAATCTCTGGAATGCCTCGTCTTGGGTCGATCTCTGACATCAGATCACTGTTGGAGGTTCGAGTATGGAAGATTACCTCTGAACATTGATTGCCAATTATCATTGCAATTGTTAGCACGACGAAGAGGAACCAAGACGACCGAGGCCAAAACAGAGTGATATTCACGAATTGTCATTGACAACACCAGATCCCGTCTGATCTTCACGAACAACCTACCACCTCCACCATTGCCCCACATCTCCACCAAATTGGGCATCGACCGTGGCCAGCATCCCAATATCGAGTTTCTTCAACCTTGCATGCAACCATGGCAGGAACCGATCAAGGAAATCGCCATCGGCCACCGACGCCCCAATTTCAGCATGTTCGAGCTCATCCTCTTCTGACTCGGATGAGACCCTCCTGCATGAACTCAAATAGGGGCAGTGTGGACAGGGAAAGCTCGGCAATCCCATCTGTAAGAAGCTCAGATGGGTCCACATCCCCGAGTTCGCGATGCTCACCACTAATGAGCTCTTCTCCGATGGTAATCTCGTCCCGACTGGCATCATCCTTACCGTTGCCAGAGGACAGGTCGCAGAATCTGTCAGGATCGATGATGGGACCCAAGATCATGGCGGCAGACCGTTCGATCTTAGCTCCTATCTTGAACAGTCCCTTAACACCCCTGGTAACGTCCCTTCGCCTTCCCTCAGTTCAGATCCCTTCGATGGCGGTAAGCTTACCGCTCTGGAGCTTGCTGGAACAGATCGCCTCGGCCTCCTCTCTGATGTCTTCGCCATGCTTGGCTGAACCAACGGATCTGAACACAGACTTTACCGTGCTTAGCGAGCTGCTGATCCGAACACTGACTTTGCCGTGCTTGTTGAGCAGTGGATCCGAACACAGACTTTGTCGTGCTTGGCGAGCGGCTGATCCACGTAGCTGATCTGAGCACCGACTTTGCACTGACTGTGCCAAGCTAGAAAAGCAACTGATCTGAGCAACTCTCCCTGTCGTGCTACCCAGGCCAAGTGGCCGAGTGATCGTGTCCGAGTGTACACCCGAAAAATGACTTGTAGTTTTACCGCAAGAGCACAGTGTAGCGGCGAGCGGGTATCGAATTCAGGGAGGACAAATGACCGTGTCTCTTTCCAATCACCTAGCTATCAAGAGAATCGAGAATAGTTTGGGGTATAACAACCACAATGGTTCAAATATCAAGAGAAATATCAATTTAATAAAACGTCTAGGGATAGGGAATCCCCACTACGGACCTTCTTTCATCATTGTGATTCATAAGTTTCATTATTGCTAAACTTGAATATGGGTGAACTAGTCGCAACTAAATGTGGAACCAAGCTCACGCTCTCGCGATATTGCCGGTCTATAGCAAACCAAGGTTAGGGCCCACTCTCGTACAAACCCTAGCCTAAGCCGCTAGCGTGAAGAACGACATCATTGTTCAATCGTATCTCGAGTCCACTCTCGTGTAAACTCGAGCTACGACCTAGGTTGCGATAGTTCCTATCCGTCCAATCTCTTGCAAACGGATATGGGTATAGAATCACAATTAAAAATCCTAGCTTTGGTCCAATCTCTTGCAAACCAAGTCTAGAGAAATCCAATTGTCAATCTAAATCGAATATCTAAATCGAATATCTAGGCCTTCATATCAATTGGGATCCAATCTCTTGCAAATCCCAATCGATATGAATTCCTAGCTATCCGTAATTAATCAATCTCAACCTAACCCTAATCAATTCTACAACAATTCCACAATTTCATCACAATTTAGAAATAGGGACGGCACTACTCACTAGACATCATGCAAATCTCAGAAAAATCATCAATAATATCGGTACAATTCATTGCAAAAGAGAAATAATGCATAAAAATAGAGTTTTCAATAGAAATTGACAAACCAATGTAGATGCCAATGATTTCTAGCTGAGAATTCACCAAAGAGTAGCCCTCAAATCCCTAAGAGAAAGTTTAAAATTTAATTGCTCAAAAGCTCTCTAAACTAGGGCAAAAACTGGGTTTAAATACCCTCCAAAATTGCCCAAAAAATCGTGCCAAAAATGCCCCTGCGCAGCCCAGAAATCGCAACCTTAGCAGCAGGCGGAGCGGTTCACTCGGCCGAGTGACCTTGTCACTCGGCCGAGTGAAAAATCCTGTAAAAAAATAGTAACTTTGGATGTTTCAGGGTCTGTCTTCGGGGGATGGCTCGGCTGAGTATACATATCCATTCGGCCGAGTGGATTTATCGTTCGGCCGAGTGAGCTTCGACAGGATCTCTGAAAATTACAGTAACTTCGGCCTTTCTCTTGAAAATTTCCCTATACCACTCGGGCGAGTGAGATTTCTCATTCGGCCGAGTATGCTGTCTTCGTTCGGCCGAGTATATGCTGAAATTAACTCTGAGTGCGTATCCATTCTGGTCGGCCGAGTGGGGCTTCTTGTTCGACCGAGTGGCTGTTCTGCTCGGCCGAGTGAGGTGCTGAAATGCTTGTTTCTCTTCTTTTTGCCTCCTCGTCGTTCCTATTGATTTCCTTCTTCTTCTGCTCATCCTCCATCGCCGATAAGCCCTCAAATGACCCGTGGGTGACACTCCTAAGCGCTTGCAAACCCCTTGTGTTGAGTATTGGTGTTTCATACCAATCTTATTTTGATGATGATCACAACATTATGTTGTTGCTAATGAATCTCATGTCTTAGTCTCTCAGTTTATTTCAAGGATATCCTTCTTGGAGACTAATCACTTGGTGTAAGGATGAGCATCATGTGAAGAAGGGCCAAAGTTTGGACTCAAGGAGTGCCAAAGCTTGGAGATGATGGAGAGCTTTCCAGGCATCAAAATTGAAGACTTAGACTCTTAATAAAGCATTGTAATTCATGTAATTTACTTTATTGCTTTCTCTCTCTTTTGAGTCTAGGATTGATGTAATGCCTTGCTAGATGGTTTGCTCATTCATGCACATGCATTTAACCATCTTAGTGAACCTTAGGATTATCATAGAATCCAACCCAGTAGGTTCACTCTTTCCGTCAGTCACCTGTTGAGGAAAACACAGCCGACTGGGTGATTTCTAGTCGCCTGTAGTTCCTTCTACAATCGCCTGATATGCACTGCTTAAGTCAATATTTCTATTGACTCAAACTTGAGCTTTATGCACAGTCGTCTGTCGATCGGTTTCCAGTCGCCTGTATATTTACAGTCACCTGGATATTGGCCAACAGTTGCCTGTTTAGCGTAAGTGCAATCTCTGCATCTCTCTGTCTTATCTCCATACTTTACAGTAGTCGACTGATGAAGAATGTACAGTCGCCTGACTATTTGACAGTCGACTGTAGTATTAACATCAGTCGCATGTGCGAAGAATTGGAGAAAGAGTGCAGCTCTCTGTTTCGATCCATCCCCTGCAGCAGTCGTCTGCTGAAGGATTAACAGGCGCCTGTCCTGTTTATTAGTCGACTGTATTGACTTCGTCAGTTGACTGTCCTGGCTCAGATTATAGCCGTTGGATATTTTCTAGCCGTTGATCAGTCGACTGTTTCTTGATCATCAATCGAATGTTCCTGTCGTTTTCACCCAGTTTCTAGCCGTTACAGATTTGATTATTTGGTTGTTTCTTTGGGTTTTTGGGATTGATATAGGATTCCTATATATATGAGTGTGCTGCCAATGCTTAAACTTCTTGATTGATTCTTGCTTACTCTTGATTCTATTGAAAATCTCAAGAGATCTTTAAGCCACTCTCAAGCTCCCTCATTTCCCTCTATTGAGCATTCATCTTCCTTCATGCATTGAAGTCTAGCTCAAGGGAAATAATCCAAGTGCTCTCAAGCATATTCCAACACTTGGAGATCCTCTTCCATACCTTGCATTCATTCATGAGTAAGCATCTCAAGGCATAGGTAAGAGTATTTACTTTACAGGGTGTAATTCGTTTTCCTATTTCTCTTTGTGGGATTAGGATACTCTCTTTGTGGGAGTTTCTCTCTTTGTGAGAGGTTGTCTCTTTGTGGGACTAGGGAATTCTCTTTGTGGGAATTAACTCTCTTTGTGGGAGTTTGAGTGTCCTAGTGTAGGGCTAACCCTAATTCTCTGAGTGGGAGTTAGTGATTCTCTGTGTGGGAGTCTTGATCCTTGTGTAGGATTGGTTGGGTCCTTGTGTAGGGCATAAATCCTCTTTGTGGGGTATCTCCTTGCGAGATTTATATTCACTTCTCTGTGTGGGAATATAGTGAATATTGGTGTGGCTGGATGTACCCAAGTTTGGGGAACCAGGGTAAAACTTTGTGTTTGCGTTTGGATTGATTGTGCCATTTAATTCCTCTTGCATTTATAATTCCGCATTTGCAAGTTAAATTTTATTTGGACAATTTTATTGCCATTACATTATTCACCCCCCTCTAGTGTGTGTTGTTAGTATTGCAAGGGTTAGACGATCCCTACACCTTGATCTCCAAATCGCTCCAAATCGCTCCATATTTCCTGAAATACGACAAAAACAAGAAATAGTGAAAAACATCGCAATATTGTCGAATAATCATGAAAACAGCGATATGGGCGATCAAAATGGCATGCAAATATGCAAAAAAGGTATAAAATATGGAGTGATCAAAATCCCCCAAGCTTACCTCTTACTCGACCTCGAGGAAGATAAGTAAAAGGCGAACCCGACGGAAAAAATAATAAAAAGAAAAGACGGAAGAGATAGAAAATAAGGAAGAAAGCAAAGAGATCAATGCTAGATCATTTTCTTAGGACGTGGGCCTTGCTTACTCATATAACATATGGCAAATATAAAACACATGCCAAAGATTTTTATCCCGATATCATGGTATAAAGATGCATTCAAAATAGAAAACCCGAGAATAGCAAAATGATATGAAATATGGAATCATTCTAGAATTAACATCGTCTGAAGCATCTAAAGCGGTATACATAATCATAGACCACACACTTTTCAATTGAATGCTTTTTATTTGGAGTATAAGAGATATCACACAATATGGATCAACAAGAATAGAAAGGTATGGTTTTCATGAAATGCATGCTAAGTTTCAATTCCTGGATTTCGTACAACTTTTAGTAATCTCACCGAGTATGGAAAATTACCTAGCTTAGGTTGTCATGCACAGTCAAGTAGTCACTCTCTCACACATCATTGGATCCTCTCCCCCAAGCTTATCTATAAGCATGGTGGCATATGATAAATCAATAAGTACATTCCCCATTTTTGAAGATCCAATAAAAAAATAAAAAGAAAAGAGGGAAGAAAGAGAGAAAGAGTATGATTTGGGATCATGTATAAGCTTCTTTTGTCTTTTCTTCTTCTTATTTTTTCTCTCTTTTTTGACATAAAAATAGAGCATATATACATCTGAGATCCCAAATCAAAAGATAGAAAGATATTCATATGTTTTTTTCTTCTTTTTGATTTTGGGGGCATTGGAGCATGGAATTTAATAGCGGGGGAAATGCCAATGATAGAATCGCTAAAGGGAGATTAACCAATGAATATAAGTGTAGAAATAATGCTCAAGATATGTGGAGAAAGAAATAAATGTAACACTCGGTTCACTCTATAGGACGTGCACGACAACTTTCAGCAGAGTAATGTAATCTACTCAGTTTAATCTTAGAAAGTAAACTAGTCCAGTTATATCAACCTAACATACTCAGTTTAATCTTAGAAAGTAAACTAGTCCAGTTATATCAACCTAACATGCATTCATTCAACCTGAAAGTGAGGCGTACAATTTTCATGCAATAAGAAGTGATATAAGAAAGGAAAGCAGTACTCTAGAAATAAGCAATCAATGCTGTGAAGCTTGATGTGTTTTCTACAAAGAGTACACATATAAATTATCAGATTCAGCTAATAAAAGAATTTCATCCATATTCATATATGAAGGTGTGGGTTACTATCTCAAATACATAGCAAGACATAGCATATGATATCTGAAATGAAAACTATGGCATGACAAAGTAATATGCATATAGAGATAAGTTAGCACCACGGCATCATCATCACAGAAAATTCATCTCTAGCAAAAAGATGAAAGAAATAAGGATAAAAAGGAAATAAAACTACTGTACATATGCATCACACAAAGAAAGTAAGGAAAACGTGATGCATGGTAAAAGCGAAAAAAGTGAGTGAAAAAGGTGTAAAAACAAAGAAAATGTGGGAAAATAAAAATAAAAGGTGACAAAAATTAAAAAAGTGTGAGAACTCACTCCCCCAAGCTAAAGTGCACAGTGTCCTCAATGTGCAAAGTGTGGCACACCGAGAGACAAAAAGTGGGTGGGGTGGGTGAGGATGCATGCATGATGTAGAAAAGAAAGAAATAAAATGGTATGAGAATGCAGGTGATGCATGCAGAGATCAAAATAATGCATATGAGTGTCCCCAAAAAGTACTCCCTCTCTCCCAAAAAGATATATACGGATAGGACCAAAATGTCAACAAAACAGTGTGTGGAGGAGGGGTGCAAAAGCAGGCTCACAAAAAAGTATCCAGCGTATTGACAACAAAAATGTGGAAGGCATCCAGTGTGTGCCTACGGGGGTGGGAGTGCACTAGCACCGGCCTGTGGCGGAGGTGGGGGTGGTGGCTACTGGCTGGGTGTAGGTGGTAGGGGCAGACGCGCAAGAATCTGATTCAGGCAAGCCTGAATACTAGGAAGTATGGCGACGCGGGTCTGGACTGCACTGACGGTGGCAGAGAGAGCTCTAAAGTCTCCTCTGAGTCCACTGACTGCCCCCTCAAGAGCACGAATGCTTTGAACCAGAGTGTCGGGTGGAGGTGGAGCAGAGGGTCGAACGGGTCGGACAGGTGAAGTACGGGGCTGTCTCACACGGCCGTCGTAAAAGATGGGTGCAGCTATGGGGTGGTGCTAGGGTGCTGTGCTCGCTAAGTGTCGCTCGGCTTCTGTGTGAGGCTGAGATGCAGGTAAGGAAGACGAGGAAGGAGCAGCAGCAGAAGCTGAGGTGAAAACAGGCGACGAGGCGGGCAGAGAGGTCAGTGACATAGAAGTGGGGACAGACGTCATGACACTCTCAGAGAAGACAACAGCAGTGTGGACAGACGGGTCAACGGCTGGGGTGGCTGTGAACAAAATTGAGAACAGGGTCGCCACTGCGACGGTAAAGGAGGTCTCGCCGCTCTCTAAAATGGTAGTAGGACGCTCAGGGCTGGCAGCGAAAATGGGATCGACAGAAATGGGCACAGAGGTGGTGGCAGTGGTGGACGAGGACTCAGCAAAAGTACTCCCGACACTGACAGAAGTGGGGACAGAAGTGTCGGGAGGCGTAGACAGGTCATGTACAGGCTGAGGGATCACGGGGTCCTGGGGTGGGATGAGGGGCTCCTGCTGAGCACCCTCGGGCTCTAGTATGTAAGGGGCAGGGATGAGGAGATCCATCGCTGGAATCCAATCTCTGCCAGCGGGTCCTATATGATTCCGAGCAGGGCTCGGAAGAATCATGTAATCGGTAGCGAAAGGACCGTGGAGCCATACCCAGTGCTGACGACCATGAGGACGCAACATCCTCATCCGGGCCATAACGTCTATCGAAAGTGAAGTGGGGCCCGGTGGTCGAGGCAAGTCAGCAGGCAGGTCAACTCCGCATAACAGAGCCAAGAGGGTAATCAGACCGCCGCAACAAATAGGCATACGAGCACCGACAGAAATGATGATACGGTCGATGTACCAACTGGCTATATCAATCTCTACAGTGGGGGCCAGAACGTCGGCTCCATCAAAAACCCTGGGACGTGTCATCGCATATAGCATGTAGAGCTCAGGTGTGGACAACGTACCGAGCTCGTACCTCGCAAGAAAAGTAGTTGCCATAAGGCGCTATGCAATACGGAGGCACGGGTGGAGGACGGCAGAGGCCTTGGCCCTACTAGGGTCAAAGGCAAGAGGTGATCCCGTAATCCGGGTCCAGAAAGGGCAGGTGTCGAACGACGGGGGTGGGATGTGCGTGGGAGTGTAAGCGCGGTCTGGGTCAGGGACAGCGGGCCATTGGAAGAAAGCTCAGAGCATGTCAAGAGTGACCTGACACTCCTGATCAATCAGGCAAAATGAGCATCTTCCAGGGATCCGCTCAATAGAGCTAAGGATCTCTAGTGTTGGGCGGATATAAGTGTCCGCCAACACCGACAAGAAATCACGCCACCCCACGTTGTCATACAATGTGAGTAGCCCCTCTAGAACCCCTAGGCGCTCAAAGTCGGCGAGGTGTGCGAACCTAGTGGGCACGATCGAGCGATGGGAGATACGCTCGAATCTGGCGTGCTGGGCACCATCACGAAACGTAATCCCCATCGCATCGAATGCGGATGCGGGCTATACAGGTGGTGGGATGGGATCGGGGAGAAGTGGCTGTGTAGGTGGTGGTGGTGGGCTAGGTGGAGGGGAGTCCGCCCTAGTGGAAGAGGAGCCAGGATCACCTGACTTCTTTCGCTTCGAAGCGGGCTCCTGCGTGCATGGCCAAAGGCGAGGTGGCATATGTGCCGCGAGACGTGCCCACTACCCAAGTAAAAATACGAAGTGCTAGACGATGGAACGAGTATACCTGAGCATGACACGAGAGCAAAAATCTGATGTGTGCAAAGAACGTCTCCTCCGTGGGGCTCCGAATGCGTCCAAAAGCTCCCCCAAGCTCCCCCAAGCTAAACTGAAACGCAAACAATAAAATCAGTGAATGATAATCAATATACATGGGGGAATAGGGGATAACAGATATAAATAGGAGTTGATTTGAGTTTGGGGGGCAATGGGCATATGAAATGGGAGAAAGAAGAAGAAAAATCAAATTTGGGTCGTATTGCGGGTGACCGGCGGTGGGGGAGGCGGCGTCGACAAGGAGCGGCGGCGAGGCGACGTCGGCGACCGGCGGGGGTCTTCGGCCGGTGGTGCAGCGGCGGCACGGGTGTCGGGAGCGGCGGATTGGGCGAAAGAAGTCGAAGCGGCTCGGACGCCGGCGACGGTTTTTGGGAAATTTTCGCGTTTTCGAAATTCGTGCAGTGCCTAGGCCTTATATATGAGTATTACGACTCGGCCGATCGACGAGCTCACTCGGCCAAGTGGGACATGTAATAAAATTTCGAAATATCTCTCACAAGTTACGACTCAGTCGAATGGCTTTTTCCACTCGGCCGAATGGACAAGTTCCACTCGGGCGAGTGGCTCAGCCACTCAGTAATTTTTAGAGCGTGCATGGTATCTGATTCACTCGGTCGAGTAACAAGTCATTCGGCTGAGTGTCAAAATATACTGTAAACCGCAAAAATGACAGCGAGTTGGTCAGAATGATCTTCCCTGATCTGTACTCCACTCGGCCGAATGAAGTCTTTGCTCGGCCGAGTGACATATGTTGCTCGGCCGATGGCACCCTGTTTTCTGCAACGGCTCTCTGTTTTCGCTCCATTCTCTGTTTTTCTTCCTCCAGTCAGTCCCTGCCTTTTCCTGAGGCCTGAGCGCGTTTCCGAAGCACTCTCCCTTGCCTTGGTCATCCTCCATATAAATGATCTCTCTTTCTTCATCTCCTGTCATTAAAAACAAACCCATTGTCACGATTTTTATAGACACTAGACTCTAAACACTAAGAGAAATCTAACATAAAAATAAAAATCAACTAAAAATGATATAAAGCTGTCGGGTTGCCTCCCGACAAGCGCTCGTTTAAGGTCATGAGCTCGACCCCTTATGATTTTCGTTTAGCATGTGATGTTGGGCGCATGCGAGATACGCCTGTCAAATTTGCCGAGAAGGCCACTTGGATTTGGTTGTTGGTGCTCGTCGGCTTTCCTCGGCATCCCCTCATCATGGGTAGGTTGGGGGATAAGTCCCCAAGCTTGAGCTAGAATCAATCTTCTTCCTCACCGGTGACACCGGCCTTCGGTCCGGCGGAGCTTTCATCAAATAGTTGGCCGTTGAGAGCTTGTAGAGCTCCCTTATCCTTGCGACATCAGCGTCGTCTTCATCATTGGCCGTAGAGCTATCCGGAGGGTCCTCCAACTTTTCTTCAATGCTAGAAATTTGGCCTTTTTCAAGGCCATCATCATGGAGAGCGCCGATGGAGTGCGGAATGGCTTCGTCGATTACCTCATCAAGGAGGTCCACATAGTCCAACTCCTCTTGGTAGGGCATATGCTTCATGGCTTTGGGTATGTGGAACTCAACCTCGATGTTCCCGACATTCAAGGATAATGTACCTTCTCTCACGTCGACTATAACGCCGGCGGTGGCTAAGAACGGGCGTCTAAGTATAAGTGAAGTGTCGCCCTCCTCTTTAATGTCCATAACGAACAAGTCACAAGGCAAACATATCCCTCCCGGAACTTGAAGCGGAATGTCCTCCGCGATCCCCACCGGCCTAATATTCCGACCATCTGCAAGTTGTATTCTCATGTCGGTTGGCTTCAAGTCGGTCCCCGTATTTAATTTTCGGAACATGCTAAGGGGCATTAGGCTTACACTTGCTCCCAAGTCAACTAAGGCTTTTTGCAATGGGACTCCTCCAAGTGTGCATGGGATGCGAAAGCTTCCGGGATCCTTGAATTTAGCGGGATCCTTTTCCTTCCGGGTGAACTAAGTCCCTTGTTCGGCAAGCATTATTTTCTCCTTCCTCTTCTTTCCCGATATTAAGTCCTTCAAGAACTTTGCATACGACGGGATCTCCACTATAGCATCCAAGAAAGGTATGTTGAGGCTTACTCCCCTCAAATATTCAAGGAACTTGGCGAGCTTCTTCTCGATTTTGGCTCTCGCCAACCGTTGTGGAAAGGGTACCGGCGGCATGTAGGTGCACTCCTCATTAGGCTTCTTTATTTCAGAATTTCCAACTTCTTGCGGCTTTTTTGTGGTCGCCTCTTCAATTGCCGACTCTTTCTCATTCAAAATCTCTTCCATGGGCTCTTTGGTTTGGACCATGGCGGGAGTAGTATCCTTCCCGCCCCTAGTAGTAACCGCCACTACCGCATTTATGTGACCGGTATTGCTCCGTGGATTAGGCTCCGGTTGAGCCGGCAATTGTTGAGTATGCTTGTTTAGCAACACAAGTTGCTCTCCAAGTTACGCAACGACGGTATTTAGCGAATCTTGTTGCGCCGTCAACCTAGCATTGATTTTTCTTTGCTCCACCATGAATTCATCCACCCTAGCTTCATGATCCGATCGTGGTTGAGCTTGTGGTGGGTTCGGAGCTCTCCAACCTTGGTTATAACCGGGCGGCCTATACGGTCCTGCTTGTTGCCTAGGCAGGTAATTTTGTTGCGGTGGTCATTGAGGTTGTGGAGGTGGAGGCCTAGCTTGAGTTTGTTGCGGCAGCGGTGGGTGTAGAGCCCCTTCATTGTTTGCATACGAAAATCTCAGATGGTTCCTTGTGGCCGGGTTGGCCCAATAACTGGAGTTCCCCGCAACATATTGCACTTGTTCCAAGGCTCCCTCTCCATGCTCTCCTCCTACGAACATGACTTGAGATTGGTCTTGCCAATCACTCATATTACTTCCCGTCGTAGGCGTGGAGGGAGCTCCATGTGGCTCAGTGATGTACTTCTTCAATCTCTCCACTACCTTGTGGAGAGAGTCAAATTTATTCGAAAGCTCCGCTACGGCCTTGGCCTCATATATGCTCGTCGGCTTCAAGGATGTAGAAGATTGCCCTCGCTCGTCACCCCATTGTTGATTATTAGAGGCCATCTCCTCTAATAGGGCCGTAGCTTCATCCAGTGTTTTGAAAAGAATGGTTCCGTTGGCGGTTGCATCTATGATTTGCTTAGTGCCCGGTTGGAGTCCATTATAAAAGCTGTGAACTAGCTCCTATGCCTCTATGCTGTGATGGGGGCACTGATGCTGCAGATTCTTAAAGCGCTCCCATGCCTCGTATAGGGTCTCCTGTGGTCCTTGCTTGAAGGACATGAGTGCACTTCTAATCTTCACCGTCTTAGATGGCGGGTAGAATTTATCAACAAAAACGCTAGCCACCTCATCCCAAGTAGTGAATATATCTTCCGCCTGTGTCCTCAGCCAATCTAGAGCTTTGTCTCTGAGGGTGAAGGGGAAGAGTCTCAAATGGATCGCATCGATGGTGACACCCGGCATTTGAAAGGTGGCGCACTTGGACAAGAATAGCTGGATGTGATAATGTGGATTCTCATGGGAGTTCCCATGGAATGGGTCTTGTTGCATTAAGTCAACTAATCCCGTCTTGAGCTCAAAATTCTTATCCGCCGCCAACTCCGGCATAGCGATAGAAGAGGTAGTGGAGGAAGTCTTAGGCCAAAGCCTATCTCTGATGGATATAATCCTCACCATACGTGCCGCTAGTTCTTCCGGTGTCTCAGGGCGGTTCATACAATTATCCCCTATGTTGAGCCTTTTCTCGGCTCTGATCCTCCTCTCAGTACGCTCGATCTCCGGATCAAATATGATATCCTCTGGATTCGTCGTCGATCTCGTGTACATGCAAAGAAAAACAGAGTTTCAATGGACTTATTAGCACGATAGAGGAGTAAAATGAATAAAAAATTAAAACTAAGAGAAATAGCTAAGTAGAGAAAATAAAACACTATCGCCTCCCCGGCAACGGCACCAAAAACTTGACCGGCCCCGGATATACACCCGGAGAACGATTATAGTTTTACCGCAAGCGCACGGGCAAGTGGCAAGCGGGTATCGAACACGAGAAGGTGGTGTTGGTTCCAATCTATCCTAGGTTGGCTCGACTACGAAGGTTTTATTGGTGGAGATGGTTATGGAATGATATAATGGAAATGGTGGTGGATGTCGGTGTCGGTGATAAAGAAGTCGGTCAAATATCGATTCAAATGCAATATAATAAAAGTGTCTAGGGCTAGGGAATCCCCACTACGGATCATCATACATCATTGTAAATAGTGAATCTCAATATTACTAAACTTGTGTTGAGGTGAACTAGTCGTAACTGAATATAGAACCAAGCTCACACTCTCGCGCTATTGCCGGTCTATAGCAAACCTAGATTAGAGCCCACTCTCGTGCAAACCCTAACCTAAGCCACTAGCATGAAGATCGACATCATCGTCCAATCGCTCCTCGAGACCACTCTTGTGCAAACTCGAGTTACGATCTAGGTTGTGATAGTTCGTATTCGTCCAATCTCTTGCAAATGAATATAGGTATAGATTTATAATAAAAATCCTAGCTTTGGTCCAATCTCTTGCAAACAAAGTCTAGAGAATTTCGATTATCAACCTAATTCGAATTTCTAGGCCTTTCCATCGATAGGAATCCAATCTCTTGCAAACCCCAAATCGATGGAAATTCCTAGCAATCCGTGATAAATCAATCACAACCTAACCTCCTAGAAATTCTAGCAACTTAGAAATTCATTCATCACAAATCTGAAATTAGATCCATAGGGTTCGTCCCTTTGCCCTAGAACATCGATTCTACTCAAGCATAGCAATAACGATGGAGAAATCGATAAAAAACATTGCTTGCATATATAAAGATATCAAATCAAAGATTCAAATAATAAGAACAAAGATACTTAGCTTTGATGAAGAATTCCAATCCAAATACAAGCTTTTAGATCCAAGAGGGGGCCTAGGGCATGGCCTAAACTCTAAAATAACTCTAAGAAAACAATGTGGGAACTCCTCTCTAATGACGGCTACAAACCCCTTATATAGCCTCCCAAAATCCTAGCAAATAACCTCTCAAAACCCCTCAAATTCGTGTCCAAAAACAGCCCTGGCCGCAACTTTAAATCTGGGCCCACCGTCACTCGGGCCGAGTGGGAAAATGACTCGGCCGAGTGGAAATTCCAGCAATGCAGCATCAACTTGCAGAAATTCCCCAGATTTCATCCGACCTCCGATTGGCGCGTTCTTGGCGGTGTTGGAACCATCATGAAGTATACTATCCATAAAAAATATGAGAAAAATAATTTGATTGCTGGAATGATAGAAGATTTCAAAATAGTGGGAGGCTGTCTGAAAATCTGGGCGCTCGTGTCTTCGGCATCACTCGGCCAAGTGGGATTCTTCACTCGGTCAAGTGGGCTTCTCAACTCGGCCGAGTAGGGTCTTCTGCAGGTCTCCAAAAATTCCAGAGAGTCTGCTTAGATCTCAGGAGAAAAACCCTGTAATACTCGGGCGAGTGGGCTTCTTCACTCGGTCGAGTGGGCTTTGCCACTCGGCCGAGTGAGACTTCTCTAAATTCCAGTAAGTTGGCCTCTTCTCTGGACGAAATATCTTTAGCACTCAGGCGAGTGGGCTTTCTCACTCGGCCGAGTGGTCTTCCTTGCTCGGCCGAGTGAACATGGCAAATCTTCGGTGCGTATCCATTTCACTCAGGCGAGTGCGGTCCTTCACTCGACCGAGTGAGCAGTCTGCACGGCCGAGTTGGGTACTCTTGAGCTCTTTTCTTCTCTTTTTTGCCTCCTCGTCAATTCTATCAAATTCTTTCCTTCTCCACTCATCCTCTAGCACTGATAACTTCTTAATAAGGCCATGAGCGATGCTCCGTCACACGTACAAGTCCTCCCAATTGCTCCATATTTCCTGAAATACGGCAAAAAACAAGAAATAGTGAAAAGTAACGCAATATCATCGAATAATCGTGAAAATCACAATATGAGCAATCGAAATGACGTGCAAACTGCAGAAAAAAGGTGTAAAATATGGACCGATCACCGAGCCACCAGTACAGACATCCAGTAATCTCGGATCTGCAAATCTGAAGATGAACTCGAGCGATATGATCATCTCCACCAGATTTTTGATCGTATATCATCCTCGTGACGAAATCCTGCATCGATCGGCACCGACCCGTTCCCTCTGCCAAAAAATGACGGCAAACAAAAATGGTCTTGTAATCGACATTCTCAACAGATCTCCTGCAGTCGAAACAGATCGAGTGGAGGTTTCCTAGTCTGACCTGCCAGATTTACCGATTGTCAGATTCGCCTGACAATAGATCAGGTCCCAACAACAGAATGACGGTATCGTCCACAACGTCACCGATTACCAGATCGACGTTAGCACCGAGAACGACAAGTGTATTCCCCTTCAGATCGCATCGTAGGTTCATCGTCAGATCACCGTTCGTAAGAGGGCAGGGTCTTCCCGCTGTCAGATTCGGGGGTCAAATTCAGTGGCAGTGTGGGCCAGTCATCAAAGTACATCAAGGCGATGATAAGCCCATCAACGATCTCCATGTTGTCGGTGGTGATGACGGGAGCCAACTCGAGCAAAGTAAGGGGAATTGATCCGAAGACACACTACTACATCAGCGTTAACGCTACAGCAAGGTGCAAAAGAAAGATATGATTGGGGTTAAGATATCATCGATGCGCTGCTACATCTCTGAGATCTTCTCCATCAACCCCTGCAGCTTCCGTTGCATGGCCCACTAGGCCAAGTTCATCTGCTTCCTCAGTAACACGGGAACCTGCACTAGGTGAGCGCTTAAGGTCCCTAGTGGTGCCACTCCAAACGAGTGGACGTTCAACTTGTTGGACAACTGCTGCCGCCTAAAGAATTTGAGGTGATCCCCTGAGCCATACCAAGGTGCAAGCAATGTCGCCTGCGGTCGTGCCGATGCAGAACAACTCCCTCTGTTGAGCCACCCCATCAGGAAGCATTCCTGCTAAGCGTTCGAGCTTCCGTATCGAGCCTCCATACCGAACATCGGAGCCTCCATACCGAGCATTCGGCCCCCCTTACCAAGCATCTGGGCCCCCTTGTCGAGCATCTGAGCCTCCGTACTGAGCCTCCGAGCATCCATGTCGAGCCTCCGAGCCAAGCATCCGAGCATCCATGTCGAGCCTATGAGCCGAGCATCCGAACCTCAAGGCCGACCCATTCAAGACGAGACTGACCCAGGAGGAGGCCGACCATACCAGGCCGACCGATTCAGAAGGAGGCCGACCATACCAGGCCGACCCATCCAGGAGGAGGCCGACCAGACGAGGCCAACCGATCCAGGAGGAGGCCGACCATACCAGGTGACTGTAATGCCCTGCTAAGCTACTGCACAAGTACTAGAGGGGGGTGAATAGTACTTTAAAATAATTAAGAGGCTAATTCCTAATTACCTTGCAAACTCTACCAATTAATGCGGAAATGCGGAATAGTAAATAATCGACAACAAATAAGCAATCGCAAACAAACGATATTACTGGGTTCGGATCCACCCAAGTCTCCCCGACTTGTTCCCGGTGATCCTACGTCCCAACCACCCGGATCCCCTCCGGATACTTGAGTTAGAAACCCTAACTCAAGATTTCCACTATGAAATACTTGTGAAGAACCTTCACCAAGTCAAATCATACACAAAGTAATTTGTGACTCCCACAACCCGGGATCACAAACACAACTCTCACAACCGAGAGTTAAACACTTACAAAATGAAAGTAAATGAAATAGAATAGCTTACCACAAAATACCTATGCCTTGAGTATACTTACGAATTAGGGCAAAGATGATTTTGAGGAAGAAGAAGGCACCAAACCCTAGCTCCAAGATGTAGATCAGCGATGGAGAACTATGGGGTTGTTGGTGACCTAGGATCAAGCACTTGGCTTGGAAGGCTCTCAATCAATGAATCTCTCTTTTGAAATGAATGAGGAAGAGATTCTTGAGAGGGAAATGAATGAGCTTTAAATGAGATGAATGATTTCTCTTTGATCTCTAAACTTCTCCAATAATCAGCCTTGAGTGCAATGAATGTACCTCAACAAGTATATAGGTTAGAGGAAAGAGAGAGAGAAAAACGTTTCAATTAAAGCTCCAACGGCTCTATTCTGATCGCAACTAGTCGGTCAAAGAACAACCACTGACCGACTAGTTTATCAACTAGTCGGTCGGTCAATCAACGTAGACCGACTAATGGTTAGAACAAAGAATAGGTCGAAGTTCAGACAAAAGGAACTAGTCAGTCCAAGAAGAGTAGCTGACCGACTAGTTTCACAACTAGTCGGTCGGTTACTCAACTGAGACCGACTAAGAGATAAAACTAAAGTCTGAGCACAAAGTGATTTAGTCGGTCCAAGAACAAATGTTGACTGACTAGTTCACCAACTAGTCGGTCTCCAAATGTGCATAGACCGACTAACTATAAACAGTAAGTCAGGTGAAAATTGGCATGTACAGTAAAGCTAAACTAGTCGGTACAAGAAGGAAAGTTGACCGACTAGTTCATCAACTAGTCGGTTGATCAATGAACACAGACCGACTAATTATAAACAGTAGCTCAGGCTCAAATTGGCATGTACAGGGAAAGCTCAACTAGTCGGTCTAAGAAGCATCACTGACCGACTAGTTCACAAACTAGTCGGTCGGTGAGTCAACATAGACCGACTAACTGTAAACAGTAAAGAGATAGAATTTGAGAAGGCAAACTAGTCGGTCCAAGAAGGATTGCCGACCGAATAGATCACCATCTAGTCGGTGGGTTCTTCTTCTTGAACCAACTAACATGCACAAAAAGTCGCGAATCGAAGCGCGAAGCTTCAGAAAAGTTTGTATGGACTTCTTACAAGATCCTATGTCTAAGATAGGAGTGGTAGAAGATTAAAACGTAAGACCTACTCAAGGCTTAACATTCTACGAAAGAAGCTTAAAAGACTATAAATAAAACTTGACGATACCGTCTTCAAAAGCTTCAATCGAATCTTCATGACTTCTAAAATGGTCCAAAAGCTTCAAGGAAGCTTTAGGCATACGATCACATGCTTTGAGAAGTCTCGAGACGTCGCTTTGGATGTTCAAGTGAATTTGGCGACGATCTCCATAACTGCGCTCACAAATTGTTAGTTCACAATATATTTATATTTGTTCATCATCCAAAACCAAATCCGGAGAGTCCAATATCCAACATTCTCCCCCTTTTTGGTGATGACAAACCAACATAAATAATAATAAAAAATAATGATTCAAATGAAATTTACTTACTCCCCCTGCATTGATGACACGTTAAATCCAAATTAAACAATAATAATACGCATCAAGCAGACGAGTAAAGAATCTAAAATGAGAATCAAATATTGAAATATCGGATTTGAAATCCAATTTTTATATCTTAACTCCCCCTGAATCTAACATATCAAATTAGATTCTTGGAAAAATGCTTAAATTATCATTTAGCACATGTCATTATTATATCTCTCCCCCTTTGGCATTAGCAAAAAGAGCGGGAGGAGATCAACGACAACAACAATGGCTTCAAATAAAAGCATGGGAGTCGTAGAATACGACCACGGTCTAAATGACACCAAAGGGAAATATGAATTAAATCAAGGCGTGTCAATGAGACCAAAGGTGAAAAACGATAAATAAAATCATCAAAACTCAAATTAATTTTACGAATTGAGTTATGGAATATACTCTCCAATATCAACATTCTTGGTTAATTTAGTGCATGGAAAACAATTCTATGTTTTCATAAAATGAATTCTATTTAACCAAGTTAATATCGTCGAGCGACGAAATCAAACATCAGAGACATATAAAAAGTTAAATATGCACAAGATAATGAAATGTCAACATCGATGTATATATATATATAAAGCATGAGTATATCAAAAGATACATCCGTCAACATACAAAATGCGATCCAACGATCGAAGCACAAAAGATACAACATCATATCACACATATATCATCATCAGAGTACACCAAAATACATGAAGATACAACAAAATACATCAAAATGTCAAAATCATCCAGAACCCCACTCTATCCTACCCAAACTCTCTCACACTAGACATATCATCCAAGGAGCATCGGAGAGTCCTCAAGGAAGCTCAAGAGGAAGTGGCAGGATCTGCAGTAGCAGCAGGCTCTGCAGGAGAAGTGGTGGTCACTGGGTCTGCAGTAGTGTCCACAGGAGCGACAGAAGTGGTAATCTCTGGAGCAGCAACAGTAGTGGCCTCAGGAGCACCAGTCGGAGCATCCACCGTAGGAGCGGTGGCAACAGGTTGCTCTCGGGGGGCACCAGCAGACGAAGCAGCAGCAGCATCACCAGAAGTGCCCTTGGGGGCACGAGTAGAAACACGCACAAGCTCCTCAATATCATCCTCATCCAACTCCTCCTCGTCAGAAAATGACGGGGGGATCTCAATATCAAGGTGACGAGCGATACGGCGGAGAATCTCCTCAGAACGAGCCTGACGAGACTCCAAACGTCCACAGCACAAACGAGCTCGGTAAGAGTGGAAGAGGGAGCAGCTGAGGCAGAAGCAGAAGCAGACGTTGAAGGTGTCGTCCTCTGAACGTGACGTAGCACTGCAAGAGACTTCTTGACGGCCGTTGTGTTTAGAGGAGGACCAAGTGGACGCTCATCGTCAGGAGGAAGTGTGACACGGATGTGGCGAAACACAAGGGTCAACAAGCATGGGAATGGGATATGAGCCAACTTCGTGGACTTGCGGATACACTCGAAAGAATCCATCTTATCGAGTATAATTCGAGCCCAGTTAATCGAGCTCCCCATGAAGATGGCATAAATCAACTTCAAGAAAGGCTGGGACAGCAAAGAGGAGGAGCCGTACTTGGGAAGCAAGCACGACTTCAGAATCAAATTCAGGACCCACGCAATAGGCTTGAAGGACTTGGAGGGAACGCCAATCATGGAGGGAGGAATCTCGTGGAAAATCTGAGAAAGCACGACCTGATCAAGAGAGGATATGTCATCAACAGAAATGTCAGACGGTAGAAGGCCAGACGAGGAGATACCCAAAACCTCTCCTAAGATTTCTGTCGTGAGGACTATCGGAGTCCCCAAAACAGTTGTCTCAATCGAGTGGGACTCGTCGTACTGACCACAAATCCTATTGGCATAGAAGAGCTTCACGAGGCGAGGGTAAGGGTGTGGGTTCGCCTTCGGGTCATATCGAAGGTAATCGAGAAGACCAGAGATGAAAGAAGATCTGCGAGGCTAAGGAAGTCACTAAACTGAACGAAATGCTCCAGAAGCAGCGGGCAGTGTTCGATACGGTTGTAAGCCGCGAGACACATAGGGTCGTCGCGACACAACGAAATATCGACACCGCCAACCGGCATCGGAGCCTTTCCCTTAGGCTGACGGGTACGGGGACGTGAGCTAGACTCAGGCTGCCTAGGAGGAGGAGAGGGATCCCTATGGGTCTCAGTCTCGGGTCTATACTCCGTATCAGAATCCGTAGGAGTATGGAAAGAGGAGGGAGACGCAAGTTCCTTGGGCTTGGGCTTGGGCTTGGATTGGGCTCTAGGCTTCGATGTTGTCGTCCTCTTCTTCTTGAGAGGAGGCGAAGATGACGAGGGTTGGGTATGCTTAGATCGGCGTTTCGGAGGGGTTCGCGTAGGTTGCGAGGGTTGATCGGGATCCGTAGAGTAGGTTCAACGGTCATAGGTGAGGGGCTCGTAGGACGGATCGGGATACACATACGTGCCATAAGCGTGACAGTACACGCACGAATCAACCGAGGAAACTAAGATCACAAACCCTAGAAATCTATACCCTAGCCGAGATCAAGTGAAACCCTAACCGAAATGAGGAGAAACCCTAACCTTAAGCACAGGAAATGAACCCTAGAGCTAGGAGAGGGAGGAGAGTCACCTAGGAGGAGGTCAACGGCCGGAGAGATGGTCGGAGATAGGCCGGAGATCGACGGAGGAGATGAACGGGTCGGGGTTTTTTCGAGTTGGAGAGAAAATTTTCGACCGACTAAAAAGAAAATAAGTCGAATGGATGGAGTTTTAATCGATCGAAAGTCAAAAAGACAATTCAGTCCCCGTCACAACTAGTCGGTCACAGTTCAAGCACTGACCGACTAGATCACGATCTAGTCGGTCGGTCAATGAGCTTGAACCGACTAGTTGTAAACAGTAACTGAAAGCAAATTTCCTGACAAGAATTAGTCGGTCTAAGCTCATTCACTGACCGACTAGAACTGAATCTAGTCGGTCGGCCAATGAACTTGGACCGACTAAGAGAGTCCAAAAATTGAAAAATTTTGAAATTTGATTTCTATCCTAATCACACTTCGACGAAACATCAAAATACTCTCATTAATCATTACACTACCCCATTAAACATCGAAAATATGAAATTTGACGTTTAAGAACAAATCGACCATAAATTCTGAAAATTCAATGAAAAATCCAGAAAATTCCAATACTTCAAGCATGAGCAAATATAACGAATAGAATAGCATGCAAGAATATTGAATAAAAAATGAATCCTAAATCTCGGATTCACCCATAATCCCCAATTCTCGACGTAACCGCACAAAGGAGTCCTCCTTTAGGGGTTTCGTGAAAATATCGGTGATTTGCTTCTGGGTTTCAACGTACACTAATATGATGTCCTTTTTAGCAACATGATCATCTAAGAAATGGTGTCGGACATCTATGTGTTTCGAACGGGAATGGTGTACCAGGTTCTTGGAAAGACATATTGCACTTTGGTTGTCAACCATGATTGGGCAAGTATCACAGTTTATACCAAAGTCTTTAAGTGTGTGTCTCATCCAAAGAACTTGAGCACACGCGGCACCGGCGGCAATATATTCCGCCTCGGTGGTTGAAAGTGATACGGAATTCTGCTTCTTGGAAAACCAAGAGACAAGATAATTTCCTATAAAATGGCAAGTGCCACTAGTACTTTTCCTGTCGGATTTGCATCCCGCATAATCTGCGTCACTATATGAGATTAACTCATACGTGCTAGATTTTGGATAAAGTAATCCAAAATCAAGTGTATAACTTAAATAACGAAAAATACGCTTTACCGCTACTAAGTGTGACTCCTTAGGTTGAGACTGATAACGAGCACATACACATACTGCAAACATAATATCGGGCCTACTTGCGGTAAGATAAAGTAAACTACCTATCATACCTCGATATAGACGAATGTCTACATCTTTTCCACCCGCATCTTTATCAAGATGTGTAGTCGTGCTCATCGGAGTCTTTTTCCCGGAGGCATTCTCCATTCCAAATCTCTTTAGCAACTCCACCGTATACTTCGTTTGGTGGATGAAGATTGCATCGTTCATTTGGAGAATTTGGAGACCTAAGAAATATTTGAGCTCAACCATGTGGCTCATCTCAAATTGATCATTCATCACATTAGAAAACTCTTCGCAAAGGGCAAAGTTAGTAGCACCGAAAATGATATCATAAACATAAATTTGAACTAAAATTATATCATTATTCGAATACTTAACAAATAATGTGGAATCAACTTCTCCCATTTTAAAACCTAAATCCAAAAGAAAATTCTTTAGACGGTCATACCAAGCTCGATGAGCTTGTCTCAAACCGTAAAGAGCTTTCTTAAGTTTAAAAACATGATTTGGAAATTTTTCATTTATAAAACCCAGAGGTTGAGAAACATAAACTTCCTCAACAACATCTCCGTTTAAAAACGCACTTTTTACATCCATTTGAAATAATTTAAAATCTTTATGGCATGCAAAAGATAATAGTAATCTAATTGATTCTAATCTAGCTACCGGAGCAAAGGATTCTTCGAAATCGATACCTTCCTCTTGCCGATAGCCTTGAGCTACTAACCGAGCTTTGTTCAGGACGACGACTTGGTTTTCGTCGGTCTTGTTTTTGAAGAACCACTTTGTCCCTATGACGGTGTGGTTCTTCGATGGCAATGGAACAAGCTCCCAAACCCCATTCCTCTCGAATTGAATGAGTTCCTCCTCCATGGCTAAGATCCAAGCGCTATCTTCGCAAGCTTCATTAATATTCTTTGGCTCTATCGAGGAGGCAAAGGCACAATGAGCGAAGTGGTTGACTTGAGATCTCGTCTTGACACTATCATGGATATTGCCAATGACTTGCTCATGAGGATGGTCACGAACGGTATGAAGCCGTTTGGGAATTCCTTGATCATTAGAAACATTCTCAACAACTTCATTAGTCGGGTTAGTATTAATAGAATCAATAGAAGTAATAGAGTTAGAATTACCAATTGAATCACATAGGACATCCATGGAGTCATCATCATTAGTAATTCTAGTTGGAACAAATCCTTCATTAAATGAAACATGAAGCGATTCCTCGATCGTTGAGGTTCGTTTGTTGTATATCCGGTAGGCTTTGCTACGTGAGGAATACCCAACAAAAATCCCCTCATCAGATCTTGGATCGAATTTGTCCAAACTACCATACGTGTTCTTAATAAAACATTTTGAACCGAAAACACGAAAATGTTTAACTTGAGGCAACCTACCAAACAACAATTCATAACAAGTTTGTTTAGTGCCGGGCCTCAAAAGTATTCTATTAAACACATAGTAAGCGGTGTGTACCGCTTCCGTCCAAAATTGATGGCCAAGTTGGCTATCATCAAGCATAGTGCGAGCACACTCCACTAGTGTCCTATTCTTTCTCTCAACAACACCATTTTGAGGAGGTGCGCGAGGGAATGAAAAGGTGTGTGTAATACCAACTTCATCACAAAATGTCTCAAAAGACTCGTTCTCAAATTCACCTCCATGATCACTACGAATAGTGACAATGGTGGTTCCTAGGAGATTTTGTACTTTCTTAACAAAAATCGTGAAGTTTTCAAAAGCTTCATTTTTATTACATAATGAAAATACCCAAGTAAACCTAGAAAAGTCATCAACGATGACAAGTCCATATCGTGCATTTCCTAATGAAGCAACTCTAGTTGGCCCAAATAAATCTAGATGTAATAGCTCTAGTGGCCGCTTAGACGAAATGCTTTTCTTAGGTTTAAACGACGATTTTGGAAGCTTGCCTCGTTGACACGAGTCACAAAAGCTTTTCTTTTGAAAGATTAGCTTAGGGGAGCCTCTAATAGAATTTAACTTGGAAAGCTTAAATAGTGTTCCAAAGTTCACATGACCAAAACGTCGATGCCATAAGTGTTGTTCACTTGTGTTGGCAATGAGACATTGTTCATGTGATCTTGGAAGATCTAGGATGTATATATCCTTATGGCGTGTGCCGGAAAAAAATAATTCATTATTATCTTTTCTTAAAATATGGCACATTCCTTTCGCAAAGCTAACTTTGTAACCTTTGTCACAAAGTTGACTTATTGAAATGAGATTGTGGTTTAATCCTTTAACAAGGTAAACATCACATATAAGGGGTTTATAAGGATTACCCACTTTACCAACACCTATGATGGTTTCGCTCTCGTTGCCTCCAAAGACGACGCGGTTTCCATTAGCAATGGGAACCACTTCGGAGAGCAATTGAGCGTCACCCGTCATGTGTTTTGAACACCCGCTATCGAGTATCCAATTTCCTTTGGAGCTAAATTTAAATTTGTTGCTCCTTTTCTTTTTCTTTTCCTTGAGTACCTAAAGATAGAAAATTTCATATCATGGTACCCAAGGTCATTGGGTCCAAAAGATTAGACCTTTGGAAGCCAAGTCCAATTGGACTTAGACTTCCCCACATAATTAACACTATGCACAACATCCGAAAAATAAGCATTCATGTAAACTTGTTTTTCATTCATGCTTGTGTCCTTTGGGCTCCAAATTGTGAATATTTTGGGAGCCCTCATCCTATTGGGTGCATGCATGCGTTGTTGGTTTCTAAGTGATGCATGACGTGGATAGGCATAAGGAACATGATGAAATGGTGCATGTGGATTATTATTCATACGATGATGTGGGTGTACATGTGCATGTGGAGGAACACGTGCATGAGGGTGTCTCACATTGTGTGCACGTGGCCGTGAACGTGTAGCATAGAAATCATCATATGTGTGAGCCGGTGGAGTAGGACGTGTGTTCCTACGTGGCATAGTATTGGTGTACATGTAAGCATGGCCCTTCTTTGGAGGTCCACCCAAGGTGGGTTTCTTTCTGAAAGAGGGTGTGGACGAGGTGGAAGCACCATTGGTAGATGAACTACCAATAGAGTGTTTGCTACCACTCGTTGAGTCACCTGAAGTTGGCCTGACAAAAGTAGTGGCCGATTTGGATGAACTTCCCATCGTATACCCCAAGCCAATGTGGTGATTGGCCGGAAGTAAGTCACTTAGGATTTTATCCAAATGGTCCTTACCCTTATTGAATTTATTAATTCGGCCTAATGTGTTCTCATATTTCTCGGTGAGAGAACGCATAGAAGCATCCAAAGTGGATACTTGTGATGTGAGCACATAAACACGAGATTTAAGATTCTCATTCTCAATACTCAAAGTCGAGTTTTGAGAAGTCAAATCCGCTATCTTGTGTTCCTCCGGATCCTCAATGCTAACATGTTCAAGTTGAGTCTTGAGATTAACAATCTCATTCTTCAACCCTTACAACAACGGTGTCGTTGTTAGTGAAGATAGTTTTAGGCGAGGTTTGAATGCTAGCTAAGTCATCTTTTACTTTAGTATACTTATTTACTAATTTAGTGTACTTAGACCACAATTGAGAATTAGCATTCCTAAGGTCATCCATAGTTACCTCATCGCCTTCGTTGTCGCTATCATCGGAAGAGGAATCTTTATCTTGCTCCTCTCGAGCCATGAAGCACATGTGTGCTTGCTCCACTTGCTCATCATCCGACTCTCCGCTTGAGGAATCATCGGAGTCGGTGAAAGTCCTGACAAGTCCCTTTTTGTTTCCTTTCTTGTACTTCTTGGACTTGTCGAACTTTGGCGCCTTCCACTTCTCCTTTTGCTTGTTTAGAGGACACTCCGCTTTCATGTGTCCTGGCTTGTTGCATTTAAAGCACAAAGAAGAGGAGGCGTTAGAAGAAGTAAATTTAGATTTGCCTTTGAAGTTACCTTTTCGGAAGAAGCGATTGAACTTCTTTGCCATGAGGGCAATGGATTCCATGTCCATATTGTCTTTCGAGTCCTCGTCATCGGTAGAGGTGGATGGAGCCGTCTTGAACGCAATCGCCTTTTTCTTAGGCACGTCTTGGTTCAAGTAAGACTTCATCTTCTCTTGTAACTTCACCTTGCTATCCTTGCGTACCTCGTATGACATTAAAGTACCAATTAATTGAACTACGGTATACTTGTTCATATCGTTACCTTCCTCGATGGCGAAGGTACGCTTTTCCCAACTAGAAGGAAGTCCTTCGATAAGCTTTGAACATTTCTCCTTTTGGGTGTAGGTTTTGCCGAGAGCCTCTAACTCGTTTATGATGTCGACGAAGCGAGCATAATACTCCTTCATCTTCTCCCACTGTAGCATATGAAACATCTCGTAATCTTTATTAACTACAATGAGTTTAGAGTCTCTTACCCTACTCGTCCCTTCATGTAAGATGAGGAGGGAGTTCCAAATTTGATATGCACTCTTACATGTGTATATCTTATTGAAGTCCTCGGGCTCTAATACGCATTGCAAGGCGTTCATTGCCTTGGCATTGCTTACCTCCGCGGTGACATCCGCGGTTGTCCATTTCTCGAAATCTTTTTCGGCGGGCTCGACATACTCCTTCATTGTGGTCCTCCATAGTGAAGCACTCCGGAGGAAAGTTTCCATCCGGCATTTCCAGTACCCGTAGTTGGTATCGTTGAAGAATGGAGGCCTCATTGAGGAATGTCCTTCCATTACCGAAGAAGCTCCTTCACGATTCTTGAAGGTGCTATAGTCGGAAGGTGGACGAACGGTCTTGTTGTCGTTGGCAGACATAGATATAGACTTGGCTCTGATACCAAATGTAGTGCCCTGCTAAGCTACTGCACAAGTACTAGAGGGGGGGGGGGAATAGTACTTTAAAATAATTAAGAGGCTAATTCCTAATTACCTCGCAAACTCTACCAATTAATGCAGAAATGCGGAATAGTAAATAATCGACAACAAATAAACAATCGCAAACAAATGATATTACTGGGTTCGAATCCACCCAAGTCTTCCCGACTTGTTCCCGGTGATCCTACGTCCCAACCACCCGGATCCCCTCCGGATACTTGAGTTAGAAACCCTAACTCAAGATTTCCACTATGAAATACTTGTGAAGAACCTTCACCAAGTCAAATAATACACAAAGTAATTTGTGACTCCCACAACCCGGGATCACAAACACAACTCTCACAACTGAGAGTTAAACACTTACAAAATGAAAGTAAATGAAATAGAATAGCTTACCACAAAATACCTATGCCTTGAGTATACTTACGAATTAGGGCAAGGATGATTTTGAGGAAGAAGAAGGCACCAAACCCTAGCTCCAAGATGTAGATCAGTGATAGAGAGCTATGGGGTTATTGGTGACCTAGGATCAAGCACTTGGCTTGGAAGGCTCTCAATCAATGAATCTCTCTTTTGAAATGAATGAGGAAGAGATTCTTGAGAGGGAAATGAATGAGCTTTAAATGAGATGAATAATTTCTCTTTGATCTCTAAACTTATCCAATAATCAGCCTTGAGTGCAATGAATGCAGTTCAACAAGTATATATATGTTAGAGGAAAGAGAGAGAGAAAAATGTTTCAATTAAAGCTCCAACGGCTCTATTCTGATCGCAACTAGTCGGTCAAAGAACAACCACTGACCGACCAGTTTATCAACTAGTCGGTCGGTCAATCAACATAGACCGACTAATGGTTAGAACAAAGAATAGGTCGAAGTTCAGACAAAAGGAACTAGTCGGTCCAAGAAGAGTAGCTGACTGACTAGTTTCACAATTAGTCGGTCGGTTACTCAACTGAGACCGACTAAGAGATAAAATGAAGTCTGAGCACAAAGTGATTTAGTCGGTCCAAGAACAAATGTTGACCGACTAGTTCACCAGCTAGTCGGTCTCCAAATGTGCATAGACCGACTAACTATAAACAGTAAGTCAGGTGAAAATTGGCATGTACAGTAAAGCTAAACTAGTCGGTCCAAGAAGGAAAGTTGACCGACTAGTTCATCAACTAGTCGGTTGATCAATGAACACAGACCGACTAATTATAAACAGTAGCTCAGGCTCAAATTGGCATGTACAGGGAAAGCTCAACTAGTCGGTCTAAGAAGCATCACTGACCGACTAGTTCACAAACTAGTCGGTCGGTGAGTCAACATAGACCGACTAACTGTAAACAGTAAAGAGATAGAATTTGAGAAGGCAAACTAGTCGGTCCAAGAAGGATTGCCGACCGACTAGATCACCATCTAGTCGGTTGGTTCTTCTTCTTGAACCAACTAACATGCACAAAAAGTCACGAATCGAAGCGCGAAGCTTCAGAAAAGTTTGTATGGACTTCTTACAAGATCCTATGTCTAAGATAGGAGTGTTATGAAGATTAAAACGTAAGACCTACTCAAGGCTTAACATTCTATGAAAGAAGCTTAAAAGACTATAAATAAAACTTGACGATACCATCTTCAAAAGCTTCAATCGAATCTTCATGACTTCTAAAATGGTCCAAAAGCTTCAAGGAAGCTTTAGGCATACTATCACATGCTTTGAGAAGTCTCGAGACGTCGCTTTGGATGTTCAAGTGAATTTGGCGACGATCTCCATAACTGCGCTCACAAATTGTTAGTTCACAATATATTTATATTTGTTCATCATCCAAAACCAAATCCGGGGAGTCCAATATCCAACAGTGCCATCTAGGAGGAGGCCGACCAGGCGAGGCTGACCATACCAGGCCGACCCATCCAGGAGGAGGCCGACCAGACGAGGTTGACCAATTCAGGAGGAGGCCGACCATACCTGGCCGACCCATCCAGGAGGAGGCCGATCAAACCAGGCTAACCATACTAGGCCGACCGATCTAGGATGAGGCCGACCAGATGAGGGGGACCCATGATGAGGCCGACCAGACCATGCTGACCAACCCAGGAGGAGGCCAACCAGACCAGTCCGACCCATCCATGAGGAGGCCAACTATGATGAGCTGCCGATGGCATTTCTCGCCCCTGTCCAACTAGCCGAGCTTGCAGACCCTCCTCAGTCTAAGCTTGTCGACCTACCACAACATGATGGAATCTCCGACCACTCGAGTTTCCCACCTTTCAGGGGAAATCCGAACCGGGGGCAGGACAACGTACACGAAAGGACTCATACTTCCACCTCCCAAATTCTTTCGACTGTATAGAAACTGAGGCGGGGATGCAAAACCTCTACCGACTTCGCTTCTGAGGAGCAAGCAGAGCTGCCAACAGAGCCTCGCCATGCATCCTTGTCTTTGTTCAAAGTTTTTGATTGTCTCAATAGGAGTTCGAGGACCATATTGGTAACCATATAATGTCATTCCATTGACATCGAGCTCCACACGCAATGCAAGTATATGGCATTCAATGCGATGGTCTCCAGTCTTCATCATTGCTTCCCCAATCAAAGTAGACCTCCCAATCTCCTAACTCATGGACCAGATCGACCAGGGGGCCGCCAAACAAACAAGATCTAGAGCTGGAGCCGGAGCAGAGCTAGGATCCAGACAACAGCTGGAGCCGGAGCGGGAGCTGGGACCTAGACAATAGCTGGAGCTGGAACTGATATCGACCGTAAGGCTGGGGTCACTTCCATAGCAGGCCAACCAAACCTGTATCGGTTGTAAGGATGTGGGCAACTCCCCCAGTAGGCCGATCATTTGATCGACCATAAGGCTGGGGCAACTCCCCTAGCATACCGACCATTTGAGCGACCGTAAGGCTGTAAGTAGCTCCACCAGCAGGTAGATCGACCTGTCGACTGTAAGGCTGTAGAAACTCTCCCAGCAGGCCGACCTATCGACCGTAAGGCTCGGGGCAACTCCCCCAACTGGCCAACCATCCGATCTACCTTAAGGATAGGGGTAGCTCCCCCAGCAGGCCGATCGACCTGTCGACCGTAAGGCTGGGGAAAATCCCCCAGCAGGCCGACCTGTTGATCGTAAGGCTGGGGCAACTCCCCTAGCAGGACGACCATTCGATCGACCGTAAGACTGGGAGTAGCCCCCCCAGCAGGCTGATCGAACCGTCGATCGTAAGGCTGTGGATAACTCCCCCAGCAGTCCGACCTGTCGATCGTAAGGCTGGAGGCAACTTCCCTAGCAGGCTGACCTGTCGACCATAAGGCTGGGGTAACTCTGCTAGCAGGCTGAACATTCGATCGACCGTAAGACTAGGGGTAGCCCCCAGCAGACCGATTGATCTGTCGACCATAAGACTGGGGCAACTCCCCCAGCAGGCCGACTTGTCGACCGTAAGGCTGGGAGTAGCTCCCCCAGTATGCCGACCATTCGATCGACCGTAAGATGGGGGTAGCCCCCTAGCAGGCCAATCGACCTTTCGACCGTAAGGCTGGGGAAAACTCCCCTAGCAGGTCGACCTATCGACCGTAAGGCTAGGGGCGGCTCCTCCAGCAGGTCGACCTATCAACCGTAAGGCTGGGGGTAAGCAGGCTGACCTATCGACCGTAAGGTTGGGAGGAACTCCCCTAGCGGGCCGACCTGTTGACCGTAAGGCTGGGGGCAATTCCCGTAGCAGGCCGGCCCACCCGATTTGCCGTAAGGCTGGGGGCCACTCCCGCAGCAGGCCTACCTATCTATTGGTTGTAAGTCGAGAGGCCACTCCCCTCGCCACCGAACCAACAGATCGGTCGTAAGGCTGGGGGCTACTCCCCCAGCTGGCCAACCCACTCCTTCATCAGTCGTAAGCCGTGGGGCCACTCCCCTCGCCATCGAACGAATCTCAGACCGACCAATTATTGTCCCTAGCCAACTTCGCAAGCCGAACCAATTTAACAAAAGGAGCTACTTCTCCCTTTTATACTACATCTCCTGACCTCAACCTCTACAGTGGTAGAGCTCGGAAGATGTGGGCAATTGATACAACCCTTTGACCGGGTCCAGAGGAACCAAGTCAACCACAACTAGTCAACCGACCCACTACGGCCTTGGGCTCTAGCCCAAGGACTTCACAAACAGGTCATGTCCCTCCACCTAAGACGAAGGCCTGATAGAGTGCACACCTTCCAAGGTGGAGGAAATCGCTCCCCAAACCGAGGGAGCACTCGCCAATTATGGCAAACACTCAAAGCCATCACTCCAACAATCATGGACTACCTTCATGGCATTTATCCCTTCATAAAATGGGTGCAATTATTGGGGTCAATATTTCCTAATCAGCATATCCCCATCAATGATGGAAATACGGTCTCATCATTGCCCATTACTACGGGGAGCTCACATATATGAAGAGGATGAGGCATCATCTCTAGGGGGACCTCTGAGATCTACAACAGAGGTATACCACTACCATTTCCCAACACCTTCTTCCAACTTACACATTTCTCCTTTATAGCTCGGCCCGAGAACTCGTGCTTGGTCTCTACGTGAACCAAGCTCGATTCCACCGAGTACCTCTTAGTCACCATCTGACTTAAGCATCGGAGGGGACTTGGTCAGAACCAAGGTCCGACCTCCCTGACGAGCTCCCTAGTCTGTGTAGATCAAAGGAGACATCAACCCGCCGAAGCTTCCCTTCGGCGTCCCCCATTCAGATCTGAATGCCCTCAAGCTCGAGTCCATTCGACCGATCAATCCAGGAGGCTGTCGCCCTGCCGAAGCTACCCTTCGACACGTCGACGCACAGACCTGTGCCTTCCGGCTCAACTGAACACGTGGTCGACTGACTCCGTAGGCCGTCCCCGTCTCACGTGACAACAACAACCTCCGGACCTGCAGACTATGAACCTGTGGTGAGAAAACACCCCCAAACATATTTGATGTTTAATTTAAGTTGATTTGCGATTGATTCATCATAAGCTTGTCCAAGTGTAAAATTATCTAGTGACTGCTCATAATCTTTTAAGCTTGAGCATGAATCTTTATGGAAAAATAATATGTCACTCACGGACACAAATGTAATCAAGTGGCATCGCGTTGTAGTGATATCAACGGTCATGAGTTCCAGTCTAGTTGTCACATATACGTATAAAACATATCGTCCACTTGAACTTTTGCACGTTAAATCCGAGACTGTATGTCACAATATGGACTAAAATGGGCCCGACCGACCGGATGGCGTCCGACCCGGTCTTGAAAAGTCATCCTGACCAGGGTTCTTGCAAAAATAAGACTGGCATTCGGACTTTCATTAAGACCCACAAGGGTCGGGACCGGGACTGAAATTACGTACAGTCTTGATCCTAACATTGTCATTTATCTATTCTATAAAATTGGGATGATATCAAGAGAAATTGGACAAGAGAAATTCGATAAGAAAATTTGGACAAGAGTATATACATACATATATATACATAAACATATATACATATACATACATATCTATTATATAAAAGAGGGATGTTATCAAGAGAAATTGGACAAGAGAATTTGGATAAGAGAATTTGGATAAGAGAATTTGGACAACACTCAAGGTTGTTAGGCTCAAGGTGATTGTACCTCTTACCCATTAATTTTAATTCGATTAAATCGTTCGTTATTAAGCTTTGAAACGATCGTAAAAATAGTGGGAGCATATAGATAGATAAAAGCCATTCTACCTATATTTAATATTGAACATATGCTGAACTAGTGCAAGACTATGTTTATCGAAGGAATCAAAATATAATATTTTAAATGAAATTAGTTAATTGGTCAATTTGGTTGATTAATTGAATATCAAGTTAAATTCTAATTGATAGAATTAAACTAAATTCTCGTTGACATTAAAATGAACTTCTAAAGAACAGACTTAAGAAATATGATTTCATTAAGTTCTGGGTCCAACAAATAAATTCACGCTACATGACACTAGTCTCTATATGAGGCAGCTTGAACATATAGGATATTCGAAGTATGTTTCTCCCTACAACTTGTCGAGCTTCACTCAAGATTGTATGGACAAACAATTTTGATCTGCAAAGTTCGAGAATTCGATCAAACCGTTTGAGTCGAATACGAGTGCATGAGCGATGCAAGACTATGTATCCCAACCGGATCTTGAGACAAGCAACTTCTTGAGCTACACTCAAGATTGCAACTCTCAGGCGTTTGGATACATGAGATGCTTGCATAGCTATTTATTTATGTTGGTTTATTTAATATCTAAATATGATTTAGAAAAGGAAGAAGGCATTCCGGAAAGTCAATCGAGTTAAATAGTTTAATTTATCATTAGTAAAGGCATAAGTAGGAGGAAATAAAAATGTGACATATTTTGATGTCATGATTTCATAATTATTGTTATACAAAAGGTTAACACATTTTGACGAATGGCGTCACATTGCTTCTGAAGCAATGAGTAATATGTATAACGATAATATATATATATATATATATATATATATATATATATATATATAAAATGTTAATATATAAATACACAAGATAGTAGCAAACTTATATGGCAAAACAGACTAGGCCATATCGAGAGAGTAACTTCACAAGTCACATAAAGAGGGGTCTGACCTCTTGTATTATGAAGTCTGCGGACACTTGTGAGTCTTACCCTCTTAGATATAATGGCCGAAACCCATCTGTAAGACAGTGGTTGAATGAGTTGTCGAACTCAGTCTCGTACATACTGATGTACCCGAGTCTAGATTAACCAAAATAAGTTATTCGTATATTTTATTAAGACACGTGTTCTTGATGAAACACACGTCTGATAAAATAAAGAATGAAATGACTAAAGTATTTAAACCGATTCGATTAGATCGAATGGTCAAATAATTAGCTGCATAAAATCTTGCATAATTAAAAGAAAATGTGATTTTCTATCAAGTCAAGTCTGTTAACACATCTGTGTGTTAAAGGTATGAATCACACTAAGTTAGACTTGGTGCGATCCATAGCAAGTGACTCTGAGTTAAGTCCTCCCTCGGGGTTAAGTCCCAGATAGTAATGCCTAGGTTTTGATAATGTTCTATGAGGACATTATCAATAAGATATTCATTAAATCAATCGTAAGGAAGTTGTAAAATTACTCGAATCTCGTGAGACGAATGTCAAGTTAGACATCATAACTGATGATGACTTAGTCAACTTCCGGGATGAAATTCAGAGTAGTAACTCCGATTTAAAACTTGATGCAATCAGAATAGGTCCGTGTGCGTAAATAAATTTTGGAATTTAGTTTACGTGCCCAAGGAAAATGTTTCCTCACTTTTTTCAAGTAAATCCTTAAGTTGAAAGATTGGTGCAGAAAGAAAATAGTGAAGTGCAATCATGTTGGTCGAGAACGGTTTTCATCTTAATTCATATAAAACGGATTATCATGAAACTGCTTTTCCGCCAGCAGATGTGTACAGATCTACTCAGACCAAATTCGATGTAAACGCTTAAGTTGACCATGAAAATTGGAGCATTCAATTATAAGTTCATTTTTCTAAATATGATTTAGACGAATCGACTTATATGAATTAGCCAGAAAGTTTTCAAGGTCAGTGGGAGCGTATAAATTACATGTGAGACATCAAAGGGATGGAACATTTATTTTGACAAAGTTATCAAAAGGTTTGACACTTTATCAGAAATAGAAATGAGCCATTTGAAACGACCATTAACAAATTTAAATGATTATCGTAAGGTACGATGAACTGGATGAGATCCAAGGAAATAAAATATTATAGATTCCGTAAGACCAAGTGAATTATTTGAATGAGATTCAAATGGTTGGTCTAGCATGAACATAGAAACCCCTTAAGTCTATAGTGTAGACGGTTTTAGCAGATACACTCACGAAGGCTCTACCACATGAAGTTGGGAAAACTTATGTGTAAAAACGGTATAAGATCCCGAGATAAATGGGCCTGAGTGCAAGTGGGAGATGTAGAGAAATGATGCCCTCGAGGCTATTTATCTCTGTGTGAATAGCACAAACGTCTTTTTCAAAATAACAGTAAGCTGTTTGGTAATAATTTATCTAAGTTATATTATAATTAGATATCAACTTAGGTAAAGTCCTGATACTTTATGCAAGGTCAAACAGGTATCGAGATGAGTATCTCGACCATGGAGAAATGTTTAACCGTCTGTAGCATAAGTCTAAAAGGGTTCGTGGTCGTAGATGTTTCGAGACAAGGATATCGAAACATCGGATAGACCATTGTGTCTTAGTCTTCTCCGTTTAGCGGTGGCGATGATCTCATGATCGTTCGACTTGGCGAAGTCGGAGACGAGACACAGGAGCTCATTAGAGAATGAGTTCACTAAACGATCCACAAGAGTTATCATATGGTTACATTGACCAATCTATCAATGATAACTCTTAGTGATGATAGGCTAGTTGGTCTTTTGACTTGAGGTCATTTTACGAACCTGTGCGTGAACGGTGTCACTTAGATCACTGACCTAACTTCTAGGCTAGGCCTGTTGAAAGGTCTTTGATTGGGAGTCACTTGAAGCGTACGAGGAGAGTAATGACCAAAAGAGGATTCGTCTTTCCTGGTCAATGGGAGTTAGTGTCGTAGAGTTAATTCGGTCTTTAGTAAAATCTCTGTGCAGAGTATGTTGGAAGAAGTCCAACATAAGTTGACTAAAGATCGGTAGAAACTAACCGGAGTCAAGTTATTGGGGTTGACAGTTTAACCGTACCCTAGACTTGATCTACACGACATAGTTTAGACGAAAAGACTATAACTACAGAAACCATCACAGACACGGTCAGGGTGGTCCCGACAATTCTCATGTTGATGAGCTAACCACATTATGATGATGCTGAAACAGGGATGGCAGCCATTGCTCGTGGTCATCGCCGTATAGGGCTTCGAGCCCAACCTGCAGTAGGGTCAGGCCGTAGGGTCACACAAAGAGTGCGACCATCATCTAGTAATAGGTAGAAATTAGTTAGGGAGAATATTTTGCATTTTTGATGCAAGGGATGGAATAATTGCATTTGATGCAATATAATAATTTAAGCCTAGATAGGGACTAATTTGCATATGATGCAAAAGAGATTAAATGTGTCTTAAATTGTTTAAGACTATATTTAATTAATAAACGCAATGAAAAGGTTACAAGGATGACGGGATCGTCCCGCTCTAAACGCAGGTTCAAACCGCGGCAAAAACAGAGTTCAAACAAGCCCAACAAGTCTATTTAAAGTGTTTAAATAGAAGCCCAAATAAAAACCCCAAAGCCCATGTTGACATCAGCCCAACGGGCTGATTAAATCAAAAAGGGGATAAGGGGGGCCCACCACGAGGCTCGGCCTTTTGGACCGGGTGTTTTTTTGAGAGAAGCAACAGGCGCCCCATTTTGGGGCGCCTGGCCATGTGTGGCGCCCGCAGGGCGCCACACGCCCTGCCTGGTGCGTGCAAGGCACACGCCTGCGGGCGCGTGCCCCTTAGGCTGCGCGCTCGAATCTGATGCGTGGGGCCTTGTGTGGGCCCCACACCTAAGGTTACGAACCCTAGGTGCGTTTTTCTCTTTGACGGCTGCCTGTATTTGCGAAATACAATGTTTGGGCTGATCTTTAGACGATCAATTGGGGGGTCAAACGAACTCCAATTGACGAACGGTTTTTTCCTATGCGTTCACCGTTGAACACCCTTCGAATTGATAGGTTGTATCAATCATGAAGTTCAACGGTGAGTGAGTTAAAATTCACGGAAGTTTGCACTCTGTGAAGGGCAAACTAACTTGATTTAATTAACTCTAAAATTAATAGTCCCACATCGGATTTTGAGTAAAGGGGAACAATCAGCCGCCTATATAAATAGGGGTCTGCTCTCCTCCTCAAAACTCGGCCCAAGCTCTAGATTTGAGCGGTTCTCGTAAATGTTGGAGCACGCTCGGATCTAGGCTTAAATTAATATTTCTCCTCTCCCTAATATTTCTGCCTTACTCTTGATGGCTCTAGCAAAGCCGCAACGGAGTTCGGATTCAGATCCGAAATCTAGGCGAAGGTTTCACTCGCGTGAAACTTTCTTCGACGCGTGGTTAGCTCGGTGACACGAGGATTGATCGCCTCGGGATGCAGAGCGGTTCGGGGAGTGGTTCGGGGAGCGGCTCGGCGTGAGACAGGGAGCGGCTCGGAAGACGGTGCAGAACATCTCGCCTGCCCTAGGGTTGAGATTCCGGGTATGTATTTTATAAGCATTAGTTTAATTTAATCGCAGTAGGTTAGATCCTTCTTGGGATGGTCAGATCCATCCCAAGTCGACATAGATCTTGGCTAAGGGTCGTGTACCTTAGGGCCAAGTTACTTAGATTAACTTATTCTTCCTCTGCATATTCTTTTTATGTCTATGTTCCGTCCGACTTAGGACGGGAATAGAGTTTTTGTTCCCTAAGGGTCCCAGAAAACCCTTCATAATCTCCCCCTTTTGATGATGACAAACTAAGCATAAGATTTGCACAATAAAGTTTCAAATAGTGTGTGTGAAAGTGTGGCGATAGAGGGTGACATGTGATGATAAACAATAACGTGCAAACAATGGTGTGCAAAGTTAACTATATGCATGCTCCCCATATTTTTGTGCTTCCACAATATTCATTAATGCTTCCCCTTAATCCAATAATCATATTTTCATGAGCATTACAAAGATAGTACCAAATGCCAAATACCAAGTAAGTACCAAATCTTCCCAAATTTTTCTCCCCCCTTTGTTATCATCAAAATTCATACCACAAAGTCAAAATCATATATCATGCAAAAAAAGAGTATTATTAACCATTACTAACAATTGCATGCATATACTCATAGAATAATCAAGTAAAAACCCAATGAAATTAAACAACGAAAACTTCAACACCAACGTGTAAAGTGTGATGATTAAAATTGAAGCACATGAGGGAGAATCATTTAAGAAAGTCAACCAAAACCAATCCACATTTTCTAAATAACATTTTATCACCTAGGATTGATTTTTCCCACCTCATTAAAAATGAGTTCAAGGTACCAAACCCCAAAACATAGCCTAAAATGACTCTTAGATGTGGGGTGGTATTGCTTGACGAGTAAATACACCAACGCTAAAGTTTACCCATAAAGCTTATGTTGGATACTCGTGGGTATTACCGTTGCCAAGGATTGTATCCATTTTCATACAGAGCAATTATTCTTATTTTTCAATTTTTGTTTATAATCTTAACAACATGTTTATTTGCTCAATTTTTATCCATGGCAAGGTATATCATATCCCTTAGATTTTCAGTTAAGTTTTCCTCCTACATTCGCTGTCCATACTTCATAAACGATATCTTCAAATGTGCAACAATAATAATACATATGGAAGTGAAGTACTAGGTGTAGAAATCAAGTTATTTTCAGTCATTGAACATGCCATGAATATTTAGAAAGATGAACATGCGCATGTAGCAAAAGCAATAATACACCAATTTCTACATAGATATGAAAACCATTCATGAAGTATTCTTTTAATGAATCAAAGAGAGATACACATTTAAGCATCAATTTTTTTTTCTTTTCCATTTTTTGTTTTGTTTTTATGCATGAAGTACTAAAGCAAACATGAGATGCAATCACAAAAAAAAATCATGCACACATAACAATGCAACTACTAGCACACAAACAAGAAAAAAGTTCAAGCACACAAGAAAGCATGAAATCTCGTTCTAAGTTTTATCAATAAAAGAGGAACGAGTGCGTATACCTGCTGTAGGCTCATCTATAATCAAGTCTGATGGATGGTTTGGATTGAACCTCGGCTCTCCTCTGTTAACTCCTTCTTCTTGTATTTTTGTCGTGCCAGTTTCAGCTTCTTCTTGTCTTTTAGGTTGCTCCTTATTATTCCTTGGAAAGCATTGTTGTTCTTCATTTTCCTCTTCTTCGTTATTCCTGCAAACCAAAGGAAGTATATCAGAATCATCAAATTTAACATGTATAGATTCAATAATAGTGAGAGTGCGTTTATTATATATCAGGTATGCTTTGCTTCTCGCTGAATAGCCCACGAACACTCCTTCATCTGATTTGGATTCGAATCTGCCACGTTGATCTCCTGTATTTAATATATAGCACCTGCATCCAAAAACTCTAAAGCAAGAAATATTCAGAGTATTGCCATGCCATAGTTCATAAGAAGTTTTATTTAATAAAGGTCGAAGCATAACTCTATTGAACACATGGCATGCAGTATTAATGGCCTCAGCCCAAAGAGATATAGGAAAACTATATTCATTTAGCATACTCATAGCCATCTCTTTTAATGTACGATTATTTCTTTCGACTACCCCATTTTGTTGAGGTGTTCTAGGAGAAGAGAATTCATGTAATATTCATTTTTCAAGACAAAAATTTTCAAACATAGCATTTTCAAACTCACCTCCATGATCACTTCTAATTTTTATAATGGAAGAATTTTTCTCATTAGAAACTTGTATGTAAAAGTTTTGAAAATTATTAAATGAGTCTGATTTGTTGGCTAGGAAGTAAACCCATGTATATCTAGAGAAATCATCAACCAATACTAAACAATACTTTTTACCTCCTATGCTAGCAATGTCTGTGGGACCAAATAAATCCATGTGCACCAATTCCAATATGCATGTGGTGGCAACTTCATTAATGCTGGAGAAAGTAGATCTAGTTTGCTTACCTTTTCTGCATGCCACGCATAACTTACCATTCACATATGTTTGATGCGGTAGTCCTCTTACCAGATTTTTGCTTTCCAGTTTCTTTAGTAATTCCATGCTTGCAGGGCTAATCGTCTATTCCATAGTGTGGCCTCTTCTTCACCTTTGTCGCATAGCTGACTTGCATTTTCCATTGTCCCCTAAAGTAACACTTCCTCCTTCACGCTTTACTAGGCTAAGGAAATTCTCGCTATCACCTGTCATGTGTCTTGAGCAGCCAGAGTCTAAGTACCACTCACACAGTTGTCCCTTAGCCGTGATATGTACCTACACATAAGAAGAGATGGTATGTGTGACCTAGGAATCCAAATAGGTCCACTGTTGTTAGTCACTTTACTTTTTGGAACCCAAATTTGCTTAAATTTAATGTTGGTGTTCTTATACTTGCAATTATAATAAGCATGACCAACACCACCACATGTATAACATTTAGCAAACACACTTCCTACAATAGTTTCTTTTTGATACTTTTTATTATTTATAGGCCTTTCATCAATTTTATTTCCATAGCCCAAACCACGCCTGTTATTTCCATGTATCTGATTACCTAGAATAATGTCTAATGAATGTTTTCCAACACCAAATTTTTTAATAGACAATTCAAGATCAGATATTTTAGACTTTAAAAACATGTTCTCATTAAAAAGCATGGTACATTTGTAGTGCCCTGTGAAGCTACTGCACATGTACTAGAGGGGGGGGGGGGGTGAATAGTACTTTAAAATAATCAAGATAGTTATTCCTAATTATTGTGCAAGAAACAAATGACAATGTGGAATAAACAACAATCAACAAGAAATAGCAAATGCAAACAAAGCATGTAACGGGTTCGGATCCACCCAAGTCTCCCCGACTTGTTCCCGGTGATTCAACGTCCCAACCACCCGGATCCCCTCCGGATACTTGAGTTAGAAACCCTAACTCAAGATTTAGCACTATGAAATTCTTGTGAAAAACCTTCACAAGACCAAATCATACAAATAACATGTGACTCCCACAAACCGGGATCACACCCTCTCTCACAACCGAGAGACAAAATTCAAATAACAATTGAAATGAAATATGAAACACTTACCACAAAATCCTATGCCTTGAGTATAACTTACCAAATTAGGGCAAAGAGGGATTCTGAGGAAGAAGATGTCACCACACCCTAGCTCCTTGAAGATGACCAGTAATGGAGGCCTAGGGTGGAGTATGGTGACTAGAATCAAGCTCTTGGCTTGAATGGCTCATAATCAATGAATCTCTCTTGAGGTTTAGGGCTCAAAGAGTGAAGGGAGAGATTCTTGTGAGAAAGAGAGAGCTTAAAATTAGCTTGAGAAAACTCTTCTCTTAGGTCTAAAAATACTTGGATAATGGACCTCTAACCTTGCCTCAAACGAATCAGGTTTGTATTTATAGAGGCAAGAAAAATCGTGTTGGAAAAGTTCCCAACGGCTCTATTCTGAAGCCGACTAGTCGGTCTAAGAAGGATCACTGACCGACTAGTTTCCAATCTAGTCGGTCGGTGATTCTTCATGAACCGACTAACTGGCTCACAGCCAAAAGAGAAAGTTCCAGGCAATATGAACTAGTCGGTCTAAGAAGGCTTGCCAACCGACTAGTTTCACAACTAGTCGGTCGGTGAGTGTTCTTTGACCGACTAAGAGAGAAAACAATAGGCTGGAAACAAGTTGAACTAGTCGGTGTAAGAAAACATGCTGACCGACTAGTTTATCAACTAGTCGATCGATAAACGTTCTTTGACCGACTAACTCGAAACAGTAGCTCAGGCTGAATTGAGGCAATGATAACTAGTTGGTTTGAGAAGGTTTCCTAACCGACTAGATCGTCATCTAGTCGGTCGGTGAACCTTCTTTGACCGACTAATTGATCAACATGGAATGAGCTGAAATGAGCAAGGACATCTAGTCGGTTCATGAAGAGTTGCCGACCGACTAGATCGTCATCTAGTCGGTTGGTAATTATACATGAACCAACTAAGATGCACTAGAAGCCGAGGGAAGAAGCGATAAGCTTCGGGAAAGATTCTAATGGCTTCTATGATAAACCTAGCTCTAAGATATGAGCGAAATGAAGATATTAATGTAGGTCCTATTCAAGGCTTAACATTCTAATCTATGAAGCTAGAAGACAATAAATAATACATGAAGAACCATCTTCATAAGCTTCAATCTTCGCTCTTGACTTCAATAAAACTCCTTGGGCTTCAAAGAAGCTTTAGGCACACGATCACGCGTATTGAGAAGTCTTGAGACGTCACTTTTGATGTTCGTATTCTTTTGGCGACGATCTCCATAACTGCGCTCATAAACAATTAGTACACGATATTTATGTTTGCTCATCATCCAAAACCAAATCTGGGAAATCAATACTCAACATTCTCCCCCTTTTGGTGATGACAAACCAACATAAATAATAATCAATAATAATGATTCAATAAGAAATTTACTTACTCCCCCTGCATTGATGACACGTTAGTCTCGTATTTAAATATTAATCATTCGCATCATGCAGACGAGGAAGATATGAAATATGAACCAATTATTGACATATAGGATTAAAATCCATTTTTATATCTTCACTCCCCCTGAATCTAACATATCAAATTAGATTCATGGTACATTGCTTTGAATTATTAATTAGCACATCGTCATTATTAATTCTCTCCCCCTTTAGCATTAGCAAAAAGAGCGGGAGGAGATCAATGACAAATACAATGGCTAAAAATATAAAAGCACGGGAGTCAAAGAATACGACCACGGTCCAAAGTAAAATACCAAATGTAAAACACCGAAGAAAATCAAAGCGTGCCAACTTGACCATAGTCGAAAATCGAAAAACGAAATCATCAAGCCATAGGCAAAAATCGAAATACGAAATCATCAAACCATAGGCGAAAATCGAAATCTCCAAAACTCAAATTAATTTCACGTATTGAGTTATGGAACATACTCTCCAATATCAACATTCTTAGTTAAATAGTGCATGGAAAACAATTCTATGTTTTTCATAGAAAGAATTTCTATTTAACCAAGTTAATCGTCGAGCGACGAAATCAACATCAGAGACAAAAATACAATGAATACCAAAAGTAACATGCAAAAGTGTTATGCCAAAAACAATATAATCATCATTGAACTTATGGCATACACAATTCTAGCATACACATTGAAACAAAATGATACCAATGTAAATATTCTAACAATGCATGCATTCAACCTACATGGATACCAAATGTATATTAAATGAAAGAATATACTTACACCATTACGCCCCCCCTAATTTGGTGCATCACTTAAGCACCAACAACTCCATTTGAATGAAAAATCCTTTGCAAAACAATGAGTTGGTAGGGTTGGTATCCCTAAGTGGATTGAACTTAGAAAATATCATTTTGGTATCCAAAAATCTTTTTGGATCCTATGTGTTAGGCAACAAATTTAACATATTAAAAATAACCCTTATCCTAACTAAATTCAAATTAACATGCATATCCACGATTAATATGCAAAAAAAGAAATAAACCAATTCTTACCACAATTGCGTTGGTACCCATAAAATGAAATTAAACTTATGGTACCAAGCAATGAAGGGTCAAAGGAAACTAACCCTTCGGAAACCAAGTCCACGAGGACCGTGATTTCCCAACATAATCATCATTTAAAATAACATTATTAATAAACGATTGCACATACAAATCCTTATTATGCATGCTTGTGTTCTTCGGACCCCAAATAGTGTATGTCTTGGGAGTCCTAATCCTATTGGGAACATGCATACATTGTTGATGTCTATGTGATGCATGTCGTGGGTAAGCATATGGCATATGATGCAATGATGCATAATGATAATTATTCATATGATAATGACGATGGACATATGCTTGTGGTGGAACACGTGCATGAGTGTGTCTCACATGGTGTGCACGTGCTCGTGGATGCGGAGCATAGAAATCATCATTCGTGCTAACATGTGGAGTAGGATGTGTGTTCCTACGTGGCATGGCATACATGAAAGCATGAACCCTCTTTGGAGGTCCACCCAAAGTGGGTTTCTTTCCAAATGGGGGTGTGTACCTAGAGGAAGCACTATTGGTAGAAGAACTACCAATGACGTGTTTACTCCCACTAGTAGAAGCTTCGGAAGATGGCCTAACAAAGGTCGTAGCCGATTTGGATGAGTCTCCCATCTTACACACCAAGCCAATGTGGTGATTGGCCGGAAGTAAGTCATTTAGGATATTATCCAAATGGCCCTTACCTTTATTGAATTCATGAATTCGGCCCAATGTGCACTCATACTTCTCGGTGAGAGGATGCATGGAAGTATCCAAGGTGGACACTTGCGATGTGAGTGCATAAACACGTGATTTGAGATTTTTATTCTCAATACTCAAAGTTAAGATTTGAGACGTCAAATCCGCTATCACATGTTCATCCGAGTCCTCGATATGAACATGCTCAAGTTGAGATTTGAGATTTACAATCTCATTTCTCAAATCTTCAACAACGGTGTCGTTGTTGACGATGATAGGTTTAGGCGAGGTTTTAAGACTATCTAACTCATTTTTAGTCTTAATAAATCTATTAGCCAATTTAGAAAAATTATACCAAAGTTGTTCGTTGGCTAATTTAAGTTCATCCATGGTTACCTCTTCGCCTTCATCCTCGCTTTCATCGCTTTCATCGCTTTCATCAGAGGAAGTCTCTTGAACACGTTCCTCTTTTCCCATGAAGCACATGTGTGCTTTCTCCATGCGTTCACCATCCGACTCTCCACTTGACGAATCCTCGGAGTCGGTGAATGTCCCGACAAGTCCTTTCTTGTGCTTTCTCGACTTGTCGTGCTTGGATGCCTTCCACTTCCCCTTGTGTTTGTTTAGAGGACAATCCGGCTTGATATGTCCTGGCTTATTACATTTATAACACACGGGAGTAGAAACATTAATAGAACCAAACTTAGATAAATTCTTAAACTTACCTTTTCGGAAGCATCGGTCAAACTTCTTTGCCAAATCGGCCAAAGTTTCCATGTCCAACTCATCTTTCGATTCTTCTTCCGATTTTTCATCATCGGTAGATGGAGCGGCCTTGTATGCAATCGCCTTTTTCTTTGGCTCATCTTGCTTCAAGTACGACTTCATCTTTTCTTTCATCCTTATCTTGCTTTCCTTGCGTACCTCATAAGAAATCAAGGTACCCATTAGTTGAGCAACGGTATATTTACTCATATCGTTACCTTCCTCGATGGCGAAGGTACGCTTTTCCCAACAAGAAGGAAGTCCATCGATGATCTTTGAGACTTTCTCCTTTTGGGTGTAGATCTTCCCAAGAGCTTCCAATTCGTTGGAAATATCCATGAAACGAGAATAGTAGTCCTTCATAGTTTCACCCTATTCCAAGTGAAACAACTCAAATTGTTTGTTAGCGACAACGAGTTTAGAATCTTTTACCGTACTCGTTCCTTCGTGCAAGATGATGATGGAGTTCCATATTTGATATGCACTCTTACATGTGCATATATTATTGAAGTCCTCGGGCTCCAATGCGCATTGCAAGGCGTCCATTGCCTTGGCATTGCTTACCTCCGCGGCGACCTCCGCGGGAGTCCACTTCGCAAAATCTTCTTCGGCGGGCTCGACATACTCCGTCAACGTGGCTCTCCACAATGAAGCACTCCGGAGGAAAGTTTCCATCCGGCATTTCTAGTACCCGTAATTGGTACCATTGAAGGAGGGAGGCCTAGTTGATGATTGCCCTTCCAAAACTGAAGAAGCTCCGTGACGATCCTTGAAGACGTTGTAGTCGTTTTTCGTCATAACTTTGAACTTGTAGCTTTAACCTTGGCTTTGATACCAATTGTAGTGCCCTGTGAAGCTACTGCACATGTACTAGAGGGGGGGGGGGTGAATAGTACTTTAAAATAATCAAGATAGTTATTCCTAATTATTGTGCAAGAAACAAACGACAATGCGGAATAAACAACAATCAACAAGAAATAGCAAACGCAAACAAAGCATGTAACGGGTTCGGATCCACCCAAGTCTCCTCGACTTGTTTCCGGTGATCCTACGTCCCAACCACCTGGATCCCCTCTGGATACCTGAGTTAGAAACCCTAACTCAAGATTTAGCACTATGAAATTCTTGTGAAAAACCTTCACAAGACCAAATCATACAAATGACATGTGACTCCCACAAACCGGGATCACACCCTCTTTCACAACCGAGAGACAAAATTCAAATAACAATTGAAATGAAATATGAAACACTTACCACAAAATCCTATGCCTTGAGTATAACTTACCAAATTAGGGCAAAGAGGGATTCTGAGGAAGAAGATGTCACCAAACCCTAGCTCCTTGAAGATAACCAGTAATGGAGGCCTAGGGTGGAGTATGGTGACTAGAATCAAGCTCTTGGCTTGAATGGCTCACAATCAATGAATCTCTCTTGAGGTTTAGGGCTCAAAGAGTGAAGGGAGAGATTCTTGTGAGGAAGAGAGAGCTAAAAATTAGCTTGAGAAAACTCTTCTCTTAGGTTTGAAAATACTTGGATAATGGACCTCTAACCTTGCCTCAAACGAATCAGGTTTGTATTTATAGAGGCAAGAAAAATCGTGTTGGAAAAGTTCCCAACGGCTCTATTCTGAAGCCGACTAGTCGGTCTAAGAAGGATCACTGACTGACTAGTTTCCAATCTAGTCGGTTGGTGATTCTTCATGAACCGACTAACTGGCTCACAGCTAAAAGAGAAAGTTCCAGGCAATATGAACTAGGCGGTCTAAGAAGGCTTGCCAACTGACTAGTTTCATAACTAGTCGGTCGGTGAGTGTTCTTTGACCGACTAAGAGAGAAAACAATAGGCTGGAAACAAGTTGAACTAGTCGGTGTAAGAACACATTCTGACCGACTAGTTTATCAACTAGTCGGTCGACAAGCGTTCTTTGATCGACTAACTCGAAACAGTAGCTCAGGCTGAATTGAGGCAATGATAACTAGTCGGTCTGAGAAGGTTTCCTAACCGACTAGATCGTCATCTAGTCGGTCGATGAACCTTCTTTAACCGACTAATTGATCAACATGGAATGAGCTGAAATGAGCAAGGACATCTAGTCGGTTCATGAAGAGTTATCGACCGACTAGATCGTGATCTAGTCGGTTGGTAATTCTACAAGAACCAACTAAGATGCACTAGAAGCCGAGGGAAGAAGCGATAAACTTCGGAAAATATTCTAATGGCTTCTATGATAAACCTAGCTCTATGATATGATCGAAATGAAGATATTAATGTAGGTCCTACTCAAGGCTTAACATTCTAATCTATGAAGCTAGAAGACAATAAATAATACATGACGAACCGTCTTCATAAGCTTCAATCTTCGCTCTTGACTTCAATAAAACTCATTGGGCTTCAATGAAGCTTTAGGCACATGATCACGCGTATTGAGAAGTCTTGAGACGTCGCTTTTGATGTTCGTATTCTTTTGGCGACGATCTCCATAACCGCGCTCACAAATAATTAGTACACGATATTTATGTTTGCTCATCATCCAAAACCAAATCTGGGGAATCAATACTCAATAACATTTACTAATGAAGGCCTTTTTATTTTCTTCCTCACTCTTTTTTGTTGAGTATTGATTTCCCTGATTTGGTTTTGATGATGAACAAACATAAATATCATGATATAATTCTCTTTGAGCGATGTTATGGAGATCATCGCCAAACTACTTTGTACATCTCAAGCAACATCCCAAGACTTCTTAGAGCGTATGATCGTTGTGCCTGAAGCTTCGTTGAAGCTCAAGGAGTTATTAATGAAGTCAAGGGATTCGGCTTGAAGCTTTGAAGACGGTTCCTCATGTTCATTTTATTGTCTTCTAGCTTCATCGTATAGAATGTTAAGACTTGAGTAGGACTTACATAACAATCTTCATAATGCTCATATCGTATCTCTAGGATTGCCTTAGAAGCCATTAGAAACTTTCCCGAAGCTTATCGCTTCATTTCACGGCTTCGTATGCATCTTAGTTGGTTCATGAAGAAGAACCAACCGACCAGCTGACAATCTGGTCGGTTGGAAATCCTTCTTGAACTGACTAGTTATCCTAGTTACTTTCAACTTTAGTACTGTTGACAAGTTAGTCTGTAACGACCCGCTCTCGGGGGCCAGTTACTTATTTGGTTTATTCGCAGGTTCCGCAGTTTACCAGTGAAATCAGCATAGCCACAACTCAGAGATGTATCACAATACTCAAACCAGCGTACGGACGTTATTACAGTCCAAATTAAAGTACAACAACAACCAGCACTCTTTCTCACAATTACATGAAGGAAGTACTGAAAGGAAATGCGGAAAAGGAAATACATTGTACAACACACACACCAACAGAAAAGTATCTAAAACTCTACCGCCTCTGGGTCAATGTAGGCTCCTCGATCTCTGGGGCATTCTCCTCGATCAGGTCTTCGTCTGCCGGTGCCATAAATGGAACCGAAGGTAAGTCACAACAATTCTAGCAATAGAAAAAGAGGAGTGCACAAATATGGAGCAGTCTATAGTAAACAAGTGCGGAAAGTAAAGTAGGGACATACAAGCATGCAAGTGCGATAAGTAAAGTACATCTGTCAAGCATACAAGGGTGACAAGTAAAGTAAATGTGACCGAGCAATGACAAAAACAATAGCCATGACGATATCAATGACAATAGCAATAATGAGAGTAATTGTGCCTAGCCTAGTTCGTGACTTATAACGGGTAGTACATTGAGCAACCAAGAGTCCACCTGATATCCCGGGTTACAACAAATCGATACTATTCAACAAATCGGTACTATTCACAAAACGATACTGTTCAATACTGTTCAATACGAAGATCGGACTGGTCGCTCCCGCACTTCCACTATTATAAGTTACCCCAAAACCCAGTGTCTGTGCTAACTACTTTTAATCATTCAATTTCAATAGGATGTTCCAGCAGTATGATGTCAGTGCAGTATATCACTCAGTCACTGTGTTGCAATACGGAATGTCAATCTGTTGTTACAAAAGTAAAGCTGTTCACATGCATTAACAACACTTCAAAGATCTTCACTTGTTGAAAAGTCAAGGCAGAAACCTCAAGAGAGAATGTCAGTCTTGAGCAATGATTTGAAGTCCAACAACTAAACACCGATCCATGCTTCGAGCATGCGGTATTCCAATTATTACACCATTTTCCATTATGTACACTAGCAAAATTTCTAAGGGTAGAATTTACTGTGACTTACAATCTTCGAGGTGGTGGTAGTGATCCAGGACTGGATGTAGTGTTGATGCACGAGATTTGCTACCTGTAAACACAAGAGACAACTAGTTAGAGAATACCCTATTTTCTTATTTATTTAAGTTGAGTGTCTGATTTTAAAGCTGGTTAAAACGGAGATGAAAAGGGTCCTAAATTTTTATATAGACTATATATGATAAAAATAGTTTTACTGCAAGAGGGAATATTTTTCTGAAGTTTATAGTAATTTTTATAATTTTTAGAAACTCAAAACTAGCTTTAAAACCCAAATTATTTAAGTGACGCGTATCTTCCGTAAATTGTTCCGGGAGCAATCCTAGTCGGAATTACTCGAATGAACAGTCAAAATGACCGTCTCGAAGTTTACTTTCACATATAATTTTCTCACGTATTATTGTGAGTGAAAACAGCGAGTTATGATTTTTAGAAAGATTTATACGTATTTAAATTTTAGGTTCAAAAAACGATTCTGGGAAAAGTAGGCGTCTGATCGAGATACGACCAGCGCCATTGGGTCCGAAATATTGTTTCCGATTTTCTGGGACTATCCCCATATTTTTCTGGCCCATGTATAATTAGTTATGGATTTAAAACCATTTAACCCTATTTAATAATTATTTAAAAATGGAAAATACGAAAATATTCAGTATTTATAAGTTTGCCATTGGACAAACTTACACATCCTCGCTCGCACACAGCAGCGGCGGGGGCTGAGTGGTTCGCCGGCGGGGTCTCCGTGGGCGACGGCGTGCAGGGCTTTGGGAGGCGGAGCTGCGGGCGGGGTCGGGGCGGAGCGCCGGCGGCTGGAGCGGCGCAGCGGGGCGGAGCACCGGCGGGGGCTGCTGTGGGGTGCTCGGGGCGGCGAGGCGAAGGCGGAGGCCGGCAGCGGCGGCGGGAGGCGCTTCGGGGTGCTCCGGCGTCGCGGCGTCGCTCGGCCTGGGTTCGATCGGAGACGAGAGAGGGGGAGGCGGGACGTCGGGCTGTCGGAGCTTCGGGGATTCGGGCATGCTGTCGGGGGTGTGCGCAGGCGGCGGTGCAGGCGGCGCGGTGACGGCGATCGGATGAGTGGCGGCGGCGGTCTCCACGGCGGATCGAGCGGCGGTCAGCTCCCCGGCGGCGGACGGCGGAGGGAGTGAGAGAGAGGGTGAGCGGGAGAGAACGAGAGAGAATCGAGAGGGAGAGAAAGAGTCGTATGCCTGGGTTAAAAATTTATAAAGAGGGAAAGAATACTGTGGGTTTTATTATTACAAATGGGATGGGGGGTTTTATAGTTACTTAGGATGGCAAACTCGTAATTAGGGGAGACAACAATTTTAATTGGGGAGTTGAGTGTTGGATCTGAATGATTTCAGATCCAACCAGCAATTTGGTGGGTTAAGAGGTGGTTGGGGGTTTAGGGAAAGAGTAAATAGTTAAAAGTAATTGTAAAAAGGTCATTAGTGATTGTAATTAGCAAAGCGGTGAAATACAGACGTGTTTTCACAAACGACTCCGAAAAATTACGAAAATATACCCACGGGATCGTATCATCGCGAGAATCGCGAATACAAGATCCGTTTTGGGATTTGAGTTACAGAAACACTAGGTTTAGGCCAAAACGTTTAGAAAGCGGGTCTGCGGGTTCTAGGCTGAAACAATATCAGAAAATTACGAAATTAATGTGGGAGGCCCTAAATGATCATAGGATGCTACTATAGAAGTTTGAAGACATTTTGAAAATGTTTGGATAGAAAATAAATTCGTCGAATCAAAACGGTAATTTTGGGAGATGAATTTTAACAGAAATGTTTTGGGCATCTGAGGAAATCTGAAATTGTCGAAATACAATATAATAAGTCTAATGCTCTAAAATATTTTTATAAGAATTTTTGAAATTAGTTTTGATATACAACTCCTAACTAACCATTATAAAGAAAATTTAAAATTGTTAAAAAATACGTTAAATACGTACTTGAAGTGTTTGAAAAATACATGCCGTTACATCCTACCATCCTTAAAATAATTCCGTCCTCGGAATTAAGAGGATCGATAATTGCCTAAGCAATTTTAACGATCGACCGGAAGGCTTGACGAACGACCACGACATAGGAAAATAAGTTGTTAATAGCATGAAATATAATGTGACATCATAGCATCAAGAAAACAAGAGATGTTATGTATGAATATATACTATTAACATCACCATAGTTTTCGTAACTAGTTTCGAAACCTAGTATCATCACCATAGTCACTTCCGATTTATCAAGTAGCCAAAATATGAGATAATGGCATTACATGAAAATGAGGGCTATCATGATGATGACCTCTGTTCGAACTTGGAACCTGAGGTGATAAATCAGTAGCAAGCTTTATTTAACAACATAACATGAAGATCATAAAGTTTAAAAGGGGGTGCCGAAAGTCATGATACGGTAGGGTAGGTTAGGCGGGAACGGGGCTCAAGGAGAGGATAAGGAAAAAAAAGGCAATAATGAGGGGGGAAGGTGGTAGGCGGGAAAGAATTCAAACACATGAAAAAATCGGGTACAAGTTGAAAGTAGGGTCTAGAAGAGAAACACGAGCTCAAGAAGAATGCAAAAACGCAACAGCCTACACGTTGGGTCTGGCTCGATACTCCACTGGTCCTTCTGTACGGCTTTTGCTGAGGAACACGAACTTTGGATGATTGGGTATATCGATTTCTACCCTCCTTTGACGACAATCAATGGTGGCATGAAATGTCCATAACCAATACATCCCGAAGAAGTCGACAAAGAGATCCCATCTACAAATCACCACAGAGCATTGGAGGCATCCACTGGTTACCGATAGGGAACTGCCAGCGGTCTTGACCTTCCAACGAGAAGTCAGAGGTTCAACAGTGATGGCACGTGTTTGGAAGAATCGACTCGCCAAGAAGCAATGTGTAGCTCTTGAGTCGAACAGTGTGAGGGCAGGTTTACCGGCTATTAAGACGGTACCTACCGTGATGAGAATCAAGTCTAAGGTTATGATTTCTAAACAATAGAGTGTATAGCTTAGTGGGATATCTCGTACCTGTGATTACTTGGTCCGTAGCTTCGACCTCTTCTATTGTTATGGTGTAAGCTTGGCGTCTCGGGTTGGCGCCTGTCGTCGAGTCTGCTGGTACACTTGTTGCTGAGGAGGGAGTGGTTGACGCTGCTGAATAGATGGTGGTGGTCGCTTCCGTTGTGGAACTCGAACTTCTGGTGGTCGAAAAATCGAACGCTACCCTCCATAGCCAGAGTTCAGCGTAGAAAGATTCTAAGAAGGCCATCCGAAAGGTCACCAAGCTAAAAGAAGGGTGATAGTGATGAAGATCGATGGCGTTACATAATCATGATTCACGTCCTTGCGGTCCAGCGGACACGGTCAGGGAAGTGACTAAGCTAGGATCACTTATGCCCAGTCTAGCCAGGTCGATCCACAGACTTTAGCCAAGCACATTGACCGGTATCATGGTCCATTGAAGGAAGATTATCATTCATATGAGTGCCACAGACACAGAAGGATTTTTTTTAAATACAATTAATTAATCCTATCAAAATTTTGTTAATGACTTTTTATTAAGGCTAGATAGGTCAACTCCATTGGGGCTCTCTGAGATGTTCCCGTCAGTCTTTCGAGTGTCAAACCTGCATCCATAGAAATGTCAGCTTAGTTGAGTATCGTATACGATACACCCTGGTTTTGCTACACTGTTCACGGGGTATTTTGCACGGACCTGCGTGGGCCGCCAAACCTGTAACGACCCGCTCTCGGGGGCCAGTTACTTATTTGGTTTATTCGCAGGTTCCGCAGTTTACCAGTGAAATCAGCATAGCCACAACTCAGAGATGTATCACAATACTCAAACCAGTGTACGGACGTTATTACAGTCCAAATTAAAGTACAACAACAACCAGCACTCTTTCTCACAAATACATGAAGGAAGTACTGAAAGGAAATGCGGAAAAGGAAATACATTGTACAACACACACACCAACAGAAAAGTAACTAAAACTCTACCGCCTCTGGGTCAATGTAGGCTCCTCGATCTCTGGGGCATTCTTCTCGATCAGGTCTTCGTCTGCCGGTGCCATAAATGGAACCGAAGGTAAGTCACAACAATTCTAGCGATAGAAAAAGAGGAGTGCACAAATATGGAGCAGTCTATAGTAAACAAGTGCGGAAAATAAAGTAGGGACATACAAGCATGCAAGTGCGATAAGTAAAGTACATCTGTCAAGCATACAAGGGTGACAAGTAAAGTAAATGTGACCGAGCAATGACAAAAACAATAACCATGACGATATCAATGACAATAGCAATAATGAGAGTAATTGTGCCTAGCCTAGTTCGTGACTTATAACGGGTAGTACATTGAGCAACCAAGAGTCCACCTGATATCCCGGGTTACAACAAATCGATACTGTTCAACAAATCGGTACTATTCACAAAACGATACTGTTCAATACTGTTCAATACGAAGATTGGACTGGTCGCTCCCGCACTTCCACTATTATAAGTTACCCCAAAACCCAGTGTCTGTGCTAACTACTTTTAATCATTCAATTTCAATAGGATGTTCCAGCAGTATGATGTCAGTGCAGTATATCACTCAGTCACTGTGTTGCAATACGGAATGTCAATCTGTTGTTCCAAAAGTAAAGCTGTTCACATGCATTAACAACACTTCAAAGATCTTCACTTGTTGAAAAGTCAAGGCAGAAACCTCAAGAGAGAATGTCAGTCTTGAGCAATGATTTGAAGTCCAACAACTAAACACCGATCCATGCTTCGAGCATGCGGTATTCCAATTATTACACTATTTTCCATTACGTACACTAGCAAAATTTCTAAGGGTAGAATTTACTGTGACTTACAATCTTCGAGGTGGTGGTAGTGATCCAGGACTGGATTTAGTGTTGATGCACGAGATTTGCTACCTGTAAACACAAGAGATAACTAGTTAGAGAATACCCTATTTTCTTATTTATTTAAGTTGAGTGTCTGATTTTTAAGCTGGTTAAAACGGCGATGAAAAGGATCCTAAATTTTTATATAGACTATATATGATAAAAATAGTTTTTCTACAAGAGGGAATATTTTTCTGAAGTTTATAGTAATTTTTATAATTTTTAGAAACTCAAAACTAGCTTTAAAACCCAAATTATTTAAGTGACGCGTATCTTCCGTAAATTGTTCCGGGAGCAATCCTAGTCAGAATTACTCGAATGAACAGTCAAAATGACCGTCTCGAAGTTTACTTTCACATATAATTTTCTCACGTATTATTGTGAGTGAAAACAGCGAGTTATGATTTTTAGAAACATTTATACGTATTTAAATTTTAGGTTCAAAAAACGATTCTGGGAAAAGTAGGCGTCTGATCGAGATACGACCAGCGCCATTGGGTCCGAAATATCGTTTCCGATTTTCTGGGACTATCCCCATATTTTTCTGGCCCCTGTATAATTAGTTATAGATTTAAAACCATTTAACCCTATTTAATAATTATTTAAAAATGGAAAATACGAAAATATTCAGTATTTACAAGTTTGCCATTGGACAAACTTACACATCCTCGCTCGCACGCAGCAGCGGCGGGGGCTGAGTGGTTCGCCGGCGGGGTCTCCGTGGGCGACGGCGTGCGGGGCTTTGGGAGGCGGAGCGGCGGGCGAGGTCGGGGCGGAGTGCCGGCGGCTGGAGCAGCGCAGCGGGGCGGAGCACCGACGGGGGCTGCTGTGGGGTGCTCGGGGCGGCGAGGCGAAGGCGGAGGCCGGCAGCGGCGGCGGGAGGCGCTTCGGGGTGCTCCGGCGGCGCGGCGGCGCTCGGCCTGGGTTCGATCGGAGACGAGAGAGGGGGAGGCGGGACGTCGGGCTGTCGGAGCTTCGGGGCTTCGGGCGTGCTGTCGGGGGTGTGCGCAGGCGGCGGTGCAGGCAGCGCGGTGACGGCGATTGGATGAGTGGCGGCGGCGGTCTCCACGGCGGATCGAGCGGCGGTCAGCTCCCCGGCGGCAGGCGGCGGAGGGAGTGAGAGAGAGGGTGAGCGGGAGAGAACGAGAGAGAATCGAGAGGGAGAGAAAGAGTCGTATGCCTGGGTTAAAAATTTATAAAGAGGGAAAGAATACTGTGGGTTTTATTATTACAAATGGGATGGGGGGTTTTATAGTTACTTAGGATGGCAAACTCGTAATTAGGGGAGACAACAATTTTAATGGAGTTGAGTGTTGGATCTGAATGATTTCAGATCCAACCAGCAATTTGGTGGGTTAAGAGGTGGTTGGGGGTTTAGGGAAAGAGTAAATAGTTAAAAGTAATTGTAAAAAGGTCATTAGTGATTGTAATTAGCAAAGAGGTGAAATACAGACGCGTTTTCACAAACGACTCCGAAAAATTACGAAAACATACACACGAGATCGTATCATCACGAGAATCGCGAATACAAGATCCGTTTTGGGATTTGAGTTACAGAAACACTAGTTTTAGGCCAAAACGTTTAGAAAGCGGGTCTGCGGGTTCTAGGCTGAAACAATATCAGAAAATTACGAAATTAATGTGGGAGGCCCTAAATGATCATAGGATGCTACTGTAGAAGTTTGAAGACATTTTGAAAATGTTTGGATAGAAAATAAATTCGTCGAATCAAAACGGTAATTTTGGGAGATGAATTTTAACAGAAATGTTTTGGGCATCTGAGGAAATCTGAAATAGTCGAAATACAATATAATAAGTCTAATGCTCTAAAATATTTTTATAAGAATTTTTGAAATTAGTTTTGATATACAACTCCTAACTAACCATTATAAAGAAAATTTAAAATTGTTAAAAAATACGTTAAATACGTACTTGAAGTGTTTGAAAAATACAGGCCGTTACATAGTCGGTCAAAGAAGGTTCACCGACCGACTAGTTGGCAAACTAGTCGGTTGGAAATCCTTCTTAGACCGACTAGTTTTCCTTGTGAAATTCAGCTCAGTTGCTGTTGACTAATTAGTCGGTCCAAGAAGGTTCACCGACCGACTAGTTGTCAAACTAGTCGGTAGGTGTTTCTTCTTAGACAGACTAGTTCTATCTCTTGATTTCACTATCTTCCCTGTCAACCATCTAGTCGGTCCAAGAAGGTTCACCGACCGACTAGTTGCAAAACTAATCGGTCAGTGATCCTTCTTAGACCGATTAAGTATCTTTAGAAATAGATCCGTAGGGCATTTAATGCCACGATTTTTGCTGAACTCTTCTCTCTCTCCTATATAAACTTGATGAGCTTCAAGCTAGCATTCAAGGCTGACATTATTGAGATTTAGAGAATCAAAGAGAAGAGCATTAAAATCTCATTTCTAAGCTCTGTCACTTCACAAGAATCTCTCCCTTTCTCTTTAAGCCCTAATTCCTCAAGAGAGATTATCATTCATTGTGAACTACTCAAGCTAAGAGCTTGAATCAAAGTCACCAACTTCACCCGAGTCATCTATTGCTGTTCATCTTGGTGGAGCTAGGGTTTGGTGCTAACTTCTTCCTCAAAATCCCTTCTTGCCCTAAATCAGTAAGTTTTTCTCAAGGCATATGGTTTTGTGGTAAGTGTTTTATATTTCATCTTTCATTTGATATTTCAGTTTATCTCTCGGTTTGTGAGAGAAGATCGTGATCCCAGTTTGTGGGAGTCACGTTTCGATCATTGTATGATTTGATCTTGTAGTAGTTTCTACAAGAGTTTCATAGTGCAAATTTGAGTTAGAGGATTCTAACTCAAGTAGCTGGAGGGGATCCGGGTGTCTGGGACGTAGGATCACCGGGAACAAGTCGGGGAGACTTGAATGGATCCGAACCCATTACATCGCTTGTTTGCGTTGGATTTTTCTTGTTGTCAATTTTCATTCCGCATTGTTGGTTGTGTTTGCACAATAATTAGGAATTATACTCTTGATTATGTTAAAGTACTATTCATCCCCCTCTAGTACTTGTGCAGTAGCTATCAGGGCATTACATTTGGTATCAGAGCCAAGTTCATAGCTATGACTACCAACGACAACAAGACAGTTCGTCCACCTTCCGACTACAGCACCTTCAAGAATCGTGAAGGAGCTTCTTCGGTGATGGAAGGACACTCCTCAACTAGGCCTCCTCACTTCAACGGTGCCAATTATGGGTACTGGAAATACCGGATGGAAACCTTCCTTCGGAGCACTTCACTTTGGAGAGCCACGCTAACGGAGTATGTCGAGCCCGCTGAAGAAGACTTCGCGAAGTGGACTACCGCGGAGGTCACCGCGGAGGTAAACAATGCCAAGGAAATGAATGCCTTACAATGTGCATTGGAGCCTGAAGACTTCAACGAGATATGCACCTGTAAGAGTGCATATTAAATCTGGAACCAACTCCTAATCTTGCACGAAGGAACGAGTAGGGTAAAAGACTCCAAACTCACTGTTGCTAACAAAGAATTCGAGTTATTTCACATGGAACAGGGTGAAAAGATGAAGGAGTACTATGCTCGCTTCGTGGACATATCCAACGAGTTGGAAGCCCTTGGGAAGAACTATACCCAAAAGGAGAAAATCACGAAGATCATTGACGGACTTCCTTCGAGTTGGGAAAAGCAAACCTATGCTATCGAGGAAGGTAACAATATGAATAAATATACTGTTGTTCAACTAATGAGTACCTTAATGTCCTATGAGGTACGGAAGGACAGTAAGATCAAGATGCAAGATAAGATGAAGGCGTACTTGAAGCAAGAAGAGCCAAAGAAAAAGGCAATTGCTTTCAAGGCCGCTCCTTCTACACCTACCGATAGTGAAGGATCGGAAGACGAGTTGGACATAGAATTCTTTGCCCTTATGGCAAAGAAGTTCAACCGATTTTTCCGAAAAGGTAACTTTAGGAATAAATCTAAAGTTAATTCCACTAATACATCTGCTCCTTTGTGTTTTAAATGCAACAAGCCAGGACACATCAAGGCGGATTGTCCTCTCAACAAACACAAGGAGAAGTGGAAGGCACCCAAGTTCGACAAGTCAAGAAAGTACAAGAAGGGGTACAAGAAAGGGCTTGTCGGCACATTCACCAACTCAGAAGAGGACTCCTTAAGTGGAGAGTCAGATGATGAACAAGTGGAGCAAGCACACATGTGCTTCATGACAAGAGAGGAACATGATCAAGAGACCTCTTCCGATGAAAGAGAGGATGAAGGCGAAGAGGTAACTATGGATGAACTTAGATTAGCTAACGAACAAATTTGGTCTAAGTATTCTAAATTGGTAAATAGATATACTAAGATTAAAGATGAGCTAACTAGTCTCCAAACCTCACCTAAGCCTATCATCATCAACAACGACACCGTTGTTGAAGGCTTGAGAAATGAGATTGTAAATCTCAAATCTCAACTTGAGCATGTTCACATTGAGAATTCGGATGAACGCGAGATAGCGGATTTGATTTCTCGAAAATCAACTTTGAGTATTGAGAATGAGAATCTCAAGTCTCGTGTTTGTGTACTCACAACTCAAGTGTCCACTTTGGATACTTCAATACTTTCTCTCACCGAGAAGTATGAGTCCACATTAGGCCGAATTGATAAATTCAACAAAGGCAAGGACCATTTGCATAATATCCTAAATAACTTACTTCCGGCCAATTATCACATTGGTTTGGGGTATAAGAAGGGAGATTCATCCAAATCTTTCACCACCTTTGTAAGGCCATCTTCCGAAGCCTCAACTAGTAGGAGTAAACACCCCATGGGTAGTTCATCTACCAATGGTGCTTCCACTAGGTACACACCCCCGTTTGGAAAGAAACCCACTTTGGGTGGACCTCCAAAGAAGGGTCATGCATTTATGTACACCAATACTATGCCACGTAGGAACACACATCCTACCCCACCTGTTCACACGTATGATGATTTCTATGCTCCACGTCCACGAGCACGTGCACACCAAGTGAGACACACTCACACATGTGTTCCTCCACATGCATATGTTCAACCACATCATTACTATATGAATGATTACCATCATGCACCATATCATATGTCGCCACCACCATTTCATCATGTGCAGTATGCTTATCCATCTCATGCATACACTAGGCCACTTCCTCGTAGAACACATGCACCACGTAGAAATCAACCACATGTGCATGCTCCCAATAGGAATAGGGCTTCCAAGACATTCACTATTTGGGGCCCGAAGGACACTAGCATGCATGAAAAACAAGCTTACATAAATTCCTATTTCATGAATGTTGTCCACAATGATGACTATGTTGGGAAGTCTAAGTCCAATTGGACTTGGCTTTCAAAGGTCTAATCTTTTAGGACCCAATGACCTTGGGTACCATGGAATGATATCTTTATCTTCAGGTACTCAAGAAAAAGAGAAGGAGCAACAAATCAAAATTTGGCTCCAAGAATAATTGGATACTTGATAGCGGGTGTTCAAAACACATGACCGGTGAAGCTCAGTTGCTATCCGAAGTGGTACCCATTGAAAATGGAAACCAAGTGATCTTTGGAGGCAACGAGAGCGGAACTATCATTGGTGTTGGAAAAGTTGGTAACCCCTCTAAACCCCTTATAAGTGATGTTTACCTTGTTAAAGGCTTAAATCACAATCTTATTTCAATAAGCCAACTTTGTGACAAGGGTTACAAAGTTAGATTTGCGAAAGGAATGTGTCATATTTTGAGTAAAGATAATAATAATGTGTTATTCTCTGGCACACGCCATAAGGATATATATATCCTAGATATTCCAAAATCACATGAACAATGTCTCATTGCCAACACAAGTGAACAACACTAATGGCATCGACGTTTTGGTCATGTGAACTTTGGAACACTTTTCAAACTATCCAAGTTAAACTCTATAAAAGGATTTCCTAAGCTTGCCTTTCAAAAGAAAAGCTTTTGTGACTCGTGTCAACGAGGCAAACTTCCAAAATCGCCATTCAAACCTAAGAAGAGCATATCCTCTAAACGGCCTCTAGATCTTTTACATCTAGATCCTTTTTGGCCAACTAGAGTTGCTTCATTAGGGAATGCTCGATATGGACTTGTCATCGTTGATGACTTTTCTAGATTTACTTGGGTATTTTCTTAAACTAATAAAAATGATGCTTTTGAAAACTTCACAGTATTTGTTAAGAAAGTACAAAATCTCATTAGAACCACCATTTTCACTATTCGTAGTGATCATGGAGGGGAATTTGAGAACGAGTCTTTCTCAAATTTCTGTGATGAAGTTGGTATTACTCACACCTTTTGTTTCCCTCGCGCACCCCCTCAAAATGGTGTTGTTGAGAGAAAGAATATGACGCTAGTGGAATGTGCTCGCACGATCCTTGATGATAGCCAACTTGGCCATCAATTTTGGGCAGAAGCGGTACATACCGCTTGCTATGTGTTTAATAGGATACTCTTGAGGCCCGGCACCAAACAAACTTGTTATGAATTGTTGTTTGGTAGGTTACCTCAAGTTAAACATTTTAGAGTTTTTGGGGCAAAATGTTTTATCAAAAACACGTAAGGTAGTTTGGACAAATTTGATCCAAGATCCGATGAGGGGATATTTGTTGGATATTCCTCCCGTAGCAAAGCCTATCGGATATACAACAAAAGAACCTCAACGATCGAGGAATCTCTTCATGTTTCATTCAATGAAAATTTTGTCCCTCCTAGAATTATAAATGATGATGATTCTATGGAAGTAGTATATGACTCCATTGGTAAATCTAATCCTATTGATTCTGTTGATACTAACCCGACTGATGATTCTTTTGAGAATGTTACCAGTGATCAGGGAGTTCCCAAACGGCTTCATACAGTTCGTGACCATCCCCATGAGCAAGTCATTGGCAACATACTTGACACTCAACATACTAGATAGTTTCAAGACAAGATCTCAAGTCAACTTCTTCGCTCATTTTGCCTTTGCCTCTTCAGTGGAGCCAAAGAATATTCATTGTGCGAAGATAGTTCTTGGATCCTAGCCATGGAAGAGGAACTCATTCAGTTTGAGAGGAATGAGGTCTGGGAGCTAGTTCCGTTGCCTTCGAAGAACCACACCGTTATAGGAACGAAGTGGATTTTCAAGAATAAGACCGACGAGAACCAAAACGTCGTCTGGAACAAAGCTCGGTTAGTTGCTCAAGGCTACAGGCAAGAGTAATGTATAGATTTCGAGGAATCTTTCACACCTGTAGCTAGATTAGAATCTATTAGATTGTTATTATCGTTTGCATGCCATAAAGATCTCAAACTCTTTCAAATGGACGTAAAAAGTGCGTTTTTAAACGGAGATGTCGTTGAGGAAGTTTATGTTTCTTAACCTCCGGGTTTTATAAATGAAAAATTTCCAAATCACGTTTTCAAACTTAAGAAAGCACTTTATGGTTTGAGACAAGCTCTTAGAGCTTGGTATGACCGCCTAAAGAACTTTCTTTTGGATTTGGGTTTCAAAATGGGTGAGGTTGATTCAACGCTTTTTGTGAAGTATGCCAATCATGATATTATTTTAGTTCAAATTTATGTTGATGATATCATTTTCAGTGCTACTAACTTCACTCTTTGCGAAGAGTTTTTTAATGTCATGAAGGACCAATTTGAGATGAGCCACATGGGTGAGTGGTGGGCTCCGAAAAGGTGCTCTATCTCAAGTGCAAGAGTCCGTACAAGTAATATAATCTGGGAGTCCAGATGTAGAATCCTCGGGAGGAAATCTGTTGCAACCACAGATCAAATCAAATAGAAATCCTACGAAAAGAAACTAACCACTTCAACAATGATGACAGTGATGGTGATGTGAATACGTGAACAATATAAACAAGGAAAATCGTGTAAGAACATATCTATAAAAAGTATGCACATGGTATGGGTTCGTTAGGATCAATGATTCGTATTAATTTGGTTGATGAATATAACACAATGAATTCTCTTTTTGAGAGCAATTCACCGGAAAATATCCAATATAACTCAATGAATTCTCCTTTTGGGAGCAACTCATCGGAAGATACCCTTTTGGGGGTTCAAGCACAATATTCAATAAGATCGTCGCTAAAGTTATAATACGATATGCAACTCTCTTTTGGAGAGATCAAAACTACGGTATGAAACTCCCTTTTGGGGAGATCAAAACTCACCCTTTTGGGGCGATCATCAACTCAATCACTTCTTTTGGAAGATGAAAAAGACGATTTACGAACAAAGATTACAACTTTAACGACGTTTAACGATTTAGCACAAGGAACACAACCAAATAAACACGCATCATATCCCCTAACTACGCCATACCATGCACAATAACAATTTAGCTACTCATGGTGCAAGAATAAACAACTTTCATAGCAAAATACGTCAAGATTATAGCAAAATACAAGAGAAAAGCATCAAATACGGGGTTTAAGTTAAGAAATATATCACCAATTCTCCTTGAAAAGACTTCAAACTCTCTGGAAATAATAATAAAAGCCTCTGGAATTTTACAGGATTTTTCAGAGGGGAAATACGGCTCCTAGAGCCTCCAATACGCACAAAATACGCCCCAATCTGGCTGTATACGCCCAAAAACCCTAGGAATACCTTATATAATAGGCATTGCGGGTTTGGGGGCTTAACGGGTTGAAAACCCACACCCAATATCACTTTAAACCCGATCCAATAGCGGGATAAACCTCAGCCGTTGATCTGAGCGGGATTCAACGTGGTGAAGCCACGTGTGCTTTAAAAATTGCGCGCGCCCGCTATCGCTGCTCCGAATCCAAGTTTCGTTCGGATGAACTCTCCTCCGTCCGATCTGCATCCGACGGGCCGTAGCGAGCCACGTCGCTCGCTCCTTTTTTTGCTTCAGCGGGGGCCTCGTGTGCCGTCCGATCGGAATCCGAAGCTCAGCAAATGGCCACGTCGCCCCGAGATGCTGGGTTCGGTGAGTTCGAGCGGGATAGACGTGGACCGTTCGATCGGGTGGAGAACTTCTACGATTGCGCCACGTAGCGCTTGGAATCGCGCCGCCTGCGTCGTTTGATCTCGCGAGCGGGCCGTTGGATCGTGATCCAACGGCCACGATGATGCCACGCCGCCGTTGCAATGAGTTCCGCTTCTGGCCGTCGGATGAAGATCGCACGGCTGTGATTGAGCACGTGGCCCGCATTTGGTCGCCCCGCTTCCGCTGATTTGATTCCGAGCAGGCGGCTTGTCCGTCGTTCGATCGGAATCGAACGTTGCTGGAAGTGCCACGTCGCCCCCGTAGTTTGAATCGCCAGCTGCCGTCCGATTGAGCGGGAACGGCCAGATTGATGCCACGTGTCGCATTCTGATTGGTCGACGTTTGTATTTTTGTATTTTGAGCGTATTTCTTCATTTAAATGGTATTCTGCATTCAAAAATTCATAGTAATTAGCACAGATCTCAGAAAAATACAAATAAATAGTCGTTGGAATCGTGTGATCGAGACCAAGCTATGAAAAATATAAAATGTGCAGAATTGCATCGTTAAATGCTATTTTGTGCTCAAATAGTGTGTTTTCTCTAATAAATAAATGTGTAGAAAATACGTATGAATTAGAGAACAATGTAGCATCACATGAGCACAAAATAGGGCTAAATGAGGGGTTAAATATGTAATATTGAACCCGAATCATACCCCCCAACTAGCGATTTGCTAGTCTCTAGCAAAAATGGCGATTAATACGGATGGTTAATAAAACAATAAGTTCTATCAATCGCTTATGGCCTGGCTCAATAGTACGCATTCCAACATGGTCTTGACCATCAATATACACAATCCATGACTAAGATCAATCACACGCTATTTTATCTAATTTAGTATGAATAAATAGCATGCAAGCATCGTTTTGCGCAAGCGAAAGTATAACACGTCGTTTTTCTCTAGTTTTCTTGTTTCCAAGGAATTGGCCTATCAAAATAATCATTAAAGACATGGGTATTAACGTTGCTTAGTATATTCACCATTCTATTCTTTTATTCGTTCCACGTAACGCGCATCAAGCAATATTTGCAGAAAAAAGTATAACTTGGATCGCTCCATCAAATGAGTGAGTTTCCTGTCAATGGCTCCCAAATCAGATGATAATAGGGCATTAGGCCAAAAAGGACCCCTCGGACTGTACTACTCGAGCCATCCAAGTTATTTATTAGTGACAAACTTATTCATTTCTTTCTTTCTCTTCATTTCTTTCTTTCTTTTCTTTTCTTTCTTTTCTTTTCTTTCTTTGTTCTTTTGTAAGCAACTCAACACCCATTTTTTTTGAATATAAACATGAATAACAAAGGCCAAATTCCTCTTCAACTTGAAGACTATTCTTATTAATCGTGTATACTTAAGCTTTTCCATCACATTAGCATGCATGAAATAAATTCAAACTATTTCGAGATATTAATCATGGAAATTGAAAGCTTTCATGAATAGTATATTAACGGTAATTCCATGAAGGAAAAAATAATCAACTCAAGCCGCAAACAATTTTAAGAACAAAATCAATGTATAATCATCCGCATTCGAGGCATATGAAGGAGTTTTAAAAGATGAGATTTGGTGATTTATTCTTCTCTTAACCTTATTTTTGAAAAAAATTGAAAAAAAAATCCTAAGTCTCGTACACACCCCCCCAACTAAAGATGGACATTGTCCTCAATGGCGAAAGGGGTACGAGTTTATTCAAGCAAGTAACCTAGAAAGCATATAAAATCTACACTACTGGAAAGAACACAACGTGATCAAATGGCGGATCCTGAATCTTTGATGGTGGAGGAAGTTGTTCAATTTGCTCCTTGCGCTCCTCGGCGATTATTCTTCCTCCAAAAACTAATTTGGACCCCAGCAACACAACTCTAAGCATCTCTATAAGCTGTTTGCCAATGTCCTGCGAGAGATGAGTTATGTCAGTCCAAATTAATTTAAGATTCCTTTCAATAAAATTATTCCAAACGTAGTCATCAAAATAAGTGAAACGAATTAAAGCAAGTTGACGACCACTCCCTGAAAGATTTGCACTACTCTCTGTACGATGCTCGATCAATGGAGAGATGGATAAATGATTTTGGGATAAAACTGGAGGAGGGCATGGTTCTGAATCCATGGCGATAATCTCAAAACTCTTGTCCTTAGCTGTCTCCTCCTCTTGTTCATCCAAAATTGCTAGCTCGTCCTCTCTGTTGCACACACTTTCTGCCATGTATACATTTATATTCGTGTCCTCAACGTGACATGGCTCGCTCGGTATACCTGCAATAGAAGATGAACTCGTATTAGATTCTTGAAAATGAGTTTCAAAAGCCTTACTTTCTTCTAAGCAAGTGGCAATCAGAGTAAGATTTTCAAAAGATTTCTAAATTTGCCGGCTCCGAGCAAGGAAATTCTCTTGGAATTGAAGGGATGTGGCCTCCAGTGTCTGAATAATCAGGTAAGCTTCCTCTTTCAAGGATTGCAAAGGTACGTCTACGCTTTGCTCTTCTTGATCAAGGCTCGAAGGCTCCGTTGAATCGCACTCTAAAGTCTCTTCCATGGTTTCTTCATTTTCTTGCAGAGACTCCATGTATTCCCACGCCTCTGTCGGCGTCATGACTCCCAAAAATTCCTGCAGCTGTGGTTGTAGTCCATCTAGGAAGGACGTCATAAGCTCTTCATTTGTGAACCCATGCTGCGGATAGCTCGATACTATATCTGTGAACCTCCTCCAGGCCTGAAAGAAAGTTTCACAGTCAGTTTGATTAAAATTAACAATTTTGAGCTTTTCATCCTATGTTTGTGTGCATTAGCGTACCATGCATCATACAGATTGTTCGTGCAATAAAAATTCATATAATCCATTTTTAAAAATTAAAATAAAATAATAAAAAAAGTTTATGTACAGTAAAGTGGAAATATCTCACCGAAGGTCCTCTAAATGAAATAAACCGTAGTCACAAACCATTCTTCCCCAGCAACGGCGCCAAAAACTTGGTGGGCTCCGAAAAGGTGCTCTCTCTCAAGTGCAAGAGTCCGTACAAGTAATATAATCTGGGAGTCCAGATGTCGAATCCTCGGGAGGAAATCTGTTGCAACCACAGCTCAAATAAAATAGAAATCCTACGAAAAGAAACTAACCACTTCAACAATGATGACAGTGATGGTGATGTGAATACGTGAACAATATAAACAAGGAAAATCGTGTAAGAAAATATCTATAAAAAGTATGCACATGGTATGGGTTCGTTAGGATCAATGATTCGTATTAAATTGGTTGATGAATATAACACAATGAATTCTCTTTTTGAGAGCAATTCACCGGAAAATATCCAATATAACTCAATGAATTCTCCTTTTGGGAGCAACTCATCGGAAGATACCCTTTTGGGGGTTCAAGCACAATATTCAATAAGATCGTCGCTAAAGTTATAATACGATATGCAACTCTCTTTTGGAGAGATCAAAACTACGGTATGAAACTCCCTTTTGGGGAGATCAAAACTCACCCTTTTGGGGCGATCATCAACTCAATCACTTCTTTTGGAAGATGAAAAAGACGATTTACGAACAAAGATTACAACTTTAACGACGTTTAACAATTTAGCACAAGGAACACAACCAAATAAACACGCATCATATCCCCTAACTACGCCATACCATGCACAATAACAATTTAGCTACTCATGGTGCAAGAATAAACAACTTTCATAGCAAAATACGTCAAGATTATAGCAAAATACAAGAGAAAAGCATCAAATACGAGGTTTAAGTTAAGAAATATATCACTAATTCTCCTTGAAAAGACTTCAACTCTCTGGAAATAATAATAAAAGCCTCTGGAATTTTACAGGATTTTTCAGAGGGGAAATACGGCTCCTAGAGCCTCCAATACGCACAAAATACGCCCCAATCTGGCTGTATACGCCCAAAAACCCTAGGAATACCTTATATAATAGGCATTGTGGGTTTGGGGGCTTAACGGGTTGAAAACCCACACCCAATATCACTTTAAACCTGATCCAATAGCGGGATAAACCTCAGCCGTTGATCTGAGTGGGATTCAACGTGGTGAAGCCACGTGTGCTTTAAAAATCGCGCGCGCCCGCTATCGCTGCTCCGAATCCGAGTTTCGTTCGGATGAACTCTCCTCCATCCGATCTGCATCCGACAGGCCGTAGCGAGCCATGTCGCTCGCTCCTTTTTTTGCTTCAGCGGGGGCCTCGTGTGCCGTCCGATCGGAATCCGAAGCTCAGCAAATGGCCACGTCGCCCCGAGATGCTGGGTTCGGTGAGTTCGAGCGGGATAGACGTGGACCGTTCGATCGAGCGGAGAACTCCTACGATTGCGCCACGTAGCGCTTGGAATCGCGCCGCCTGCATCGTCTGATCTCGCGAGCGGGCCGTTGGATCGTGATCCAACGGCCACGATGATGCCACGCCGCCGTTGCAATGAGTTCCGCTTCTGGCCGTCGGATGAAGATCGCGCGGCCGTGATTGAGCCACGTGGCCCGCATTTGGTCACCCCGCTTCCGCTGATTTGATTCCGAGCAGGCGGCTTGTCCGTCGTTCGATCGGAATCGAACGTTGCCGGAAGTGCCACGTCGCCCCCGTAGTTTGAATCGCCAGCTGCCGTCCGATTGAGCGGGAACGACCAGATTGATGCCACGTGTCGCATTCTGATTGGTCGACGTTTGTATTTTTGTATTTTGAGCGTATTTCTTCATTTAAATGGTATTCTGCATTCAAAAATTCATAGTAATTAGCACAGATCTCAGAAAAATACAAATAAATAGTCGTTGGAATCGTGTGATCGAGACCAAGCTATGAAAAATATAAAATGTGCAGAATTGCATCGTTAAATGCTATTTTGTGCTCAAATAGTGTGTTTTCTCTAATAAATAAATGTGTAGAAAATATGTATGAATTAGAGAACAATGTAGCATCACATGAGCACAAAATAAGGCTAAATGAGGGGTTAAATATGTAATATTGAACCCGAATCAGTGAGCTCAAATATTTCTTAGAACTCCAAATTTGCCAAATGCACGATGGAATCTTCATCCACCAAACCAAGTACACGGTGGAGTTGCTAAAGCGATTTGGAATGGAAAATGCTTCTGGCGAGAAGACTCCAATGAGCACTACTACACATCTTGATAAATATACGGGCGGCAAAGATGTAGACATTCGTCTATATCGAGGTATGATATGTAGTTTATTATATCTTACTGCCAGTAGGCCTGATATAATGTTCGCTGTATGTGTTTATACTTGGTATCAGTCACAACCTAAGGAATCACACTTAGTATCGGTTAAACGTATTTTCCGCTATTTAAGTTACACACTCGACTACGGATTATTCTATCCAAAGTCTAGCACATATGAGTTAATCTCATATTGTGACGCAGATTATGCTGGATGCAAATCCGACAGGAAGAGTACTAGTGACACATGCCATTTTATAGGAAATTCTCTTGTCTCTTGGTTTTCCAAGAAGCAGAATTCCGTATCACTTTCAACCACCGTGGCAGAATATATTGCTGCTGGTGCTGCATGTGCACTGGTTCTTTGGATGAGACACACACTTAAAGACTTCGGTATAAACTGTGATACTTGCCCTATCTGGTGGACAACCTAAGTGCAATATGTCTCTCTAAGAATCCGATACACCATTCCCGTACCAAACACATAGATGTCCGTCACCATTTCCTAGATGATCATGTTGCTAAAAAGGACATCATTTTAGTGTACGTTGAAACCCAGAAGCAAATCACCGATATTTTCACGAAACCACTCAAGGAAGATTCCTTTATGTGGTTACATCGAGAATTGGGGATTATGGGTGAATCCGAGATTTAGGATTCATATTTTCTATAATCCTGCATGATAATGATATTCTTATGCTCATGCTAGATTTGTTATGATATTCTGGATTTAAGATTGGTTTATCGATTTGTGCGTCGGATTTATGATTTTCTGTTATTTATGGGGTAGAATAAGAGCGTATGAGAGCATTTGGATGATTTATCTTGTTGTGAGAGAGTGGGGTTAAGATAGATGGGTGGATGTATTTTTGTATGTTTTGTGTTACTTTGTGATGTCTGTTGTGACATTTGATGTTGTATGATGTGCACCAATCTGTTGATGGTTAATGTTTTGTTGGCTGGATATATACTTTTTGTTGTGTTCACACACACACACACACACACACACACACACACACACACACACACACACATCGTGTTGCCATTCGTTTCATGTGCACATTGTACTTATGTCTCTGATGGTTGCTTCGTCGCTCGACGATTATGTTGATTAAATAGCTTTGTTTGTATGAAAAAATAGAATTGTTTTCCATGCACTCAATTCGCTAAAAATGTTGATATTGGAGAGTATGTTTCTTTACTCAAAATGTGAATTTGATTTTGAGTTTTGATGATTTCTATTTTCGCTTTTTGACTATGGTCTCGTTGGCACGCTTTGATATTCTTCGATATTTTTTCCTTGGTGTCATTTGGACCGTTGTCGTATTCTTCGACTCTCGTGTTTAGATTTTTGTTTAGCCATGGTTGTTGTCGTTGATCTCCTCCCGCTCTTTTTGATAATGCCAAAGGGGGAGAGAATTAATAATGACTATGTGCTAAATGATAATTCAAAGCAATTTACCGTGAATCTAATTTGATATGTTAGATTCAAGGGGAGTGAAGATATAAAAATGGATTCCGATCCTATATTTCATTAATTGGATCATGTTTTATACTTTTCTCGTCTGCTTGATGCTTATGTTTATTATTTAATACGGAACTAACGAGTCATCAATGTAGGGGGAGTAAGTAAATTTCATTTGTATCGTTATTATTGATTTATATTTATGTTAGTTTGTCATCACCAAAAAGGGGGAGAATGTTGAGTATTGATTCCCCTGATTTGGTTTTGATGATGAACAACCATAAATATCGTGATCTAATTCTCTTTGAGCGCAGTTATGGAGATCGTCGCCAAACTACTTTGTACATCTCAAGCGACATCTCAAGACTTCTTAGAGCACGTGATCGTTGTGCCTGAAGCTTCGTTGAAGCTCAAGGAGTTATTAATGAAGTCAAGGGATTCGGATTGAAGCTTTGAAGACGGTTCGTCATGTTTATTTTATTGTCTTCTAGCTTCATCGTATAGAATGTTAAGCCTTGAGTAGGACTTACTTAACAATCTTCATAACGCTCATATCGTATCTCTAGGATTGCCTTAGAAGCCATTAGAAACTTTTCCGAAGCTTATCGCTTCATTTCACGGCTTCGTATGCATCTTAGTTGGTTCAAGAAGAAGAACCAACCGACTAGATGACAATCTAGTCGGTTGGAAGTCCTTTTTGAACCGACTAGTTATCCTAGTTACTTTCAACTTTAGTACTGTTAACAAGTTAGTCGGTCAAAGAAGGTTCACCGACCGACTAGTTGTCAAACTATTCGGTTGGAAATCCTTCTTAGACCGACTAGTTTTTCTTGTGAAATTTAGCTCAGTTACTGTTGACTAATTAGTCGGTCCAAGAAGGTTCCCGACCGACTAGTGGTCAAACTAGTCGGTTGGTGTTTCTTCTTAGACCGACTAGTTCTATCTTTTGATTTCACTATCTTCCCTATCAACCATCTAGTTGATCCAAGAAGGTTCACCGACTGACTAGTTGCAAAACTAATCGGTCAGTGATCCTTCTTAGACCGATTAAGCAGCTTCAGAAATAGATCCGTTGGGCATTTAATGCCACGATTTTTGCTGAACTCTTCTCTCTCTCCTATATAAACTTGATGAGCTTCAAGCTAGCATTCAAGGCTGCCATTATTGAGATTTAGAGAATCAAAGAGAAGAGCATTAAAATCTCATTTCTAAGCTCTCTCACTTCACAAGAATATCTCCCTTTCTCTTTGAGCCCTAATTCCTCAAGAGAGATTCTCATTCATTGTGAACTACTCAAGCTAAGAGCTTGAATCAAAGTCACCAACTTCACCCGAGCCATTTATTGCTGTTCATCTTGGTGGAGCTACGGTTTGGTGCTAACTTCTCCTTCAAAATCCCTTCTTGCCCTAAATCAGTAAGTTTTTCTCAAGGCATAGGGTTCTGTGGTAAGTGTTTTATATTTCATCTTTCATTTGATATTTCATTTTATCTCTCGGTTTGTGAGAGAAGACCGTGATCCCGGTTTGTGGGAGTCATGTTTCGATCATTGTATGATTTGATCTTGTAGTAGTTTCTACAAGAATTTCATAGTGTAAATTTGAGTTAGAGGATTCTAACTCAAGTAGCTGGAGGGGATCCGGGTGTCTGGGACGTAGGATCACCGGGAACAAGTCAGGGAGACTTGGGTGGATCCGAACCCATTACATCGCTTGTTTGCGTTGGATTTTTCTTGTTGTCAATTTTCATTCCGCATTGTTGGTTGTGTTTGCACAATAATTAGGAATTATACTTTTGATTATTTGAAAATACTATTCACCCCCCTTAGTACTTGTACAGTAGCTATCAGGGCATTACATTTTTAAAATTAGCCATCTTCTTTTCAAGCTCTTTGTTTTCATTGATTAGCGTGCAAATCTTCTCATTTAGAAATTAATTTTCAACTTTTAGCTTAATCATATTTAGTTTAAACATGCTAATGTCTTTAAGCAAAGTAGAGCACTTCAGACATTCAGTTTCAGTAGGCATGCAACGTTTTTCCTTTATTTCATCAACAAGCTACTGCACAAGCTATTCTTTTATTTCATCAACTTCTAATGACATATTGTAATTGTCTTGTTGCAATTCAAAATTAGCACATTTAAACTTTTCTACATGAGATTCAATTAACTTTACATTTGATTCCAAGCTTTGAATTTCCTTTTCCATTTCTTTACAAATAGTTATAAGTTCAGCTTTGGTGCAAGTTTGTACCTTATCGTGTTCTCCCATCAGACAGATGAAGGAGTGCGCAACTTTCTCTTGAGATTCATCCTCGCTGTCCATATCCTATGTGAGCACTAAAGCTTTCCCCTTTTGCTCCGCAGCGTTGTTCTTTCCTTGAGGGCATTGCTTCATAAAATGTCCCTGCTTTTTTGCGTTTAAAATATATAACTTGATCAGTAGAGTCTGCTCAGAAAATTTATTTGCAGAATTAAACTTGTTAGAGCAATTAAACCTTCTTAGCATCTCTGATCTCCCATTGCATGTTCTGATATACTTCTTGAAGCTTCTCACCAAAAAAGCCTCCTCCTCATCTCCATCTTCATCCTCCTTAGCCTAAGGGCCATTGCCTTTGAAGTCTTCATTTCATATTTCTCTCTCAGTTCAATGCTCTGTAGCTCCAGCTAATGGGACATCAGGTTCCTTATCAGATCCTCCACTTTCATCTGTGATAAATCCCTTGCTTCCTGAATAGCTGTGATTTTGGGACGGAAGGTGCTAGGCAATGCTCTTAAGATCTTTCTGATTTGCTCCAGACTCGAGTACGGCTTTCCAAGAGAGGTAGATTTGTAGACGATGTCTGTGAACCTCGCAAACGTCTCTTTAATTGACTCTGATGGAAGCATGCGGAAGCTTTCATATTCAGTACTGAGCAGCGCAAGTCTGGACTCCTTAACCTGCGATGTACCCTCATGAGTCACCTCCAGAGTATGCCAAATGTCCTGCGCAACTTGACATTGAAATATACGGTTAAACTCAGCTTTATCTAAAGCACAAATCAATGCATTCATAGCTTTATTATTCAATGAAAAGCGCTTCTTATCAAAGTCATCCCACTTATCTTCTGGTTTTAACATTTCATTATTAGCAACATTAATGGTGGGAGGTTTATAGCCTTTTTCTACAACGCTCTATACATCATAATTAATAGCAGCCAAATAAATCCTCATCCTAGTTTTCCAATAAGCAAAATCAACACCGATAAACTTAGGGGGACGAGAAATAGACTGACCCTCAGCAAAAGCAGAATCAGACATATTCATAGACATGATCAACTAGGCTAGATCCTCTAAACTGGCTCTGATACCACTTGTTGGATCTGGATCTAAGCCTAGAGGGGGGGTGAATAGGCTTATAAAAATTCTCGCGCAACCCACGAGAAATCACACGCAGATATAATCACAGGCAAGGTAAACAATAATCAACCACAGATACACAGCAGATTTTACCCTGGTTCGGTCGCACCCACGACGTACGTCCAGTCCCAAAAGCAATTCTAGATTATTAAAGTTAACTGGTACAACCTGTAGCTAGAGCACCAACTCTACACTCACATGGCTCTCAATACCTTCATTCACCAAAGTGCCCAAACAATGACAATCCTAGTAAAGCTCTCTCTTGGCTAGTCCCAACTAGCCAAGTCCCCAAACGAATATAAAATAGTTCTACAAAGATCACAACGCCACAATCACAAATAAAATAAAGTTTAGAATTTAGAATCGCTCAGTTGTGACGGCGTTAATGTCTCTGTCGTTCAGCGCGTGGTCCGAATCTCTAGGCATCTGACAAGTAGTAGTCTCTGATGTCCCCTCAATAATTCGGTTCCCCTCTCGATGAAACTTGCAGCTGTGTTTGATTCTTCAAAAATTGCAGCCTCCAATCATGCGGCTACCTGATGTCTGTGCTTTGAGATTTTTTCAAAGGGAAGAGCAACACATCGTATTCGGATTTTTGGGAATTAAGAACTGAACTTGCGACCGTAAAAAAATGCTCTCTTAAAAAAATTGTGTCTCTCCCTGGGAAAACTCTTTTAGGTTTTGGAAATTGTTTTTTTAATCAAAAGAATGGCGGGCTCCTTGGGAATTTGAGACAGAATTGGGTATGTTGAAATTGGCAAAAGAAAAAAAATAAAATTCGGCTGGCCTAAAGCTCTTGGAGAATTGTGAGAATGTTAGGGCTTTTTAAAATCTTTCATTTTTTCTCCCTCGGTAAAAAGAACTAACTGATGTCATCTAAGAGGCGCAACAAAAAAAACGAAAGGTTTTTCTCATGGGATAAAAATTGAGAAGGATGCGGCAGAGAAAGATTTTTCTCTAATGGGATTTTTTTGTCTCGCCCCTTTGTTTTTATTGGCTCTCTTCTATGCACTTTTGGGGGAAGGAATTTAAAAAAAAGGGTGTGGCCCTAGAAATTATGCTCTTTTGCGGCTGCTCTAATTAGGTCCCTGCCCTGGGAATTTTTTGTGTGTGTTTGGCTGCCCACTTTGAATCTTGCGGTTGTCAATGAAAACAACACCCCAAATGTGCACATCTCAACTTAATTACCATGGTGCCATGCACTTCTCAATTTGATTAAAGTGTTTCCCTTTTGAATTCAAATGCTTGGCCCACGTCTCACAATGAGTCTCCCGATCATATTGGCCACGTCTCTTTGTGAATCAGTCACAAGGTCTCCATTCCTGAAACATTTAACACACACGTTAAAAATGTTCACGCACGTTTGCTATCATCAAACATGAAGTTCATAGATTGTTGCTACCAACAGTTAGAACTTGCATAAACACAAAGAAGAATTTTTCAGCCTTCAACAGGTGCCTGGTGCTTGGCCTTCAGGCGCCTGGTGCTTGGTGCATACAGTTCTCCAAAACCCGAACATCAACAGACCCCTGAAGTTCTAATTCTAAACATATAAACAATTCGTCAGACGCCTAGATGATGAACACGGATGTCTGAATAATTCAAGCAGAAACTCCAATAACTCGTCATCTGATGACTGACCGAAAACAACGTTTGGATGATATACATTAGACGTATGGGAAATTCGTTTAAATATTTCCAGTAGCTCATTTCTATGGTCAGTCGTAACTAGGCGTCTGAAGTTGTATTACCAACGTTTGAACAGTTGACCAGACGCTGGATGACGAACATCAGATGCCTAGAGATTCGGACCAACTTTTCCAGTAATCAACTTGTTCGTTGTCTGTATAATTAGATGCATGATGCCTTTGGGCCAGTCGTCTGTACAGTGGACCAGACATCTAGGAAGTCTTCTTCAGACGTCTGATAAAGTGTCCGTTAGACTGCATTTATCGCCTAGTCAGAATAGTACACCAACCGACTAGGGGTTCTTCAGTAGCCGACTGGTGACTAGGATTTCTGCCCGTTAATTGCCGTATACAGCATTAAATGCTTGGGCTTTTCACACCTTTTTGAGCAAATTTCCATAGCTTATAAATAGGGCTTTAATGTCTTTACTTGATAGGTTAGATAAGCATCTAAGAGTTCATTCAATACACTCTCAAGTGATCCCAAGTTATTAACTTCTCAACTAGAGCATTCAAAGCAATTCTAGCTCAAGCTCTAAAGATCAACTTGTCTCTAAAGCTTTCAAGATCAGCTTCTAGCATTCATTGCTACACATCTTGAGACAAGTTAGTAAGTGCTATCACTCTCATCATTTAGAGCACATCTCACACACCTTTATTGTCTCATTCTTAAGAGTATTATTCAAGGCATAGCTTGTGAAATTGTTTCATATTTTAATTCAATATTTTCTCTTGAAATTTGAGAAGTGCTCTCGGGTGTGAGACAAGTCCATTCCCTGTTTATGGGAAGTGGAAGAAAGGCTCTCGGTTGTGAGAGTAGTCCATTCCTGGTTTGTGGGAAGTGGAAGAAAGGTTCCTCTTGGTTGTGAGAGTAGTCCATTTCTGGTTTGTGGGGAGTGGAAGCAAGTTGTATTAGTTTGCACTTGTCAAGTTTGGTAAGTGGGCATGAGTGGAAATACTAATCACTAGCGGGTTGCTAGTGGGTTGCTGGAGTAGGATTCAAGGGAGTCGGGGAGACTCAGTGAATCTGAACCAGTGAAGGGTTTTCTAGGTCCTTAGGGCTTAAAAATCGACGTCCAGCCTAATTCGGATGGATGTCGAAATCAAAGTAAGTAACAGAAACATCTTAAAACCATTTTAAGAACAGCCCTAAAGAATTAAACACTAGCTAGAATCTCTACTATCCTTCGTAGCTTTGCTAGAGCCCGAGCAGGAGCAATAAAGAATTAGGGAGAAAGAGAGAATATTTATTAAGTCTTAATTCGAGCGTGCTCAAAACTTTTTGGAGTTTCCCAAAATTGAAGACTTGGTGCTGGTTTCAAGGAGAGGGCTTGGCCCTTATTTATATAGGCGGCTGACCCCTCCCTTTTTCTCCATATCCGATGTGGGACTAAAAGTTTGGAGAAGAAAAATCAATTTAGTTTGCCTTACACGAAGGCCAAACTTTAGCAAATTTTCCCTCCCTCTCCGTTGAGCTTCAAAAGTGATATCATATATCAAATCGAAGAGCACTAAAGGATGAACGCATAGAAACAAACGGGGCTCGATTCCCACTTCGTTTGACCCCTCAAATGTGTGCCCAAAGTTAGCCAAAAAATTGTATTTTCAAAACAACACCTAGCCATCAATTAATTCGAGGGTTTCTTAAACCCTTGTGGGCCCCACGTAGAGCCCACCAACTGTACAAGTGCACCCACTGGCTGCTCTTGGGGCCAGGCCGCTGGCCTGGGCCAGTGGCCCATGTAAATGGGCGCTAGGCAAATAGCCTAGCGCCTTAAAGCTGGGCTATTTGCCCAGCTGGCAGCTGGGAAATTGCCCAGCTCTTATGAGCTGGGGTTTTTAATACAAAAATTTTTTTTTCTTTTTGTTTTGATCATTCTCCAATCTCATTGGACTTGGACCAAAAACAATTTGATCCAAAAATTCCTAGACCCTTTTGAATTGAGCTAGTTCTATGTTATTATTAAAATATATTCGTAAACAATTTACAACATATTTAGATTCATTTTGCATCGTATGCAATAATCCCACATCATTAATATTCCAAAGTATATATCACAAACCTTTTGTGACACAATTAATACACATACATCCGATGTATAATCTTCCTACTTCTACCTATTACTTGATGAAGGTCTCACTCTGTGTGAGACCCTACATCCTGACCCTACTACAGGGGGTTCGAAACCCCTGATGGTAGAGACCATGAGAAGCAGGTGACGTCCATGTTTTGGTATCACCATTATGTGGTTAACTCGTTAACATGAGTATTGTCAGGACCACTGATCGATCCGGAACTAACTCCGAAACGATGTCGTTTACCGTAAGCGCACAGTATAATGGAAAGCGGGTATCGAATACAGGGAAGCAGTGCTATATTACCTATCTACTCCTAGGTTGAGTTAGACTTACGGATTTATTAGTGGATGTGGAGTATAGAGGGTCGTAATGGTGATGGCTGCGAAGTTTGTGTCAGTCAACATCGCAAACAAGGGATTCCACACAAAGAAAGAAAGAAATAAAATATAAAAGATTAGGGCTTTAGGACTCACCACTAGGACCGTCGGATGTCGACACTAGGCTAGGATTCTTACGTTGCATTGGGTTTATGGGGATGGTCTCTCAGCTCATACCACTCTCGTGGGTTAGAGCTTCGAGGTACTTCGGTGGCTCTCATTGACGCAATGGCGGTAGCCATCAATGTAGTGATATAGTTCGTCGGTGGATCCCCTCAAGGCACGAGCCAGGCATGGTCACGAGCCTTGGTAGAATCTACTAACTCCCTATTAAATCTGTAATACACTCTTTAAGCCAATCGATTCCACTGACCGTGGGCACGATCTCAGTACGAGTTCTCCTAGGGATTTTCTAGATCTACCAAAATACAACCCCTTTTATATCCAACGCATCATAAAAATCCTATCTTTGCATCTAGATCCTAAAGTCCTAGGGCTAATCCATTAGCCCTAGAAAAGATTATTCAAGCATAGCGAACATTATGAAAACAATAGAGATCATCGCTAGCATCATAGAAAAACAATAATAAGAACTAAAATAAAATTAAAGAGATGAAATACTTATCTTGATACAAGAGGAGGGCCTATGGCGTAGCCTAACTTCCTAAAAGATCGTCTCCAAAATTCTCTACAAAAGATCTACAAGCCAAAAAGAGTCCCATCCTAATGACGGCTATCATTCCAATAAATCTCTCTCTAAACCCTAGCAAACAACCCCAAAACCCCTCTCCAATTCGTGCCCAAAACCTAATCTGGACGCAACTTACGTTCTAGGCCCGCGGCAACTCGGGTCGAGTAGGCAGCTGCTTAGTCGAGTCGTCAGTAAGTCTGAAATCTTAGCCCAAAATCGCGCTCTGCCTGCTCGGTCAGAGTAGGGTCTACTCGGTTGAGTAGGTAGCACTCGGTCGAGTAGGCGGCTGCTCAGTCGAGCTATCAGAAGTTTGGATTCATTGCCCAAAACATCGCTCTGCCTACTCGGACTGAGTAGTGTCTGCTCGGACCAAGTAGGTAATTGCTCGGTAGAGTAGGTGGTTGCTCGGTCGAGTAGGTGGTCAAGAACAGATTTCAGCACAGTAGTATCAGCTTGTAGAAATTCTCCAGAGCTCATCCGACTTCCGATTGACATGTTCTTGGTGGCGTTGGAACCGTATTGAAGTATACTATCTGAGAGAAATATCAGAAAAATACTGGAAAATCCCAGGTGATAGAATATTTGAAAAGAGTGCATGGCTATCCTGTTTCCAGCACTTTGGATCGCTCGATTCCTTCGCCGCATCATAGCTCGATCGAGTGACCTGGAATCCATAAGTCATGGTATTATAGAACCATGCTGTCATCATTCTCCTTTTCTTCGTCCCTTCTCTCTTGCCCCTTCCTTGCTCCCCGATAACGTTAAGTCACCGAATGCGGTGCCTCAGGAGGTCCGGTGTCGAATCATGCACTCTCTCCTCCAATATACTCCAAATCGCTCGATATTCCCTGAAATGCAACCAAACGCTCTTAAAATACAATAGTTCCAATTATGAGCATAAAAGCATATGAAATATGTAATTGAGCAATCATTTTGACGTGTAATCATATAGATAAAGCGTGGAATATAATGACACATCAAAATCCCCCCAAGCTTGCCTCTTACTCGTCCTCGAGGAAGACTAGTAAGCAGCTAACACGAGAGAAGGATACAATGGAGATGTGAGGTGGTGGCGTGTAATAGAGACAAAGGGTTCAATCTTAAATTCAGAAAATACAAGAACCCAAGGTGTGCAAGATCTCGTGAACGCACGTCAATATGAAATTAGAACACATGTACACAACAAATACTTAAATCTTACTCAAATTAAAATAACGTGGATTTCAATAAATTTAATGAACTTGATAAGTAATAAAATGAGAGTAGAGTTATATTATATCATAGTTTATCATGCAATATACTAAGTTCACAGAAATGAAACCAATGTCCACAACTCATTCTCTAAGCAGTATAGTATGTCATGATCAAATATTTTCAAGCATGCGTGATATTTTGTTATGCTTCATGGAATGAATTTAGCAAATTCAATCAATATAATGCATCACCACACTACGACCATTTCAAGACTTCTAGGATCCATCAACTTTGCCATGTCTGTCTTTGTTCTATATAGAAATGGATATAAGGATATGGGATTTTTGTACTTTTATATTGTTTTTGGATATACTAATATTTCATATACATTTTTCTTTCTTTATATACATGAGATAACTCAAAATATACAAAAGTTGGCCTATGCATCCCAGACCAGACGGTCTTAGGGCATTGGGTTACGAAGAACCCCTAGAGCTTTTTATTCAGGATATTTGTTTGATTTTTGCATTATTGGGATTTTTGCAAAATCACGTAAACGCGATGAAATGCAAAACATAATCAAAGATCATTTATTGGCTATTCACAAAAGAAAATAGAAAAAGCATAGAATCTAGACATGGCTCGATTTCAGGAATACTAATCATCACTACTTTGGTTGTCGTGGGATTATCCTATCTCTTTTGAATCACTAAACATCCATGAAGCAATAGAATTATCAATCAAATCACGCAGGAGTCAAATGATTTTTAGATTTGATTCATTCATTTTAGCTTAACTGTTTCGAGAATATGGTTGTGAAACTATGGATTCTACTATGAAAAAGCATATTAACAAAGATAGATCAAGGAATCGAACTCTAATCTAACAGATATCATAGTTCATAAAAAAATTAAATCCACGATATTTCAGAGAAAATGAAGCATATGAGACATAAATATAGAAGTGAACATGGTCCACATGGAAATTTTGGAGTGTGTTTCGCGATGAAGCAAAGTGCATGCACTATGCACTCCCACAAGCTCAAACATCACATTTTCCTCAATGTGTGTATGATATAAATAGAGGACAACAACAAGATAGGGGGGAGGGGGCCACTCAACAAAATAGTCTCTCTCTCCCAAGCTTAAACATCACATAAAAATTAGGGAGAGAGGCGAAATAAGAGCCAAATACATGGGTGGGCATGGATGATAAATAGTGGGTTGGGTGCAAAATATAATTGAGCCGTCATATGGGGTGAATTTATTAAACTAATAAAGCATATAAAATCATATACGGTCCTCTCGCAACCGAGAGGATTCGTGATTATTTAAAGCATAAAGTTCTACTTTATATCTACACTATTAGATTGGTACCACCTGTAGCAAAAGGCGGGTCCAATATTTTTGTCGGTGCAGGCAGCTGCTCTATCTGCACTTTCCGTGGCTCTGCCAGGTGCGTATAGCCACTAACGCCAATGACCTCCAGCAATGCATCCTCTAGCATTCTTCGTAGGCGTCCACCTGTATCCTGCGAAGAACAGAATGCATCAGTCCATTGTGAAAGATTGTTCCCTTGAACAAATGTTTCCCAAAGAGGGTCATCAACATAAATATTTAAAATTAAGGATGGTTGACAACACTTCCCTGGAAATAAATCTCTACTCTCAAGTACCATGTCCTCTCTCTCCTCGGTGTCCTATTCAAGATCCTCAAGTATATCCGAATCAGATGCATATATCACCTCATCAGGCGACTCCTCGTCATGCTCGGCAGGTTCTTCAAGCAAGGACACGTTCAAGCATATCTCCAGTCTATAATTGTAAGTGTCCTGCAATAGGTATGACGTGTCAAAATGATCTGAATCAAAATAAATATCAAATGGGATACAAGATTCAGAGATGGAGTGGGTAAAGAGGTCTCCATGAGTGGAAGTTGTAAGCTCTGGTGGGTGGTCCTCTGAGGGATTCTCAGCCTCTGTAGAAGGTGGGGATGGCTGTGGTAGCTCGAAAGGACGAGGGCACAATTCGGGCTCTATCTATGGGCAAATGTCATCGTCCCAAGTCACGTCCTCCTTGATGGTCTGCTCCGCTACTGTAGGCATGACCTCCTCAATAATATCCTCTGATGGTATATGCTGCTCTGACTCATGTGGGTGGTAAGGGGAGGCGACGACGGCATGAGCTAGCTCTACAGTGTTAGGTGCTGATGTCTCATCTACAGTGGGAATATCAAAGCACATAATACCTCCCCCACACTGAACGTGAATATCCTCCTCGATGGTGTTGGATATGGACGACATGTATACACCCATGAGGGGATGTATGAGGGTCTATGGACCTCAGATGTCGCGTACATGAAAGCATGTGCGAAGGGAACCTTTTCATGTGTGAAAAGGACCACTCGATAAGTGGAAAAAGTCACTTTATAAGTTCATAAAGGCACTTGATAAGTGCATAAAGAAGAGGATAAGGAATAGTGCTAATATAGGCTAATAAGCTTATAAGTAGTTATTTCCTACAATAACTACCCCCTTGGCCTATAAATAGAACCCAAGGGTAAGGATTTTAAGGCTAATCCTACATTCCATAAGTTTGCATAAGGCAACTTATTTTTCCTCTTCTCCCTTCCATTAAGTTCTTCTTCCTAATAGAGATTTAGACGGTGGAACGCTGCTTTGATCCTCTGTGACAAAGTACCGACTGTTGTGGAGAATCCAAGGGCAAAGTTCAGAGACTATAGCAAAGCGTACGCTAATGTAAGTCTCTTCTCTCTTTCGATCCTCTATCATCTTATGATGGGATCCAACATTGGTATCAGAGCCACACGGGTTCGCCCCGGTCTCACCGATGAATGACACGTTGTCTCTTTCACGAATGAGTTTCCTTCCATTATGGATATGGTAGGAGCACATCGTGACGGAGAGAATGCAAAAGTTGTTCTTTTCACGTTAGGGTATTTTGCCATTACGGATATGGCAGGAACTCTCCGTGACGGGAATAACTGACCGTTCATCTCGCCAAACTCGCAGTCCTCATGGATGCTGAGTCTCCATTCAATAGGGAATGTGCACTCTCTTCATGTAGAGCGTGAAGTTTGCGGCCTTGAAAGTGTGTTATTTTTTTTGGTACACGGCCATTAAAGCATAACCACTTTCTCAATGAACGGGTGTCTCATTGGAGAAGATGGTGGTTACAAAACTTCTCATCGGAGAAGAAGATTGCCATGGAAGGGCATGGTGAATTGTCACCATGTAGTATGTAAATAGCATATCTCTTTGGTGCATGATCACCATGGCCATGCGGGTCATGGTGGCTATGCACCCCCTCCCCATTGGGGAAGGGGTTGGCTTCAGCCAATGACAACCAAGACCACCCCCCTTCGGGGGGTGTGCGGCCGGCCTCCAAGGAGGCCGGCCGGCCGGCCAGGGCCTTGGCCAGGCCGAGGCTCCCTGGCCGGCCAGGGCCAAGGCCGGCCCTGGCCTCTGCCAGGGCCAGGGCCGGCCCTGGCAGAGGCCAGGGCCAATGCCGGCCCTGGTTGAGGCCAGGGCAGAGGCGCCTTGGCCGAGGCCAGGGCCAGGCCAGGGGGCCCTGGCCTCAGCCAGGGCCAGGCCGAGGAGGCCCTAGCCTCAGCTAGGGCCCTGGCCTCGGCCATGGCCAATGCCGGCCCTGGCCGAGGCCAGGGTCGAGGTGCCCTGGCCGAGGCCAGGGCCAGGCCAGGGGGCCCTGGCCTCAGCCAGGGCTAGGCCAGAGGTGCCCTGGCCGAGGCCAGGGCCAGGCCGGCCCTGGCCGAGGCCAGGGCCAGGCCGAAGAGCCCCGGCCTCGACCCCAAGGGGGGGCCTGCATGGCCGGCCGGCGGCAGTTACATGCGACAAAGTCCCCTGCAAGGGGGGGAGGGCCTGGATCCCTACGGGGGGGAATCCAGCCTTGGCACGGCCACGGCTCGAACCCGGCAATGGCCGAGGCGGACCACTACCTCCCGCTGCAAAATACGTTTGCAAAATACGTTTTCAAAATCGCTTTTCTGCTGCAAGTACTATAAGAGTACTATTGTTTGATAAGTGATGGGGAAATATTGAAAGTTGTTCTAGATGATGATTGGGATCGTAATGACCTTTCTGATTCTAGAGCAATATCTTCAATATTTTTCGAAAGTAACTTATCAAATGTAAAATTTATGCAATGTTTTTGATCGAATTTTTTTTGTCTTTTGCAGCATTTTAAAACTAAAATGTCTTCCGCTACTAAGAATATCGTCGCTGAGTTGAACAAAGGTGAAAAACTCAACGGCGATAATTACAAACTATGGTCCATGAAGATACAATATGTTCTAGAGGAGCAAGATGTGCTCGAAACTCTGAAGAACATAATGATTGAACCTGAGTTAGGCACTACGGCCCAACACAGAAGAGACAAGGAAGCTTTCGATGCTTGGTCTCGGAAGAACAAAATTGCTCGCATTACGTTGTTGTCAAGTATGGCCGACGACATAATGCGAATCTTCTGAGAATATGACCTAGCTATGGACATATGGTCCAAGCTAGAGGAGAAGTTTGGTGGCACCTCGGTGACCAAACTTCGCTCTTTAACTATAAAATTCGATTCGTACAAAAAACATCCAGATCATTCCATGGGAATGCATCTGCGACACATGGCGAATCTTATTTCAGAGTTAAAGGATGCAGGTCATATGATCACTGACGAGCAACAAATCCAAGCGGTCATACATTCCCTACCAATCGAATGGGACAACATGAAGATGCATCTCACTCATAATGAGAGCATCAAGAACTTCAACGATGTTTCTAAGCACCTCGAGTTAGAGGAAGAGCAGCTTACGGCCTCCAAGCCAAGTACAGAAGTGCACATGGTTGCTAGTTCCTCACACGGGGGAAAGAAATGTAAACATCACTCGAAGTTTGCTCATGACCATAAAAAGCAACCAGTGTCTACCAAGAAACCCAAACAAAAGGTGTTGAGTATTGATTCCCCGGATTTGGTTTTGGATGATGAGCAGACATAAATATAGTGAACTAACTGTTTGTGAGCGCAGTAATGGAGATCGTCGCCAAAAGAATACGTACATCAAAAGCAACGTCTCAAGACTTCTCAATACGCGTGATCATGTGCCTGAAGCTTCGTTGAAGCTCAAGGAGAAATATTGAAGTCAAGAAGAAGGAAGATTGAAGCTTTGAAGACGATTCGTCATGTATTATTTATTGTCTTCTGGCTTCATAGATTAGAATGTTAAGCCTTGAGTAGGACTTACATTATAATCTTCAATTCGCTCATATATTAGAGCTAGGATTATCATAGAAGCCATTAGAATCTTTCCCGAAGCTTATCGCTTCTTCCCTTGGCTTCTAGTGCAACTTAGTTGGTTCAAGAAAAAGTACCAACCGACTAGATGACGATCTAGTCGGTCGGCAACTCTTCATGAACCGACTAGATGTCCTTGCTCATTTCAGCTCTTTCCCTGTTGATCAATTAGTCGGTCAAAGAAGATTCACCGATCGACTAGATGACGATCTAGTCGGTGAGGAATCCTTCTTAGACCGACTAGTTGAGCTTTCCCTGTACAGCCATAGTTACTGTTTATCGTTAGTCGGTCAAAGAACGTTTGTCGACCGACTAGTTGATAAACTAGTCGGTCAACATTTGTTCTTAGACCGACTAGTCCAACTTGAATCCATCCTTTCCTATTTCATCTGTTAGTCGGTCAAAGAACACTCACCGACCGACTAGTTGTGAAACTAGTCGGTTGGCAAGTCTTCTTAGACCGACTAGTTCATATTGCCTGGAACTTTATCTTTTGGCTGTAAGCCTGTTAGTCGGTACATGAAGAATCACCGACCGACTAGTTGTCAATCTAGTCGGTCAGTGAACCTTCTTAGACCGACTAACTGCTTCAGAAATATGACCGTTGGGAATCTTTTGAGCACGATTTTTCTTGCCTCTATAAATACAAACCTGATTCGTTTAAGGCAAGGTTAGAGGTCCATTATCCAAGTTATTTTAGACCTAAGAGAAGAGTTTTCTCAAGCTAATTCAAAGCTCTCTCTTCCTCACAAGAATCTCTCCCTTCACTCTTTGAGCCAAATTCCTCAAGAGAGATTCTCTCCATTGTGAGCATTCCAAGCCAAGGAGCTTGAATCAAGGTCACCATCTCCACCCTAAGCCTCCATTGCTGGTCATCTTCTTGGAGCTAGGGTTTGGTGACATCTTCCTCCTCAAAATCCTTCTTGCCCTAATTTGGTAAGGTTTACTCAAGGCATAGGATTTTGTGGTAAGTTATTTCATTGTTTCAATTACTTTGAGATTTGAATTGTTCTCTCGGTTGTGAGAGAAGTGTGTGATCCCGGGTTGTGGGAGTCACATTTACTTTGTGTATGATTTGGTCTTGTGAAGGTTTTTCACAAGAATTTCATAGTGCAAAATCTTGGGTTAGTGGTTTCTAACTCAAGTATCCGGAGGGGATCCAGGTGGTTGGGACGTAGGATCACCGAGAACAAGTCGGGGAGACTTGGGTGGATCCGAACCCGTTACATGTTTTGTTTGCGTTTGTTAATTCTTGTTGATTGTTGTTTATTCCGCATTGTCGTTTGTTTCTTGCACAATAATTAGGAATAACTATCTTGATTATTTTAAAGTACTATTCACCCCCCTCTAGTACATGTGCAGTAGCTTCGCAGGGCACTACAATTGGTATCAGAACCAGAGTTCAAAGCTACAGGGTCAAAGCTACACAATCTGATACCAACTGCAATTGGTATCAGAGCCAAGGTTAAACCTACTAGTTCAAATCTATGATAAACAACGACTACATCGTCTTCAAGGATCGTCAATGAGCTTCTTCAGTTTTGGAAGGGTAATCCTCAACTAGGCCTCCCTCCTTCAATGGTACCAATTACGGGTACTTGAAATGCCGGATGGAAACTTTCCTCTGGAGTGCTTCATTGTGGAGAGCCACGTTGACGGAGTACGTCGAGCCCGAAAAAGAAGATTTCGCGAAGTGGACTCCCGCGGAGGTCACCGCGGAGGTAAGCAATGCCAAGGTAATGAATGCCTTGCAATGCGCATTGGAGCCCGAGGACTTCAATAAGATATGCACATGTAAGAGTGCATATCAAATATGGAACTCCCTCCTCATCTTGCATGAAGGAAAAAGTAGGGTAAGAGACTCTAAACTTGTTGTTGTAAATAAAGATTTCGAATTATTTCATATGCAACAGGGTGAGAAGATGAAAGAGTATTATGCTCGATTCGTTGACATTACCAACGAATTGGAGGCTCTTGGGAAAACCTACACCCAAAAGGAGAAAGTCTCAAAGATCATCGATGGACTTCCTTCTTGTTGGGAAAAGCGTACCTTCGCCATCGAGGAAGGTAATGATATGAGTAAGTACACTGTCATACAACTAATGGGTACCTTGATGTCTTATGAGGTACGCAAGGACAGTAAGCTCATGATGAAAGAAAAGATGAAGTCGTACTTGAAGCAAGACGAGCCAAAGAAAAAGGCGATTGCGTACAAGGCCGCTCCATCTACCGATGATGAAGAATCGGAAGAAGAATCGGAAGAAGAGTTGGACATGGAAGCTTTGGCCAATTTGGCAAAGAAGTTCGACCGATTATTCCGACAAGGTAAGTTGAAGAGTAAATCAAAATTTATTTCGACTAATGCTTCTACGACTTATCCACCTCAAGGACGTGTGTTATAAATGCAACAAGCCAGGACACATCAAGCCGGATTGTCCTCTAAACAAACACAAGGAGAAGTGGAAGGCTTCCAAGCACGACAAGTCGAGAAGGCACAAGAAAGGACTTGTAGGCACTTTCACCGACTCCGACGAGGACTCCTCAAGTGGAGATTCGGACGATGAAAGAGTGGAGAAAGCACACACGTGCTTCATGGGAAAAGAGGAACGTGATCAAGAGACCTCCTCCGATGAAAGCGGGGATGAAAGCGAGGATGAAGGCGGTGAGGTAACAATGGACGAACTTAGAATAGCTAATGAACAACTTTGGAGTAAGTTTTCTAATTTGGCTACTAGATTTATTAAGACTAAAAATGAGTTAGATAGTCTTAAAATCTCTCCTAAACCTATCATCATCAACAACGACACCGTTGTTGAAGGGTTGAGAAATGAGATTGTAAATCTCAAATCTCAACTTGAGCATGGTCATATCAAGGACTCGGATGAACATGTGATAGCGAATTTGACGTCTCAAAACTCAACTTTGAGTATTGAGAATAAAAATCTCAAATCACGTGTTTGCGCACTCACATCGCAAGTGTCCACCTTGGATGCTTCGATGCATTCTCTCACCGAGAAATATGAGTGCACATTAGGCCAAATTCATGAATTCAATAAAGGTAAGGGCCATTTGGATAATATCCTAAATGACTTACTTCCGGTCAATCACCACATTGGCTTGGGGTGTAAGATGGGAGACTCATCCAAATCGGCCACGACCTTTGTTAGGCCATCTTCCGATGCTTCTACTAGTGGGAGTAAACACTTCATTGGTAGTTCTTCTACCAATGGTGCTTCCGCTAGGTACACACCCCCATTTGGAAAGAAACCCACTTTGGGTGGACCTCCAAAGAAGGGTCATGCTTTCATGTATGCCATGCCACGTAGGAACACACATCCTACTCCACATGTTAGCACATATGATGAATTTTATGCTCCGCATCCACGAGCACGTGCACACCATGTGAGACATACTCATGCACGTGTTCCTCCACATGCATATGTTCATCCTCATGACTATGTGAATGATTATCATCATGCACCTTTGCATCATATGCCATATGCTTATCCACGACATGCATCCCATAGAAATCAACAACGTATGCATATTCCCAATAGGATTAGGACTCCCAAGACATACACTATTTGGGGTCCGAAGAACACAAGCATGTATAATAAGGATATGTATGTGCAATCGTTTATTAATGATATTATCTTAAATGATGATTATGTCGGGAAATCACGGTCCTCCTGGACTTGGTTTTTGAAGGGTTAGTTTCCTTTGACCCTTCATTGCTTGGTACCATAAGTTTATTTTCATTTTATGGGTACCAAAGCAATTATGGTAAGAATTGGTTTATTCTTTTTATTTGCATATTGGTTTTTAATGTGCATGTTTGATAGAAACTTAAATTCATATTGAATTTGAATTTAGTTAGGATATGGGTTACATTAATTTGAATTTAGTTCATTAAATTTGTTGCCTAACCCATAGGATCCAAAAAGATTTTTGGATACCAAAATGATCCTTTCTAGGTTCAATCATGGGATACCAACCCTACCAACTCATTGAGTTGAAAAGTTTTTCATTCAAATGGAGTTGATGGTGCTTAAGTGATGCACCAAAGTAGGGGGAGCTTAATGTTGTAAGTATCTTCGTACATTTGATATACATTTGGTATCCATGTGTGTTGATTGCATACATTGGTAGAATATATACATTGGTATCATTTTGTTTCAATTTGTATGCTAGAATTGTGTATGCCATAAGTTCTATGATGATTGTATTTTTTTGGCATAACAATTTTTGCATGTTACTCTTGGTATCATATTTGCTACATTTGGTTTTCACATTGGATTTTTGTCTCTGATGTTGATTTCGTCGCTCGACGATTAACTTGGTTAAATAGAAATTCTTTCTATAAAAACATAGAATTGTTTTCCATGCACTATTTAACTAAGAATGTTGATATTGGAGAGTATGTTCCATAACTCAATAAGTGAAATTAATTTGAGTTTTGGAGATTTCGATTTTCGCCTATGGTTTGATGATTTCGTATTTCGATTTTCGCCTATGGCTTGATGATTTCGTATTTCGATTTTCACCTATGGCTTGATGATTTCGTATTTCGATTTTCGCCTATGACTTGATGATTTCGTATTTCGATTTTCGCCTATGACTTGATGATTTCGTATTTCGATTTTCGCTTATGGCTTGATGGTTTCGTTTTTCGATTTTCGACTATGGCCAAGTTGGCACGCTTTGATTTTCTTCGGTATTTTACATTTGGTATTTTACTGTGGTGTTGATTCGGGTTCAATATTACATATTTAACCCCCAATTTAGCCCGATTTTGTGCTCATGTGATGCTACATTGTTCTCTAATTCATACGTATTTTGTACACAATTATTTATTAGAGAAAACACCTTATTTGAGCACATAACAGCAATTAACGAAGTATTTCTGCACTTATTATATTTTTCCTAGCTTGGTCTCGATCTCACAATTCCAACGAATATTTATTTGTATTTTTCTGAGACCTGTGCTAATTACTGTGAATTTTTGAATGCAGAAAACTATTTATTGGAAATAAAATAAAGTTGGCATGAATCTTGGCGTACACGTGGCCGCATCCCGACGTATCCCGCTCCATCGGACGGCGCTCAGCGTTCGGGCGACGCGGCTTACTTTCAGCCGCACGATCTTCATCCTATGGCCCACAATGAAGTGGATCTCAGCAGCATCGAACGAAAGCGGGATCAGATCTCGACCGTTCGATTGTGATCGAACGGTCGGCGTTTTTCAAATCATCTCGTAACGGAGCGGAGTTTCTCCGGGCGACGTGGCTTCATCGCCTTCATCCGCGCATTCATCCAACGGTCGAGCGTGAAGCGGAAACGAGCGAAGCGCCGAACTCTCATGTCCACGTGGCAAGATCGTAATCACCCATTCAGAGATCGAACGGCGAAGAAACGACCCCGCATTTGAATTCGAATCGAAGAGAAGATGCTGCTGCAGTGATATTCGAGATGACGTGGCCGCTTATCAGCCTTCAGATGCGCGATCCGACGGTCGTGAAACATTCCGAGTTGGGTTCGGATGCGAACGAAGAAGCGGATCCGATAACGGTGGACACGTGTCAGCGTGTGGGTCGATCCCGCTTGGATCAACGGCCCAGGTTTGCTCCGATCGAGATCAATGGCCTGGATGAGTTCGGGCGCGATATTGGTGCGGGTTTTGAACCCGTTAAGCCCAATAAACCCGCAATCTCTTTATTTAAGCGTATTCTATGGTTTTTGGGTGTATTATTGGCGTATTGGAGCAGCTAGGAGCCGTATCTTCTTCCGGAAAAATTCTGTAAAATTCCAGAGGCTTTTATTATTATTTCCAGAGAGTTTGAAGTCAAAACTTGGAGATTTGGTGATATTTCCTTTAACTCAAACCCCGTATTTTGGTGTTTTCTAGCGTATTTTGCTATAAACTTGATGTATTTTGCTATGGAAGTTGTTTATTTTTGCATGATGTGTAGCTAAATCTCTGTTGTGCATGATATGGAGTAGTTAGGGGATGTGATTCGTGTTATTTAGGTTGAATATTATTGTTCTTCATCGTAAAAATCGCTAAAATTGTATGTTATTGCTATTTAATCCTCTTTTCGTCTTCCAAAAGAAGCGAATACGTTGATGATCACCCCACAAGGGTGAGATTTGATCTCTCCAAAAGAGAGCTTCATACCATATTTGTAGAACTATAGTTTTAGCGACGTTTTTATTCATATCGTGCTTGAACCCCCAAAAGGGTATTTTTCGACAAATCGCTCCCAAAAGGAGGATTTGTTGAGTTATATTTAATCAACCAAAATACACGAATCGTTGATCCTAACGTGCCCATATCATGTGCATGTTTCTCATATATTTTCATACACGACTCTTTCGTTGTTCGCTTTGATTACGTATTCACGACACACTTTCACACCATCATCACTTTCATTATTAAAGTGTTTAGTTTCTCTACGTAGACTTTCTATTTGATTTAAGCTTGTGGTTTCAACAGATTTCTCCCGAGGATTCGACATCTGGACTCCCAGATTTTACTACTTGAACGGACTCTTGCGCTTGAGAGAAGCACCTTTCGGAGCCCACCAAGTTTTTGGCGCTGTTGCCGGGGAGAACGGTTTGTTACTACGGTTTATTTCATTCAGAAGACCTTCGGTGAGATCTTTCCACTTTATTGTATATAAACTTTTGTTTGCTCTCATATAAAGAAAAAAAAATTTGTGCTAGTTTATGTGGCATAGGACTCCTAGGACACATAGGTTGACTCGACGTTTTGATATGGCTAATAATAATATGGATGAAAATTTTAGCAACAATAACGAGAATAATGTGCAACCTGGAGTGCCTAGGACTTTAAAAGATTTACTCAGACCCACTAGGACTAGCACTGCTTCATGCTTTGTTTTACCTGCCGATGCAAATTCTTTCAATTTTAAACCTGGGGTGATCCAACTCTTACCCACCTTTCATGGGTTAGACAAGGAAAAACACATATCTTCATATTAAAGGATTTGAGGAGGTTTGCTTGACATGCTTTGATGGAAAACTAGCGAGGACACGATATATCTTAAACTGTTCCCATTTTCATTAAAAGACAAAGCTAAAAATTGGTTGAATGCATTGCCATCACGCTCTATTACTACATGGATTGATTTGCAGGCTGAATTTCTAAAGAAGTTTTTTCCTATTCACAGGACACAGGGACTGAAGCGGCAGATTATGAACTTTGTCCAGAAAAGCGAAGAAACATTCTACCAGGCATTTGAAAGGTTCAATGAGTTGCTGCTCGCATGTCCGCACAATGGCTTCGACAAAAGCAGGATTATTGGCTTCTTCTACGATGGACTGCAGCCGCAAATGAAGCAATTTGTAGAGATGATGTGCAATGGAGGATTCTTTGATAAAGAGCCAGACGAAGCTTGGACGTACCTGGAGGAGATAGCAGAAAATGCGCAGACATGGGACACTACTTCAGACTACGAGAGAGGAGGCCATTCTGCACCATCCCAGCCCACACGAGGAGTGGTTTATAATTTGAAGTAAGAGGATGCGTTGGAGGCAAAGATGGAGGCTATGATCTCAAACAAGCTTCATGCAATGAATTTGAAAGAGGCCAAGGCAGTTGAGATAGAGCAGATTTGCGCACTTTGCGACGTTGGTGGCCACGACACTAGTGCTTGTCCTACACTTCCAGCTTTGAAGAGCCTGCTAGGCAATCCAACGGGGGTGAATCAAGTGTCATCAAACTACCAGAACTTCAATTCCAACAATAAGGGGTGGCGCAACAATCCTAATCTAAACTGGGGCCCCAATCTGCAATCTCAGCAGCAAGCACCACCGCCGTTCAGACAGAATCAATATAACAACAATTATCAAGGTGGGAACCAGAGGAGGGACCATGAGCCGATGCAACAACAGCAGATGCAACCATTTGGCGATGCACTTCAGCAGCTCATTCAGTTGCAACAAGCTCAGATGCAGCAGCAGCAGGCTCAATTTCAGGCTCAGCAGACTCAGAATCAGCAGATGAGCGAGAGCTTGGCGAGGCTTACAGCGACATTTGAGAAAGGTAAGCTTCCATCTCAGTCAATTCCAAATCCTAATATGGGCTCATCTTCTTCTGCAGGTAACAATATGAAGCCATGCCAAGCTGTATCCACTTTGAGGAGTGGAAAAGAGATTCAGAAGCCTGATCCACCGAGCAGACAAGCTGAGCAGGAAGAGGGAATTCAGATCCAAGAAGAGGGAATTAAAGAACAAGAGGAGGTGCAGGAAGAGAGCACAGACGTGGGTGTGAGCAAAAGCGTCATTAAAGAGAAGGAACCCGCAGCATATGTACCTGCAGCACCCTACCCTCATCGGCTACTTCAGAAAAGCAAAGATAAGTATCAAACTGAGATTCGAGAAATTTTTCAGAAGTGCCAGATCAATATTCCATTGCTTGATGCTATTAATCAAATACCTGCCTATGCTAAATTTCTAAAAGATTTGTGCACTGTTAAAAGAAAATTAAATGTGAAAAAGAAAGCATTCTTGACTGAACAGGTTAGCTCTATTGTGCAACAAAATACACCACCTAAATTTAGAGACCCTGGATCACCCACCATCACTTGCACCATTGGCACTAAAAAGATTGGAAATGCTTTATTGGATTTAGGTTTTAGTGTCAATATATTGCCATATCATATATTGCCATATCCTATTTTGTGCAGCTTGGGTTAGGACAGCTAAAGCCTACATCTGTTATATTGCAACTAGCTGATAGATCTATTAAAGTTCCAAAGGGATGCATTGAGGGATGTCCTCGTTCAGGTGGACAAATTTTACTACCCCGCGGACTTTATAGTTCTAGACATCCAAGGACCCCAAACTGCCAATGCTACTCCCATCATTCTAGGTAGACCATTCCTAGCGACATGCAATGCTTTAATAAATTGTAGGGATGGTCAACTGAAAATTACGTTTGGCAACATGACTTTGGACTTGAATATTTTTAATACTTGCAAGTTGCCACATGTGGATGATGAGATTGAGAGGGTGCATATGATTGATTCGTTGGTGGATGATTATATTTGTTCTGAATTTTGTGATGATGCTTCTATTGTTGAGACTTTTATTGGTGATTCTGATGACATATCTTTTGTGCAGGAGAACGTGAAGGAGCTTAACGCGGTATGGGAGCCAAGGTTCGAGGGCTTTGCCACCTAATGCATCAATTCAAATTTCATCTGAGGTGGAGGATCCAAAGCCCCGAATGAAGCCACTTCCTGAATATCTCAAGTATGCTTTTCTTGGAGATGAAAACAGCTTCCCTGTGGTAATATCTTCTAAACTTACTCTAGAACAGGAAAGCTCTTTACTTGATGTGCTGAGGAAACATAGAGGTGCTAGTGGGTTGGTCCATTGCTGACATAAAAGGTATAAGCCCTATTGTATGCATGCATCACATTTATTTAGAGGATGACGCCAAACCCACTAGAGAAATGCAACGTAGGCTAAATCCAACATTAAAAGAAGTGGTGAAAGGCGAGGTACTAAAATTATTAGATGCAGGCATTATTTATCCTATTTCTGACAGCAAGTGGGTTAGCCCTACACAGGTTGTTCCTAAAAAGTCTGGCCTCACCGTGGGTTAAAATTGAGAATAATGAGCTTATCCCAGTTAGAGCCACCACAGGTTGAAGGATGTGCATAGACTATAGGAAGTTGAACTCCCGAACTAGAAAAGATCATTTCCCTCTTCCATTTCTTGACCAAATTTTAGAGAAGGGTAGCTGGACATGAGTACTATTGCTTTCTAGACGGTTATTCAGGTTATTACCAGATTGAGATTGCACCTGAGGACCAGGAAAAGACCACTTTTACCTGTCCCTATGGTACTTTTGCATTTAAAAGAATGCCATTTGGTTTATGTAATGCTCCAGCTACTTTTCAGCGATGCATGCTCAGTAATTTTGATGATATGGTTGAGAAAATTGTTGAGGTATTTATGGATGATTTTTCAGTATATGGTAGCTCTTTTCATGATTGTTTAGCTAACTTGGCTCTTATTCTTGACAGGTGCATTGAAAAGAACCTCCTATTGAATTGGGAGAAGTGTCATTTTATGACCACAGAGGGACTTGTCCTAGGTCACCTGGTTTCTAAAGATGGTATACAGGTAGACAGAGCCAAGGTAGCAGTAATTGAGAAGCTACCAAGTCCTAAATGCGTGAAGGACATCAGATCATTTTTGGGACATGCAGGATTTTATAGGCGGTTCATCAAAGATTTTAGCGCAATATCTCGCCCTCTTTGCAACTTACTTACTTTAAATGTGGATTTTATTTGGACACCTGAGTGTCAAATTTCTTTTGAAACTTTAAAGAAGTTGCTGATTTCTGCTCCCCATTTTACAGGTGCCAGACTGGTCCCTACCATTTGAAATAATGTGTGACGCAAGCAATTACGCAGTTGGTGCAGTCCTAGGCCAAAGAAAAGACAAAGTTCAAGTAGTGATTTACTACGCTAGAAAGACACTAAATGATGCTCAGAGGAATTATACAACCACAGAGAAGGAGTTGCTGGCTGTAGTATTCGCGTTGGAAAAATTTAGGTGCTATATTTTGGGATCACCAATTTTGATATATACTGATCACTCTGCTTTAAAATATTTATTGTCTAAAAAAAGATGCTAAGCCTCGATTGATACGATGGATTTTATTGTTGCAGGAGTTCAATGTCACAATCAAGGACAAGAAAGGCGTGGAGAATCTAGTAGCTGACCACTTATCACGATTGACAGTAGGCCTTGATTCAGCAGATGTGCCTTTGAAGGACTCCTTTTTGACGAGCATCTTTTTAGTGTTTCCACCTCTCCATGGTATGCTGATATAGTTAATTATCTGGTAACTGGTAAGACTCCTGACACTTGGTCTCTTCAAGACTTTAAAAGGTTCAAGTACGAGGTAAAATATTTCTTCTTTGATGATTCGTACTTATATAAATATTGTAGTGACCAAATTGTTAGGAGATGCATTCCTGATCATGAAATAACCAGTGTGATACAATTTTGCCATGATGGAGTATGTGGTGGACACTTTTCAGCGAATAAAACTGTGGCAAAAATCTCGCAATGTGGCTTTTATTGGCCAACTATGTTTAAAGATACATTTCATTATTGCAAGACTTGTGCTGCATGCCAACAATTAGGGGGTATTACTAAACGTAACATGATGCCTTTAAACCCCATTTTGGAAATTGAAATATTTGATTGTTGGGGCATAGACTTCATGGGACCTTTCCCACCTTCATTTGGATATGCTTATATTTTGGTTTGTATTGATTATGTTTCTAAATGGGTGGAAGCTATTCCTTGCAGGTCGAACGACACTTCCGTTGTGCTTAAGTTCCTCAAAGAGAACATTTTCTCTAGGTTTGGAGTGCCAAAGGCCTTGATTAGTGATGGAGGGTCTCATTTTTGCAACCGCATGTTCGCTACTTTAATGAAGAGGTTTGGGGTCACACATAAAGTTTCTACGCCATATCACCCCCAAACCAATGGTCAAGCAGAGTTGGCAAATAGAGAGATCAAAGGAATTCTACAGAAACGGTGAATCCATCAAGAAAAGATTGGAGTTTGCGCTTACCTGAAGCGTTGTGGGCCTACAGGACGGCCTACAAAACAATTTTGGGGATGTCACCTTACCGTCTTGTTTTTGGGAAGTCTTGTCACTTACCTGTTGAGATAGAGCATAGATCTTATTGGGCTATAAAGAAAATGAATTTTGATACTGATGTCTCTTTTTCTTCTCGCAGGTTACAATTGTTGGAGCTGGAGGAGTTGAGGAGAAATGCGTACGACAACGCTAAAATATCAAAAGAGAGGATGAAATCCGTCCACGACATGATGATCTTGAGGAGGGAGTTCACCCCAGGCCAAAAAGTACTCCTATACAATTCCAGGCTACACATCTTTCCTGGGAAGCTTCGCTCTAGGTGGTATGGACCTTTCATAGTCAAAGAAGTATTCCCACATGGCGATGTGCTCTTACTTAATGAAAAAGACGGAAGTGAGTTCAAGGTGAATGGCCAACGATTGAAGCATTTTCACGAGCCTTGGACCAAGGAAGCGAGCACCATGGATCTCACAGACCCACCTTCGGGTGGGAACTAATCAGGTGTGTTCTTTCCATGATTCCCTCTTCCTAACATTGAGGACAATGTCTATTTTTAGTTGGGGGGGAGGAAAATAACTTTTAGGATTTTTATTTTATTTTCTTTTTCTTTTTCTTTTTTGGTTTTCCCGTTTTAGTTCCCTTTTTGCATTGAAAAAACTTTGAGTTAAAAAAAATATCACCAAAATCTATTTTACCTAGAAATGAATCTCATGTGATGAGATTTTTCGTTACTTACTCACCACCGTACACATATGATTTATTTTTCCCCCACCACTATTGTTCAACATTTCAGTCTCATTTTACATGAATTTGAGTGCTTGTGGTGAATTTCTTTTTATACATCTCAATGGCAAGATTAATCGATGACTTAATGAATCTAGAAATTATGGATTAGCAAGTGGTATGCTTTCATTGGAACACACCAAAGTTCATGCACCAATAATTCATAAATTAACTGGAGCATTGTTCTTTATCTCGTATTCATTGCCATTTGCATGCTTGGTGTGATTTTGGGTAGAAAAACGTACCACGTCATTTGAAATGATTAGGATACCCATTCTTATGAAAAATTAAAGAAGAGGAAGTTATCTTGCCACGTTGTTTATGCACACACAAAAGAAGAAAAAATGAGATGAATGAGGAAGAAAAAATGAATAAATGTGCTATTAAAGAAATAACTTGGTTGGCTCGAGTAGTACAGTCCGAGGGGTCCTTCTTGGCCTAATGCCCTATTATCGTCTGATTTGGGAGCCATTGACCGGAACCTCAATTATTTGATGGAGCGATCCAAGTTATATACTTTTCCGCGAATGTTGCTTGATGCGCGTTACACGGAACTATGTAAAAAAGCGAAAGAAAATAGAGAATAAGTGTGCATGATTAGCGAGGCAAGAGAACTTCCAAAGCTTAAAGAAAACACAAGTGTGGTGTGAGTCCCTATGAATAGAGATTGACGTGTGTACGCTTTAATACCATTTTATTTTTAATGCTTGCTTTGCATGAAAAATTCACGCTCCAAGTTAAAATATGTGATTGAACGGTGTGTACCATTGCTTTAGTATATTATGAGCCATGAATTAATTGATAGTGAATTTGAGTCTATTTTATAACCATTTGAGATGCTTGACATTCATTTTTGAAAACCCACAAGTACCATTACTTGATGAGCTTGAAATTTTGATATTAGTGTGCGGTTATCTCTTTTGTCATAGTAGTATGATGGTGAGTAATTTGAGATCTGATAAGGTGATCTAGGCGTATTTTTAATCGCTCTTTTTGCTAGAGACTAGCAAATCGCTAGTTGGGGGGTGTGATTCGGGTTCAATATTACATATTTAGCCCCCCCATTTAGCCCTATTTTGTCCTCATGTGATGCTACATTGTTCTCTAATTCAAACGTATTTTGTACACAATTATTTATTAGAGAAAACACCTTATTTGAGCACATAACAGCAATTAACGAAGTATTTCTGCACTTATTATATTTTTCCTAGCTTGGTCTCGATCTCACGATTCCAACGAATATTTATTTGTATTTTTCTGAGACCTGTGCTAATTACTGTGAATTTTTGAATGCAAAATACCATTTATTGGAAATAAAATAAAGTTGGCACGAATCTTGGCGTACACGTGGCCGCATCCCGACGTATCCCGCTACATCGGACGGCGCTCAACGTTCGGTCGGGCGACGCGGCTTACTTTCAGCCGCACGATCTTCATCCTACGGCCCACAATGAAGTGGATCTCAGCAGCATCGAACGAAAGCGGGATCAGATCTCGACCGTTCGATTGCGATCGAACGGTCGGCGTTTTTCAAATCATCTTGCAACGGATCGGAGTTTCTCCAGGCGATGTGGCTTCATCTCCTTCGTCTGCGCATTCATCCAACGGTCGAGCGTGAAGCGGAAACGAGCGAAGCGCCGAACTCTCCTGTCCACGTGGCAAGATCGTAATCACCCATTCAGAGATCGAACGGCGAAGAAACGACCCCGCATTTTAATTCGAATCGAAGCGAAGATGCCGCTGCAGTGATATTCGAGATGACGTGGCCGCTTATCAGCCTTCAGATGCACGATCCGACGGCCGTGAAACATTCCGAGTTAGGTTCGGATGCGAACGAAGAAGCGGATCCGATAACGGTGGACACGTGTCAGCGTGTGGGTCGATCCCGCTTGGATCAACGGCCCAGGTTTGCTCCGATCGAGATCAATGGCCTGGATGAGTTCGGGCGCGATATTGGTGCGGGTTTTGAACCCGTTAAGCCCAATAAACCCGCAATCTCTTTATTTAAGCGTATTCTAGGGTTTTGGGCGTATTATTGGCGTATTGGAGCAGCTAGGAGCCGTATCTTCTTCCTGAAAAATTCTGTAAAATTCCAGAGGCTTTTATTATTGTTTCCAGAGAGTTTGAAGTCGAAACTTGGAGACTTGGTGATATTTCCTTTAACTCAAACCCCGTATTTTGGTGTTTTCTAGCGTATTTTGCTATAAACTTGATGTATTTTGCTATGGAAGTTGTTTATTTTTGCATGATGTGTAGCTAAATCTCTGTTGTGCATGATATGGAGTAGTTAGGGGATGTGATTTGTGTTATTTATGTTGAATATTGTTGTTCTTCATCGTAAAAGTCGCTAAAATTGTATGTTTTTGCTATTTAATCCTCTTTTCGTCTTCCAAAAGAAGCGAATACGTTGATGATCACCCCCACAAGGGTGAGATTTGATCTCTCCAAAAGAGAGCTTCATACCATATTCGTAGAACTATAGTTTTAGCGACGTTTTTATTCATATCGTGCTTGAACCCCCAAAAGGGTATTTTTCGACAAATCGCTCCCAAAAGGAGGATTTGTTGAGTTATATTTAATCAACCAAAATACACGAATCGCTGATCCTAACGAGCCCATATCATGTGCATGTTTCTCATATATTTTCATACACGACTCTTTCGTTGTTCGCTTTGATTACGTATTCACGACACACTTTCACACCATCATCACTTTCATTATAAAAGTGTTTAGTTTCTCTACGTAGACTTTCTATTTGATTTAAGCTTGTGGTTTCAACAGATTTCTCCCGAGGATTCGACATCTGGACTCCCAGATTTTACTACTTGAACAGACTCTTGCGCTTGAGATAAGCACCTTTCGGAGCCCACCAGGTGTCATTTGGACCGTGGTCGTATTCTTAGACTCTCATGCTTTAATTTCTTAGCCATTGAAATCTTGTCGTTGATCTCCTCCCGCTCTTTTTGCTAATGCCAAAGGGGGAGAGAATTAATAATGACAATGTGCTGATTGATAATTCAAAGCAATTTACCATGAATCTAAGTTGATATGTTAGATTCAGGGGGAGTTAAGATATAAAATGGATTTAGAATCCTAAATTGCAATAATAGGATTCATATTTTATATTTCCCTCGTCTGCTTGATGCGTATGAATATTATTGAATACGGAACTAACGTGTCTTCAATACATGGGGAGTAAGTAAATTTCATTTGAATCATTATTATTGATTATTATTTATGTTGGTTTGTCATCACCAAAAAGGGGGAGAATGTTGAGTATTGATTCCCCGGATTTGGTTTTGGATGATGAGCAAACATAAATATAGTGAACTAACTGTTTATGAGTGCAGTTATGGAGATCGTCGCCAAAAGAATACGTACATCAAAAGCGACGTCTCAAGACTTCTCAATACGCGTGATCGTGTGCCTGAAGCTTCGTTGAAGCTCAAGGAGCAATATTGAAGTCAAGAAGAATGAAGATTGAAGCTTTGAAGACGGTTCGTCATGTATGATTTATTGTCTTCTAGCTTCATAGATTAGAATGTTAAGCCTTGAGTAGGACTTACATTATAATCTTCAATTTGCTCATATCTTAGAGCTAGGATTATCATAGAAGCCATTAGAATCTTTCCCAAAGCTTATCGCTTCTTCCCTCGGCTTCTAGTGCATCTTAGTTGGTTCAAGAAGAAGTACCAACCGACTAGATGACGATCTAGTCGGTCGGTAACTCTTCATGAACCGACTAGATGTCCTTGCTCATTTCAGCTCTTTCCCCGTTGATCAATTAGTCGGTCAAAGAAGAGTCACCGACCGACTAGATGACGATCTAGTCGGTTAGGAATCCTTCTTAGACCGACTAGTTGAGCTTTCCCTGTACAGCCATAGTTACTGTTTATCGTTAGTCGGTCAAAGAACGTTTGTCGATCGACTAGTTGATAAACTAGTCGGTCAGCATTTGTTCTTAGACCGACTAGTCCAACTTGAATCCAGCCTTTCCTATTTCATCTGTTAGTCGGTCAAAGAACACTCACCGACCGACTAGTTGTGAAACTAGTCGGTTGGCAAGTCTTCTTAGACCGACTAGTTCATATTGACTGGAACTTTATCTTTTGGCTGTAAGCCTGTTAGTCGGTTCATGAAGAATCACCGACCGACTAGTTGTCAATCTAGTCGGTCAGTGATCTTTCTTAGACCGACTAACTGCTTCAGAAATATGACCGTTGGGAATCTTTTGAGCACGATTTTTCTTGCCTCTATAAATACAAACCTGATTCGTTTGAGGCAAGGTTAGAGATCCATTATGCAAGTTATTTCAGACCTAAGAGAAGAGTTTTCTCAAGCTAATTCAAAGCTCTCTCTTCCTCACAAGAATCTCTCCCTTTACTCTTTGAGCCAAATTCCTCAAGAGAGATTCTCTCTATTGTGAGCATTCCAAGCCAAGGAGCTTGAATCAAGGTCACCTTCTCCACCCTAGGCCTCCATTGCTGGTCATCTTCTTGGAGCTAGGGTTTGGCGACATCTTCCTCCTCAAAATCCTTCTTGCCCTAATTTGGTAAGATTTACTCAAGGCATAGGATTTTGTGGTAAGTTATTTCATTGTTTCAATTACTTTGATATTTGAATTGTTCTCTCGGTTGTGAGAGAAGTGTGTGATCCCGGGTTGTGGGAGTCACATTTACTTTGTGTATGATTTGGTCTTGTGAAGGTTTTTCACAAGAATTTCATAGTGCAAAATCTTGGGTTAGTGGTTTCTAACTCAAGTATCCGGAGGGGATCCGGGTGGTTGGGACATAGGATCACCCGGATCCCCGGGAACAAGTCGGGGAGACTTGGGTGGATCCGAACCCGTTACATGCTTTGTTTGCGTTTGTTAATTCTTGTTGATTGTTGTTTATTCTACATTGTCGTTTGTTTCTTGCACAATAATTAGGAATAACTATCTTGATTATTTTAAATTACTATTCACCCCCCCTCTAGTACATGTGCCGTAGCTTCGCAGGGCACTACAAAAGGGTGGAACAAGAAATGGCACAAGAAGAAGGACTTGAAGAAGATCATGTGCTTCAAGTGCAACAAGTTAGGTCACTTTGCCCATTCATGTGCGGATGGAGGTGACAAGGTAACTTGTAATAATACTAGTTACATATGTGTTTCTAGTTCAATATTTCTTGTAGAATCTAATCCCTTTTGGATAATTGATTCAGGTGCCACCGACCACATAGCAAGGGACAGACGGTCCTTCGTGGAGTATCACCGGATACCCCAAGGAACGAAGTGGATATATGTAGGACACAACACACATGTTGAAGTGAAAGGCGTTGGGACATGCAAGCTCGTCTTGGACAACAGCCGCACTATCTTACTTTATGATGTTCTCTTCGCTCCGGATATTCGAAGGAATATCATATCTGTGGTCATATTAATGGGTCTTGGTTATAGTTGGTTCTTTCATAATTGTAAAGTGGATCTGTCTTGTAATAATTCTTTAATTGGTTCTGGGTATGTTTTTAAAGGATTCATTGTATTGAATATGATGTACGATTCCTCAAATTTTAATGAAAATTTCCTTGTTACAAATTCTTCAATTTATGAGTTAGATGTAATTTGTTGGCACGCAAGGCTTGGTCACATTGGACCAACACGTATGGATAGACTTGCCAAACGTAGCCTTCTATCCAATGTTTCAAAGGTCGAAATGTCAACTTGCGAACATTGCCTTGTAGGGAAATCTTGTCGCAAGCCATTTGGAACCGGCACAAGGGCCGAGGTTCCATTACAGCTCATCCATTCGGACATATGTGGTCCGATGAATGTCAAGACAAGACGCGGGAAGTCCTACTTCATCACTTTTATTGATGACTTCACCCGATTCGGACATATCTATTTGATATCCCACAAAAGTGAAGCATTAACCTGCTTTAAAAACTATATGAGTTTAGTGGAAAATCAACTAGATCGCAAGATTAAGGTCTTGCAAACCGATAGAGGCGGTGAATATCAATCAGCAAGTTTTAAGGAACTTTGTGATGAAAAGGGCATAGTTCATCAAATAACTATGCCTTATACTCCGCAACAAAATGGTGTTGCTGAAAGGAGGAATAGGACTTTAATGGAAATGGTCTGTTCAATGATGGTGCAAGCTAACATGCATATCACTTTTTGGGGTGATGCATTATTGACGGCTGCTTTCATCTTAAACCGCGTACCCTCGAAATCAGTTAGCTCCACTCCTTATGAGTTGTGAAACCAAAGGTCTCCTGACTTAAGCATTTTAAAACCTTGGGGGTGTGCATCCTATGCACATATTTCCTCCCATACGTATGGAAAACTTGGGCCAAGAGGGAGGAAATGTATCTTTATACGATACGCAGAAAACTCCAAAGGTTATGTTTTCATTGGTCAGGAAGACAATGGAGGACTAATTGAATTTGAGTCGAGGGATGTTACTTTCTTGGAAAATGAGTTTCCAAGACAGGGCGAGATAAGTCAGGACTTATCTCTATTTGAGATTTATGATCAAGAAGGATTACCTCATTCGAGTGGGAGAATTCTTGGTGAAGACGAAAATACATTTCCACCTTCACCAATGGATGATACGAATGATGCGAATCCTATTCCATATAGGAATAATGATCCAAGTGGGAGCAATTCTAATCACATTCCAAGTGGGAGTAATATTAGAATTGATCCAACTTCGAGTCAACAAGGACTTGAAGAATCTCAAATGTGACGTAGTAGTCGTATAAGGTTAGCTCCTCTAAGATTTGAGGATGAATTCCCACAAACCTTTGTGACTTTACTACAAGAAGATGACCAGCCTGCTACTTTCAAACATGCCGTATCATGCCCTGCAAAAGACAAATGGATGGAAGCGATGAAGGAGGAATTAGAATCCATGAAAATTAACCGAGTCTGGAACTTGGTTGACTTACCCAGAGGACGTAGAGCTATTGGAAACAAATGGGTTCTTAAGATCAAGCATAAGGCTGATGGTTCTATAGACAGATATAAAGCTCGCCTTGTCGCGAAAGGTTTTACGCAACAGGAAGGGATAGACTACGAAGAGACCTTCTCACATGTTGTTCGTTTTACCTCGATTTGCTTGATTCTGGCTTTGGTAGCTTGCTTAGACCTCGAATTACATCAAATGGATGTAAAGACTGCCTTTCTCAATGGAGAATTAGACAAGGAGATCTATATGGAACAACCAACAGGGTTTGTAAAAGAAGGAAACGAACATAAGGTTTGTAAACTTCGTAAGTCCATATATGGTCTTAAACAATCCTCGAGGCAATGGTATATACGATTTCAAGAAGTTGTCTTATCAAATGGTTTTACCATGCTTGATGAAGATAACTGTGTATATATCAAGAGGATCAAAAGTAAGTATGTTATTATGTCTCTATATGTAGATGACATTTTAATATCCGGAAATGGCAAGGGCTTTGTGATGGATATCAAGGCTTGGCTTTCATCAGTATTTGAGATGAAAGACATGGAAGAAGCCGCATATATCCTTGGAGTTAAAATTTCAAGGAATCGTTCGAAGAAACTTCTTTCTCTTTCACAAGAGACTTATATAAAGAAGGTTCTAGAACGTTTTAATATGCAGGACTGTAAGTCCATTGATACTCCTATAAGCAAATGCGATAATTTATGTCTGAAAATGTGTCTAAAGAACCAAAAAGAAAAGGAAATTATGGAAAAAATTCCATATTCCAGTGCAGTTGGTAGTCTTATGTACGCTATGATGTGTACAAGACCGGACATCTGTTTTGCCGTTGGAATGGTAAGTCGTTACCAATCCAATCCAGGGCAAGTACACTGGAAAGCGGTTAAGAGGATAATGCGGTATCTTAAAGGGACTGCGGACTATGCTTTTATGCTAACAATGAGATGCCTTGAGGCTCAAAGGCTACACTGATGCTGATTGGGCGGGTGATCTCGATGAGCGACGATCGAACTCAGGACATGTTTTTCTACTCGGATCTGGTGCAATATCCTGGAGTAGCAAGAAGCAATCCTGCATCGCACTTTCAACTATGGAAGCCGAATTTGTAGCATTTAGCATGGCGGTCCAAGAAGCTATTTGGCTTAGGAGGTTCTTAGACAAGCTAATTGATGCAAGTGAATCAGGTGTTGTACCAATATACAGTGACAATCAAGCATCTATAGCCTATGTCAAGATCCAAAATTCCATTGTAAGACCAAACACATTGATATCCGCTACAAGTTTGCAAAAGACTATGATAAGAACAAGAAAGTAGACATTAGGTACATATCTACGCATGAGATGATAGCGGATCCGCTTACGAAGGCGATCCCCAGAGATGTGTTTTACAAACACTTATCATCTCAAGGATTGCGTAAGAGCTGAGTTGTATCAATGTATATTCCCATGTCTATGAAAGATCAAATTTAATAAAAGAATAAGTTCTTTTCGACATTGCATATAAGTTTCTTGAAAATGTTTGTGTACATTTCTTTTAATCTCAGCTATATTTTCTAGTATGTCGGACAGATTGAGGTTGGCTCTCTCACATGAGCAACCGCCTTTATTCTATCAGACGGATAAGATAAAGATGAGACCTGTTTAAAGTCAAAATCATCAGACGGATGATTTAGAGTCATGACTTAAACAAAATGGTCGTATGAAAGATCTGCATCATATGGATGCTTACAAAAGATCTAAGAGGATTTTTGAAACCTTATCTGTCTTATGCGGGATGTGGGTCCAGGAAATTAATGAGTAATAAAAGGTACTCAAAGTCAGACATTGTGGTGTCTGATCATCATCCTTACAACATCATTAAGACATACGCTCCCTGGGAAAGGAGTGATGTTGTAATACGTATTCATACTACGTATGCATTTGACCATTGGGTTAGAATAGTAATTGTGTTTACTATTATGTGAGACCCAAAGACCACATGGGTCTTAACTTCTTACCCTTATGGACTCTAATTGGTTCCTTTAGATTTGACTAGGTGATCGCTGTCTTAGCATGTTGCTTATGGACTATGGTCAATTCGGTCCGGCGGGGCATGTTAGAAAAGCGAGTCAAGTCAAGATCGAAAAGATCGCAAGAATATGAAGATTAATTTTATATTCACATTTGGACTTTAGAGATTCAAAGCTGGCCAGCCTATTGTAATCCAGATGGGATTCAATTGTTGAATATAAAGTAAAAGAAATGTGAAGAAATAATCTAGGGTAAAACATGCGTTGATCTACTCAACTTTGCACCCCAAGGAGTGTTGTGTATCTCTAACAAGTACACAACAGCGGACTCTATGCGCATGACGGTCACACGGTCTATTTCTCAGTATGATAAACAGAAGAACTAAAGGAAAAGATGTTTCCTTACAATCCCCTCAAGTGTGAGTGGGAGATGTTGGATATGGACGACATGTATACACCCATGAGGGGATGTATGAGGGTCTATGGACCTCAGATGTCGCGTACATGAAAGCATGTGCGAAGGGAACCTTTTCATGTGTGAAAAGGACCACTCGATAAGTGGAAAAAGTCACTTTATAAGTGCATAAAGGCACTTGATAAGTGCATAAAGAAGAGGATAAGGAATAGTGCTAATATAGGCTAATAAGCTTATAAGTAGTTATTTCCTACAATAACTACCCCCTTGGCCTATAAATAGAACCCAAGGGTAAGGCTTTTAAGGCTAATCCTTCATTCCATAAGTTTGCATAAGGCAACTTATTTTTCCTCTTCTCCCTTCCATTAAGTTCTTCTTCCTAATAGAGATTTAGACGGTGGAACACTGCTTTGATCCTCTGTGACAAAGTACCGACTGTTGTGGCGAATCCAAGGGCAAAGTTTAGAGACTATAGCGAAGCGTACGCTAACGTAAGTCTCTTCTCTCTTTCGATCCTCTATCATCTTATGATGGGATCCAACAGATGGTACCTGCAGCAGACAAAAGACTCATAATAAAATTGACAAGCTCACAATCTTCTGGATCACTTGCCTCGATAGCTAATGAGCCAGAAGATCGAGCTGTGTCCAATAAGCTCTCTAAAGCTGCTGCATATCTCAATTCCTCGAAGGTTGTCAGATGCATCCTCTGCAAGAATTCCAATGAGGATCCCTGTAATCCTCTAGTAAAGAGAGGAAGTAGCTGGAAACTATCCCACACATAGTCTGAATCCATTTGGAACATTCCTAACGCTTCGTCGAACCTATAAAAGGCTTCCTTGAAAGATTCTCCATCAGCTTGATTGAATGTAGCAGCGAGATATATGAAGGATTGTATAGATCCCGATCGCATCATCTTTGAAAGCACCATCGATGCATCAACTGTACCTGATCAAGTAAAGTAAACAACCTGGAAAATACGTCAGTGGCACAAAGAGAGATAAAGATAATAATAATAATAGCAAGTGGTGAGGAAAATCTCTCTCTGTTTTTTTTTGGTTTTTGGTTTGGTTTTTTTGTTTTTTAACGCAATCTAATCAACCTAATTGTGGTAAATAGATAATATGGCGGAACGCCTCCCCGGCAACGGTGCTATAAACTTGATCGTCCTGGAACTAACTTCGAAACGATGTCGTTTACCGCAAGCGCACGGTATAGTGGCAAGCGGGTATCGAACACGGGGAAACGGTGCTATACTACCTATCTACTCCTAGGTTGAGTTAGACTTGCGGATTTGTTGGTGGATATGGAGTATGGAGGGTCGTAATGGTGATGGGTGCGAAGAATGTGTCACTCAACGTCGCAAACAAGGATTCCACACAAAGAAAGAAAGAAATAAAATATAAAAGATTAGGGCTTTAAGACTCACCACTAGGACCGTCGGATGTCGACGCTAGGTTAGGATTCTTCATTGGGTTTATGGGGATGGTCTCTCAGCTCATACCACTCTCATGGGTTAGAGCTTCGAGGTACTTCGGTGGCTCTCATTGACGCGATGGCGGTAGCCGTCAATGTAGTGATATAGTTCATCGGTGGATCCCCTCAAGGCACGAGTCGGGCATGGTCACAAGACTTGGTTGAATCCATTAACTCCCTAATTAAAATCGTATTATACTCTTTAAGCCAATCGATTCCACCTACCGTGGGCACGATCTCAGTACGAGTTCTCCTAGGGATTTTTCTAGATCAACCAAAATACAACCCCTTCTATATCCAACGCATCATAAATATCCTATCTTTGCATCTAGATCCTAAAGTCCTAGTGCTAATCTATTAGCCCTAGAAAAGATTATTCAAGCATAGCAAACATTATGAAAACAATAGAGATCATTGCTAGCATCATAGAAAAACAATAATAAGAACTAAAATAAAATTAAAGAGATGAAATTCTTAGCTTGATACAAGAGGATGGGCCTATGGCATAGCCTAACTCCTCAAAAGATCGTCTCCAAGACTCTCTAAAAAGATCTAAAAGCCAAAAAGAGTCCCCTCCTAATGACGGCTATCATTCCAATATATCTCTCTCTAAACCCTAGCAAACAACCCCAAAATCCCCTCTCCAATTTGTGCCCAAAACCCAATCTGGACGCAACTTAAGTTCTGAGCCCGCGGCGACTCGGGTCGAGTAGGCAGCTGCTCGGTCGAGTCGACAGGAAGTCTGAAATCTTATCCCAAAACCTCTTTCTGCCTGCTCGGACCAAGTAGGGTCTGTTCGGTCGAGTAGGTAGCTGTTCGGTCGAGTAGGTAGCTGCTCGGTCGAGCTGTCAGAAGTCTGGATTCATTACCAAAACATCGCTCTGCCTGCTTGGACCGAGTAGGGTCTGCTTGGACCAAGTAGCTAGTTGCTCGGTCGAGTAGGTGGTCGCTCGGTCGAGTAGGTGGTCAAGAACAAATTGCAGCACTGTAGTATCAGCTTCCCAGATAGTAGACCTCTGATTGGCACATTCTTAGTGGAATTGGAACCGTCTTGAAGTCTACTATCTGGGAAAAATATCTGAAAAATACTGAAAAATCCCATGTGATAGCAGATTTGAAAAGAGTGTACGGCTGTCCTATTTCCAGCACTTTGGATTGCTCGATTCCTTCGCTGCATCATATCTGGATCGAGTGAACTGGAATCCATGAGTCTTGGTATTATAGAACCATGCTTTCTTCATTCTCCTCTTCTTCGTCCTTCTCTCTTGCCCCTTCCTTGCTCCCCGGCAGCTTTAAGTCACCGAATGCATTGCCTCAGGAGCTCCGGTGTCGAATCACGCACTCTCTCCTCCAATATACTCCAAATCGCTCGATATTCCCTGAAATGCAACCAAATGCTCTTAAAGTACAATAGTTCCAATTATGAGTGTAAAAGCGTATGAAATATGTAATTGAGCAATCATTTTGACGTGTAATCATATAGATAAAACGTGGAATATAATGACACATCAACCACCCTGACTGTATCCGTGATGAATGCTGCAGTTTTATTCTCCTCGTCAAAACTATGTCGCTTAGTCAAGCCTATGGTACGGTCAACTATCAACCCTAATAGCTTGAACTTGATTAGACTCTATCGGTCTTTAGTCTGTCAATGTTGGACTTCTTCCAACATACTTTGGCCAAAGTTTTCACTAAAGACCGAACCAACTCATACGACACTAACTCCCCATTAACGGGAGAGACTAATCCTCTCTTGGTCATTACTCTCTTCGCACGCTTCAAGTGTCACCCAACCAAAGACCTTTCAACATGCCTTGCCTCGAAGCTAGGTCAGAGATCTATGTGACACCATTCACGTACATGTTCGTACAATTAACTCTTTGATCACTCCATATTTTACACCTTTTTTCAGCATGTTTGCATGCAGTTTTGATCGCTCATATCGCATTTTTCACGATTATTTGACAATATTGCAATGCTTTTCACTATTTCTAGTTTTTGTCATATTTCAGGAAATATGGAGCGATTCGGAGCGATTTTGAGATCAAGTGGTTCGCAAGCGCTAAGGAGTGTCACCCGCGGCTCATTTGAGGGCCATTCAGCGATGGAAGATGAGTGGAAGAAGAAGGAACTTCGTAGGAGCGACGAGGATGAGAAACAGAGAAGATTGGGCATTTACAGCATGCCACTTGGCCGAGTGGAGCACTCACTCGGCCGAACAAGAAGCCCCACTCGGCTGACCAGAACGGATACACACACAGAGCTAATTTTGGCGTATACTCGGCCGAACGAAGAAATCCCACTCGGCCGAATGAGAAATCTCACTCGCCCGAGTGGTACAGAGAAATTTTCCAGAAAAAGGCCGAAGTTACTGTATTTTTCGAAGATCTTGTCGAAAGTCACTCGGCCGAACGATAAAGCCACTCGGCCGAACGGATAAGTATACTCGGCCGAGTCACCTCCGAAGGTAGACCCTGTGACCCCCTGACTTACTGTTTTCTTACAGGGTTTGTCACTCGGCCGAGTGAGCCGCTCTGCCTGTTGCGTAAGTTGCGATTTCTGGGCTGCGCATGGGCAGTTTGGTCACGATTTTCTGGGCAATTTTGGGGGTATTTAAACCCAGTTTTTGCCCTAGTTAGGAGAGCTTTTTGGCAGCCTTTTTCAGAACTTTTCAGAACTTTTCAGAACTTTTTAGATTAATTAGATTTAGGCTTTCTTTTTGGATATTTGAAGGCTACTCTTATTGGAATCTCATTGGATATCATTGGATCTTCATTGGTTTGTCTATTTCTTATCAAAAACTCAATTTTTATTAGCTATTTCTCTATTGCAATGAATTCTCTTGGTATTATTATTGATTTTTCTGAGAATTACATAATGAATAGTGAGTAGTGCCATCGTCTTAGGGCGTAGGGATGAACCCTATGGACCCTATTTCTAAATTGTGATGAAATTGTGGAATTGTTGCTAGAATTGATTATGGCTAGGTTATGATTGATTAATTACGGATAGCTAAGAATTCATATCGATTGGGATTTGCAAGAGATTGGATCCCAATTGATAGGGAGGCCTAGATATTCGATTTAGATTGACAATTGGATCTCTCTCGACTTGATTTGCAAGAGATTGGACCAAAGCTAGGATTTTCAATTGCTAATCTATACCCATATTCGTTTGCAAGAGATTGGATGGATAGGAACCATCGCAACCTAGGTCGTAGCTCGAGTTTGCACGAGAGTGGGCTCGAGACACGATTGAACAATGATGTCGTTCTTCACGCTAGCGGCTTAGGCTAGGGTTTTCAAGAGATAGGGCCCTATCTTAGGTTTGCTATAGACCGGTAATAGCGCGAGAGCGTGAGCTTGGTTCTACATTTAGTTGCGACTAGTTCACTTACATTCAAGTTTAGCAACAATGAAACTTATGAATCACAATGATGAGAGGCGGTCCGTAGTGGGGATTCCATATCCCTAGACGTTTTATTAATTTGATATTTTCTTTTGACATTTGCACGATTGTGATTGTTTACCCCAAAAATTCTCAATCCTCTTGATGGCTAGGTGATTGGAAGGAGACACTGTCATTAGTCCTCCCTGAGTTCGATACCCGCTCGCCGCTACACCGTGCACTTGCAGTAAAACTACAACATCGTTTGTCCTGGTTGTGTGTACTCCCGGGGCTACGATCAAGTTTTTGGCGCCGTTGCCGGGGAGGTGAGCGTGTTTTATTCTTTTTACTTAGTATTTTCTTTTTGTTTTATTATTTTTATCTTTTTACTCCTTTTTCGTGCTAACAATTCCTTTGAAAATCTGTTTCTCTTTGCATGAACACGAGATCGACGGTGGATCCAGAGAATATTATATTTGATCCGGAGATCGAACATACCGAGAGGAGGATCAGAGCCGAGAGAAGGCACGCTACAGAGGATAATTGTATGAACCGCACGGAGACACCGGAGGAACTAGCGGCACGTATGGCGAGGATTATATCCATCAGAGATAGGCTACGGCCTAAGACATCCTCCACCACTTCTTCCATCACCATGCCGGAGTTGGCGACGGATAAGAATTTTGAGCTCAAGACAGGATTAGTGGTCTTAATGCAACAAGACCCATTCCATGGGAACTCCCATGAGAATCCACATTATCACATCCAGCTATTCTTGTCCAAGTGTGCCACCTTTCAAATGCCGGGTGTTTCAGTTGATGCTATCCGCTTGAGACTCTTCCTCTTCACCCTCAGAGACAAAGATTTATATTGGTTGAGGACGCAAGCGGAAGGGGTATTCACCACTTGGGATGAGTTGGCTAGTGCTTTTGTTGACAAATTCTATCCGCCATCTAAAACAGTGAAGATTAGTAGTGCACTCATGTCCCTCAATCAAGGACCACATGAGACCCTATACGAGGCATGGGAGCGCTTCAAGGATTTACAGCATCAATGCCCCCCATCACAGCATAGAAGAATGGGAGCTAGTTCACATTTTTTATAATGGACTCCAACCGGGCACGAAGCAGATCATAGATGCGACCGCCAACGGAGCCATTCTTTCCAAAACGGCGGATGAAGCTACGGCCCTATTAGAGGATATGGCTACTAATAATCAACAATGGGGGGATGAGCGAGGACATTCTTCTAACTCTTTGAAGCCCACTAGCATATATGAAGCCAAGGCCGTAGCAGAGCTTTTGAACAAATTTGACTCTCTCCAAAGGTAGTGGAGAGATTGGAGAAGTATATTACCGAGCCACATGAAGCTCCCTCTACATCTACACCGGTAAGCAATATGAGTGATTGGCAAGATCCATCTCAAGTCATGTTCGTAGGAGGAGAGCAAGGAAAGGGAGCCTTGGAGCAAGTGCAATATATTTTGGGGAACTCCGGTTATTGGGCCAACCTGGCCGCAAGAAACCTCCGAGATTTTCGTATGCAAATAATGAAGGAGCCCTAAACCCACCACCGCCGCAATAACCTCAAGCTAGGCCTCCACCTCCTCAACATCATACCAACCAAGGGGGCCACCGCAACCAAATTACCCGCCTAGGCAACAAGCGGGACCGTATATGCCGCCCGGTTATAATCAAGGTTGGAGAGCTCCTAACCTACCTCAAGCACACCAAAGATCGGATCATGAAGCTAGGGTGGAGGAGTTCATGGTGGAGAAAAAGAAGATAAACACTCGGTTGATTGCGCAACAAGACTCTCTGAATACCATAGTGGCTCAACTAGCGGAGCAATTCACGTTGCTTAACAAAAACACCCAACAATTGTCGACTCAACCGGAGCCCAATCCATGGAATAATACCGGCCACATAAATGCGGTAGTGGCGGTCACAACTAGGGGCGGGAAGGATACTACTCCCATCATGGCCCAAACTAAGGAGCCCGTGGAAGAAATCTTGGATGACAAGAAGTCGGCGATTGAGGAGGAGAGCTCAAAGGAGCCACAAGGAGACAGAAATTCTGAAGTGAAGAAGCCCAACGAGGAGCGCACTTACATGCCGCCGGTGCCATTTCCACAACGGTTGGCAAGATCTAAAATTGAGAAGAGGCTCGCTAAGTTCCTTGAATATTTAAGGGGAGTAAGCCTCAACATACCCTTCCTAGATGCTATATTGGAGATCCCGTCGTATGCAAAATTCTTGAAGGACTTAATATCAGGAAAGAAGAGGAAGGAGAAAATAATGCTCGCCGAACAAGGGACTTGGTTCAACCGGAAGGAAAAGGCGCCCGTGAAATTCAAGGATCCCAGAAGCTTCCGCATCCCGTGCACACTTGGAGGAGCCCCATTGCAAAAGGCTTTAGTTGACTTGGAAGCAAGTGTGAGCCTAATGCTCCTTAGCATGTTCTGAAAATTGAATACGGGGACCGACTTGAAGCCAACCGACATGAGGATACAACTAGAGGATGGTTTGGTCACTAGGCCGGTAGGGATTGCGGAGGATATCCCACTACAAGTTTCGGGAGGGATATGTTTACCTTGCGATTTCATCGTCATGGACATCAAGGAAGAGGACGACACTTCACTTATTCTTGGACGCCCGTTCTTAGCCACCGCGGTGTTATAGTCGACGTGAGAGAAGGCACATTATCCTTGAATGTCGGGAACGTCGAGGTTGAGTTCCATATTCCTAAATCCATGAAGCATATGCCCTATCAAGAGGAATTGGATTATGTGGACCTCCTTGACGAGGTGATCGAAGAAGCCATTTCGTACTCCATCGGTGCTCTCCATGAAGATGGTCTTGAAGAAGGCCAAATTTCTAGTATTGAAGAAAAGTTCGAGAACCCTCTGGATAGCTCCATGGCCAATGATGAAGGCGACGCTGATGTCTCGAGGATAAGGGAGCTTTGCAAGCTCTCAACGGCCAAGAATCCAAAGAAAGCTCCACCGAATAGAAGATCGGCGTCACCGGTGAGGAGGAAGAAAATTGGTGCTAGCTCAAGCTTGGGGGACTTATCCCCCAACTCTACCCATGATGAGGGGACGCCGAGGAAGGCTGACGAGCACCAATAACCAAATCCAAGTGGCCTTCCCGGTAAATTTGACGAGCGTATCTCATATGCACCCAACATCATGCGCTAAACGAAAATATTAAGGGGTCGAGCTCATGACCTTAAACGAGCACTTGTCGGGAGGCAACCCGACGGTTTTATATCATTTTTAGTTGATTTTCATTTTTATTTTAGATTTTTTCTTAGTGTTTAGAGTCTAGTGTCTATGAAAATCGTGACAACGGGTCCTAATTTTCATGACAGGAGATGGAGAAAGAGAGACCATTCATATGGAGGATGCACAAGGCAAGGGAGAGCGCTTCAGGAACGCGCTCAGGCCCCAGGATGAAGACGGAGCTGACTGGAGGAAGAAAAACAGAGAATGGAGCAAAAACAGAGAGCCGTTGCAGAAATTAGGAAGCCACTCGACCGAGTAACATATGTCACTCGGCCGACCAAAGACTCCATTCGACCAAGTGGAGTGCCAATCAGGGAAGTTTCTGCTGACCAACTCTCTGTTATTTTTGCGATTTACAGTATAATTTGCCACTCGGCCGAGTGACTTGTCACTCGGCCGAGTGAAACAGATACCATGCACGCTCTAAAAAAATTGCTGAGTGGTTGATCCACTCGGTCGAGTGGAACTTGTCCATTCGGCCGAAGTGTGAAAAGCCACTCGGCCGAGTCGTTACTTGGGGAGATATTTTCGAAATTTTATTTCATATCCCACTCGGCCGAGTCGTATCATTCCTATATACAATCGCGCGGTTGTGCAAATTTTGAAACGCGAAAAATTCCCCCAAATCGCCCAAACCGATGCTGCCCCTTCACTTCCTTCGATCGAATCACACCACTCCTTCGACCGATTGACCCCGACCACTGGCGACGTCGACCGCCTATCGACGTCGGCCCCGCCCCGCCGTAGCACGCTGCCGGCGCCGCCCTACGCCGCCGCCGCTCACCCCATTTCGCCAAAACGCCTATTTTCTCCCCATTTCTCCTATTTTGTACGCTCGTTACTCCCCAAATTCAAATCAAATTTTATTTATATCTATTATCCCCTATCTCCCCCATGTATATTGAGTATTATTTGCTGATTTACCGTTTGCTTTTCAGGTTAGCTTGGGGAAGCTTTGGGGAGATTTTTGACTCATACGGAGCCTTGCAGAGGAGGCGTATCTTCGTACACATTGCTGATTGCTCTCGCAACGTGCTCAGGTATACTCGTTTCATTATTTATCGCGTCACATTTCATTTTGGGTGGGCACGTTTCGCGGCACACATGACGCCACGCCGTAGTTCACGCATGCGGGAGCCCGCTTCGAAGCGGAAGAAGACAGGTGATCCTGGCTCCTCTTCTGCTAGGGTGAACTCCCCTCCACCTAGCCCACCACCACCTACACAACCGCTTCATGCTGATCCCGTTCCACCACCCGCTCCCGCCGTCGGGCCGATGGGGATTACGTTTCGAAATGTCGCACACCGCGCCAGATTCGAGCGTATATGCCATCGCTCGATAGTACCCTCTAGGTTTGCACACCTAGCCGACCTAGACCGCCAAGGGTACTTGAGGGGCTTCTCACGTTGTACGACAATGTGGGATGGCGTGACTTTCTGTCGGTGTCGGCGGATACTTACATCCGTCTGACACTAGAGGTCCTTAGTTCCATTGATCGGACCCCTGGAGGATGCTCCTTCCGTTTGATGGATCGAGAGTACAAGATCACTCTCGACATGCTTAGAGAATTTTTCCAGTGGCCCGCCGTCCTGGTCCCAGACCGTGCCTACGCTCCCACGCACATTCCACCCCCGTCATTCGGCACTCATGCCTTCTGGACACGGATCACGGGATCCCCATTCGCCTTTGACCCTAGTAGGGCCAATGCATCATCTATTATCCACCCCTGCCTCCGCATTGCACAACGTCTTATGGCGACTACTTTCTTGCGAGGTACGAGCCTGGGACGCTATCTACGCCAGAGCTCTACATGCTCTATACGATGACACGCCCTAGGGTTCTTGATATGGGTAGTGATGATATGGTCCCCGCGGTCGAGATCGACATTGCCAGTTGGTTTTTGGACCGCATTATTATTTCTGTCGGCGTTCGTACGCCTATCTGTTGCGACGGTCTGATCACCCTCTTAGCCCTTATGACTGGCGTTGACCTTCCTGATGACCTGCGTCGAGCTCCGGGCCCCACTACACTTTCTATAGATGTTATGGCCCGGATGAAGATACTTCTTCCCTATGGTCGTCAGCACTGGGTTTGGCTGCACGGTCCCTTCGGCACTGACTACATGGTTCTTCCGAGCCCTGCTAGGACACATATTGGACCAGACGACAGACACTGGATTCCAGCGATGGATCTCCTTATCCCCGCCGCCTACGTGCTTGAGCCCGAGGATGCTCAACAGGAGCCCCTCGTTCCACCCGTCGACCCCGTGATCCCTCAGCCTGCTCCTGCCCAGTCTGCACCTCCCGACGCCTCTGTCCACACGTCTGTTAGTGTCGGGAGCACTTTAGCTGAGCCGTCCACCTCCACCACCACTGTGCCTCTTTCTGCCGAGCCCATTACCACTCTGAGTCCCGAGCATTCCCATACCATTATTGAGAGCGACAAGACCTCCTTTACTGCCGTAGTGGCGGTTCTGTCCTCACTTTTGTCCACGGCCACCCCGACCGTTGGCCCGTCTATCCCCACTGCTGCTGTCTTTTCCAAGAGTGTCGTGACATCTGTCCCCACGTCTGTGTCACTGACCTCTCATGCCGCCTCATCATCTGTTTACACTTCCACTTCCGCTGCTGCTTCCACTTCGACCTTTCCTGCGTCCCAGCATCCCACAGAGGCTGGGCATCACTTAGTGAGCACAGCACCACTACCCCACTTCCCTGCTGGACCCATCCTCTACACTGCCCACGTGAGACATCCCTGCACTTCACCAGTTAGACCTGTGCGTCCCTCTGCTCCACCACCCCCCGACGCCCTAGTTCAGAGCATTCGTGCTCTTGAGGGGGCTGTTAGTGGACTTAGAGGGGATTTCAGGGCTCTCTCCGCCACAGTTAGTTCTGTGCAGACCCACGTCACCATTCTTCCCAGTATTCAGGCTTGCCTGAACCAGATTCTGGCACGTCTGCCCCTACCACCGACACCCACCCAGCAGTACCACGCCCACCACCTCCACCACCACCTCCGCCACAGGACGGTGCTAGTGCACCTCCACCAGCCTAGGTACACTCTGGATGCCTTCTATATTTTTGTTATTTTGCTGGTTGTTTTTGAGCCTGGTGATTTTTGCGCCCCTCCTCCTTATGCCGTTTTGGTACCTTTTTGGTCATATCTGCTTATATCTCTTTTTGGAGTGAGGGATCTTATTTTTGGGGACACTGATATTCTGCACCATTTTGACCTCTGCATGCATCACCTGCATTACCATATCATTTCCTTTTCTTTTATTTTCAGCATGCATGCATCCTCACCCACCCCACCCATTTCACGTCTCTCGGTGTGCCACACTTCGCACATTGAGGACACTATGCACTTTAGCTTGGGGGAGTGAGTTCTCACGCTTTTGCTTTTTGTCACCCTTTTATTTTTGCTTTTCTCACATTTTCTCCCACTTTTTCGTTTTTTTATCATGCATCACGTTTTCTTACCTTTTTGAGTGTGCCGCATTTCATAGTAGTTTCTATTTTCTTTTATCCTTATTTCTTTCATCTTTTGCTAGAGATGACTTTTCTGTGATGATGATGACGTGGTGATTAGCTTATCTCTGTATACATGCTATTTTGTCACGACGTAGCTTTTATTTTAGATATCATACGCTTTGTCATGCTATGCATTTGAGATAGTAACCCACCTTTTCGTATATGAATATGGATGAAATTCTGTTATTAGCTGAAGTCTGATAATTCATATGTATGCTCTTCGTAGAAAACACACCAAGCTTCACGCATTGATTGCTTATATCTGGAGTACTGCTTTCCTTTCTTATATCACTTCTTATTGCATGAAAATTGTATGCCCCACTTTCAGGTTGAATGAATGAATGTTAGGTTGATATAACTGGACTAGTTTACTTTCTGAGATTAAACTGAGTAGATTACATTACTCTGCTGAAAGTTGTTGTACACATCTTATAGAGTGAACCGAGTGTTACATTTATTTCTTTATCCACATATCTTGAGCATTAATTCTCTACTTATATTCATTGGTGAATCTCCCTTTAGCGGATCCTATATTGGCAATTCCCCCGCTTTATATAGTCCATGCTCCACTACCCCAAAAATCAAAAAGAAAAAAAAGAAACACATGTATATGTTTCTATCTTTTGATTTGGGATCAAAAGTTGTATATATATATATATATATATATATATATATATATATATATATATATATATATATATATATATATATATATCAAAAAATGAGAAAAAGAAAAGAAAAGAGAAAAAAATGTTTATACATGATCCCATATCATACTCTCTGTCTTCATCCCTCTTTTGTTTTTATTTTATCATGGAGCTTCAAAAATGGGGAATAAATCTATTAATTTGTCTTATGCCACCACGCTTATAGATAAGCTTGGGAGAGAGGAACCAATGATGTGTGAGAGAGTGACTAACGGACTGTGCATAACAACCTAAGCTAGGTAATTTTCTATACTTGGTGAGATCACTAAAAGCTTTACGAAATCCAGGAATTGACACTTAGCATACATTTCATGAAAACCACACTTTTCTATTCTTATTGCTCAATATTGTGTTATATCTCTTATACTCCAGATAGAAAGCATTCAATTGAAAAGTGTGTGGTCTATGATTATGTATACCGCTTTAGATGCTTCAGACGATGTTAATTCTAGAATGATTCCGTATCTCATATTATTTTGCTATTCTCGGGTTTTCCATTTTGAATGCATCCATATACTATGGTATCGAGATAAAAATCTTTGGCGTGAGTTTTACATTCGTTGTGTGCTACATGAGTAAGCAAAACCCATGTCCTGAGAAAATGATCTAGCACCTCTCTCTTTGCTTGCTTTCTTTATTTTCTATCTCTTCCATCTTTCCTTTCTATTATTTTTTCCATCGGGCTCACCTTTTACTTATCTTTCTCGAGGACAAGTAAGAGGTAAGCTTGGGAGATTTTGATCACTCCATATTTTACACCTTTTTTCTACATGTTTGCATGCCGTTTTTATCGCTCATATCATATTTTTCACGATTATTTGACAATATTGCGATGCTTTTCACTATTTCTTGTTTTTGTCATATTTCAGGAAATATGGAGCGATTCGAAGCGATTTTGAGATCAAGTGGTTCGCAAGCGCTAAGGAGTGTCACACGCGGCTCATTTGAGGGCCATTCAGCGATGGAAGATGAGTGGAATAAGGAAGAACTTCGTAGGAGCGACGAGGAGGAGAAACGGAGAAGATTGGGCATTTACAGCATGTCACTCCATCGAGTGGAGCACTCACTCGGCCGAACAAGAAGCCCCACTCGGTCGACCAGAACGGATACGCACATAGAGCTAATTTCAGCGTATACTCGGCCGAACGAAGAAATCCCACTCGGTCGAATGAGAAATCTCACTCGCCCGAGTGGTACAGAGAAATTGTCCAGAAAAAGGCCGAAGTTTCTGTATTTTTCGAAGATCTTGTCGAAAGTCACTCGGCCGAACGATAGAGCCATTGGCCAAACGGATAAGTATACTCGACCGAGTCACCTTCGAAGGCAGACCCTGAGACCCCCTGACTTACTGTTTTCTTACAGGGTCTGTCACTCGGCCGAGTGACAATGTCACTCGGTCGAGTGAGCCGCTCCGCCTGCTGCGTAAGTTGCGATTTTTGGGCTGCGCATGGGCAGTTTGGTCACGAATTTCTGGGCGATTTTGGGGTGTATTTAAACCCATTTTTTGCCCTAGTTAGGAGAGCTTTTTGGCAGCCTTTTTCAGAACTTTTCAGAACTTTTTAGATTAATTAGATTTAGGCTTTCTTTTTGGAGATTTGAAGGCTACTCTTATTGGAATCTCATTGGATATCATTGGATCTGCATTGGTTTGTCTATTTCTTATCAAAAACTCAATTTTTATTAGCTATTTCTCTATTGCAATGAATTCTCATGGTATTATTATTGATTTTTCTGAGAATTACATGATGAATAGTGAGTAGTGCCATCATCTTAGGGCATAGGGATGAACCCTATGGACCCTATTTCTAAATTGTGATGAAATTGTGGAATTGTTGCTAGAATTGATTATGGCTAGGTTGTGATTGATTAATTACGGATATCTAGGGATTCATATCGATTGGGATTTGCAAGAGATTGGATCCCAATTGATAGGGAGGCCTAGATATTCGATTTAGATTGACAATTGGATCTCTCTAGACTTGGTTTGCAAGAGATTAGACCAAATCTAGGATTTTCAATTGCGAATCTATACCCATATCCATTTGCAAGAGATTGGACGGATAGGAACCATCGCAACCTAGGTCGTAGCTCGATTTTGCATGAGAGTGGGCTCGAGACACGATTGAACGATAATGTCGTTCTTCACGCTAGCGGATTAGGCTAGGGTTTGCAAGAGATTGGGCCCTATCCTAGGTTTGCTATAGACTGGCAATAGCACGAGAGCGTGAGATTGGTTCTACATTTAGTTGCAACTAGTTCACTTACATTCAAGTTTAGCAACAATGAAACTTATGAATCACAATGATGAGAGGCGGTCCGTAGTGGGGATTCCCTATCCCTAGATGTTTTATTAATTTGATATTTTCTGTTGACATTTACACGATTGTGATTATTTACCCCAAACGATTCTCAATCCTCTTGATAGCTAGGTGATTGGAAGGAGACATTGTCATTAATCCTCTCTGAGTTCGATACCTGCTCGCCGCTACACCGTGCACTTGCGGTAAAACTACAGCATCGTTTGTCCCGGGTGTGTGTACTCCCAGGTCTTCGAGCACTCATGTATAAGGACCAACTTACCTATCATAACTGATAGTTATCACTGACAGATTAGTTAATATTAACCATATTATAACTCTCGTTAGGTAGTTCAATGAATTCATTCTTCAATGAGCACATGTGTCTAGTCTCCAACTTCGCCAAGTCAAACAATCATAAGATCATCGTCACCACTCCATGGTGAAGACAAATACATAATGGTGCAACCGATGTATCGATATCCTTTTCTCGAAACATATACGATCACGAACGATTTTAGACTTATGTTACAAACGGTCAAGAAATTCTCCATGATCAAGATCCTTATCTCGATACTTGTTTGACCTCGCATCAAGTCTTAGGACTTTACCTAAGTTCTAATGTAGACTACATTATTATTAACTTGGGTAAATTCTTACCAAACAGCTTATTGTTATTTTGACCAAGATGTTTGTACATATACACAAAGATAAATTGCTTCGAGGGCATACATATCTTTCGACATCTCCCACTGGCACTCATGCCCATTTATCCTGGTATCTCATACGCATTTACATATAAGTCTCTTTAGACTTCATGTGTTAGATCCTTCATGAGTGAATCTGCTAAACCATCTTTAGTATAGACTTAAGAAGTTTCTATGTTCATGCTAGACCATTCATTTGAATCTCATCCAAATTATTACCTTGGTCTTTTGGAATCCATAACATTTAACTTGCATGGATCTCATCCAGATCATTGTTCTCACTAGAGAATTAAAACAATATCCTTTACGTACCTTACGAGAATACTCATATATAGCCACTAGTCATATGCACGGTTCATAATCATTCTGATAAAGTTTCAAACTCTTTGTCCACTTTGTCAAAACATATGTTCCGGCTCCTTGATGCCTCGCATGCCTTTTATTCGCTTCCATTGACCTTGAAAACTCTCTGGCTAATTCATATAAGTTCGTTCTTCTAAATCAAATTTTAGAAGACAGACTATACATGTATACTCCAGTTTTCATGGTCATCGTGAGCATTTACATCGAGTCTAATCCGAATAGATCTGTACACAACTGTTGGCAAGAAAGTTTCATCAAAATCTGTTTATAGGAGTTCTGATGATAATTACTCTGAATCAGCATACTTGTACTTCACTATTTTTCATCTACACTAATCTTCTGTCTGAAAGATTCAATTGCAGCCAAAGGAAACACTTCCCTTGGGAACATATTTTACGGTCCATACCTTATTTACATGCAAGGTCCTTTCCCGAATTGCATCAAGCTATTTCTTAGAGTCACTACTCTAAATGGCATCTTGGAAGTTTGCTATGCTAGCATCAACTGTGATGTTTTACTTGACTCCTTCTTCTCACGAGGCTCAAGTAATCCTGTAGCTTCCTAACGATTAATTTAAGGAATATCATATTGATAAGGTCCTCAGATAACCTTATCAATAACCTAGGCATTATTATCTGGGGCTTAACCCACACTACTACATAACCGGCTTTCATCCACGGAAAAATCCATGGTTGAAAGCTGAGTTTCTGTGGCTAAAACCTTACGGCCACGGAAAAAAATGTGTGGCCGAAAATTCGTTACCGATATCGTAGTCGGTAATACCCCCTTTGCCCACAGACTTTTTGTAGCCGATAATCTACCATGGGTTAACTCACACGGATGTCTGTGGCCAATAATCCGAATAAAAACAATATAAAAGTCTCCGCCACGGACAAATCCGTGGTGGATACCTATTTAAGGCCACGACAACATCCGTAGGCAATATGTATAGGCCACAAATACTGGGTAGATATGAATAGGCCACGAATACTGGGCATGAAGCTGACTTAATCTGTGAACACAAACCATGGGCGAAAACTATCGGCCACAGACGTTTCCGTGGCCTTAAACAGGTATCAGCCACGGATTTGTCCTTGGCCATTAGATATTGGCCACGGATTTAGTGCACAAAATCATCAATTTTGTGCACATAATCTGTGGCCAATACGTAATGGCCACGGACTTTTCCGTGGCCATATCGTGCTATCTGCCACGGATTTGTCCGTGGCTGATAGTATAAATTGTTTTGTAAAAAAATTGCAGTATTATCTGCATGTAATATAAAATATTTTATAACAAACAAATATGTACATGTATATACAACAAAATAAAGCAAACAAATATTAAAAAGGAAATACAAACATTTAATGTAAAAATGTATCAATATATTATACATATCCAACAGCCGCCGCAGTTTAAAAGTAAGTTTATGACAATATTAAAAAAATAAATTATACATATCCATCTCCATCGCCGCATCCACATCCCCATGCCCGCGCCATCGCCATCGATCGCCTTGCCATCGCCATCATCAAACGCCGACATCGCCATCGTCGCTATCGCCATCGTCACTATCGATAGCCACCGCCATCGCCCCCAATTCCTCTCCCATCGCCATCGCCATCGCCATCACCACCCTCAGGTCCTGAACGACCGTCATCGCCCTTCCCGCACTCGCCAGGTTGACCCTACCAAAAAATATTAAGTTAGAATGTAAAACAAATAAAATAATAAACGAGAATAAAAAGAAACACTTATAAAATTTAAGTTTGACAAGAAACGCTTCATAATTTGAGTTGCCCATAAACCAAGCGTGCAATTGAGTGCACGTGTGACCCGGCCGAAAGCGAAGGTCGCGCGCGCGCTTTGGGCAGATTCTGCCCAGAGCTCTGGGCAGAAGTCTGCCCAGAAAACTGGGCAGAAAGTGTGCCCAGTTCTGGTGTAACGACCAGTGTTCTTCGTTACATTATATCTGTATTTCTCTCGTGTATTATTTTTCCCAGTATCCGTTGTTTGACATTTCTGTCCCTGTACCCATATCCGTATCCACTTCCGCTTTTACATACTCATTATTATCCTTGTTATTTTAAATTACTAAAATAACTTATTCATATAATTATTTTAAAATATCTCTCCCTAAAAATTGGTTTAACCATTTTTAACTCGAAATTCAAATTTCAAATCCTCTTCCTATTATAACCCTTTATTGTTTTAAAGGCCTCTTCTTAAAATCTGTTTTAATTGTAATTTCAAATTCAAATTCGAATTTAAGTTTTTTTAAAAACATTTGAAAAACTTTCCTATTTAGTTCATATTAAAACCTATTGATTAACTCCTAATAAAACCTATTTTCAAAAGCTTTCCTATTTAAACCAGATTAATTAGCTCTAATTTTCCCTATTAATCCTAATAATAATAATTTTAAATACCTTTTAATAATATGAATTCAATCCTATTTCCTATTATAACCTATTAATTAGTATCCTATTATTGATATTTCAAAATCCCTTCCTAATTTACTCTAGCCCATTATTGGCAACACACGCAGCCTTAAACAAATGGAGAAGAAAACTTTTGAACCTAAGACCTAAACTTAGACAAGCTCACGTGCTGCTCTTAAAACCCACTCTATTTCTATATTATAAAACCCTAGGCTTACATCCACTTAAAGCAGCCTATCTACCCTACCTCCTCCATTATAAAACACCTAGGGCTACCCCTTCTTGCAGCCGCCCCCTATCCTCATTTCTCCCCACGCCAAGAGCAGCTCGCGGCATCCACTTCCCACGCGAGCGCACGACCTCCACTCTTCCCTCTTTCCGTCGCCGGCAACCTGAGACCACCACCGCATTACTCAGCCTCCCGCCTTCCGCCCAGCACACCCAACCCGCGGCCACTCTCCCGCACCAACGTCCTCCTCGAGCCACCATCTCCCCTTGCCGGAAACGTCGCACCACCCTCACGGCGCTTCCTCCTCCCTTGCACCCTCGACAAAACTCCGACGCTCAAACAACCTGCAGCGCCTCCTCTTTCACCTCCCACAGCTGCCTGCACGCCGAGCCTCCTCCGCCCAGGTGCAACCCTCCCCTCTTCTTCATGCCAACGCGCTGCGGCCTTCACCCATCAACTCGCGCAACCCGGAGCGTCCACCGTTCGATGCCAGCATCTCATGTCGCCTCCTCCCTCACACAGGCATAGAGCGCACAACTCCGCGAGCGACCCCCACCTCCGGCCTCCTCTCCGAGTCCAACGAACCCCTCCGATCTCCGAGAGCCCACTGCCAGTCTGCCCGTTCCTGCAAGCAAAAGCAACAGCTGCAGCGAACTATTTGAAGGAGGTGAGTTATATTATTATACGTGAGTTTTGACAGCTTGTGGTTGTAGTTAATAATTTTAGTTTAGAGTGTTAAATTAACATTTTATAAATCCCACTAATATAAGAGGTCATGTAGTAAGTTCCATTTTTAACACATGCCTTGCAACACCAATGTCAGTAAACTGTGAAATATATGAATATTTTTCCAAGAGAACATGGTCATCTAGGTTATTTTATTTCAGTTTAAATATTTATTATATAGGTACATTATATGTTGGTTGTAGTAAGGTATATTTTATAAATTAGTTGCATGACTGTTTGAGGGTTAAAGTGCCAGCATTTAGGTATGTAGACTGTATCATATATAGGTGATAAGTTAGTGATACAAAATATATTATATTACCCACCGATTGATTGATTTCATATGTATGATATATATGAGACATACTTTACTAGCTAGTCTCATATTACTTAATTGGTCATACTCCTAGCTTAATACCACCATTTCAAACACGCAGATAAATTACGATCCGCTACTATCACTTGGACGGCAGAAATGCTTCATCAGGCAAGTATAGTATTTTCTATAAATTTTCAGTGGGGAAAGTACTTACCCCTTGCAAGTATATTATTCTACAGATCTTCAAAGGCGCAAGTATCTACTACCCACAAATATATTATTCTCTTCCAGTTTTTCAAAGGCACAAGTTTTTATCACCTGTAAGTATTATTATCTACGAGTTTAAATGATAACCAATGTCTTTCTAAAAACAGTCACTCTCATTGCTGTCGTATTTTCATGTGACAACTTACCTTTGAACCACTTTTATAAATTGTGATGTTTGGCCTTCGGGCAATTGCGGAACATTGGGCCTTCGGGCCATTACAGATTATTGGGCCTTCGGGCATTTTACGGAACATTGGGCCTTCGGGCAATTACGGATTATTGGGCCTTCGGGCAATTACGGATATTGGGCCGCTGGCCATTTACGGAATGTTAGCCATATGGCTAACATTGAACTACAGATTGACTTATGGACACTTTGGGTGGGGTAGTCCAATGTAGTAGAGGCCGGAAGGCTGGATTACACTCTATTGGTGAACTTGACCGACACCTGGCCGGGTCGGTGAGTAAAGAGTCACGGTGTCACGCCCTGCTTCCCATTATACTTGGGGCGAGGACGCGAACGGGCCCGCTTAGGTTGGAGCGGTGAAGCTCGAACCCAATAAGCGTCTGTGAAAACACCTTTCACAGGAACTTGCATGCAACTCAGAACAACAGAAATATTAAAGCCAACATCCAGATAAAGTACACAATAAATAAAAGGGCCCCAAGCATGGCCTACACGATAGAGATACAGATAAAGTGGGTACACACCCTACAAACAACAGCGGTGAAAAGTAAATAGCTGCAGCGGTGATGATCAGCTCTAGTCCACGGTAGGGTGGACTTCAGGATCAGCAGAATCCTGGTCTATTGGATCACTTTGATCCAGCAACTCGTCCTCTGGGTAACCTATCTCGTAACCTGACATACATTCAAACAACATGAATGTACGTCAGCAAGGGTCTGCAAGCAAAAGTTAGAACCCTTGGCAAGATATATAACAAGTTATATATGGCAGTTTAAAGCAGTTAAAAGAATTTACACTAGCATGGTAATTAAAGCAATTATGAAAGGTTACACTAGCAAGGTTGTTCTGTTATAAGCATTAACATGGCAGTTAAATAATATAACAGCAGTCTGTAATTAATTGTCTTTTTCATTTGTTTAAATGTGTGTGCAAGTTCGTGACTAAGACTCCCGCCGTTAGACGAATAGTAAATAAATACACCTTCAAGTACCCCCGAAGGTGACTTGTTTACTACCGGCTAGTGTCGGAAACCCAACCCCACCCACGTGTAATTCCTGAACCACGAGCCAGGATGCTAACCGTCATATACTGGAACACGAGTCTAGACTAGTCACAGTGACCGACGAGAATAGCCAGTGAGAGCCAACGGCATGGGACTACGAGAGCCAATGGCATGTAACAACGAGAGCCAACGGCATGTAACAACGAGAGCCAACGGCATGTAACAACTGATAGCCAACGGCAACTGGTAGCAAACGGCATGTACCATTCTATGAGTATCAACAGTTCTAAAATTAACCATATATGTCCAAAAAGGTTACCATTCAAAAAGTGTGTTCATTTTGATTATTAAGGGGTCCACACACGCGCACACGAGTTTAAGTCTAGCAAAGAAAAAAAATGTGTGTGTGTCAGCAATTATGTGTACAACATCAGATATCACAAAAACATAAATAACTGCACGCTTGCCTGACTGGGACAATTTAGGTTGTCCGAGTAACGACAGGAAAGTTCGCGACGTATCTGCGTCATTAATAATAACATTTATTATAATTAGTAAAAGTGCCGAAAATGAGAATTAACGAATTTGATCAGAAAGTTAATTATTCTTGTTATTGTTCTAAAATAAAGTATATCGAATTATATGTCGCTGGGTCACATTTTTAGTCAAGAATGCGATGGAAGTAGTTTCACGCGTCATTTCACGTGTAGATTTTTAGTTATACAACTTTACGTGAAAATGGCCTAATGATCACCTAACTTCAAATATTCACTGTAAATCGTACACTAGTCTGATTTTAGTGATTTTAGTGTCGTTGTGTTTGTTTTGATGGATACAACGTAATGGTGATACTGATTCTCCGTTTTGGTTACACAAATTAAGGAATTAAATTTATTGCGAATTAAGCACATCATCAAAATAACCCCCGTATTGAGTTCACCTAATTTTACGGGGTTCACTGACTAGGGTGACGGTTACATTGGGTTATAAAAACAAGGTACACATTATTTTATTCAATTTGTATTACACTAACAGTATTGAATCATATCAACATGGTGAACTTGTCATTAACAGACTAATAACAATTCTAATACTAGCCCAACTTAATCTTACTTATTATTATAAAAATTAACATGGTTATATTTATAGTAAGTCCACCAACCAAGTTACAACATGGTTAAAATTTTAAATTATTAAACTCTTTCTCTCTCTTATCTTCTCTCTTTAACTCCCTCCCTCTCTTTATTTCATTGTCCTTCTCTCTGTCTATTCTTTCTTTCTTTCTTTTTTATTCTTTCATGGCAGCAAGGAGAAACCGCAAGAGAGGGGAAAGTGACTCACGCACGCGATGGGAGGAGGCACGGCCGGCGGTTCTCAGTGGCAGGGGGGTGCGGCGGCTCTCCGGCACGCGGCGCGCGCTTGCAGGCGGCGGCCGGCGGCTGAGTTGCGGTGGCGCGCGCGATGGAGGAGGAGGGGTCGACCAAGGGAGGGAAGAGGAAGAAGATGAAGGGCAGAGGTGGAGGAAGAAGATGGAAGTTTTGAATGGGTTTGATTTTGATTCCTCTTGTATTTTCAGATTTGGGGTTTGGGGAAGAAATTTTGAATCTGAAGTTGAAATTTCAGATTGGGGTTTGGGGAAGAAAATTTTCAGATTTCCTCTAATTCTTGAATAATTTCAGATTGGGTTTTGGTGTGGATGGTTTCTGATTTGGGTTGTGGAAGATGATTTTTGGTATGAGAAATTTGTTCTTGGCTTTGAGAAATTCTACGTAGGATTTTGGATTGATGAAAACAGATTTTGTGATATGTTGATAGGTTTCTTGCAGGAATGAAGACGGTGGGTTAGCAGGGAAGATACTGCCTTAAGAAGAGCTAGCAGAGAAATTCGTCAAAGCAATTTAATTGAGTAGGTTTAGGATTAGGACTGAATTAAATGATGTTTGTTGACTAAAATGGGAGGATGCATCTGGCTAATATCGTGTTACAATTTTCTTCCTCATTGTTTTAAAGAATTCCAAACGTGAAAGATGAGTGGGATTAAGCAACTAAGTAAGTGTTAAACGTTATTATTAAAATAACTAAAAAGTAAAAAGTAATTAGCAAAATAAATAATTTAAAGTTTCCAGCTAAACTTGGCGATCAATTAATGACGGTGTGGTGAAATCGGAAAAACAGAGTCACACATACGTAGCAAGAAACGTATGGACAAAAAAATAATCCAGATGTTCGAAAGAAAATTACCGATACACATGACTAAAGCACGGCTAAAAAAACCGGCCGTTACACACGGGTAGCTCCCGTTGACTTGGGTGTAATGCTAGTCACCTCCCCCTCAGACACTGGGCTTGTCACTAGATTAAGTACATGTTGGCACTCTTGTTTACTTCTGCTACTATCGTGAATGTATAAATTGTCAACTAAGTTCATATCGTGTTTTACTTTGTACATTGCAAATGTCGTGCCTTTACTTTGTGCATTACGAAAGCCATGTATGCCACTTGTTACTTTACGCACTACACTTGCTATACTCATTGTTGTACGCACTACACTAATTATACTCATTGTTGTACGCACTACACTTGTTATACCCATTACTGTACACACTCCAACCTATCATGTCTGCTACTTTGCACACTACACTACTCATGTTCACTGCTTTGCACACTACACGTCGTTATACTCACATGCTTCCTTATGTTGCTATGTAACATCTTATTGGAATCATAACGTGTCTCTTCCCTTCAAACTTTGTGTATTATTATTATCTTGCCGAGGGTCATTTTATTACTAACGTTTTAAATCTTGCCGAGCGACCCTCGCTAACGTATATTTCCTTGTCTGTGAAATATACGTTAAGTTTTGAGCAGAGTTCACAGAAGAGTTCATTTGGAGATTGAGCAGGATGACCAAGAGAACCAGGACGCTGAGACCCACTGCTGAAGAACGACATCCTTTCGCAGCGCTGCATTAAATCAATAATTGTTGTTGTATTCTTTCAGGTGTAATTTTATCTGGTGTAACTATTTGTAATGGCCATGCTGGGCCTTAATTCTTTGTGTACATGTAATCTGGAAGTCAAAGAAATAATGTCGTTGTTTTATTGTTTCGATTGTTCGCAATCAAGAACCTGCCAAGTAGTCATACACAGACGCTTATTGGGTTGGGGCTTCACCGCTCCAGCCCAAGCGGGCCCGTTCGCGTCCTCGCTCCCAAGTATAATGGGAAGCGGGGCGTGACAGGTTTTAGTGGTGGCCCATTCAGGTCATGCTTCTACGAAATACTCGGAACAATATAGATGTCATTATTAACTAGACTGTCTGTATTAAACCTTGTATGCAAATGTTTACTTCGTTTATTTACAGCATGCCAGGAAGACGAAACACTTGACAAGGATCCGGAGCTGCTGGAGGCGGAGAGGACGGCATCCGCCAGATGCTTGGAGTCATGAGAGAGATACTGGAGGTTCAACACCATCTGGTCCAGCAGGGACGTCAGGCTGCACCAGCTGCTCCACAGCCCCGCTATGAACCTTGGGACCAAGCAGTTCCGAGATATGCATTCAATTGAGAAGTTTCTTTTCCTCCGTATGTCTCTTCCTTCTTTGCTACTCTGACCCTTCGTCTATCAGGGTTTTCTCGATCATACTTAACTTAAGAAATTCCGAGGACAGAATTTTTATAAGGTGGGTAGGATGTAACGACCAGTTTTCTTCGTTACATTATATCTGTGTTTCTCTCGTGTATTATTTTTCCCAGTATCCGTTATTTGACATTTCTGTCCCTGTACCTGTATCCATATCCACTTCCGCTTTTACATACTCATTATTATCCTTGTTATTTTAAATTACAAAAATAAATTCTTCATATAATTATTTTAAAATATCTCTCCCTAAAAATTGGTTTAACTTTTTTCAACTCGAAATTCAAATTTCAAATCCACTTCCTATTATAACCATTTATTGTTTCAAAGGCCTCTTCTTAAAATCTGTTTTAATTTTCATTTCAAATTCAAATTCGAATTTAAGTTTTTTTTAAAACCATTTGAAAAACTTTCCTATTTAGTTCATATTAAAACCTATTGATTAACTCCTAATAAAACCTATTTTATAAAGCTTTCCTATTTAAGCCTGATTAATTAGCTCTAATTTTCCCTTATTAATCCTAATAATAATAATTTTAAATACCTTTTAATAATATGAATTCAATCCTATTTCCTATTATAACCTATTAATTAGTATCCTATTATTGATATTTCAAAATCCCTTCCTAATTTACTCTAGCCCATTATTGGCAACACACGCAGCCTTAAACAAATGGGGAAGAAAACTTTTGAACCTAAGACCTGAACTTAGACAAGCTCACGTGCTGCTCTTAAAACCCACTCTATTTCTATATTATAAAACCATAGGCTTACATCCACTCACAGCAGCCTATCTACCCTACCTCCTCCATTATAAAACACCTAGGGCTACCCCTTCTTGTAGCCGCCCCATATCCTCATTCTCCCCACGCCAAGAGCAGCTCGCGGCATCCACTTCCCACGCGAGCGCACGGCCTCCACTCTTCCCTCTTTCCGTCGCCGGCAACCTGAGACCACTGCCACATTACTCAGCCTCCCGCTTCCGTCCAGCACACCCAACCCGCGGCCACTCTCCCGCACCGACATCCTCCTCGAGCCACCATCTCCCCTTGCCGAAAACGTCGCACCACCCTCACGGCGCTCCCTCCTCCCTCGCACCCTCGACAAACCTCCGACGCTCGAACCACCCGCCACGCCTCCTCTTTCACCTCCCGCAGCTGCCCGCACGCCGAGCCTCCTCCCCCAGACGCAACCCTCACCTCTTCTTCACGCCAATGCGCTGCGGCCTTCACCCATCAACTCGCACAACCCGGAGCGTCCACCGTCCGATGCCAGCATCTCACGTCACCTCCTCCCTCGCATAGGCGTAGAGCGTGCAACTCCGCGAGCGACCCCCACCTCCGGCCTCCTCTCCAAGTCCGACGAACCCCTCCGATCTTCGAGAGCCCACTGCCAGTGCGCCTGTTCCTGCAAGCAAAAGCAACAGCTGCAGCGAACTATTTGAAGGAGGTGAGTTATATTATTATACGTGAGTTTTGACTGCATGTGGTTGTAGTTAATAATTTTAGTTTAGAGTGTTAAATTAACATTTTATAAATCCCACTAATGTAAGAGGTCATGTAGTAAGTTCCATTTTTAACACATGCCTTGCAACACCAATGTCAGTAAACTGTGAAATATATGAATATTTTTCCAAGAGAACAGTGTCAGCTAGGTTATTTTATTTCAGTTTAAATATTTATTATATCGGTACATTATATGTTGGTTGTAGTAAGGTATATTTTATAAATTAGATGCATGACTGTTTGAGGGTTAAAGTGCCAGCATTTAGGTATGTAGACTGTATCATATATAAGTGATAGGTTAGTGATACAAAATATATTATAATACCCACCGATTGATTGATTTCCTATGTATGATATATTTGAGACATACTTTACTAGCTAGTCTCATATTACTTAATTGGTCATACTCCTAGCTTAATACCACCATTTCAAACACGCAGATAAATTACGATCCACTACTATCACATGGAAGCCAGAAATGCTTCATCAAGCAAGTATAGTATTTTATATAAATTTTCAATGGGGAAAGTACTTACCCCTTGCAAGTATATTATTCTACAAATCTTCAAAGGCGCAAGTATCTACTACCCACAAATATATTATTCTCTACCAGTTTTTCAAACGGAAAAGTTTTTATCACCTGCAAGTATTATTATCTACGAGTTTAAATGATAACCAATGTCTTTCTAAAAACGGACACTCTCATTGATGTCGTATTTTCTTGTGACAACTTACCTTTGAACCACTTTTATAAATTGTGATGTTTGGCCTTCGGGCAATACGGAACATTGGGCCTTTGGGCCATTACAGATTGTTGGGCCTTCGGGCATTTTACGGAACATTGGGCCTTCGGGCAATTACGGATTATTGGGCCTTCAGGCAATTGCGGATATTGGGCCGCGGGCCATTTACGGAATGTTAGCCATACGGCTAACATTGAACTACGGATTGACTTATGGACACTTTGGGTGGGGTAGTCCAATGTAGTAGAGGCCGAAAAGCTGGATTACACTCTATTGGTGAACTTGACTGACACCTGGCCGGGTCGGTGAGTAGAGAGTCACGCGTAGCTCCCGTTGACTTGGGTGTAATGCTAGTCACCTCCCCCTCAGACACTGGGCTTGTCACTAGATTAAGTACATGTTGGCACTCTTGTTTACTTCTGCTACTATCGTGAATGTATAAACTGTCAACTAAGTTCATATCGTGTTTTACTTTGTACATCGCAAATGACGTGCCTTTACTTTGTGCATTACGAAAGCCATGTATGCCACTTGTTACTTTACGCACTACACTTGCTATACTCATTGCTGTACGCACTACACTTATTATACTCATTGATGTACGCACTACACGTGTTATACCCATTATTGTACACACTACAACCTATCATGTCTGCTACTTTGCACACTACACTACTCAAGTTCACTGCTTTGCACACTACACGTCGTTATACTCACATGCTTCCTTATGCTGCTATGTAACATCTTATTGGAATCATAACGTGTCTCTTCCCTTCAAACTTTGTGTATTATATTATTATCTTGTCGAGGGTCATTTTATTACTAACGTTTTAAATCTTGCCGAGGGACCCTCGCTGACGTATATTTCCTTGTCTGTGAAATATACGTTAGGTTGTGAGCAGAGTTCACAGAAGAGTTCATTTGGAGATTGAGCAGGATGACCAAGAGTACCGGGACGCTGAGACCCACTGCTGAAGAACGACATCCTTTCGCAGCGCTGCATTAAATCAATAATTGTTGTTGTATTCTTTCAGGTGTAATTTTATCTGGTGTAACTGTTTGTAATGGCCATGCTGGGCCTTAATTCTTTGTGTACATGTAATCTGGAAGTCAAAGAAATAATGTCGTTGTTTTATTGTTTCGATTGTTCGCACACAAGAACCTGCCAAGTAGTCATACACAGACGCTTATTGGGTTGGGGCTTCACCACTCCAGCCCAAGCGGGCCCGTTTGCGTCCTCGCTCCCAAGTATAATGGGAAGCGGGGCGTGACATCTGGGCAGATGTTTGCCCAGTTCACTCCCTACATCGCTCCCCATCCCTCCCTTCATCCCTTCCTCTCACACTCTCTAAAACCCTAACCCTAGGGTTCAAAACGATCGGAGGAGGAGACGAAACCCTAACCCTAATTTCGTAAAGTTTACAACTTGGAATTGTATTAGAGCATCTCTAACCATCCCCTTCTAAAAAGCCCTTCAAAATGGAATATTCCTCAAAGATTCCATTTTGAAGAATGAGCAACTGCAGCCATCCCCCTTCAAATCTTATTTTATCATATTTAGTTATCTTTACATAATGATAAAATATTAGTTTTGAAAATGAGTTAATCTAATAAATAATTTATTTATTAAAGAAATTTATAAATAATATAAAATTATTATTATTATCTAACTATAATAATTTCAGTGAAAAATATTAAATATTAATATTTATCCATAAAAATAATATTAATTTTTATACAGATGATCCCTTCATCAACAAAACAATCGAATACTTTAAAAATATTCAATATTGGTCTCATATTATAGGTATTATGACGATCTTTCCAATGGTACTAAAATTATTAAATTTGGTTATGTGAAATTAAAGATATTAAACATTTAATTAATCATTCTTAATTAAATAGAGGTGCAAAGTTGTAATTAGGGTAGGAATCTTAAATAAAGGGGAGAACAGTGCCCCTTCATATTTGATATGTGTGTGATATATATATATATACATGATATGAATGGTTATAGGTGATATGCTATATGGTTATATGTGGTGTGTGTGTGTGTGTGTGTGTGTGTGTGTGTGTGTGTGTGTGTGTGTGTGTGGATTAATATAGAGCAGGTGGCACCTGATCCAATGGATCAGGTGCAAGACACAAAAAGGTGGGACCATCGAGTACAAGCCCATGTGGGGGCTTGTACTTCCCACCTTTTTTGTGTCTTAGCACATGATCCATTGGATCAGGTGCCACCTTTTCTACATTAAATCTATATATATATATACACACACACACACAGGTGGGACCCAGTCAGTACAAGCCCATGTGGGGGCCTGTACTTTCCACCTTGTTTGTGTCTTAGCACTAATGGATCAGGTGCCACCTTTTCTACATTAAATCCGTATATATATATATCATATATATATATATATATATCATATATCTATATATTAAAACACAGAGGTTTTTGAATTTTAGGGCTGACTGGGACAAGCTGATGTCATGCTGATGTATAAAGAGGTTGATAGAAGAATGGCTAGGATTTAATCTTGGTAAAAGAAGGGTTGAGATGAGTGTTTGGAAACCACACCACTTTTTTCCTTTTGTTTTCAAACCCCTCACAATCACTACATTTGCGCAGAATACCACATATTTTCCTTTTTTGCTAAAAAACCCTCTTACTTCACTTTTTACCCACACACCATACACACACACTTATACACTTCCACCCCGCGCGCCGAAGGCGCCCGCTAAATTTTTTTACGCTAATTTATTGTTCCGACTCAAGAGCGCCCACGCCGAATTTATTGTTCTACGCCGAATTTTTTGTTCCGCACAAATTTAACTGTGTAAATAATGTTTGGGAACAAAGATTTCGCGGGGGAAAATCTTAAATGAACCGTGCCCGCGGGCACGGTTTATAGCTAGTATATATATATATATATATATATATATATATATATATATATATATATATATATGGAGAATAAAGTTAGTTTATATTAACAAAAACATCAAGCCAAAAGGTTACAAAACCCACACAAGTAACAACAAGTAGACTAGACTTAGAGCGGGGATAGGGCACAAGCGCCGTCACCCGCCACTAAGCATTGTCTACCGCTATTACAAGGCAAGTCAAGTTAAGTATATACAAGACACCAACAATAAAAGAACTATCTAAACAAAACAACATCTATGCTTGACCCAACTATCCCGCATCAATAAGTCCCCAATTAGAGAAGGGAACTAGATCCGAAGCCTCTTCCAAATTTAGATGGCACAGAGAAGTTCTAATATCATACGCAATCTCATCGAACAACACAATCCTCCCTTTAGCTTTGCTATCAAAAATTCGCCTATTTCGTTCCTTCCATATGTGCCATACAATGGAGGAGAGGACAGATCTGGCCAACACTTTCAATGGATCCTTCTTATTATAAGTCGCGTGAATAATATCACAAACCCCTTGGATAGTATTAGGTACGGTGCCAGAAAGACCCAACTTCAGTAGGGACCTAGTAAGAACATATTTAGAGAACTCACAATCAAAGAAGATATGAGAGCTGCTCTCAGGAGACTTCGCATCACACAGGACACAAAAAGTGCCGCACTCCACACCTCTGATTGAGAGAAGGTCCTTTGTTGGGAGTTTATTATGTAGAGCCCTGAGTAAAGTGATTGCAAATTTCAGAATTTGAGCAGGGAACCAAACCGAGTCACAGTACTGAAATGGGGCTCTTGCTGTGCGAGCTGACTTCCATGCCGAGTTAAGAGAGAAGACCGGCCCAGAAGCCCACTTCCACTCATCTGATCCTTCACTTAACGCTAAATTGCATAAGAGGGGACGCACACCATCAATTACCGAGCAAGTGCTCCAGCCAGAATCCGTCCAATAGTCACTTACCCGGGCCATTTCATTCCCTAGTGCTGGCTCTTGTATCAGAAAAAGGGGACCATTTGGGTGCCAATTGTCGTACCAAAAAGATGTTGATTTGCCATCCTTTACAACACGCTTAATTAACTTTTGGGAGTGGGTACGATTTTTTAATAAAAACTTCCAGGAACCAGAGTCCGTAGGCCTTACTTTCGTACAATAAAACCCATAATTAATCGGGCTATAGCGCTTTCTCATATAATTTGCCTAGATACCTTTAGTAGATAGCACTCTCCAGGTAAGACGGATGCCTGAGGCCACATTTAAATCTTCAAGAGAACGTAATCCAACTCCTTCTTTAGGGGTGCACATGTCCTTCCAAGCCCAAATATTTAGCTTACCGCAAATAAACTTCCTGCAAATAGAGTTAATAGTACGAATAACCGTTGGTGGCAGACAATACGCCTGCATCCAGAAAGCCACCATTCCATAAATTACCAAACGCACCAACTCAATCTTCCCAGAAATAGATAGAAGAGAGGAAGACCAACCCAATAGACTCTGTTTGCATTTATCTACAAGTCTACTGAATAGAGAAGCTTTGGGGTATTTAGAGGAAAGTGGGAGCCCCAAATAAATATTAAAGGAGAAAACCTTTTTTATACCAAGAATTTCTGAAAGGATACCTGCATTACGCACTCCTTTACTAAAAAATACCGAACTCTTTTCCCAATTAATATGCAGCCCCGTGAAGAGGTTGAATCTATATAAAAGTTCTTTGAGACCCTTGAAAGAGTAAGGATTAGCCCGGCAGAACACCAAAAGATCGTCAGCAAATAGTAGATGGGATACAGCTCCAGTTCTACGCATGGGTTGAATCGTTCCCAAAGCATCAGCATGAGCCATTAGCAGGGAAAATGCTTCCATGACAAGGACAAAAAGATAGGGAGAAAGGGGATCCCCCTGCCTCAAACCCCTATTAGAGTTGAAGTAACCGACTGGAGATCCATCCACAAGAACCGAGAACAAAGGGGATGAAATACATATAGATATCCAATTAATAAATTTGTGGGAAAATCTCATTTGATGAAGGATGAAGAGAATGAATTCTCTATTTACTCTATCAAAAGCTTTGCGGAGATCCAATTTGATGCACGCCCTCGATCCCATAGGATTACTAAAATCACGAATCTGCTCGTGAGCAATCAGGGTGCAATCCGCCAGCAACCTATCTTTCAAAAAAGCTGCCTGATTAGGGGAGATTAATTCAGAGATAACTGGCTTCAATCTGTTGCACAAAACTTTACTGATAATTTTATATAGAACACTGCAACATGCAATTGGCCTGTAGTCGCCTAATTCAGTAGCATTAGCACTTTTTGGGACAAGTGTAAGGAAAGTGTGGCTAACAGAGGGAGGCATACATCCAGTAGTGAAAAAAGAAGAGACTCCAGCAACAACTTCATTACATATTACCTCCCATTCCTACTGGAAAAAATAGGCGTTGTACCCGTCTGGCCCAGGAGATTTGTCTTTGCCTATTTGAAACAATGCATTCTTAATTTCAGTGTGAGAGACTTCTATGTCCAACCAATATGTAGCTTCCAAGGAGAGCACCTATTTTGGAGTTAACTTTGGAAAGACATTCCAGTAATCATATATATGATATGTGTGTGGGTGGGTGGGGAGGGGGTGAGTAAATATAGATAATGTCATATATATATATCATAATCTTAATTTATCCAAATACATCAAAGTGCGGATATAATTATGTTGTAGAATGGTATCATATTTGAAGTCCATGGACAGATAAATGAAGTCAAACTCAAATAGCTGCTACCTTCAGTTGCAGAACTGCTGTTCTCCGTAGTACAGTGCTGATCCAACAAAGTAATCAACAAATCTAGAATACAACAAAAATCTAGATCTAAATTAGATAGACGTACATGCATTAAGTAAGATATATTGGTTAAAGACTATACAGGGTTACAAAGCAGAACTGGGATTGTTGGGTATGATATTAGTCATGACAGTTGTACGTAACATAAAGCTATGACAATAACTACTCCTACCAACCCCAACCCCATCATAGAAAGTTGGATTGCGGTTATAGGTGCAGTAGCAATAACTTTGGGGTCATAAAAAGGTAGTAATTGGAGGTGGTGGGCGGTGAATGACATGGTAGTAATGCAGTGGTTGTCAAATTACTAGTGGTTCCTTCACCACACTCTCGGATGATGAAGGTGGAGCCTTATGGTTATGGTTAGAGTAATCCAAGGATAATATGACGGCACAAGAATGAGTGTGTTATGGGTTTTCATGGCAGATGTAGCCCGAGGAAGAACCAGGTGAAACATATGTAGTCTCGGGTCTCGCTTCTTCGCATCTGGTACCGTGACTAAGGTTCTAACCCATCAACACTTCAATACTTGCTTCCGCGGCCTTCATGCAGAGCGACATCATGGAACTATCTTGATTAACATAACAATATCACCGATGATACATACGAGAAGGACAAACCATAGCAACTTTGTTAAAAATGGGTTTCCATGCTGAGGAGGCATCTGCAGCCATTGATAGGTGCAGTATGTTACACAAAAATTGAAGGATGAACCTATCAATGGCTGCAGATGCCTCCTCGGCAAGGAAACCCATTTCTACCAAAGTTGATATGGTTTTGTCCTTCTTGTATATATCATCGATGATATCGTTATGTTAATCAAGATAGTTCCATAACGTCGCTCTGCAGGAAGGTCGAGGAAGCAAGTGTTGAAGGGCTAAAACCTTAGTCACGATACTGGATGCGATGAAGCAGGACCCAAAACTACGTGCGTTCTGCATGGTTCTTCTTCGGGCTACATCTGCCATGAAAACCCATAACGCACTCATTCTTGTGCTAGTATATTATCCATGGATTACTCTAACCTTAACCCTAAGGCTCCACCTTCATCATCCGAGAGTGTGCTGGAGGAACCATTAGTAGTTCAACAACCACTGCACTACTACCATGCCACTCCCCGTCCACCTCCTCCAACCACTAGATATTTTCGACCCCAAAGCTATTGCTACTGCACCTACAACTGCAACCCTACTCTACACTGAGGGGGTTGGGGTTGGAAGCATTACTTGTTGCCGTATCTTTATGCTACGTACAACTGTCATGACTAATATCATACCCAACAATCCCAGTTCTGATTTGTAACCATGTGTAGTCTTTAACCAATATAGCTTATTTAATGCATGCACGTCTATCTAATTTAGATATTGATTTTTGTTGTATTCTAGATTTATTGATTACTTTGTTGGATCAGCACTGCACTATGGAGAACAGCAGTTCTGCATCTGACGGATAGTCACGATTTGAGTATGAATTCATTTTTCTCCCCATGGACTTCATGTATGATACCAGTCTACAACTTAATTATATCCACACTTTGATGTGTTTGGATAAATTAAGATTAACATATACATGGCATTATCTATCTTTACTCAACCCCCCCCCACACACACACACATATCATCTATATGATATATATACATATACATATATACATATACATATATACATATACATATATATATACACACACATACATACATATACATATATATATAGTGATCTTCGGGTGCGAAAAAACCCGTGCGAAAGCCGTGCGAAAACATCTTTTTTATTTTTTTGAAATTTTTTTCAAAATATTTTTTGATGTTTAATCCATACAATTATATACCCCAGGGAAAATAATAGGTGAACCCGTTTGGGATTAGAGCACACATCCACCCGTTACAAATTTAATGGTCTCAAAACGTGCGAATTTGATGAAATGCCTTGATCGAAGACCAAATGACATTATTTCTCAACCATTATTTTTTGAGGGGGGTATAACAACATATAATGAGGGTGGAAAAAAGAATGTTTGAAAAAAAAATTTCAAAAAAAGATAAAAACATTTTCGCACCATGCGAAATGTTCTCATTTGAAAATTTTCCTATATATATATATATATTTTTGAAGAATATGCTTTGCGTCTTTATTGATCACAAGTAAAATTTACAAGGCGCTCACGAGTGGAAGAGGGATGCTTGTATGATGGGTTAAGGCACATGCGCCATCACCCAAGACAATACAAAACACCCTCCGCTACTCGTAGGGCCAAATTAGAAAACAAAAGTACATGAGGATACAAACTAGCCCAATAGTCCCCAATTTGAGGGGATAGAATCATCATCCTCCTGCTCCCAAGGCACATGCCTTAAGGCAATTTTTACATCATCAGCAATGTTATCAAATAGCAAAGTCTGCGGCTGGCTGGATCCTTCAAAAATTCTTCTGTTGCGTTCTCTCCAGATATGCCATATTAATGCAGCTAAGACCGTCCTGACCAACTTACCCACATTGTTCTTTGCATGAAACCGCGAAAGAATCAAATCACCAATTCCAGATAAAGAGCTTGGCAAGGTAGTGGTGACCCCATTTTGAGAAAGCTCTTGCAAAGGCGGTAATTAGTATAACTGCACTCAAATAATATATGAGTTATGTCTTCATGAATATTGTCTGAGCATAAAATACAATAAGGAGAAGTAGGGACTCCCCATTGTACGAGCTTGTCACAGGTGAGAAGTTTCCCATGAAAAGCTCGCAATAATGTGATGGCCATCTTGGGGATGTGCCCCTGAAACCAGACGACTTTGTAATAGGGAAAGAGCGGCTTTATGACGCTTGAACCATCCCATGCATTATGTAGAGAGGGGGACTTAGAAACCCAAGACCAAGAATCAGCACCGGCGGTCAAGATCACCCCCTCAATGATATGTCGAACAGGGTTAAGCGAACAGCTAGTCATCCACCCATCATCACCCCAATAATCACTAACCATATATCCCTCCTCTCCAACAGGAACAGTATAAGTATCACTGAGAGGGACACATGGAAGCCAATTATCATACCAAAAGAAAGTAGAAGCGCCATCTCTGACATTCCGCTTAGTGAGCTTCTTGGTGAACTCACGGCATTGAAGAATGAATTTCCATGTACCAGAGTGCATAGGGTGAGATTTGGCCTGGAACAAGCTCGTATCGCTCATATATTGATTCCTCATATGAGAGGCCCAAATACCTTTATGCGTAAGCATGCGCCAAGTCATTTTAACACCATAGGCATTATTAAGTTCAGCAAGATTTCTGATCCCCACCCCTCCCTCTTGCTTGGGAGAACACAAATCATTCCAGGCCCATAAATGATTTTTCCCCCAGATAAACTTTCTACAGATGGAAGTAAGAGTACATAGCACAGACTTGGGCATACGGAAGACCTGTATCCAAAAGCTAACCATACCATAGATAACAGTTTTAACCAACTTAATGCGCCCAGCTATGGAAAGCAGAGAAGAGGACCACCCCTGCAATCTGCTCTTGCATTTGTCAATCAGACGACCATACATAGAGGTATTAGGGTATTTAGGGGATAGCGGAAGGCCAAGGTATGTGGATAGAGATTGCGCACGCCGAATACCCAAAATATCCGCAAGACTACCAGGCCCCTTGGTGCCTTTGCTAAAAATGGCAGCACTTTTACTCCAATTGACCTCAAGACCAGTGAAAGATTTGAACACAGTGAGAAGATCTCTAAGTCCCTCAAAAGATTTAGAGTTGGCCTGACAGAAAACCAACAAATCATCAGCAAAGAGAAGGTGAGTGACTGCCCCAACCCTATGCATAGGCAAGATGCAGCGAGAAGCATTGGCCTTGGCCATGAGTAAGGAGAAAGCCTCCATAACAATCACAAAGAGGAAGGGGGAGAGAGGGTCTCCTTGTCTCAGCCCCCTATTAGATTGGAACATGCCATAGGGGAAACCATTTATCATGACGGAGAAGGAAGGCGTGGAAATACACTCGCAGATCCAGCTTATAAATCTGTGTTTGAAACCCATTTGATGCAGCATATAATATACGAATTATCTGTTAACGCTATCAAAATCTTTCCTCAAATCCAGCTTAAGACAAGCCCGAGATCCCATAGGGTTATTAAATCCCCTTATATGCTCATGAGCAAGCAGCGCACAGTCAGCAAGTAACCGGTCCTGGAGAAAAGCCACTTGGTTTGGCGAAATGAGCTCAATAATGGCACGGCTTAAGCGATTGCATAATACTTTGCTTATGATTTTATAGAGAACATTGCAACAAGATATTGGTCTGTAGTGTCCAAGCCCAGAAGCATTGGCACTCTTAGGAACAAAAGTGAGGAATGTGTGATTAACCTGACGATAAATTTTTTCGGATTTGAAAAAGTTGAGGATAGCAGTGGTGACATCTTTGCCAATGACATCCCAAGAATTTTGATAGAAGTACCCATTGAACCCATCTGGCCCAGGGGCTTTGTCAGCCCCAATTTGAAACACAACATTTTTAACCTCCTTAGCATTCACAGGTCTTTCAACCCACTCAGCAGCATTTTTAGTAAGAATTCTTTTGGGGGTAAGGCAAGGGAAGACCCTCCAATAATCATTCTGATTATATAGACTAGAGTAGAAATCGGACGCTTCAACTTTCAACAAATTTATAGAATCGTTTTGCAAACCATCGGCAGAGATAAGGTGCCCCAGGTTATTATGGCTTTGCCTGGCTCTCATGGCAGTATAAAAGAACCTAGAGTTTCGGTCTCCAAGATGGAGCCAATCTTGTCTGCTTTTTTGCTTAAGAATGGATTCTTCAATATCTATAGCATCAGCAAGCTGTTTAATAATTCCCTTCTCCTTCTTTTGCAACTCAGTACAAACCCCCAAATTTGGATTACTTTGGATAATATCAAGATTGGCGCGGATCAGAGAAACATCATTAGCAACACGGAAGGCTACCCCAAAACTCTTAAGACCCATTTTTAGATTCTTAAGTTTAGCTACAAGTCTAATCATCGGGCAACCACTAACCCTGTAGCGTCAATGCTCCTTTAGAACACTTTGAAATTCAGGGCTACGATGCCAAGCATTGAAGAATCTGAAAGGCTTGGGATCAGACCCCTCAACCTGATGAGTATGGATGATGAGAATGGAATGATCGCTGGTACCCCCAATGCTATATTCATAATATGAGGATGTGAGAACGTTGATCCAAGAACTATTGTAGAAAGATCTATCCAGGGTAGCTGAGATACGATTTTGCCCAATACTACGATTGGTCCAACTCATAGTGTTGCCAACTGTTTTGAGCTCCAAGAGGCCACAAGTGTTAATGCAATCATTGAATTCATCAACAATGTGCCCCTCAATCAGCCTGCCTCCCACTTTATCCATAGAATACCTAACACAGTTGAAGTCCCCCCAATAATCCACGGGGTACTCCTATATTTGGGGGCAGCAGCCATAATATCCTTCCAAAGGATTCTGCGCTCTTGATATGAATTGGAAGCGTAGATCATAGTAGCTATCATAGAAAAGCCCGCGGCATTATTACATTTCATGGAGATGTGCCGTGCCGACATCTCATCAACCATGCACTTCCAGACATCAGGATTATACATGATGACAATACGTCCGTTACGATGAGCAACCCGATTGTCAATAGTCTTCCAATTCTTGGGAAAACATTTAGTTATCCTATGGGCGTTATTACCAACCACTTTAGTTTCAAGGAGCCCAACTATAGAGGGAGTATGCTTGCGAACCCGGAACTTAAGCTCATTCCGCCTAGCGACGTTATTAAGCCCCCTAGTATTCCATATGAATAAAGTCATTAGGAGGAGGGAGGAGGATGCCCAACATCCTTATTGATTCTCGAGCTTTTCCGGGTGCCCTTAGAAAGGGAAGCTCCCCCGATGCTCTTAGGTTTTTTCCGGTCCTTGTTTTTTTGTTTTAACTCAGCTTGTTCTTCATACCAAGCTTCATTGGTGATAGTCATTTCATCGGGTTCTTCTTCGGTTTCAATGGTATCAGAATCATTAAGTAAAGAAGCTCCTATTCGAGACTTATTCCCACCCCTTAGGATATTAAACGGATTGACGTCTTCCAGCGTGGTCTTGCTAAAATCGTTCGGTGTACTCTTGTTGCTGCAGATTTTAGTGCTACTGTTGGATGAGAGGGGTATGGTAAGAGCCGTGAGCCCCCGTGCCAGTGAGTCCCCCGATCCCTCCCCCCATTATCATTAGATATGTATTCCTCCTTATTACATGGGTCGACATACACCCCCGTATAGCTAGGCACAGCTAGCAGCAGATGACTTTTATCATACATTACGTGAACATCCCCCAACTTTTTAGCCTCATCACGAACAGCGCCCGAACCCGCAGTAGAGTTCCCGCCTTCAACAACTTTTGGTCCGCTGCTCCCGCCTGTAGCTCTCAGAGCGAGCTGATTTCCGCTGTACATAGCCGTAACTGTCGCGTTCCCGTTACATCCCATGCTAGCACTGGTCGTAGCCAGAGTATTTACATCAGCCCAAGTAGCAGTGGCATCCCCTGCTTTGACAACCTCGCCCAGACCCAGCCGGTCTTTACAAAGATTCAAGCAACTCCTTCCCTCACCATCAACGCCCCACAGTGGTCCCAACATCTTATTACAATTGGCTGCTCCCTCCAGCCTCACAGACGTCTGGGCTTCCTCTCCCCCTACAGAGCATATCACCTTCTCCCTATTACAACCTCCTATCTCCTTATTTACAATGTCTTCCGTACTAGCCCCCGTCTCCTGATTACAAGCCTCATCAACCTCCAGACAAACATTCATCTAGGTAACAGATCCCCCCACAGCTTCAGACCTATCAACAGGCCGAGCTACCATCGAAGCCTCAACATTTTTGACAGCAGGACATTGACCAAGAATGTGCCCAAAACAAACACAATTTGTACAGCGAGGAGGCTCACACTCATACCTGACAGCCACCTCTATCGACGCCGTATCGCCAAGCTGAACAGTGATGAACTTTGGAAGCTCGTCTTCAGCTTTAACCTCGATCAAACACCTGGCGTACGAGAGCCTTTCCAACCTCGCCGTCGCACGATCCAAGCAGATTGGGACGCCGACCACACTCACAATGGCGTTGAGGATGCGGAGGGTCCACAGATTAGTAGGAAGGTTGGGGAACTGTACCCATATTGGCACCGCCGTGAGAAAATCACGATCAAACCCCGCCTCCACGCTCCACCTCTGCAGCACTACTAACCGGCCGTCGAACAGCCAAGGTCCGCCGTGCAAGACCGTATCTCTGTCTTCTTTTGATTCAAAGTGAAAGAAAAAGAAACCATTATCACGAGAGAAGATATTAACCTCTCCGTTCGTCTTCCATGTCTGCATCGCACAGGCCTTGATTTGTCCGTAGTAGGGAATGTCGCCCACCACATAGCCAACTACGGTATTCTCCCACCGTTCGACTCCCTCGGCCAGCATATCCTCCGACGATAGCACGGCAATCGCAACTCCGGCATCATCAAATTCCGGAGCAATGAACGACATACTAAGAGAGCTTGACATGTTCTTGCTTCCCGAGCAGACTTCAGACCACGTCTTCCTTTCAGCATTGGTACTGATCTTTAGAGGAATCTTCGGCCTCAACGCTCGTCTCTCGAACGCTTTGCGTGCATCAGTCCTCCTGCCAGCTTTCCCCTCTAGATTCGTCGCAGCATCACGCTTAACCCCTTGAGTAGGAGGTCTATAGCTTCTCTTTGTAACTTCTTTCTAGCTTCCTGAGGTATCTTCATTCTCCAATATTACTCCGTCCATCAGGCAGGATGAAGGAGCAGTCAGGAGGAGGGAAGCAAAGCAATAAGAAATCGAATCAAGGTCCTGAATGACTCACCTAGGATCAAGATCTATAGTAAGATCTTGATCCTACAGTCGATGAAGAACAGGTTCGTAAGTTTCCAAGACAGCACCGCCTCCGCCCCGAACGAGCACTCAGCAGCCACCTCATATCTCAGCAAAATACAATCGCAAAGACAAGAGATTAGCAGAGACGAGATCTAGGTAATTCACCGAAGAAAAACAGCGATCGAAGCGCTTACCACCGGATCGAGATCTCTCAATAAGATCTCGATCCGTCCAAGAACGACGGTGAACCACAGCACTCCAAGCAGTAGATCGCAACCTTCTTCTTCCTCAAAGACTCCTTCTTCAGATCTAGATCCAAGCTCAGATCTGGATCTAAGCTCCCCTCACAAGATCACGATCGGAGAGCAGAGCACGAATATAGCAAGGCTAGTGATCGAGAGCGCCCGGAACCAATGCATATCGCCGTCGAGCCAGCCGCAGAAGCGGCCGGTGAAGATCTCCCTATCGAGAACGCCTCCGGAGCTTCTCACTCTACAAAAACGAAGAGAGAGAGAGAGACTTTTTTTCTTATGCATATATATTCCTATATATATATATATATATATATATATATATATATATATATATATATATATATATATATATATATATATATATATATATATCGCATATAACCGTAAACCATATAGTCTAAACTCTGTGTTTATTTCAATTTAATCTAAAACCACATTTGCGTTGCCCTCTTAAGAACTTATATGGGAGATAAACGAATTCATACTCAGCGACTTATAATCTAAATCCAAATATCACTTATAACCCTAAAACTTGTTAGGAATGTTCTTTATCATGCTTGTGTTACGAATCATAAACCAATGACTAGGACGGATGCATACACATAATCACATAGCACATATAATAAAAGGAATTGTGACAGGAAATTATTACCTGCGCCGCTCTCTTGTGCCTGATAACCGCCAACTCTGCTGGATTAAGGCACACCCAGGACCGAAAAAATGCACTCGCCTCCTTCAGATTCCTCATATCCTCTTGGACCTGTGTCAAGGTCGCCTGAACCTGAGCCATGCCCTGCAACTAGGTAAACTGGGGAGGCTATGTGACACTCTCATACTGTGAAGAAGAATCAGCCAAGTCCTCGTCGTAGTCGCGCTTCTCTGTGCCTCGCATCCAGTACCGGTTCTTCCTCCTCCCTCCCAGTTTCTCCACAATGATCATGTCCTCATCAACCCTAGTGAGAGGCCCCGTGGAACTCGAGCATGCATGGGATTATGCCCTCACCACCTCGGTAACATTGTGGACGACCTCCCAAATAGAAGAGAAAAAGAGTTATATACTCCATGCATTAAAAATGCATATTAATGTAAACTTAATTTTTTACAAAATAACCGCTAGAGCACGATTCTTTGCCAACTTCTCGGGATCATTGTACTTTGGGTGGGCCTTAGTAAGTGTATGCTCCACCAAAGACTCGATGCCCGGGCGGTCCTAAAATCAATAAGAAAAAATTTAGACACTCTTTTAGAAAAAATATTTGTTACAAAATTTAAGTACAATATTTTTACCTGATGTGCCAACTCATACCCAATCTGGCTGAAGCTCTTCGAGCCGCCATGATGCTCATAGCCTCGAGGTGTACTGCGGTTGGCGGGGGCCGTTTTCGAAATTTTCTATATATTTCAACAGTATGTCAGAAAAAACATATATATATATTATGTGGTTAAAAATATGAACTATACCTGCCCAGCAGCAGACTCCCACAGGAAACAATAGCCAAAGAACTGCACCGAGCCAGCACGGTTGTCCAGGCACCAGTACCGCTCTTAGTTATCGGGGAACCGTTGCCAGTACTTATTTTTCAATTCTGCCTGCCACTGGACAAGTCCGGACTTAACCTTCTCCATGAAGTAGCCCCAGGCATCAGGGTTACGATCCAAGACGTAATGCCGTTATGACAGATAACAAACACATTATAACAGTAATTACCTATTAGGAACCTTAAAATAAAAGGTGGTTAATTTACGTTGATCTCCCGCCAACAGGTGACCAAGGACTTGTTACGTTGATCAGTCCACATCAGGCAGAGGTTGAATAAGTCCGACCTTTTAGACTGGGTAGTAAGGAAATTATTAAATTTTACCGCCCATGGGCCAATGGGAGCTTGGTGGCTCCATTGTATAACGACCCGCTGCCCGTTTCCAGGTATCAAGGTTGAAATTTTCGTTCGCCTCGTCCATCCTTCGGTGGAGGGTTTGTGCCTGTAAAAACCAAACATACTTAATGAACGTATAATATTACAATAAATATGATTACATTATACGTACCTTGTCGTCTAAAGGACTCATCTTTGGCCTGCCTCATCCTCGGTGCAACTCTGTCCGCCAACTGCGCGAGCACAAGCCACTGCGTGTTTACCACCTTCGGCTACCTCCTCGTTGCCTCTTCATGCCTATAGGCCGTCGATAAGGCGGCACGCTCTATCTCTGGATCATATGGAATGAACACTACCGGCTCAGGTTCGTCATGTGGAGCGGCAGTCTGAGAAGTGGAGGCGGCATGTGACTCGACCGTGTCGGGAGTCTCAATATGTATATCATCAAGCCCACATGCATCTATACGCAATAAGACAATTGCAAATTCAATTAGTTTAACAAACTGGACTGAACATTTAAAATAAAAATATGTGTACATGTACGTGGCGGTGGTGGGGTATGTGGGGAAGAGGGTATATGTCCTGCAGTGCCTAAAAATAAATAAAGAATGTTATGCAATTAGTTATACAAAAACTAAAAGGTCCACATTTAGACAGCTAATAAAACTACAATAAGCGTAGCTGTCCCAGATGGCGGGGGTATGTGCCACCGATGAGCCATGTCCTACACCACCTGAAAATGTATGAAGCATTTTACCATTTTTTACAAAAATTTAAATTGTGCACGTTATAAAGCAGTACTACAACATATGCGTACCTGACCCAAAGGGCGGGGTGGTATGTGCCAAAGGGGATCCATGCCCTACATTGCCTGAAAATGTTTGAAGCATTTTACCATTTAGTTTCCAACAAAGTAAATTGTGCACGTTATACAGCCATACTTAAACTACAACATATGTGTACCTGACCCAGATGACCGAGGGGTCTGGGATGTCCCTATACTAGTTGTAAATAGTGTGTTCCAAACTCTCGTCATCTGCACTTCATAATATTTATTAATAAAAAAATTGAAGCTTACGTGTTGTAAATATTTGCGTAATTTATATGAAATAAGAGAATAATGGCTATCATACGCCATATGAGAGCCTCTCTTATATGCCCTCTCACATAAATCACCTAAGTACAAGCCCACATGGGCTTGTACTTGGTTGTACTTGGGTGCTTTATGTGAGAGTGCATATGAGAGAGGCTCTCATATGGCGTATGATAGTCGTTATTCTCATGAAATAAATGGGATGTAAAACATGGAGTAATTCACATTCTTTATGGATTCTAAGCAAAATCATCGTAATAAACATCTTTAAACATTTACATATTTTTTAGCTTATTACTGGAAAAAGTTCAACAATTTGATGTTGATGTTGACGCCCTTTATGACCTAGTCCAAACGGTAGATAAAATGACTTTGTTTATTGTGTTTCTTCATCTTGTGCACTCCGCTGCTACAATACATGTGCCTGTGATCGCCAAATCGGTTATATCAACACGCAACAGTGTAATGTCATTAGTCGTTTCATTATTTGTCTCGATTGAAAAATCATCCTCGACATCATCTGCAACGATTACAACATCTTTGTCATCTTCACTGCCATCTTCGACATCCGTTTCATCCAGTGCATATGCTCTAGGCGGATTTCTAAGAACCACCCAATCATTGTCTACCATTATATCTTTAACATAAAAACATTGTTTTGCTTGCGAGGCAAACATGACTTCTCATCCAGATAGATTTCCTTCTTCAGATTATCGACCGTTAAGCCCAAGTCGTCCTTCTTCTTTCCTTACTCATGCCACCATACTTCCTTCTGAAAACCATAAAATAACTCAACCACGTCTACAACCTGGCCATAATAGAATATTTGACCTTATTTTGGTTGTTGATCTCTGGATCTTGCATATGACAACTGCGTAAAGGATGAGAAGATTCCACTATTTTGGATGCATCGGTCCTTCTCGATTTCAATGGTATTAAATCTGAAATCATTGATAGAATAACCTCCATATCGATGTACTATGCCGTCAGGACCTCCGGCATATTTTTGGATATCCTCGGATAGCCGTGTACCACGAACACATTGCTCAGCCACCTTTAAGATAAATAAGAATCGCACTCATATACGCAAGTTATCGAAATTTATTCTGTGATAGGTGTGTAACTAGTGTGAGAAATCGATGCGCGTACCGTCAGTTTCAGCCATGACGTAAATTCTTTAACATGTGCATCTGCAACCTTTTGGTTAAGAGTTTTTGCGTGCAATTTGGCTTGGAGTACTTCTATATAACGACTGAGGGACAAGTAAAGAAAACTATTAAAACTTGGGAATTACACCACTTACAAAAGCGAATAACTCAGATTTATTGCCTCCGATAGGAGTCAAATATGCGTAGATTATTTAGAACATATGAATGTGATTGTTCAAGCTCAATTTTACTAAAGCGTGTGTCCTCTCCATAATAATTATAGAATACTCCGTCAGTAACTCTTGCCGGACGATTTACCCTTGTGTCTACACCCCGCAAATAACAAGATATGAACATCAAGGCCTCGTTTGACGTATAATTCTTGGAAATTGACCATTCTAGCCATGCATGGTGTGCACAAGTTAATTCATGAACCCTAGATACATGCGGTTCAAAAATCATAAAAAGGTTCAAATTCACGTTTAATTTTGTTCCTAGCAAAATAGAATAATATATGGCACGACGTTCACCTTTCAACGGGGTACATCCACCAATATTGTATCGGCCCTGCAATGCAGGCCTCCTGTGCCAGGTGCATAGTAAGATGAACCATGATTGTAAAGAATGAAGGGGAGAAATTTTTTTCCATATTACACAGTGCAAGTATAACCCGCGCCTCTAAATATTCAAACTCACCAACGTCTATCACCTTAGAGCACACCTGCCTAAAGAACCCACAAAACTGTATCAGGACTTTTGCAAGCTTCTTATCGATGTTATGTAATGCAACCAGAAGCAACTGATGTAGCAAGATATGATAATCATGTGTCTTCAATCCAAATATCTTCATTTGTTCTATGTGCACACATCTTGATATATTCAAAGCATATCCATCCGGTGTCTCCAATGACTTGAGAAACACACACAGATTACCATCTCGTGACAGGGTGACCTAAGAAGATGGCAGGTCGTACTTGTAATTTTCCTTCTGTACAGCCTGTAATTCAGGACGTATATTCAATTCTTTTAAGTCAAGCCGAGCCTTTACTTCGTCTTTTGACTTGTTGGTGTCTTGCATCAATGTATACAACAGATTTTCACATATGTTCTTTGCGATGTGCATGACGTCCAGGTTGTGACTTATTTTCAAATTCATCCAATATGGCAACTGAAAGAAAATACTAAACTTTGACCAACCACTTGGTAGTATTCGAACATTTGATGTGTAAGAATCTGTGTGTGACACTCGAGTCGTTCTTCTTTTAGTTTTGCCCTTGACCTTGCCCTTGCTATTTCCTTTTCCCTTTGCAATCCGCCTTCTAACACCAAGAGGGTGCTCTTTACTATATCTGTTCTTTCCAAACTTCACTCTCTGCAAAGGGTGAAGTGCTTCAAATATGTTCTCTCCGGTTAGTTGCTCTGGGGCTTCTTGGCATTCGATTTTGACGTCGAACATATGTCCATGTCTCCTATAACTATGAACCACATGCAACCATCTTTTGTTTTGCCAAAAGCAAAACTTATGGCTATATTTCAGGAATGTGCCCTAATAACCTGTCGTGCAAACCGAGTAAGCCGTCCTTACTTTCGTCGACCAAACAGATAGATTAGCATATGCCGGGAAGTCGTAATCGTCTATAAAACAATAGCATGCATGCAGAAACTATGCTTTGTCACGGCGTCGAAAGTTCCCATACCTTATTCCTATAAACGCTTCAGATCATCAATTAAGGGTTGCATGAAAACATCGATATCATTTCCAGGCGATTATTTCCCAGGAATCAATAGTGACAGTATCAAGTATAGTTTCTTCATGCACATATGAGACGGGAGTGTTGAGTATTGGTGTTTCATACCAATCTTATTTTGATGATGATCACAACATTATGTTGTTGCTAATGACTCTCGTGTTTTAGTCTCTCAGTTTTATTTCAAGAATATCTTTCATGGAGACTAATCACTTGGTGCAAGGATGGACATTAAGTGAAGAAGGACCATTGCTTGGACTCAAGGAGTGCCAAAGCTTGGAGATGATGGAGAGCAATCAAGACATCAAGATTGAAGACTTAGACTCTAAGGACACCATTGTAATCCATGTAATTTACTTTATTGCTTTCTCTCTCTCTTTTGAGTCTAGGATTAATGTAATGCCTTATTAGATGGTTTACTCATTCATGCATATGCATTTAACCATCTTAGTGAGCCTTAGGATTATCATAAAATCTAACCCAATAGGTTCACTTTGTCCAAAGACTCATTTGGAGTCTCTGTCTTTCCATCAGTCGACTGCTGAAGGAAACACAGTCGACTGGGTGATTTCCAGTCGCATGTAGATCCTTCTACAGTCGCCTGATATGCACAGCTCAAGTCAACATTTCAATTGACTCAAACTTGAGGTTTACGTACAGTCGACTATTGGTCAGTTTACAGTCGCCTGTATACTTACAGTCGCCTGTAGATTGGTCATCAGTCGCCTGAGTAGCGTAAGTGCAATCTCTGCATCTCTCTGACTTTTCTCCTTCTTATTCAGCAGACGACTGATTAAGGTTTTACAGTCGCCTGACTAATAGACAGTCGACTGTATTATTGACATCAGTCGCCTGTGTGCTTAACTAGAGAAAGAGTGCAGCTCTCTGTTTTATTCCATTTCCTGTAGCAGTTGCCTGCTGAAGGATTTACAGGCGCCTGTCATGTTCTCAGTCAACTGTACGGTCTTCATCAGTCGATTGTCATGGCTCAGATTATAGCCGTTGGATATTTTCTAGCCGTTGATCAGTCGACTGTATTTTGATCATCAGTCGACTGTTCCTGTCCTTTTCGCCCAGTTTCTAGCCGTTGCAGAATCGTTTCTTTGGCTGTTTTCTTGGGTTTTGGGGTTTGATATAGGGTTCCTATATATATGAGTGTGCTGCCATCTCGTATACTTCTTGATGCTATTGAATATATCAAGAGATCTATAAGTAACTCACAAACTCCCTCAATTCCCTCTTAAGAGCTCTCATTCTTCTTCATGCATTAAAGTCCAGCTCAAGAGAATTCATCCAAGTGCTCTCAAGCATATCTCAACACTTGGAGATTCTCTTCCATGCCTTGCATCCATTCATGAGTAAGCATCTCAAGGCATAGGTAAGAGTATTTATTTTACTTGGTGATTTTGTGTCTCTAATTCTCTTTGTGGAAATTAGATCTTTCTCTCTTTGTGGGAGGTTGTCTCTTTGTGGGACTAGGATATTCTCTTTGTGGGAATGACTCTCTTTGTGGGAGTAACTCTATTTGTGGGAGTTTTGTGTCCTAGTGTAGGGCTAACCCTAATTCTCTGAGTGGGAGTTAGTGATTCTCTGTGTGGGAGTTTTGATCCTCGTGTAGGATTGGTTGGGTCCTTGTGTAGGGCATAAATCCTCTTTGTGGGGTATCTCCTTGTGAGATTTGTATTCACTTCTCTATGTGGGAATATAGTGAATATTGGTGTGGCTGGATGTACCCAAGTTTGGAGAACCAGTGTAAAAATTTGTGTTTGCATTTGGATTGATTGTGCCTTTTAATTCCTCTTGCATTTATAATTCCGCATTTGCAAGTTTAATTTTAATTGGACAATTTTATTGCCATTACACTGTTCACCCCCCTCTAGTATGTGTTGTTAGTATTGCAAGGGTAAAGTGATCCTTACAATTGGTATCAGAGCGAGATTATAGCATACTGCAATGATGGCATTCAACGCTACATCCGCGTGCCATGAAGAAGGTCACTCAACCGTTCGACCCCCGCTCTTCAACGGAACCAACTACCCTAGTTGGAAGATCAAGATGATGGTCTACTTGAAGGGTCACGACATTTGGGACATTATAGAGTCACCTTTTGAGGAGCCGCCTTCACCCGCGGCCTCGAGAACTAAAGCGGAGAAGGATTCGATCAGAGTCAATGCTAGGGCTATGTGTGTACTCCATTGCACCCTCACTCCGGATGAGTTCGATCGCATCTCCATGTGCAAATCGGACAACAGTATTTGGCATACTTTGGAGATTTCTCATGAAGTGCTTCTTCAACATAAGGAGGAGGTTCAACCAACCAAGCTCGAGAAGAAAAAGGGGGTTGCACTTCATGTTGAGAAGGAGTCATTCAAGTGGAAAAAGAAGTTCCAACAAGAAGCTCTGAGTGAAGAAGAAGATGATATTAGCAATGATGATTACATCGAGCTTGCCAAGCAATTCAAGAATTTCAAGGCATTCCTAAAAGACAAACAAGGTATATCTTCGTCAAAGTTTGCCTCTCATTCTAACAAGCTGATTTGTTTCAATTGCAGTGGAAAAGGTCATGTTGCTACCGAATGCCCTTCCAAACCCACCATTGATACCTATAAGGGTAAAGGGAAGAAATATTGGAAAGGCAAGTCCGATATTAAGAACCAAAAGATGGGACTTATCGGTACTTTTGATGATTCCGATGTGGACACATCAAATTATGAAGATGAGGATGACAAGGAGCACGATCACAGGTGCTTCGTTGCGTTTGATGATTCTTCATCAACTTCCTCTAGCTCAAACGATGAAGAGATAGAGGGGTGGCTCAACTCCAAAGAAGAATGGTGCTTCATGGCTAATGGGGAAGAGTCTTCGTCAAGCTCAAGCAAGGAGGAAAGCGATGAGGAAGTCGAGGAGGAAAGCGATGAGGAAGTCGAGGAGGAAAGCGATGAGGAAGATGAGGAGGAAAAGCCATCCTATGAGGAGCTTGAATATCACCTAAATGTTTCCTCCAATTTGGCAAGTAAGTGCATCGATTCATATGATAAAATGAAAGCTAAACTTGATAATGCTATGAGTAGGGTGCATGATTTAGAATCGTCTAGTGTAAATATTCATGATGCTTTGCATGTTTGTGACACTAGTGAGAGAGACACACTACTCTCTCAAGTTAAGGAATTGAGCCTTACAAATAAAAAACTTGTTGCTCAAAACCTTAGCTTAGAATCTCACATTCAACAACTTACGTTGAAATATGAAGAGAAATCCCGTAAGCTCATAAGCTTTGTACATCTAGGGATTCACTCCACGATTTGTTGGAAAAACAACATCCGGCAAATCATAGAGGAGGTTTGGGTTATATTCAAAATGTGGTACCCAAACCCACCTCTAATTCCTCTTATGGTGCAAATCCAAGAAATATTGCTAAAGCACCTAAGAAGAATCACCATGCTTTCTTGTACAACAATAACATCAACAAGAAGCATGTAGATTACGAGGTAATGAGGAAGAATGAAAAATCTTCATTTTTTTGCTAAGAAGCAAAATCCCCGTTCTATGCATACCAAGAAACTTGTTTCTACACCTAAGCATGCCACATCCACCCCTCTTGCAAAGGCAAAACCCTTGCCTAGGAAATCCTTGAGATTATGGATTCCCACTAAGGTTAGTGTGCAAGAGAAGGATAGCTACATCAACTCTCTATTTAGGGATGTGATCATCTCATGTGATTACATTAGGAAATCAAACTCCTCTTGGGTTTGGTTGCTTAATGTTTAGGTTCCTCACACATATGCATTTTGCATGGGTATTGTGCTTGAATGTTTATTTTTAGCATACCCATTGTTTGTGTGTGTTTCATGATTTTGAAAATATTTTTAAACATATTTTTCATGAAAATGGGGACCTAGGGGTTTATTGACATGCATGCATTTTTGATCCATGTGTATGTCAATGTGGGAGTTAATATGTTATATGTTTAAAATATCTTAAGACATATTTTAACTCTCATTTCGGAGGTTATTTGAGATCATTATTTTCAATTGGTTATTTTTGGTCTCAAAACAAACCTTTTGTAAATTGGCAATATGTTTTATGTCATATTTGTTTTGGCAATATCCTTGTGTATCTTTGAAGCTTGATTTTTCCATATCTATTGCTTTGATACACTTTTGGCCCATAGCTCCATTATTTGTATAATTGGTATTAGATCCTAGAAGTCAAAAGTTGACCATTTCTATGATCTAGGGGGAGCATGGGATAGTGAATTGATACCCACTAAATTTTTTAATTTGGTATCATACATATCTTTCTTTTCTTGCATATTGTCACATCTTAGTTAAGATGATAAATGGGGATATATTTGATGTCCACCTTTTTTACGATGTCAAGGGGGAGAGATATATGCATTATGTAAATATATATGGGGAGATATATTCATATGCAGATGGGGAGAGATATATGTAACGACCCGCTTTCTGGGGCCCGTTACTTATTTGATATTTACACAGGTCCTACAGGTTACCAGTGAAAACAAAATAGCCACGATGCAGAGATGTACAAAAATACTCAAATATTGTCCAATTATTACAATACATACTGTACAAGATGTCCCAAAAGATATACATAAAAGAAGAAAAGTACATAAGTGCAAATAACTCTGGAAGCTGCGGTCGAACGTTGTGCTATTAGCTCAGGAGCATCTACCTCCATATGTTCGTCGTATGCGGTGCCACGGAGATGGAACCGTAGGTAAGTCACAACAATTTTAAATATAGAAAAGAAGTAGTGCACAAGTATGACAAAAGTAACTACGTACAAACAGATCAGAGTGAAAAGTAAAGTATTGAGTAACAACTGTACACAACTGAGTAGTAAAGGCAAACTGAACTGAAAGGAGAGAACCACTGTACTGTGGTAGTGCAAGTGTAAAGCAGGCTAGGCAAGTAAACATACTACTGATGTAGCTAAAAGTACGACAAGTAAAGTACTGGTGACTGTACAAGTGTAGTAAGTAGCGTGCATGGAACATGTAAAGTAAAGGTGACTGTAATGCGTAAAGTAAAAGTGACTGTGCAAAAATAACTACGCTACGTGACTCAAGTCGGAGAGTACAATATGTGACCATTGAGTTCATCTCTTGCCTAGGCGCGACCCAGACGAATGCCGAAAACACAGGCAGCTAGACAGGATGCTGACATGCAACATATTTTTGTTTGCCGAAACACAGGCAGCTAGACATGATACCGAAAACCCAGGCAGCTAGACATGTAGATTGAACTCCAGTCACTCCCGCACTCTCTCAAACTATGAGTTACCCCAAACCTCAGGGATGTGTCAAGTACAAGTTCTTTACAGGATGTTCCACAAGATGTTTCATAAGATGTTCCACATATTACTAGTCAAGTCAAGACAACTGATTGACTTTCTATTGAAAACCAGAAAGTCAAAACTTCTTTCCAAAACAAGCTGGCCAAGCAAAGTGAGGATAAAGACAAGTCCAAGCACACAATTTACCCAAGTTGATAATTATGTGTTACAACCACTAAAGTTGAAAGTTGGCAAGGCCATCTGTAGTTGATTACTTCCCTATTAGATTAGGTCTCTAATTCGGTTCAAGTCGAGTAGTCATTCTGAGGCTATAGGTGGCGTTTCTAAGTCCATACAGGGCACTTATCTAATTTTCTAATTTTAGAATTAGTCGTGACTTACTGATTTTGTGATCGACGTAGCAAGCTGGAGCTAGATCTAGGGCTTCTACGGATGTTGGTGCACCTGCAATCATAAGAACACTTGGTTAAAGAATGCGACATTTCTACTTAAATAATGTGGTTGTTTTGATTTTTAAATGGAGTGAAACGTCATCGAAAAACGTTTTAAATTTTTCTATATGCTAGTATGATGAAACAAGAAGAAATAATTTTCTGAAGCTTACATTAATTTTTATAATTTTAAAAGCTTAAAATAGATTTAAAAAATAATTTTTAATTAAGTAACGTAATTATTCAATAATTTATTCCGGATGCAATCTGCATCGAAAAGTCGTAAATAAGCTGTCAAAATGACCGTCTCGAAGAGTACTTTAACATATATTTTTCTCGCATATCAGTGTATGTGAAAATAAGAAGTTTTGAATTTTTAAATGAAAATGACATATTTAAAATTTAGGGTTAAAAATTTATTCAAGAAAAACTAAGTGTTTGATTATAATGAAACTAGCGTCATTGGGTCCAGAATGTCATTTCTGATTTTCTGGAGCTAGTCTTGTATTTTTCTGATCTGTATATCATAAGTTTTTTTATCAAAAATCCATATTATTTAATTCTGAAAATACGGAAATACGTTATAAAAATACGTGAATACGTGTTTAAAACATGTATTAATTACGTGTTCTTACCTTCATTCACGCATGCAGCGAGAGGGGGGGCTTGCTCGTTCACGTCGACGGCGGAGGGGGTTAGCGGCGGCGACGGTCGGGCTGAGGGATCCGGTGGGGTCTGACGATGGTGAGGAGTGAAGCAGCTGCTGCTGCTGCTCGTGGCAGCGAGCGGGGTACGACAGCGGAAGCGTGAGCTATGCCACGGGGCTGCTACGGTGAGGAGCTCAAAGCTCGAGCGGAGGGGGAGAAAGCCCGAGGGTGCAGTCGGAGCTCGAGGAAAACCTCGGAGAGCGGTGATGCACGGCTGGGTGCTTTGTTTGTCGTCATTCAGTGGTGGGTTCACATCAGCAGCGAGGGCTCCGAGGTGGACGGCGAGCTCGCTTAAGCGGATGGCATGGCGTGCGGTCGTTGCTTCGACGGGGAAGCGAGCTGCTCGAAGTCTGTAGTGGAGCTTCGTCGGAGGTTGAGCATGGAGGGGCGGCGAAGTCGACATCGGAGCTCGAAGGGAAGCACGAGCGATGCAGCAGCGGCGGGCGTGCGGAGCGGGGGTCAGCGAGGGAGCTTCGTGTACAGGCGGTGGGAGAGAGCGTGAGCGGGCTTCGGGGGTCGGTGTTGCTCGGAGGCGCTCTGGTGGAGCTGCGCTGCTGCTGGGCTAGAAGGGTGGAGGAGCGGTGGGGTTCGTGGGCTTGCAGTCAATGGCGAGGGCGGAGGGTGTATACGGGCAGTGGTGGCGGAGCTAGAGCTGACAGCGAGCGGTGACGGTGTTCGATGAGAGAGGGGCTGGGTTTGGTCCACCGGCGGTGAGGGTGAAATCGAGGGAAAGAGGGAGCAGGCGGGAGAGAGCGGAGAATGGATTAGAGAAGGGCTTGGGTTTAGGGAATTAAGCTGGGGTTTAAATAGGTTAATTTAGGAATTAATTAGTTTTTAGTCAAAACTATTAATGAGGTTAGGTAGGATTAGGTTAGAATTTTGACTAAGTTTAGAAAAGAGAAGCTGGTGTTTTCCTCGTGGGTGCTTACGGTAGGTGTTAGGTAAAGGTAATTGTTTAAGTTAGGTGAATTTAAAAGGTAATTAGTAATCTCATTAGCGAACGTAATTAGTAAAGTACAAAATCGAAATTACGATTTTTCCCCTACTAGTAAACGTGTCCGAAAAATTACGAAAACATGTCCACGGGATCGTATCGTCGCGAGGATCGTGAATACGAGATCCGATTTGGGGTTTGAACTACGGAAATACGTGTTTTAGGCCAAAACATTTAGGGCACGGGTTTACAGGTTCTCTATCGATTTGACTTCAGAAAATTACGAAATTAATGTGGAAAGCCCTAAATGATCATAGAATGTTACTGTAGAAGTTTGAAAATGTTTTAGAGATGTTTGAATAGAAAATAAATTCATTAAGTCAAAACGGTAATAACTGAAAATGAATTTTTATCAGAATTGGTTTGAGTATTTGATGAAACTCTAACTTACTAAAATTCTCCATAACTAGTCTGGTACTTCAAAATATTTTTATAAGAAAATTTTGAAATCATAAAACTCCTGATGAACCATTATAAAATAGTTTAAAAATTGAAATTACGTGAATAGTTGTATTGAAAAAATACTGACCGTTACAATATATCTATGGGGAGAGAGATATATGGGATTAGATAAAACTTTCATGTTTCCATGATATTGTCTATTTCAATTGGTTTATGTAATCCTTGCCTATTATATGTCACCTTGATCTTATTTGGTAGAATTAGTATTTACTATTGTGCAGCTCATTGTATAATTGGTGCATATAACTAGGGGGAGCTCATTAGCATTGTGCTTTAATTATTTGTATTTTACATAATGTGTGTCATCATCAAAAAGGGGGAGATTGTTGAGTATTGGTGTTTCATACCAATCTTATTTTGATGATGATCACAACATTATGTTGTTGATAATGACTCTCATGTTTTAGTCTCTCAGTTTTATTTCAAGAATATCTTTCTTGGAGACTAATCACTTGGTGCAAGGATGGACATCAAGTGAAGAAGGACCATTGCTTGGAATCAAGGAGTGCCAATGCCTAGAAATGATGGAGAGCAATCAAGGAATCAAGATTGAAGACTTAGACTCTAAAGAAAGCATTATAATCCATGTAATTTACTTTATTGTTTTCTTTCTCTTTTGAGTCTAGGATTAATGTAATGCCTTGTTAGATGGTTTACTCATTCATGCATATGCATTTAACCATCTTAGTGAGCCTTAGGATTATCATAGAATCCAACCCAATAGGTTCACTTTGTCCAAAGACTCATTTGCAGTCTCTGGCTTTCCATCAGTCGCCTGCTAAAGGAAACACAGTCGACTGGGTGATTTCCAGTCGTCTGTAGATCCTTCTACAGTTGCCTGATATGCACAGCTCAAGTCAACATTTCAATTGAGTCAACTTGAGCTTTACGCACAGTCGACTACTGGTCAGTTTACAGTCGCCTGTATACTTACAATCGCCTGTAGATTGGTCATCAGTCGCCTGAGTAGAGTAAGTGCAATCTCTGCATCTCTCTGTCTTTTCTCCATCTTATTCAGCAGACGACTGATTAAGGTTTTACAGTCGCCTGAATAATAGACAGTCGACTGTATTATTGACATCAGTCGCCTGTGTGCTTAACTGGAGACAAAGTGCAGCTCTCTGTTTTATTACATCCCCTGCAGCAGTCGCCTGCTGAAGGATTTACAGGCGCATGTCATGTTCTCAGTCGACTGTACTGTCTTCATCAGTCGACTGTCCTGGCTCAGATTATAGCCGTTGGATATTTTCTAGCCGTTGATCAGTCGACTGTTCCTGTCGTTTTCGCCCAGTTTCTAGCCGTTGCAGAATCGTTTCTTTGGCTATTTTCTTGGGTTTTAGGGTTTGATATAGGGTTCCTATATATATGAGTGTGCTGCCATCTCTTATACTTCTTGATGCCATTGAATATCTCAAGAGATCTATAAGCAACTCACAAACTCCCTCAATTCCCTCTCAAGAGCTCTCATTCTTCTTCATGCATTGAAGTCCAGCTTAAGGGAATTCATCCAAGTGCTCTCAAGCATATCTCAACACTTGGAGATCCTCTTCCATGCCTTGCATCCATTCATGAGTAAGCATCTCAAGGCATAGGTAAGAGTATTTATTTTACTTGGTGATTTTGTGTCTCTAATTCTCTTTGTGGGAAGTAGATCTTTCTCTCTTTGTGGGAGGTTGTCTCTTTGTGGGACTAGGATAGTCTCTTTGTGGGAATAACTCTCTTTGTGGGAGTAACTCTCTTTGTGGGAGTTTTGTGTCCTAGTGTAGGGCTAATCCTAATTCTCTGAGTGGGAGTTAGTGATTCTTTGTGTAGGAGTCTTGATCCTCGTGTAGGATTGGTTGGGTCCTTGTGTAGGGCATAAATCCTCTTTGTGGGGTATCTCCTTGTGAGATTTGTATTCACTTCTCTGTGTGGAAATATAGTGAATATTGGTGTGGCCGGATGTACCCAAGTTTGGGAAACCAGGGTAAAAATTTGTGTTTGCGTTTGGATTGATTGTGCCTTTTAATTCCTCTTGCATTTATAATTCCACATTTGCAAGTTTAATTTTAATTGGACAATTTTATTGCCATTACACTATTCATACCCCCCTCTAGTGTGTGTTGTTAGTATTGCAAGGGTAAGGCGATCCTTACACGGGGTCAGCAACACGAGCCAAGTGGACTAACCAGAGCTCATCACTCCAAACGGATTAAACCCATCGCTTGCAAAACCAAGTCTAAGATTCCTCATCTCCCTTGCAAAGTCGGGATAAATACGGTCGATATGCTTTCATGCTTCCCTATCGACAGGATGCCTCAAATTTTCGTCCTCTATGCGGTCGGTAGCATGCCATCGCATTTTTCCTACCAATTCAGCAGACATGAAAAACCTCTGTAGCCTTGGTATAATTGGGAAATATCGAAGAACCTTCGCCGGAGTCTACTTCTTCTTTTGGACTGTAGGACCATCCCTCGTCACACATGTTCTTTGTTCAACTTGTCACTGGGGAACATGATATGTTGGACATTCGTATAGGTTCTTGTTGTCTTTGTAGTATAGAATGCAATCATTAAGGCATGTGTCAATTTTTTTGTAATCGAGCAATAAAGTATTAACGATTTTGCTCGCTTCATAATGAGTAGCTGGAATACTGTCCTGCCCACCGCGAACTACCCTTCTCAACAAATCTAACAACATCTCAAAATGTGTAATCTCCATTCTGCTTAGTGTTTGGATATGCAGCAGTCTAATCATGAATGATAGCCTCGTGAACTCTGTACATCCTTTGTATACATCAGACTCATTATCCTCCACTAATTTCATCAATCGATCATAGTCAATGGTGTGAAGATCATCATCTGACCTGTTTTCGCTAGGCGCACCAATATCTTCCAGCATTGTATCTATGTCATCTGCCCTTTGATCTCCATGCACAATACGCTCTTCTGCTCTAAGTAACTCCTCTGTTACGGCACCTTCTCTGTGATAACTCCAAAATTTATAATTGGGGTCGAGCCCGTGAGACACCAAATGGACACGTACAATGTACTTCTAAAGGATCTCATTGTTCTGGCACCTCTTGCAAGGGCAGCGGATTTTCCAATGGACATGCTTAGAGGGTTGGCATCAGCGCACGCTAAAAACACATTTATCCCCTCTAAGTATCTTCGGTTTCCAGTCATGTTTAGATCTGATATTTCCATAAACGACTTGTCAGGAACCTCCGGTATTTGTAATTGACGATGAAATTTACATGTAATTGTGTATCAACAATTTATATATTTCTAAATTATCTATTTTGAGAAACTTTAAATGATAGTCGACTCTTTCATAAAAGTATGCGGCTATCATTGTGATACCAAGAGTGTATGTTTTAACATGGCTAGGTTCTCATTAATCTAAAATTAAAATAAATTCTATTTTTCCTTGATATCGACAATATAACTAAAATAAATTTTAAACCAAGAGTGTATGTTTTAACATGCATGGCTAGGTTCTCATTAATCTAAAATTAAAATAAACTCTATTTTTCCTTGATATCGACAATATAATCCAAAATAAAATTAAATTCTATTATTCATAAACCCTAAACTTCCCCCCACCCCAATCCGATACCTAACCCTTTACCCTAACCACAACTCCCTAACCATAACCCCGACCCCATCCCTAACCACAACCCTAAACATTCAACCCCAATCCGACACCTAACCCTTTTTACCCTAACCTCAACCCAACACTCAACCCTAATTCTAGCCCTGACTCCAACCCTAACACTAACCGAACCCTAACCCAAACCCATATTTTTAAACCCTACCCTACCCCCAACACCTAAACCGAGCCCCCTACCTTAAACAAACTCACCCTAAACCAAACCCTTTCCCATACACTAACCCTAGCCACAACCCCTTCCATATACTCAACCCCAACCCAAACCTAAACCCTAACCCGAACCATAACCCACTGATTCGGAGTGAATATTGCGTATTTAACCCCCTAATTAGTCCTATTTTGTGCCTACATGATGCCTAATTGTTCTCTAATGCATTCGTATTTTTCTCATCATCATTTATTAGAGAAATTACTCTATTTGTGCACAAAACACGAATTTTATTGAGTATTTCTGCCTTTTTATATTTTTCCTAGCACCGTCTTGATCTCACGATTCCAACGACTATTTATTTGTATTTTTCTGAGATTTGTGCTAATTACTGTGTATTTTTGAATGCAGAATACCATTTAAATACAGAAATATGCTCGAAAATACGATTATGCGGCCAACGCCCAATCAGTACTCACCACGTGGCGCAATCTGGGCCGTCAGATCCTTATCCAGCGGCCGAGACGCATATAAAGCGGGGAAAAGCTAATGGCCGTTGGATCGAGATCCAACGGCCAGATGAATCGCGAAGCGGGATGCGGGGGCGATCCATGTGCCACGTGTCACGATCGTGGAGTTTTCCCGCCTGATCCAACGGCTAGCGAAGCGGGATGCGGGGATTTGTGAGGACCGTTGGATCTCGATCCAACGGAGCGGATCGAGCCGGAGACGAGTGAAGCCGCGGGCGATGGAACGGAGACGTGGCCCGATCTCATCCGCTGATTGAAAATCCAAAGGCCTGCAAGCGATTGAATCCAAGCGGCGACAAGGCGTGATCTCGGCCGCTCAATGTCGATCCAACGGACAAAACTTAACCCGATGCGATCTCGGATCGGCGTGAAGCGGGCGGCACCTGAAGCCCACGTGTCGACACGAGAGACGATCTCGCGTCCGATCGAACGGCCAGGAGCTTAGGCGGGTATCGGATAGCGGGTTTGAACCCGTTAACCCCCCAAAACCCGCAATGCTTATTATTTAAGCGTATTCTAGGGTTTTGGGGCGTATTCTGGCATATTTTGGGACTTTTGGAGCGGCTACTGTGCGTATTTCTCCAGGGGAAAATTCTCAAAAATTCCAGAGGCCGTTCTTCTACTTTCCAGGGAGTTTTGGGTTGTAAAGTGGAGATTTGGTGACAATTTCTTGACCTTATACCCCGTATTTGGTGTATTTCTTTGTATTTGGCTAGTATAACGATGTATTTGGCCATGAAACTTGATTGTTTTTGCACCATGCGTGGCTAATCTCCCTGTGCTATGGTTGTGATGTTATTAGGAGTATTTAGTTGATGAATTCCATGTCTTTAGCCCTATTTTCATGTCAAAATCACTCGTAACATTGATTTCTACAACGTATTTGTTGGGTATTTGCTTATTGTCGATATTATTTACATCCCGTATGGCTAGGCCCTGACAAGGCTAGCCAATTTATGTTCACTAATCTGAACTTATTATTGCTTTTATCGTTTAATGAAATCAATGTTGCTAGTGATGCGTATACGGCCACTTTGACTAGTTTTCATCGTTTCATCTTCCGACGTCTTCGTGCCCTGACCGGACGAAGCGTTGAGTTACATAAAAGACATGATATTTCAGCGATTATTAACTCCTAATGAACTCACAACCGTAGCACATCCACTTCATACGTGTTGGTTTTGACGTCGTTAGGGTGTCGTAATTATTGGTTTCTATATCTTTTCGCCCTATCTTAATTGTATATCCTTTGGCACATTTTTATATACTTGATCGCCATACTTTCCGACGTTCTCGTGCCCTGACCGGACGAAACGTTGAGTTATAGAAAAGGTATTGATATTCATTGATTGCACACACCCTAACGAAATCAAACCCAACACATGATCCCCATACTTGTATCCCTCTCCAAGTCACCGTAAATATCGTTTTCTTTTGCTATTTGATACTCTTGATCCTATATCTTCGTGTTTGATAGGTGGTTGGCTAACATCGTATTATTACTCTTTTCAGATTGACGTTCGTAGTTTTGCAGGTCAGTTGTCCCGTGGATTCGATACCTGGACTCACCAGGATATTACTTGCACGATCTCCTGCGCTTGGGAGTAGTTCTCACAACATTTGAGACGATGCACCCACACCCACACCCTAACCCTAACCCTAACCTAACCCTAACCCTAACCCTATCCCTAACACTAACCCTATCCCTGACCCTAACCCTAACCATATCCCAAACCCTAATTAACCCTAACAATTTACACATTTCTCGAGCGAGAGGGTCGCCGGTGAGGGATGGTCGGAGGGGGGTCGGGTTCCGGGATTGGGGGAGTAGGAGAGAGGGGTCGAAGGGGGCGTTGGCAACTGCCGTCGTCCCAGCTCCTGCTTTCCTCCTTCAGTTCAGAAGGAGGCGAGGGGAGCTGGGGCAACGACGGGGGCCGACACCCCCTCCGATGCCCCCTCCGCCCATTCTAGAGAAATTAGGGCGAAAAGCGTTCCTTGCACTGCGGATGGCGTCGTCGTCAGCTCCTTCGTCGTCATCGTCGTCGGCTCCTTCTTCTCTCTCTCTCTCTCTCTCTCTCTCTCTCTCTCTCTCTCTCTCTCTCTCTCTCTCTCTCTCTCTCTCTCTCTCGACGGATGAAAATTGGAAAGTGATCGATCTTTTACCCAAATTGGGGGCACGGGCTCCCCCAATTTGGGTAAAAAATTTTACTGGCAACAGACCTTTAGCCACGGACATATCCGTGACCGTTACTTTTATTGGCCATAGAAATATCCCTGCCTAATACGTAACAGCCATGGAAAATTTCTTCACCACTTTTCCATGGCTGGTAGTTATCGGCCACGGACAATGCTGTGGCTGAAGGTCAACTAACGCCCACGGAAATGTCCGTGGGCAATACTCTGTGGACCAATTTTTTTCCCAGCCACGGAAATTTGGCCATGGACAAATCCGTGGCTGATAGCCTACTATCAGGCAAGGATTTATCCGTGGCCAAATTTATGTGGCTGAAGACCCTTTGCCACCAGTGCCAGAAGGAGGATTGTAACTCAAAGTCACTTGACATGTATCGCACCATGTCTAGTAGAGTGCGATTCATGCTCTCCAACACACCGATGTGTTAAGAGACTTGACCTGAGAGAAAATCTTATTTTCTTTTAATTACGCAAGAATTTAATAGCTATGTATTCGCCTCTTCGAACTAATCGAAGTAGTACAAATACTTCTACCATTGCGTTCTTTATTTCATCAACTTGTGTTTCATCAAGAACAAGCATCATAATAAAATAAGATACCATTTCATGGCTAATTTAGACTTAGGTTAGGATACATCCATATGTACGAGACCACGAGTTCTCCAACTCATTCTCACACTATCTTACAGAAGGAGTTTGGCCATCATACCTTTAAGACAAGACTCACAAGTGTATTTCGACTCATAATACTAGAGATCAAGATCCATCTCTTTATGTGACTTGTTTAGTCTGTTCTCTATGGTACGGCCTAGTCTATTTAGACATAGATAAGTTTTCTATAACTTGTGCATTCATGTATTAACATTTAATACAATATCGTTATACAAATTACTCACATCAAAACATTGCTTTAGAAGAAAGGTGACGACATTCGCCAAAATGTGTTAGACGTCCCATATGGTCCAAGAACAACACTTGCCCCTTTTCCAATCACGTAGGACAAGCTTTTCCTTTTGTATAACAATTATTTTAAAACTGTAGCATCAAATATGTCCCATTTTCAGTTCGTCCTACTTTTGCCTTTTCTTTTGATAGACAAAACATTCTTTCTCAACCGACTTTTATTAATTCCTTCTCATTTTTAAATCACTTTTTGATATTACACGTCCCAACACAAATGTTAGCTATGCAAGCACCTTATGCATTCAAACACTTGAGCTTCACAACCTTGAGTTGACTCAACAAGTTGCTTGACTGAAGATTTGATTTGGATGCATGGGATTGCACTACTCATGCACTCATCTTCGAGTCAAACAGTTTGATTGAAGTTTCGAACTTTGTGGATCGAAACCATTTTACATACAACCTTGAATTGACTCAATAAGTCATATGGAGAAACATGCTTTAAACATCAGTATGTTCAAGTTGCCCCCTGGAGCACACAGCTCATATAGGCAAGTGACAAGTAGCGTGCTTTTATTTTGTTGTTAGAGCTCAAGGAAATCATTGTACTTAAGCCAGTGTATGAAGGACACTTTAATGTCAGTGAGAACATAGTTTACACTATCAAATTGGATTTTGAGTTGATATTCCTTAACCAATCATTTTGACCAGTTAACTTATTCCTTTAGGATATTATGTTTTGGATTTCATCTGGTAAAACATAGAACTACCCTAGTTTAGTATATGTTCATGATTTTTAATTGTAGTTAAATTGGTTTTTATCCAACTTTATCCTCCCCATATCATCTTAAGCCTTATAGATGAACGAATAATAATATTTAGTGGGAAAGGGACCCAACCACCATGAGTCTCACAACCTTAAGTTGGTTCAACTAGTTGCTTAACTCTGCGATCAGTAGATGACTCTTCATCAATCACATCGTATGTGATTCCCTTATCAGTTTTACCCCTAGTCACTTATGACATTGAGTTGGATCATCAAATCATAAAGACTAGTCTAGTTAGACTCTTACTTTCTTGTCCAATCCTAACTTACACTGGCACTCAGTTATGTTCACGACGCGACAGTTTGGGTTAAGTTGAACTACATCACATGTTTAATGGAATTGGTTTCCAAAAGATAGCCATGTTATAGCTTGAGTTGACTCAACAACTATAACAGGAATCACTGGTTACCAAATTCCAAAATCAAGGAGGGCTACAGCTAATCTTGAAGAAAATTTTGAACGTAATTGACTAGATTTGATCGATGGTTTCACATAAAGATAATTACATCCTTGTGGCCCAGTGAAACACGGCCAGGAGATTTGGCTAGGCCAGGAATGTATCCCCAGTCGAGCTGAGGTGATCAACAACACTAGTTGCAAAAACGCTAGACACCGGTTCATGATCCTTTAAGGATACTAATTATTTATATGTGTCAAATCGACTTAATATGGCTTCATTAAACTAATTAATCCTATCAACTAGTTGTTGCATGTTGGACTTCTTCCTACTTGGTTTTGATGATGAGCAAACATAAATACTTGTGACTAATCCCCTCCATGAAGTTAATCCATTGCCTAAGCTAATCATGAAGATCAAATAGCAATGATTGACTATCAAGATCAATCAAACCTCCAAGAATTGAAGATTAGGTTATCAAGTTGAAGAAAGAAGCTTCAAGGACTTCAAGTCCATTCAAGAGAAAGAAGAGAAGCAAAAATACATTGTAAATCTTTTTATGCTTTTATTTCTCTTGATTAAAATGTTGCCTTGTAGTAGAACTATCTTGGAGCATACACACTTCACTCTATCTAGCCTAGGAAGTCATTAGAAACCATTTCCTAGGACTCCAACTCTTCATTCCCTTTAATGTGCATTTTGGACTTTCAACAGTCGACTTACGAACAAAATACAGGCACATGTCTCCATACAGACGCCTGAGAATTATTCTGCAGTCATCTGTAATGCCCATATTTTGACATAGGTTTTTGGGATTTTCATTCCTAACTTTCAACAGGTGACTGATGTTCAAAGTACAGGTGCTCGTCTAGTTTCAGACGCATGTGACTTGTTAGTCAGTCGCATGATTCTTGCTCAAAGATCCCAAGATTTGTCAACTTACGCACTTGTGTATCCAGGTGCGCTATGTAGGTTTTACAGGCGCCTGCCCATTGCACATGCGCATGTCTATACCTCTACAGTCGCATGTCCATCACCTGCCCAGATCTTTCATTATGGCAAGTTACACACTTATGCACACAGACGACTAATGTTGGTTTCCTAGTTGCCTGCTCATAGTGTAGGTGCCTGTGGATACCACATTAGTCGCATGTCCAAGCTTACCCAGAATTCTTATATTTTGACAACTTTCGCACTTTGTCACACAGACGCATGTAAAAGGTTTTCCAGGCTCCTGTCTCTTTTCAAGCACATGTCCAACCTTCATCAGTCGACTGGCCAACGTGGTAAGTTACCGCTTGAATTCTCACCTACCCTCTGACACAGTGCAGCTAGCGACTGTCCGTTCTTCATCAGTCGCATGTCCTTCCTGTAAAATCAATCTGTTATGAATTTCTACATGGATTTTGAAGGGGTTTTTGGATATTTCCTTTGAGGCTTTTAGAGTGTAATGGTTGTTTTTTTACCGTGTGTTTTTCAGCGCGTATTTTCTTTTTCGTACGCGTATTTATTGTGACCTCCTTTTTGAATCCTAAACACGCAAAGTTATATATCGTTGTGACCCTCAAGGAGAGTTTATTTTTGTGGAAATTTTTATGAACGTCATTTCACGGGTCATTATTCCACAAATCAGCTTTGAATGAAGGGGTGTCTTAACATTTTGACTTCAATGGTTGATTATTTATTTTTATTATCATTTTCTGTAAACCTAGCACATGACCAAACTTCGTATTCTCGATCCTCTCGTCACCATGGTCGTCCCGATATTTTTCTTGTATTTTCCGGACACTGTTAGACTGACCCACCATCCCTATTATTTTAATATAAAATTTTTCCCTAAGTTAATTCAAATTCAAATCTCTAAATCAAATCAAACCGAATCCCAAATGGATCATACGTATCCTACCATATATTCCTAGTCTATTTGCAACACTAATCATACCCTCCCCCTCTCTCACTCTCTCTCCCACCAAATCTTAAATGCACTCATTTTCCTCCCTCTTTAGCAAACTCCCCTTATTATAACGCAAGCCAGCCTCTAGGGTTTTCTCAAAACAAGCCGCCGGCCTCTAGCACCCGAGCCCTCCACCTACCGCGCGACACCCTCCATTCTCTGGCCAAGACAAGCCGCCGGCCTCCCCCTAAGCTGTAGTAGTCACCGGCCATAAACCCTGCCGGCCTCCCCATTTGCTTCGGCCACCCCTTCATCACGGCAGCCCCTGGCCACCTCCCGTCCATGGTAGCCACCGCCCGGCCGTCCTCTTCCCCTCCACACATCAGCAGACCGGTCTCCCTTCACCCCTCGACTGCCAGCCCCCATTTCCCTTGATAGCCCTACCGTCGACCCATCTCCCCTTTGACAGCCTTGCCAGCCACCCCGTGCGCGCATCAGCTTACCGACGACCCTGACAGCCGATTGCCCTCCACCCTGCCAACCTCCTCCCATGACAGCCCCCGTGCGCCCCTAGGAGCCCACGCAGCAGATCTTGCGGCCTCCCGACGCTGCTGCACCCCCCTCACTTCATCCCCAGGCCGAACATCCTCCCCAAGACGTTGTCGTACCGTTGCCGCAAGCTGCTTTGTTGCGCTACTCATAACCGAGGCGACCCCGATGCCGTTACCGTTTCACTGCGCTACCCGCAACCGAAATGATCCCGAGGCGACTTTCCTTACTGCGCTACCCGCAGTCGAGGAACTGGAGACGACGAGATTCAGTGCTATTTTCAGATCTGACGACGAACCTGTGCATGTTCGTCATATTAGGTTGGTCCTCTCGCTCGTAGCAACCCAAAAAATACATCATTGAACCCTAAATAAAAAATCGACAACTTAAATAACTAAATTTACTTTTCGCTCCTTTAAAATGTTGTGCTAATCTAGAATCAACGATCGTACTTTTTAACTGTGCATATAGTGTAGAATCGTCGAATAGGCTGAACATTCAAACTTGATTTGAAACTGATAGGATAGCCATGGTCAACTTAGAAACTTAATTGGATTTTCTAAACTGGTCATGACACCGCCCATTGACTTGCAACAGTGGACTTTGACCGACGCTCTACTAGTGACGAGACGTTTTCGACGGATGTTCTTCTCGCCATTTCAGACAAATGTACCCACTTGCATAGTTACGGCCATGTTTAGGCCATCTCTCTTTAAAATTGTAAAATTATGAACAAGAGAACTAGACGTAAAATGATAGCGTCCAGGATCCCTCCACGATAGCTTAGACTTGACGACGAAGTCTAGGCACAATCTACAAAAACTACCAAGTAAATCATTATCTGTGTGTATGTGCATGTGGACCCTTAAGAAAGAAATGAACTTACTTCACTCTCGCCATGTCATGCGATGTCATTTCATGCATAAATAGTGTTGAATAACCTGCGGGAAGCCCGGCACTCATCGAGCGGAGTGAGTGACCCTTGGTAACTGCGGGAAATGAGACATCCACCTAGCAGAGTGGTTGATCCTTGGTACAGAACAATCTACAGGAAGCCCGGCACTCACCTAGCAGAGTGAGTGGTCCTCGTACAGTCTTGTCTTGAGCACTTGGGGTGGGGTTGGGTTGAGCGGCCACCAGGTTAGAGAGTTTGGCCACTTTCTAAGCTGCAGGTATGAACCCTCTTAGTGTCACACAGTCTTGTCTTGTCTCTTGATGTCGCACAGTCTAGTCTAGTCTTTGTCACGTCTTATAGCCGGTAGCACACGCTACGACGATTGCCTGCCACGTTTACTTTCTGCACAGTCTTTACTTTCCTTGCATATATGTATAAACGCCATGCTGTTGAATCTCTCATGTAATCAACCATAAAATGTCATCTTTAATTTCCTTTACACTTGCAGTATAGTCTTCTGACCTTTCCCTTGTAGACTTTACCTGACGTACAGCTTCTTTTATCTTGGGTGTTGTACGTCAGGTACTGAGACGGAGTATACAGACGAGCATGCCTTACTTGATGACTTGGAGCCGGAGGACGTTGAGGTCCCTCACCGTTGTTGTCTTACGGAGGTTTACTGCTTTCTAGTTTGGGTGTGTTTCACCATTTTACTTCTTTTCTAGGTGGGTGCGTCGCATCATTAGTATCCCTTTCCGCAATTGTAGCCATGCTTGGGGCTTCTTTTATTAGACATGATATTTTGCTGGATATTACCTCTTTTATCAATGAATGTAGTTTCCTTTCGAGTACTCTTATCTTATTGTTATGAACTTTTATATGCAAGAACTTGTAATTAAATGGTATCTCTACAGACGTTTATTGGGCCCAAGCATCAAAGCTCTGGCCCATGCAGACCTTCGTCTCATCCTTGCACCCGTTTTTGAAAGTGGGGCGTGACAGGTTTTAGTGGTGGCCCAGGTCCTGCAAATATGAAAGTTCGTAGCAATAAAAATACTCGCATTCATTTAATATCCAGTTTATCATGTACAAGTCTAAATTGGGTTTTCATTGTCAATAGGATGGCAGGAGGACACAATACTTGAGCCGGGACCTCAGCTGACGGGGCCATGGAAGGCCAAGGTGGTGAGTTTCGCCAATTTCTGGGCGTCATGAGAGAAATGCTGGATGTTCAGCATCAGTTGGTTAAGCAGACACACCAGGATGCCCGTGTTGCTCGTACTGCTCAAGCTGCATCATCGCCGCTGCCACCGCCTGCACCTCGAGCTGCACCTGGAGTGAAGCAGTTCAATGAGCTGCAACTGAGGACCTTTTCTAGGAAAAACGGACCTCTGTACGCTGATGAGTGGATCCAAAGCACTGAGGATAAACTGATAGCTGCCAAGATACCTGACGAGACCAAAGTGGAGATGGCGAAGATGCAGCTGATTGAGAATGCAAAGAACTGGTGGCGCATTGAGGAGAGGTGTCTGCAGAAGCCAGTTGAATGGAGCACCTTCAAGTCAATGTTCAAGGAGAAGTACTTTCCCAAGGCTGCGAAGAGAGATCTCTTGCAGCGGTTCATGAATCTGACTCAGGGAAGCATGTCGGTAGATGAGTACGAAGTTGAGTTTGAGATGTTGAGTCGCTTCGCCCCGCACATGGTGAAGAAAGAAGAGAACCGAGCTGATCGGTTTCGTCAGGGTCTGAACCCCAAGATCCAGTCATCTATGTCTTCATCAGATTTGACTACTATGGGGGTTGTACTGAATGCAGCCAGGAACAATGAGGCTGTAGCGAGACTTCCTGATCATCCTGCTAGTGGAGGAAAGAGACCGATGGAACAGTATAGGCCACCTGCTAGGCCCGCTATGAGATCCAATCAGACGGTGCCTTTCAAGAGGCCCAGAGCACCTACACAGAACCAGACCAAGGGTCCATGCCATTTCTGCGGCAAGCCAGGGCATCATAAGAACAATTACAGGAAGATGTGAGGTCTGTGTCTGGCGTGTGGAGCTGCCACGCACGTTGCTAGAGATTGCCCAAACCTTCTTTGTACTGTGGGTGGAGCACCAGCCCCACTGCAGAGTAGAGTATCGGCCCCTACGCAGAGAGAAGCTGTTGTTTGTCGACCCCCTTTGGCACCTCTGGAGCATATTTACCGTCAGGCAGTGCCACCTCGGAGGCCAGCTTAGACCATGACAGTCGTGGAGGCTGAAGACATGGATGGCATCATTGCATGTAATTCTTTAGAACTAGTCTTTTCATTTTATAACATATATCATAGTGTTTGCATATGGGTGTTTGATCCTTGCTAGTTAGATTAGCCTTATTTAACCTTAGCTTTATCTTTCTGTACCTTAGGCACCATTTTAGTGTCGTCTTACCCGGCTTTAACTTTTTTCGACTCCGGTGCATCTATGTGCATCATAACCCGGAGATTCGTAACAGAGCACTCCATTCCCATACATACACTTCCAAGATGTTGGGATATCACTACAGGGAACGGAGTGGTGACGGTTAATTTGGGATACCGATCGATTTCGTTGGTGATCAGTGGACACGAGCTTTATGCCGACTTCATTGTCCATGATTTGCCACATTTTGATGTTGTTCTTGGCATCAATTGGTTGGGAGATTTCCATGCTTTGATCGATTGCCGCATCAAGAAAGTGGTGTTCAGGATTCTAGGCCACCCGGAGTTCGAGTTCCTTAGTAGAGAGCGATTGCTTGGGCCTGTTAGATTCCAGGCCAAGCCGGAGGAGTCGATTGTTGTCGCCATGCAGATGGAGACCAGTAGACCAGCAGTCATCAAAGACTTCGACGAAGTCTTTTCGGATGATATTTCATGGTTGCCACTCGACAAAGCTTTGGAGTTCAGCATAGATCTTATGCTGGGACCGCAACCTATTTCGAAGGCGCCGTATCGAATGGCTCCTGTAGAGCTTGAGGAGTTGCAAAAACAGTTGGATGAACTGTTGCAGAAGGGATTCATACATCCTAGTGTGTAACCTTGGGGTGTACCAGTTCTGTTAGTGAAGAAGAATGATGGATCCCACAGGATGGGTGTGGACTACAGAGGGCTGAATGCAGTGACCGTGAAGAATAAGTATCCGCTACCCCGGATTGATGACATTTTTGACCAGCTTGGAGGTTCGAGAGTCTTCTCGAAACTGGATTTGAGGAGCGGATACCATCAGCTGAAGGTGAAGAAGGATGCCATTTCGAAGACAGCCTTCAGGATAAAGTACGGACACTATGAGTTCGTAGTCATGACGTTTGGTGTGACCAATGCTCCAGCAGTGTTTATGAACTTGATGAATTTGATTTTCTACGACTTCCTGGATAAGTTTGTCGTCATCTTCATCGATGACATTCTCATTTACTCGAGGTCTGAAGACAAGAACAGCCATCATCTGAGGACAGTGTTGGAGACACTGAGACGTCATAAGTTGTATGCCAAGTATAGTAAGTGAGAGTTCTGGTTGGACAGAGTCGCATTCCTGGAACACGTGGTGTCTGGTGATGGCATATTTGTAGATTCGAAGAGTGTCAAAGCAGTCAGCGAGTGGACGACCCCGCAGTCAGCATCAGATATCAGGAGCTTTCTTGGATTAGCTGGCTACTACCATTGCTTCATCAAGGATATTTCGAGGATTACAGAGCCGATGACAAAGCTGACGAGGAAGGATATAGAGTTCTGTTGGTCAGAGGATTGTGAGAAGGCCTTCAGTATTTTGATGGTGAGGTTGACCATAGCACCGGTATTGGCTGTACCAGATCAGACTGGAGGCTTCGAGATTTACTGTGATGCATCTGGCAAGGGTCTCGGATGCGTCCTACATCAGCATGGTCACGTGGTCATGTATGCCTCTCGACAGTTGAGGAGTCATGAGAAGAACTACCTGATGCATGATCTGGAGTTTGCAACGGTGATATTTATGTTGAAGATCTGGAGACACTTCTTGCTGAGTTAGAGCGTGAAAATTTTCACCGATCACAAAATCTTGAAGTATATTTTTAGTCAGAAGGAGCTCAACATGCGTGAGAAACGATGGTTGGAGATGGTGGAAGATTATGAGATAGATCTGCAATATCAACCGGTGAAGCTGAATGTAGTGACATATGCTTTGAGCAGACTCCCGCAGTGATGATGCATACTGCCGACTGGAGAGTACAACAGGAGCTGAGAGGGATGAACATTGAGGTTGTCCTACCAGGAGTGATCGTTTCGTTGATGAACTTGCAGATTCATTCAACGATTGTAGACCGTATCAAAGCAGCTCAGGCAGGAGATTCGAAGCTGTAGAGGATCAGAAGACATGTAGAAGCTGGGCTTCGGACGGAGTTTATCATTCACGAAGATGGATCCCTGAGATATGGCAGTAGACTCTGCATACCTGCAAGAGACATTAAAGATGAGCTGTTGAATGAGGCACATAGCTCGCCTTATTCCATACATCCTGGAGGCACGAAGATGTACAAGGACCTCTGTCTGAACTATTGGTGGATTGGCATGAAGAGGAGTATGGCACATAGCATTGCCAAATGTTTGGTATGCCAGCAAGTGAAGGCAGAGCACCATCAGACGGCCAGATTGCTACAACCGCTTCATATTCCGGAGTGGAAGTGGTAGCACATCACGATGGATTTCGTAATAAGTCTCCTCGGAGTCCTAAGCAGAACGACGCAGTCTGGGTGATTGTTGATCGATTGACCAAGTCTACGCACTTCATCCCATTCCGAGTGGGACAGTCCAAGGAAGCCATGGCGAGGAAGTATCTAGAGGTAAATATTATTTTACTTCTCTATTATTAGTTCCCTCTTAAGGTGTAGTCTGTCATGTAGACCATGTGCGTGCAGGAGATTGTGCGCTTACATGGAGTTTCGGTGTCTAACAGAGACTCAAGATTTACATCTCAGTTCTGGAAGAGTCTGCAGGAGACACTATGTACGAGACTGAGTTTCAGCACGGTGTACCACCCACAGATCGATGGCCAGTCGGAGAGGACTATCCAGATTCTGGAGGATATGCTGAGAGCTTGTATGCTTGATCTGAAGGGTTCGTGGGAAGATCATCTCCATTTATGGAATTCTCATACAACAACAGCTACCAGGCGAGCATTGACATGGCGCCGTGTGCTACCCTATATGGAAGGAAATGTCAATCTCCACTGAGCTGGGATGACATCGGAGACCAAGAGCTGTTGGGTCTGGAGATGATTGTAGAAGATGTGGATGTCGTGAGAGACATCAGGGATAAGCTCCAGATTGCTCAGGATCGCTTCAAGAATTGGGCAGGCACCAAGAGACGACCTTTGGAGTTTCAGCCAGGAGATCATGTCTTCCAGAAGATTTCTCTGAACTGCAGAGTCATTCGTTTCGGGAAGAAGGGAAAGCTGAGTCCAAGGTTTATTGGACCATTTAACGTGCTGGAGCGTATGGGAGCAGTAGCTTATCACCTTGCTCTGCTACAATCTTTGGAGGGAGTTCACGATGTTTTCCACATATCTCAGCTACGTCGATACGTCAGTGACCCATCGCACACTGTGGATTTTTCAAAGATCACGGTCCGACCAGGTGACGTATGAGCAGCAGCCAGTGCAGATTTTGGACCGTCGACAGAAGCAGTTGAGGAACAAGGTAGTCGACCTGGTGAGAGTGATGTGGCATCACGGATCACCTGGAGAGTCCACTTGGGAGCGCGAAAAGGAGATGAGAAAGCGCTACCCGCATTTATTTCCTGAGCAGTAGATGATGTAAATTCCGAGGACGAAATCATTCCTTAAGGTGGATATGATGTAATGGTCATTTTTCGACCGTGTGTTTTCAGCACGTATTTTGTTTTTCGTACACGTATTTATTGTGACATACTTTTTGAATCTTAAACATGCGAAGTTATATATCGTATGACTAAGGGTGTCAAAATGAGCCTGACCCGACCCGATCCGACCCGAACCTGGCATCCTTAACCGGGTATGGGTAGGGGCCAATCTGGGTCAAGTAGGAAACGGGTTGACCTGACCCAACCCGAATAAAATTCGGGTTGGATATGGGTTTGACATGTCAACCCAGATGACCCGAATTTGACCCGGTATACTGTCTATATATATATATATATATAAATTTATATAATAACTTTAATACACAGTTGCAAGGGGAGTTGTGCTTATACGATTTGAATTGTTGTCCACTTCTTTAAGAGGTCTTGGATTCAATTCACTTTACATACAACTTTTTAGTTAATTTTATTACTTTTATTAATAAAATGGTAATGTTAATTATACTTCATTGCTGTCATCAGTGAGGTTTAAACGACGAGCTACTGGAAATTATGCAACACTTAATAAATTGCCGGTGGCTCTTAATAAATAGCTGGATATCGAAAAAGGAGCAATAGTGTATAAGTCAAATCTTAACCCGACGGGGTAACCCGAACCTGGCCCGGAAATTTTTCGGGTCACCCGAACCCGACCCGGATTCAATCCGGGTCGGGTTAGGGTTTACCCATATCCGGGTCGGGTCAAATCTGACCGACCCGAACCCGAACCCACCCGACCCGTTTGCCACCCTTAGTTGTGACCCTCAAGGAGAGTATATTTTTGTGGAAATTTTTATGAACGTCATTTCCTGGGTCATTCTTCCACAAATCAGCTTTGAATGAAGGGGTGTCTTAACCTTTAGACTTCTATGGTTGATTATTTATTTTTATTATCATTTTTTGTAAACCTAGCACGTGACCGAACACCGTATTCTCGATCCTCTCGTCACCACGGTCATCCTGATATTTTTTTTGTATTTTTCGGACACCGTTAGACTGACCCGACATCCCTATTATTTTAATATAAAATTTTTCCCTAAGTTAATTCAAATACAAATCTCTAAATCAAATCAAACCTAATCCCAAATGGATCCTACGTATCCTACCATATATTCCTAGTCTATTTGCAATACTAATCATACCCTCCCCCTCTCTCACTCTCTCTCCCACCAAACCTTAAATCCACTCATTTTCATCCCTCTTTAGCAAACTCCCCTTATTATAATGCAAGCCAGCCCCTAGGGTTTTCTCAAAACAAGACGTCAGCCTCAGCACCCGAACCCTCCACATGTCGTGCGGCACCCTCCATTCTCCAGCCAAGACAGGCCGCCGGCCTCCCCCTAAAGCCACAGCAGCCGCCGGCCATAAACCCTACCAGCCTCCCCCTTTGCTTCGGCCACCCCCTCATCACGGCAGCCCCTAGCCACCTCCTGTCCATGGTTGCCACCACCGGCCGTCCTCTTCCCCTCCACGCATCAGCAGACTGGCCTCTCTTCACCCCTCGACTACCGGCCCCTCTTTGTAACGGCCACTTTCCGGTCGTGCGTATTTTGCGGGTATTGTCGTTTCATGTGCGTATTTTTGTAGTTGATTTTTATTACCATTTTTCGTAGTTCAGACGCGTGATCGGACACGTTTTTCTCGACTCTCTCGGAAGCACGAGCACCCCGGTATTTTCTTTGTAATTTTTGGACGTCTACGGACCAATCTGCTTCAGGTATTAATTATTAAAACATATTTTTTTAAAATTTTTATTTGAATTACAGGTCATGTACGTTTTTCTTTAAACAAACTCAAATTTCATTAATTATTAATTATTTTAATAAAAACCCTACCCTAATAATCATGCTGCCAATTTTTTTAAGAAAATCAAATCTTTATATTACTAAAATCGAATCTTTTTAAAAAAACTAACCTATTAATTAAATCTTAACCTCTCCCTACTTATCCTAATAACCGTACTCCCCCTTTTCCATCTCCCACGTCATCTTCTCTCTCCCCCACGTTCTTTATCCCATCTCTCACAAAACCTACTCAAAACAAACCCAGGGGAAAACAAACATAACCTCTCCTTCTCCTTCGACGCACAACCAAGCTCCTCCCCCACCTGCTTCTTTCCGACGCCAGCACCCTCCACTTTTCCTGACGACGCCTCAACCCAGTGATTTTAGCTCTCAACCCCGACATCAAGCTCGACCACCGGCACCCTTCAACCCCGCCTTCCGCAAGCTGCCCAACGCTTCGCCCTCCAGCTCCGACGAGAGCCGCTCCACCCGCTGTCACAAACCCCACAACCACGTCGTCGGACGCAACATCGGGTGCCTATTGGAAGAGCCCACAAACTGCATACTACCTCCGCCTCTACAGTCTTCGCATCGCCAACCCACCCCCGACTGCAGCTACCCATCATCGACAGCCATCTCCCCGCCCCAAGAACTCAACAGCAGTCGACGACCGCTCCGACCCTCCAAGCTCTTCCTCTACCTCTCTCTCAGACTTTAGAAGCGCCCCTCAGCCCCGCTCTCCTCCGGCAGCCGGCACCTCAGCGCGTTACCCTCTTCTCTGCGCTGCCGTGCCCCGCCCAGGCCGCGCGCCACCTTCGGCCACTGTTGCAGCAGCCGCCATCTCTGCGGGTCGCGCCACCACCGGCTAGGGCAACACGTGAAACTATACCACGTAAGTTATTCTGGCAGTGTGTTATAGTATTAAACAGTAAGTTAGTAAGGTTATATTAGTGTTTATACATGCAGACGTTAGTTATGGTACTAAAGTTTTATTATAATAGTTTCTAAGACAGTGGTTAGTATGTAAATATACACTTATCGGTAATTTCAACACCATAATGATTAAATGAATGTTAACATATTAGATTAAAACAACAAGTTAACATATCAAATCATAAAGTTGATGTTTACTGCTTTTGGCTTTCATACTTATTAAGCCATTCTATATTTAAATATATACATTATGTTAGTTTACTTATGTTAGTTACTGTTAATAAGTTGAACATTAGACTTGATAGCTTTATATAAAGTTTTGCAGTGGAGATGTTAGTATGGTTCAGAAGTTAGTATCGTTTAATAGGTAGATATAGCCTGGTATGAACAATATGTGTTTAATGCCTCATGTAATTAATACGTTATATTATATTGGCAGTATTTTGTAATAAGGATTTTTTTAATTGAATAAGTTATATATTAACCATGGATCATGCTGAACGAAACAGAAATCAATCTCACCATAAGATGACGGTTGACGGGGCAATCACAGCGACCCGTTGCGCAAATCTGTCCTCTTCGCCTTCTCACGGTCGCCCACTGCCGTGCGCTGACGCCGTCGGCCATCCACAGGACTGAGCATCTTTCTCTGGTCCCACTTCATCTACCGACAACCCCGTTGGACTCTCAGAGTTCACGTGCATTGCCGCACTCACGTGTTTTTAGCCGACGTCGCCATTATCGCGAAGATCTGTTGTGCTACTCGCAACGGGAGGATGATCGCTGTTAGCTCGCTGATTTTGTGCCACCACCCTGCTGTCCAGAGGTACCTCGCTGCATTACCCACGGTCGAGGAGTTCCTGACGACGCTGATGTTTCACCGTTCAGACCCGACTTCCGCTTGTTGGACGACATCACGAGGTTGGTTTCCCTAACGAGTAGTAAAAACCCACACCGTAGTTCAATCAAAACCTAAACTAAAATTGGCCAACTTGAACTAAATTTATTTTCAGCATCTTTAAAATGTTTCCACTGTAGGAAAGATCGACGATCGGGCAAATTTTCTATGCACATAGGGTAGACGTCGATCTAGACTGAACAAATATCAAAACGTGACTTTTTGACTGTTAGGATAGTCCTGCCAATTTTAGAAACAAACCCTAATAGGATTTGTTGAAAAACGCTACCTGACACCGTCGTCATGACCCTGTTTCAGACGGACTACCGCAGATACGACGCTTGGACGGGACGCTCCGGACAGACGACACACTCTTCACCGCATGCAAGTGTACTCACTTGTACCTTCAGCCGTGTTTAGGCCTTAGACTTCTAAAACTGTTAGAATGTGAACAAAGAGAACCGGATGTGAAATGATAGCGTCCGGGACATCCTTTGACAGCTTAGACTTGACGACGAAGTCTTATCTCAACAACAACATTTGACACCTTAGGGTTATCTTGTGTGTGCATGCGTGTGGACCCCCTAGAAGAACCATCCTTTTCATGTCATGTCGTGTCTTGTTTTGCACATCCTGTGGGCAATAGGGCACTCACCAGTGAGTGGGTGATCCCTTGTACGGATACACAGCTTGCGAGCAATAGGGCACTCACCAGTGAGTGGGTGATCCCTTGTACGGATACACAGCCTGCGGGCAATAGGGCACTATCCAAGCCAGAGACAGTGATCCCTTGTATGGACTTGTCTTATGCACTTGGGTTGGGGTAGGGTTGAGCGTGCACACGGGGAGAGGGCCTGATCCCCCTCGAACCATAAGGCATGAACCCTTCGAGTCACACGTGTCTTGTCTTGTCTTGTCTTGTCTTGTCTTGTCTTGTCTTGTCGTGTCTTGTCTTGTCTTGTCTCGTCTTTTCTTGACCCGTTTAGGTTAGTCCTGTAGTCGGTAGCACACGCTACGGCTACAACGTATCGTGTCTACTTCTCCTGCTTCATTACTTTCTTTAAATTCCATGTTATAACCCCAGCATGTTAATCAACCAGTAAATCGTTGTTCTAAATTAAAATACACTTGCAGTAGAGTCTAACATTTTCTGTGTAGACTTTACCTGACGTACAGTTCCTTTTCTCTTGGATGATGTACGTCAGGTGTTGAGCCAGAGCACGTGGACGAGTCGGACATTCCTGAGTATGTGGAGCCAGAGGATGTCGACCCAGAGTACGTACCTGACGAGGACCAGACGTAGATGTTTCGCACCGTTGCGGACTTCCAGAGGTTACTACTTTTAGTCTTGGTGGGTAGCACCACTTTACTCTCTGCCTAGGTTGGGTGCTTCGCACTATTAGTTTCCTTTCCTGCAGTTTTTGCCATGCTTAGGCTCCCTTTATTAGATTTATCTTATGCTGGATATTATCTCTATTTTAAATGAATGCATTCTTTTCCTTCTGTACTTTTGTTGTTCCAGATTTCATAAATGCAAGAACCTGAAAATTTTGAAATGGTACCCCCTACAGACGCTTATTGGGTCCGAGCTTCACAGCTCCGGCCCAAGCAGGCCTTAGTCACGTTTTGCTTCCGTCGTTTTAGGAAGCGGGGCGTGACAGGTTTTAGTGGTGGCCCATGCAGGTCATGCAAAAGTTCGGAACAATAAAAGTACCGCATTCATTTAATATCCATGTACAAGTCTAAATTAGGTTTTTCCAGTCTTAGATGGTAGGAAGACTTAGATAGACATCCAGGTTTGATAGTCTGACGCCTTGGCTCTGACCGTGTTAGATTTCTAGCGCCCTTCTTTTAGTCGTTCGCTCGGGTCCATCGACTTCGGGCCCAGCAGAACGTAACCTTGATTATCTTAGGAACCTTCCCTTTAGATCCTGATTAAATTCTAGCTCATTAGGAAGTCTTAGTGCCGAGTTCTCCTGATCTTTAGATGGCCCGATAATTAGAATCCCTGACTTCTAGCATCTTTCTGATCATTACCCTTCTGTGCCATTGACCGTAGGATTCCACCGTAGCTTTTCATGGTTCATCTCCTAGTCATATTTACATTTGGATCATTCGATTCTTTTTCTTGCCCTTGAATCACGTGATCCGTTCGTCGTTAGTCGCTAATCGTTAAATTTTTCCATTCAGCCTCCTGATCCTCCTAAAGTATTTCCAATATATATATATATTTTTCTTCGAATTCCTTCCCCAGTTTCAATTCTTTGGAAAAAAAGCGTGAACTTAGATTTCCTACCTTTCGGTTAACTTGAATGCATTCTTTGAATGTCGAAAAATTTTCATCAAAAATCTATAATTACCATCTTATAATGTTTCTAACATATATCTTTCGAATTTCAGTTTATATATACATGAGTGTGTGTGTGTGTGTGTGTGTATATATATAACTTTATTTCTATTTTGATAATTTAATGTATCATTCTTTTCTTTCTACACTATTAAATCTACTTTAACCACTTGTCATACAATACTTTTAGGATATTTTTGGAGCTATAAAAAAGACTTCAAATTTTAGTATATCGGTTTTCTAATCATCATATCCGTATTTCAAAAAAAATTTGCTATAAATCTATTTACATTTGTAAAACAATCGCTACCTCACCCTACTCTTCACTCCTTCGTCTAACTCTTTTTCCTAATTGTAATTTTCTACCAACTGCTCCCTTGTTCTACATATTTTTATAAGTATAAAAGTATATGATACCGTATTTTACACGTAACCCTTCTTTCATTTATTTAATTATTTTGAGCAATATTTTGTTCCACCCAACTAGCTATCTTCTTATCCTCGCCTTATCCGCGCTCGTTCTTTCCGAATCTTGTTTCGTTCACTTTTGTTTCGGTTTTCTTTCTATTGTATAGACGTTAGTGCTTGTAAGTTGCCTATGTCATCTCTAGTTAGTAGTGGGCCCATTGGGTTGTGATGTCGTCGTGGTGCATGTATATAGGTAGAGTGTGTGGACCTATATGAGTGTGTTACCTTTAGGATCTTACTGAATGTCCCTTGTGTCGTGTGGCATACCCAGTATGGTCCGTGATATGCGTATGAAGTTGTCTGAATGATGGTATTCATATAGGTGTGAATAGCGTCATAGCAGGCAATTCCTTAGACTTAGTCTTTCTTATTATAGTATAGCCTATCTTTGGCTGCATGTGATTGTATCAAAACTTTTGTTTTCTTCTAAACCAAATCTTTAAAGTTTTGAAACTAGCTCACAAGATCACAACCCCCTTATCCTCCCTCATCCATTACCACAACTCCACACGTTTTTCCAAATGTTTTAAAATATGTCATTGGCCTTAAGTTTTCCTCTCTTCTCTTCTTTCTCCCTTAGAAATGTTATGTTTATTGTTGTTATATTATTGGGACTAACTATTATTGTTATAGGATCTTGTGTGCGGGTAGGTATAGTGTGTAATTAGATATGTAATAGTGATGATTAATTGATTTTGGGACACAAGTATATGAGATTAGATTTCTTTGGATGAAAAGAATGAGGTGTCCAAGACTTATTTATAATACCGATGTGTGGAGGACCTAATGGAGAACTTTGATTGGATGAAATTATGTATAGGGAGATGAGTACTTAAACGATCTGAAACTTGGACGAGTGATAGATAAGAGTAGCTAGGGCGGGATAGTATGATTTAGAGTGATCATGAGAATGAGTAGAACATTTAAAGCGTCAGGATTTGATTATTAAGTTGAGATGAGAAGACATTGGAGATAGCACAACGTGTTGAGATGAATGGATAGTTAGGTAGACAGATTTTATATGATTAGGAGATTAGCTAATAGGGGTAAGGATAGATGTGGCTTGATGGCACTTTGATTACGGAGGAAATTTATGAGCCAATATGATGGAGAATTTATTAGGAACATGATGATTGTTGATTTGTAGACGGTAATGTGGATTTATAGTTAGGTGCTAGGATGTGATTCTAGTTGTAGCTTTATTCAGTGGAGAGACGAGTTAGGATGAATTAATTGAGGAACGCTGATTAAAGTTATAGGACTAGCGATCATTATATAGTTATGGGAGTTGTAGGCATAAGTTTATATAGATATTATTATTATTATTATTAGAGATTCTGAGGACGGAATCGTTTTTAAGGTGGGTAGGATGTAACGGCCACTTTCCGGTCATGCGTATTTTGCGGGTATTGTCGTTTCATGTGCGTATTTTCGTAGTTGATTTTTATTACCGTTTTCTGTAGTTCAGACGCGTGATCGGACACGGTTTTCTCGACTCTCTCGGAAGCGCGAGCGCCCCAGTATTTTCTTTGTAATTTTTGGATGTCTACGGACCAATCTGCTAATCCCAGGTATTAATTATTAAAACATATTTTTTAAACTTTTTATTTGAATTACAGGTCCTGTGCGTTTTCTTTAAACAAACTCAAATTTCATTAATTATTAATTATTTTAATAAAAACCCTACCCTAATAATCATGCTGCCAGTTTTTTTTAAGAAAATCAAATCTTTATATTACTAAAATCGAATCTTTTAAAAAAACTAACATATTAATTAAATCTGAACCTCTCCCTACTTATCCTAACAACTGTACTCCCCCTTTTCCATCTCCCACGTCATCTTCTCTCTCCCCCACAATCTTTATCACATCTCTCCCATAACCTACTCAAAACAAACCCAGGGGAAAACAAACATAACCTCTCCTTCTCCTTCGACGCACAACCAAGCTCCTCCCCCACCTGCTTCTTTCCGACGCCAGCACCCTCCACTTTTCCCGCTGACGCCTCAACCCAGCGATTTCAGCTCTCAACCCCGACATCAAGCTCGACCACCGGCGCCCTTCAACCCTGCCTTCTGCAAGCCGCCCAGTGCTTCGCCCTCCAGCTCCGACGAGAGTCGCTCCATCCACCGTCACGAACCCCACAACCACGCCGACGGATGCAACGTCGGGTGCCCGCTGGAAGAGCCCACAAACTGCATGCTACCTCCGCCTCTACAGTCGCTGCATTGCCACCCCACGCCCGACTACAGCTACCCATCGTCGACAGCCATCTCCCCGCCTCAAGAACTCGACAGCAGTCGACGACCGCTCCGACCCTCCAAGCTCTTCCTCTACCTCTCGCTCAGACCTTAGAAGCCGCCCCTCAGTGATTCGGAGTGAATATTGCATATTTAACCACCCATTTAGCCATATTTTGTGTGTAAATGATGTTTAATTGGTCTCTAATACGTTCGTATATTGTATACCATCATTTATTAGAGACATCACTTGATTTGTACACAAAGTATGAATTTTATTGAGTATTTCTGCCTATTTATATTTTTCATGGCTTGGTCTCGATCTCATGATTCCAACGACTATTTATTTGTATTTTTCTAAGATATGTACTAATTACTGTGAATTTTTGAATGCAGGATACAAATTAAATGAGAAATACGCCAGAAATACTCTAAAAATACGGAAATACGACGATCCGCACGAATCTCCTCGAACACGTGGCATCAATCCACCGGTTCTCGCCCGATCCAGCGGCGTACAAGAGCGGGGCGACGCGGGCATGCGAGGACCATTGGATTAAGATCTAACGGATGGAAACACGCCCGCATTTGAGTTGTATCGGCGAGTGATGGGGACACGTGGCGCGAATCTATCGAATATCAGTTTAATCAGACGGACAACGTCGGCCTGCATCAGCGACGCGGAGCGATCCGTCTCAAGGACACGCGGCTTCAATCGGATGGCCCCCGCTTCAATCGAACGGCCTACATTAATTTCGAAGCGGGGTTCGAAGAATGCGTAGATCGCGAGATTTCGACCCACGTGGCGGCATCACATCATTCCCCCGCTTGATCCAACGGCTACCATCGAGCTGGCGGCCGCTCTTCTTCACGCGACGTGGGATGATCTTGACCGTGTGCTATTTGATCTGACGGCTACGACTCAATCCGAAGCGAATTCGGATGCGCTGCGAAGTGGGCGGCAAACAATGGCCACGTGGCGAGACGTGGTTTAATCCCACAAATATCGGACGGCTAATATTTTCTCCGATCGAACGAAGCGGGATGGGCTTGCGGATAGCGGGTTTTCAACCCGATAAGCACATTAAAACCCGCAATGTTAGTATATAAGGTATTTCTAGGGTTTTTGAGCGTATTCTTGGCGTATTTGGACGATTTTGGAGCCGATTTTTGCTGCAATTTTTCGAGAATCCAGAGAGCAACCTGAGGGAATTTTCAGAGGCTTTTAGGAGGAAGAAGAAGGGTTTTCTTAGGCAAATAGATAGCATATTTGGTGATATTCCTTGAACTCTATTGTGTATTTTGAATTCTAATTATTTCTATTGCTTAGAACTATGGTTATTGTGATGAAATTGTTGATTATTTTCAGTATGAGTAGCTAAATTCTCATTGTGCATGGTATGGTGTAGTTAGGAGATATGATTTGTATTCGTTTGGTTGAATTGTCGTGCTAAAATGTCACGTTGATAAAGTTGTAGTCTTTATTTTTAAATCTACTCTTCATCTTCCAAAAGAACGCGATTTAGTAGATGATCACCTCACAAGGGTGAGTTTTGATTTCCCCAAAAGGGACTTTCATCGTTTATATTTAAAAGACTAAAACTTTAGCAACGGTTGTATTGAATTTTGTGCTTTAATCCCCAAAAGGGTATTTTCCGGTGAATTGATCTCAAAAAGAGAATTCATTGAGTTATATTTAATCAACCAAATTAATACGAATCATGGATCCTAATGAACACATACCATGTGCATACTTCTCATATATATTTTTATACACGAAACTTTATTTGCACGCATTGTTCACGTACTAAAAACCATGATCAACCCCATTGAAACCATCGTCATCATAAGTGGTTAGTCTCTTTTTGTTGACTCTCTATTTGATTTGAGCTTTGTGGTTGCAACAGATTTTCTCCCGAGGATTCGACATCTGGACTCCCAGATTATATTACTTGTACGAACTCTTTCGCTTGAGAGAAGCACTTATTTGGGTTGAGCAAGTTTTTGGCACTGTTGCCGGGGAGAACGGTTTATTACCACGGTTTATTTAACTCAGAGGACCTTCGATGAGATCTTTCCACTTTACTGTACATAAACTTTACAGTTGTACCCTCCGACAGCCGGCAGCCGGCACCTCAGCGTGTTACCCTCTTCTCTGCGTTGTTGTGCCCCGCCGAGGCCGCATGCCACCCTTCGGCCACTGTTGCAGCCGTCGCCATCTCTGCAGGTCATGCCACCGCCGGCTAGAGCAACACGTGAAACTATACCACGTAAGTTATTCTGGCAGTGTGTTATAGTATTACACAGTAAGTTAGTTAGGTTATATTAGTGTTTATACATGCAGACGTTAGTTATGGTACTAAAGTTTTATTATATTAGTTTCTAAGACAGTGGTTAGTATGTAAATATACACTTATAGGTAATTTCAACACCATAATGATTAAATGAATGTTAACATATTAGATTAAAACAACAAGTTAACATATCAGATCATAAAGTTGATGTTTACTGCGCTTGGCTTTCACACTTATTAAGCCATTCTATATTTAAATATATACATTATGTTAGTTTACTTATGCTAGTTACTGTTAATAAGTTGAACATTAGACTTGATAGCTTTATATAAAGTTTTGCAGTGGAGATGTTAGTATGGTTCAGAAGTTAGAATAGTTTAATAGGTAGATATAGCCTGGTATGAACAATATGTGTTTAATGCCTCATGTAATTAATACGGTATATTATATTGGCAGTATTTTGTAATAAGGATTCTTTTAATTGAATAAGTTATATATTAACCATGGATCATGCTGAACGAAACAGAAATCAATCTCACCATAAGATGACGGTTGACGGGGCAATCACATCAACCCGTTGCGTAAATCTGTCCTCTTCGCCTTCTCACGGCCGCCACTGCCATGCGCTGATGCCGTCGGCCATCCACCGGGTTGAGCATCTTCCTCTGGTCCCACTTCATCTACCGACAACCCCGTTGGACTCTCGGAGTTCACGTGCGTTGCCGCACTCACGTGTTTTTAGCCGACGTCGCCATTATCGTGAAGATCCGTTGCACTACTCGCAACGGGAGGATGATCGCTGTTAGCTCGCTGATTTTGCGCCACCACCCTGCTGTCCAGAGGTACCTCGCTGCGCTACCCACGGCCGAGGAGTTCCAGACGACGCCGACGTTTCACCGTTCAGACCCGACTTCTGCTTGTTGGACGACATCACGAGATTGGTTTCCCTAACGAGTAGTAAAAACCCACACCGTAGTTCAATCAAAACCTAAACTAAAATTGGCCAACTTGACCTAAATTTATTTTCAGCATCTATAAAATGTTTCCAGTGTAGAAAAGATCGACGATCGGACAAATTTTCTGTGCACATAGGGTAGAGGTCGATCTAGACTGAACAAATATCAATACGTGACTTTTTGACTGTTAGGATAGTCCCGCCAATTTTAGAAACAAACCCTAATAGGATTTGTTGAAAAACGCGACCTGACACCGTCGTCATGACCCTGTTTCAGACGGACTACCGTAGACGCGACGCTTGGATGGGACGCTCCAGACGGATGACACACTCGCCACCGCAGGCAAGTGTACTCACTTGTACCTTCAGCCGTGTTTAGTCCTTAGACTTCTAGAACTGTTAGAATGTGAACAAAAAGAACCGGACGTGAAATGGTAGCGTCCGGGACGTCCCTTGACAGCTTAGACTTGACGACGAAGTCTAAGCTCAACAACGACATTTGACACCTTAGGGTTATCTTGTGTGTGCATGCGTGTGGACCCCGTAGAAGAACCATCCCTATCTTGTCATGTTGTGTCTTGTTTTGCACAGCATGCGGGCAATAGGGCACTCACCAGTGAGTGGGTGATCCCTTGTACGGATACACAGCCTGCAAGCAATAGGGCACTCACCAGTGATGGGTGATCCCTTGTACGGATACACAGCCTGCGGGCAATAAGGCACTCTCTAAGCCAGAGAGAGTGATCCCTTGTACGGACTTGTCTTGTGCACTTGGGTTGGGGTAGGGTTAAGCGTGCACACGGGGAGAGGGTCTGATCCCCCTCGAATCGTAAGGCATGAACCCTTCGAGTCACACGTGTCTTGTCGTGTCGTGTCTTGTTTTGTCTTGTCTCATCTTTTCTTGACACATTTAGGTTAGTCCCGTAGTCGGTAGCACACGCTACGGCTACAGCGTGTCGTGTTTACTTCTCCTGCTTCGTTACTTTCTTTAAATGCCATGTTATAACCCCAGCATGTTAATCAACCAGTAAATCGTTGTTCTAAATTAAAATACACTTGCAGTAGAGTCTAACATTTTCTGTGTAGACTTTACCTGACGTACAGTTCCTTTTATCTTGGGTGTTGTACGTCAGGTGTTAAGCCAGAGCATGTGGACGAGCCGGACATTCCTGAGTACGTGGAGCCAGAGGACATCGACCCGGAGTACATAGCTGACGAGGACCAGACTTAGATGTTCCGCACCGTTGCGGACTTCCAGAGGTTACTACTTTTAGTCTGGGTGGGTAGCACCACTTTACTCTCTGCCTAGGTTGGTTGCTTCGCACTATTAGTTTCCTTTCCTGCAGTTTGTTGCCATTCTTAGGCTCCCTTTATTAGATTTATCTTATGCTGGATATTATCTCTAGTTTAAATGAATGCATTCTTTTCCTTCTGTACTTTTGTTGTTCCGGATTTCATAAATGCAAGAACCTGGAAATTTTGAAATGGTACCCCCTACAGACGCTTATTGGGTCTGAGCTTCACAGCTCCGGCCCAAGCGGGCCTTAGCCACATTTCTCTTCTGTCGTTTTAGGAAGCGGGGCGTGACACTCTTCCCTTGACAGCCCTACTGCTGGCCCCTCTCCCCTTTGACAGCCTTGCCGGCCACCCCGCGCGCGCATCAGCCTGCCGGTGACCCTGACAGCCGGCGCCCTCCACCCTGCCGGCCTCCTCCCACGACAGCCCCCAGGCGCCCCTAGGAGCCCATACAACAGATCTCGCGGCCTCCTGATGTCGCTGCACCCTCCTCGCTTCATCCCCAGACTGAATATCCTCTCCACGATGCTGTCGTTACCGTTTCAGTAAGCCGCTTCATTGTGCTACTCGCAACCAAGGTGACCCTGGCGTCGTTACCATTTTGCTGCGCTACACGCAGCCAAAATGATCCCGAGGTGACTTTCCTTACTGCTCTACCCGCAGTCGAGAAACCGGAGACGATGAGATTCAGCACTGTTTTCAGATCCGACGACGAACCCATGCGTGTTCGTCATACTAGGTTGGTCCTCTCGCTCCTAGCAACCCAAACAATACGTCATTGAACCCTAAATAAAAAATCGACAACTTAAATAACTAAATTTACTTTTCGCTTGTTTAAAATGTTGTGGTAATCTAGAATCGACGATCGGACTTTTAAATGTGTATATAGGGTAGAATCGTCGAATAAGTTCAACATTCAAACTTGATTTGAAACTGATAGGATAGCCACGGTCAACTTAGAGACAACTTAATAGGATTTTCTAAACTGGTCCTGACACCGCCCGTTGACTTGTGACAGCGGACTTTGGAAAACTTAAAGAAGATAAAAATGAAAAAACTTATTTCTGGTTTGAAAAACCGGCTGACTTACCACTTCTACTTGGTCCCTCGATGGGACGGCAGAGCCGACTCGCCCGGAGCTTCCCTTCCGTCTACTTTCTCATCTGCCCCTAAGGTGAGGTGCCTCTTCCCGTCACCGACATGCTGCCAGTGACGAGACGTTTTCGACGGACATTCTTCTCGCCATTTCAGGCAAGTGTACCCACTTGCATAGTTACGGCCATGTTTAGGCCATCTTTCTTTAAAATTGAAAAAATAAGAACAAGAGAACCGGACGTGAAATGATGGCGTCCGAGACCCCCTCACGATAGCTTAGACTTGACAACGAAGTCTATGCATAAACTACAATAACTGCCAAGTAAATCATTATCTGTGTGGGTGTGTGCATGTGGACCCTTAAGAATGAAATGAACTTCACTCTCGCCATGTCATGCCATGTCATTTCACGCATAAATAGTGTTGAATAACCTGCGGGAAGCCCGACACTCATCGAGTGGAGTGAGTGACCCTTGGTAACCTGCAGGGAATGAGACACCCACTACCATAGTGGGTGATTCTTGGTACGGAACAACCTACGGGAAGCTCGGCACTCACCTAGCAAAGTGAGTGGCCCCTGCAACCTATGGGGATTAGAGGCACTCACCAAGCAGAGTGAGTGGTCCTCGTACAGTCTTGTCTTGAGAACTTGGGGTGGGGTTAGGTTGAGCAGCCACCAGGTTAGAGAGTTTGGCCTCTTTCTAAGCTGCAAGCATGAACCCTCTTGGTGTCACACAGTCTTGTCTAGTCTCTTGGTGTCGCACAGTCTTGTCTTGTCTTTGTCACGTCTTGTTGCTGGTAGCACATGCTACGAAGATTGCCTGCCATGTTTGCTTTCTGTACAATCTTTACTTTCCTTGCATACATGTATAAATGCCATGTTGTTGCATCTCTCATGTAATTAACCATAAAATGTCGTCTTTAATTTCCTTTACACTTGCATTATAGTCTTCTCATCTTTTCCTTATATACTTTACCTGACGTACAGCTCCTTTTCTCTTGGGTGTTGTACGTCAGGTACTGAGACGGAGTACACAGACGAGTCGGCCTTACTTGAGGACTTGGAGCCAGAGGACATTGACCCAGAGTACGTTCCAGACGAGGACCAGACCTAGAGGTACCTCATCGTTGCTGTCTTATGGAGGTTTACTGCTTTCTAGTTTGGGTGCACCATTTTACTTCTTGTCTAGGTTGTGTGCGTCGCACCATTAGTTTCCCTTTTCGCAATTGTAGCCATGCTTGGGGCTTCTTTTATTAGACTTGATGTTTTGCTGGATATTACCTCTTTTATCAATGAATGTAGTTTCCTTTCGAGTACTCTTATCTTATTGTTATGAACTTTTATATGCAAGAACATGTAATTAAATGGTATCTCTACAGACACTTATTGTGCCCGAGCTTCACAGCTCCGGCCCATGCGGACCTTCGTCTCGTCCTCGCACCCATTTTGGGAAGCAGTGTGTTACATAGAGAACCTATAAAGAGGCCCTCTACTGTTCCATTCGAGCATATTGGATTACTTCTTGATCAAATCTTGAAAACCTAAGCACTCATCTCAAGCTTTAAGTGCTAAACTCTCTAGCCCTCATTCTTTCTTGCTCTCCAACTTAGAATCAAAGTTCATATCTTCTAGGCATTTAGTGGTGACAAGAGAAAGGGCTACTCTCTTTTCTTGGAATAGATCAACACACTCCAATCACTTTTCTCCTTTAAGTTTTACTTCAAGGCATAAGTGATTTGTAAGTGTTATTTCAAATTTCATAACTTTCGTAATTTGGCTTTACTCTTGGTTTGTGAGAGTGGTTTGCTTGATCCTAAGTTGTGGGATTCAAAGACATCAACAGTGTATTGATTTCACTTGTATGGTTGCTACAAGTGGGTTGAAAGGAAACTGCAAGTTAGGGTTCTAACTTGAGTATCCGGGTGGTATCCCGGGTGGAAGGGACGTAGGATTACCGGGAACAAGTCGGATTTGACTTGGGTAATCCGAACCCTTGAAACATATTTGAGTTTGCATTACTTATTTGTTGTTTCATTTATTTCTGCATCTTTATTGGATTAGGATTTTAATTAGGCGTAATTTCTTAATTAATTTTATAAACACTATTCAACCCCTTCTAGTGTTTTCCTCATAGCTAGGATCCTTAAACTAGTTAAATCCTAAAATTCAAAATTATTAGGATTGGTTAATAACTTTTATTAAGATCCTTATCAACTATAAGGGATTTTAGGATGCTATCCTAATCACGTATTATGTATTTAAAAATTCAAGTTGGAACAAATTAAATCATAGTATATCTTTTCAAAATTATTATTAGAACAATTAAAATAATAAGTATTGGAGGTGCTACCCTAATCAAGTATTATGAATTTAATTGTTGCAACAATTTTTTGAATCATATCATGTCCATCTAAAATTTATCTTATAATTTGTAGATAGCTTTTAATGTCTAACCTAATAGGGTTCTCTTCTATTATCACATAATGAACAAGAAATAATATAACAATTAAAATTATCAACTAAACATTTTATCTCATAAAATTTTAGCATGATAACAGAGCAACTAAAAAGTTTATTTCAAAAAAAAATTTAGCATAACAAGCAACTTAAAAATTATCTCATAAATTTAAGTTTCATTAGTTTTAGAACCAAGCTTTATCTCTTGTTTGCGTTTGGATTCTTGTGTTGTTGCTCTCTTTCTCTATTCCGCAATAAGGTTGCATAAGTGTAATTTATTTTGGCATAATTTTCTTATTAAGTTTTATAAAGCACTATTCACCCCTTCTAGTGTTTTTCCCTATAGTTTCATATCCTACAGTGATAAGTGATTGTTGGTTGTGTTGGTTGTATTGGTTGAGTTGAGAAAAGCCTCAAGTGTTGAGGTCTTCACTTTGTTAAGTTAGTTTGTTGTATTTGAAATTCCTATTAAGTGGAGCTATGTGGGTGTAGAAGCCCTTTAATTTGAGCCACGGTGATCTATTGGTTTAGAGCTTGCTAGTGAAAAATCCCATAGTGCTGGACGTAGCCCACGGGTGGGTGAACTAGGATAAAATTGACTTATGTTTGTGATTGTCAGTTTGTCTCTCAATTTTCCTTACTTGCAATTTATAACGCAATGTTGGTGATGGAATCTCCAAAGTTCTTGATATGAATTATAGTAGAACACACTTGGAAATTGAACTCTCTAATGAGGAAGAATTTCTGTTGAGTTTCATCAAAAAAGTATGAAAACCACTCTCTTAGAGTGTGAGGGACAAAGCTTAAGAAAAGAGAGAGTGAATAAATTTCCGTGATTTTTAGACAGTGGTCTTGGGGTCTATTTATAGCCCAAAAATTTAGTTTTCAAACGTTTAACAACTATCGAAAGTTTCAAAAAATTCTGAGCTGCTTTTCCAAAAATTAGTCGACTTATAAAAATTGCCGGTCGACTAATTTTGCTGACAGATTTGAATATGACTGTTGAGGTGTTCTTTGACGCAAAATAGTTAATAAAACTATCCAAACTGACACAAATGCCTAGAAACTATCTAAATCTATCCGTTGGAAGGTAATTCTAACTGTCATTAATTAATTAAAAAATTAATTAATAAAAGCAGTTAAAATAACTGTTGTATAACTATTTGAAAAACTGTCTGGTAAACCAGGAAAATCTATTGGTCGACTGAAAAAACTTATGAAATTTCATAAAAATTATCTTTATGGCTTGAAAATATGATTTGGCCAATAATTATTTTATTTTTCTTTTAAAAAAATAAGGAAAAATTTATTAGTCGACCAGAGGAACATGATGGTCTGTTAATTTTTCTCTGACTTGGTTTTTTAGGATGGACCCTAAAGAACTATGATAGAGCATCATCAAGGCTTTAACATTCTAAATATATGCAATGATAAAAAGTAAAGTTACATCATTTTTCACAAGATCTAAAGGTTCAACTTTTGATCTTCGTCTTGCTTTTTGATGCTTCGTCTTGCAATGTAAATGTTGACTTGATGATTGTCTTATCTGAAATGTTGAATTTTGAAGTATGCATCAATAGATTTAGTATATTCATATATATAAATGGTTGTGTCATCAAAAAATTTATGGGAAGAAAACGTGATGTTTCCAATAATCTCCACCTTTTTTATGATTACAATATATCTAAATGGAAAATGAAATATATGTCTTATATGTGAAATATTTAAAGCTCCCCCTAATTATATGATTCATAAGTACTAAAAATTTTAAAATTTTGATATGATGAATGCATATAATAGTAAGTGAACTTACAAATGTGAGGAACTTTATAAAATATATGTATGAGATAATTGCAAATGTATATAATATACCAAAACATATAGGAGAAACTTGTTTAAAAATATTAATTTAATTATCTTGGTGGTCATTAGTAAATCTTCCATGTGTAGTATCCCCATAAAGTCCTTATTTTCACCATCTATGAAATTATCAAAAATGTGGTTAAATTCTGCTAGTTAAGATTTTAGTAGACTAAAAGAGTTCATGGTCGGCTAAAAAATTGCAGAAAACAGAATAAAGAACTGAATACTAAACTAAAGGAGGTACATTGAAAGTTCATTAAACTGATACATAGATGGACCATTGCATATAAATAACAAAGTACAAACTAGTCGGCAAACAACAAACCAAAGCAAACAACAAACATTGAAACTAAGCATACAACACAACACAACAGACCCTTAGTCGACCAACTGATTTTCTTGGCCGACCAGAAACCGAACAGAACTACATATAATTAGGCGGAGGAGGCTTAGGATGTCGCTGAGAAATCGATGGAGAATAGGGAGCCCAATGTTCAAGATAGCTTAAAATTTGGCCTTGGGTCCCTTGCATAGTGCCCATGGTTGTATTCATTCGATCGAGACGACTCTCAAAACCACTAAGATGTTGTTGAACACCTGCAAAACCTGTATTCATGTCCTCTCGCAGATTGTCAATTTGTGTTTGGAGTGATGCGCGGTGATGAGGAGGAGTTGGGTTGTCGGGATTTACTCCAACACGAAGTAGATGTAGTGGCGGTTCAACGAGTTGTACTTCGTCTTCATTGTGAAGAGAAGGTGCCGAAAGTTCCAAGCGGTTGAGAATGGAGCGATCAAAGTTTTGGGTAGTGAAAACAGAAAACTCACATTCAAGAGGAACATTGAAATGTTGAAGAATTCGGGTGATGATGCATGGCAAATAGATATGAATGGTAATAGGTATGACTAAAACTAACATGAGGGCATATGCCCAATTTACCTTTAAGCCACCCATGATGGCATAAAGGCAATGATTAAGTTTTAGGTTGACATAGTTGACGGGGCCAGATTTGGGAATTAGATTGTAAGTGAAGATCTTGAGAATGAGACGTGGTGTGTGATGCAAATTAACCGTGCTCATTCCCACATGAAAATTTGAACTTAAGAGACTAAGAACGGTGTCATTATCCATGATGAAGCCTAGATCGGAGACATGTGATCGAGGGATATCTAAACACTCGACAAGAGTAGCATAGGTGAGTTGAATTTCGTGGCCCTTTACGGTGGTGTCGAAATAGACATTGCCACCTTCACGAGTAACGATCATGTTGGCGTAGAATTCTTTCACCAAACTTGGTAAGTATGGAACAATTTCGGCATAACTCCAAAGGTGGAGGAGAGATACGACATGAAGGAGACGGAAGATATCATCGTTAAGGATCTCGGTGTTGCTGAAATCTATGAAACGTTCCGGGTAGAAAGGGGTGTTGGCCATGGAATCGAATTTCTCACGGGCTTCATCGGAATTGAACACAAGAGGCCGGTGGTCGGCAGGGTTTTGGTGACGTGAGGAGGAGGAGACCATCCTAGATCGACAAGTAAAAAGAGATGAACGGTTGGACCAAGTGGATAGTGGTTTTTGCTTTGTGAATTTGAAGAGAACCCATGGAATTAAATAGAGAAATTTAAGAGTGAATTTCAAAATTTGAATCAGAAAAAACTGAAATAAAACCAATTGGAAACTTCCCATAACTGCTCTAGACGTTGGAGATTGAATTGGTGCAAGAAAATGCAGAATGAAACGGTCAAAATCACAGTTTTCGGAAACCTGCAACTTCTGGTCAACTAGTCAAATCTGTTGGTCGACTATTCGATGTGCAGAATATTTTCTCATGGGGAAGACGTCGAAATAGTGATTTTTATCACTTTATTTCGGTCAAAAGCAAGAACAAAGGACCTGACCCGGTTCAGAAGTCTAGAGGGTATGTGTACTTAGATTTGACTTATCAATTCTTCTTCCAAAGTGTTTTGTACTTAGTGTCCTATTTGGAGGGAAATTGAAATTTTTATTATCTTGTGATTTGAAAGAGTGTTGACCTGATGATATGTTGAGTATAATATTTTCTATAAAATAAAATAATTCTTTGAGTAAAGTGGAATATATATATATATATATATATATATATATATATATATATAATTATATTTGGCAGATTGGTCGACCAGAACTATGTACTAGTCGACTAATTAAAATATAAAATAACTCTGAAAAATCCAGAAAAATATACAATGATAATCATATAATATTTAATAGTAATATAAAATTAAAACTCTGATTCACTAATTATACCTAGTTCTATTCTAAATCTAAGAAAAGTTTCTTCTTTTAAAGGCTTAGTTAATATATCTGCTATTTGATCTTTAGTAGCTATACATTTTAAGATAATATTACCCTTTTGGACATGATCATCTAAAAAATGGTGACGTATATCTACGTGTTTAGTACGTGAATAATGTACTGGATTTTTAGATAAATAATAGTTCTAGTGTTATCACACATTTTAGGACATGTGTTACACTTAATGACATAATCTAAAATGGTTTGTTTCTTCCATAAAATATGTGCACATGTTAATCTACGGCTATATATTCTGCTTCAGTGGTTGATAATGAAATGGAATTTTGTTTCTTCCTAAACCGAAAACCTAAGGCTTGACATAAACAGAGACACGTTCCACCGGTACTTTTGCGATCAGATTTGCAACCAACAAAATCTGCATCACTATATGAAAACAAATCAAATAAATTTGATTTAGGATAAAATAGTACAAAATCAGATGCGTGTTTAATATACCTAATTATCCTTTTGACAGCAGTCAAATGTGATACCTTAGGGTCAGATTGATATCTAGCGCATAAACATACATAAAACATAATATCTAGTCTACTAGCAGTAAGGTAAAGTAATGATCCGATCATACCTTGATATAGACGTTGATCAACATTTTTACCATTAACATCTTTGTCAATATTTAATGATGTACCCATCGGAGTATGTTTTTCTGCAGAATTCTCTAGTCCAAATCATTTAATGAGTTCCTTAGTATGTTTACTTTAGTGAATAAATATGCATTCCTTCATTTGTTTGATTTGAAGTCCAAGGAAATAGGGAAGTTCACCTATATAACTCATCTCGGATTCATTCTGTATTTTTTTATAAAATTCTTGACATAAAATACCATTAGTAGAACCAAATATTATATCATCAACATATATTTGAATGATTATAACATCAGAATCTAAATGTTTGGTGAATAAAGTAGAATCTATTTTACCAATGGAATAACCTGATTTCAACAGAAAGTACTTTAATCTTTCTTACTAAGCACGTAGTGCTTGTTTTAAACCATATAATGCTTTCTTCAATTTTAAAACATGATTTTCCAAATTTTCATTTTAAAATCCAGGTGATTGTTCTACATAGACTTCTTCCGTTATTATACCATTTAAAATGCACTTTTAACATCCATTTGATATAACTTAAAATCTTTATAACATGCATAAGCTAATAACATTCTAATTGATTCTAATCTTGAAACTGGTGCATATGTTTCATCATAATCTATACCTTCTTCTTGATTATATCCGTGTGCAACTAATCTAACCTTATTCCTAACTACCTGACCAGATTCATCGAACTTATTCTTAAATACTCATTTTGTTACTATAACAAGATGATCTGAAGGTCTTGGTACTAATTCACATGCATCATTCCTTTTGAATTGATTAAGTTCTTCCTGCATTGCTATAATACATAAACTATCTTTGCATGCTTTAATAACATTCTTTGGTTCAATGGATGATATAGATGCACAATGAGTCATTTGTTCTATTTGTGAAATAGATAAGAGATTATATTTCAAACCGTCAACGAGGATCAGTTTTAACATCCATTTGATATAACTTAAAATCTTTATAACATGCATAAGCTAATAACATTCTAATTGATTCTAATCTTGAAACTAGTGCATATGTTTCATCATAATCTATACCTTCTTCTTGATTATATCCGTGTGCAACTAATCTAACCTTATTCCTAACTACCTGACCAGATTCATCGAACTTATTCTTAAATACTCATTTTGTTCCTATAACAAGATGATCTGAAGGTCTTGGTACTAATTCACATACATCATTCCTTTTGAATTGATTAAGTTCTTCCTGCATTGCTATAATACATGAACTATCTTTGCATGCTTTAATAACATTCTTTGGTTTAATGAATGATATAAATGCACAATGAGTCATTTATTCTATTTGTGAAATAGATAAGAGATTATATTTCAAACCGTCAACAAGGATCACGTTTTCGATGATTGGCTTATCTGGATCACCAGCTGTCCCAATGCCAATAACTTTACCTTTGTAGTTATCTCCAAAGGTAACAGTGCCACCATCTTTGAATTGAACGGTTGATAGAAGTTTGATGTTCCCAGTCATGTGTTTAGAACATCCACTACCTAGAATCCATCTTTTTAAATAGGTACCTGAAAAATAAATAATGAATATTGCTACCCTTTTATTTTGGTAGGATTAGTTCTTATGAAGCCAAACCCAAGTAGAATTTGGCTTTTTCAAATAATTTGATGAATGTATAACATTTTGCATATAATTTGAAATATATAAACCTTTATCATATAAACATATATTTTTAGGAATCTAAGTAAAATGTGTAGTGGATTTCTTAGAAGATGTTATAAAATTCGTCTTCTTTTGAAATAAAGATATCATTCTTATGCAAAATATTAGAAGCATCATTTTTCTGTGAATTTATAAATACATGCTTTTTCTTTTCCAAAATAATAACATTACCAAGATTATTTGATTTGGGTGTATGTTTATAACCCAACCCTTATCGATGATTAGCAAGATGTTGTACTTTTAGCAATTCATTAAGATCATTTTTCCATTTATTAATCTTATTAATATTAGATGGCATATCATCATATTTCAATCTTAGAGATAAGATATTTCTCATCTAACTCAGAAATATGTGGCATCATATTATGATTCTCAGATTTGAGAATCACATTTTCATGAACTAATTTAACATTATGAGAAGATAAAGATTCCTTCTCATATTTAAGATTATCTAATGATAATGATGATTATGTTAGTTCTTGATGTGAAAGAACTAATGCCTTTTGCTGAGAATTTAATTTCTTAAATCTAACATATAAATCATTAAAAGCTTCTAGTAGTTTTTCATTATCTAAACTACTTACCTCATTATCATTTTCGTAAAGCACCTGTGTGCGTTCTCCCCATTGGTGTGTTCATTAGTTTCTTCTTCTTCATCAGAAGATGTAGAATCCCAAGTGGCTGCTAGTACCTTTTTCTTATTCTCGAACTTCTTATTTTGTTTGAAGTTGTTGAATGCTCTCTCTTTTGGTTTAAGGAGTGGACAATCCTTTTTCATATGTCCAGGCCTGTTACACTAAAAACATAGAGAGGCATCAGTATTTTTAGATTTTAAATTTTTATACTTACTTTTTCATAGAAACTTTTTGAAGTTTCTGGTGATTAATGCCACATCATCATCATCCATGTCTACGTTATCGGTGTCAGATGATGCGTTGAAAGAAAGCAATTTCTGCTTTGAGTCTGATTGTTCCTTGCGATCTTGGAGATGTACTTCGTAGGCCATTAAGTTACCAACGAGACTTTCACCGGTTAGAGTTGACAAGTCATTGGCTTCTTCTATAGATGTGGTCTTCTTTCCCATTCTGGTGTCTAGGCACAAAGGATCTTCCTGACTTGTTCTGTTTGAGTATATGTCTTGTCAAGAGCAATTAGAGAATTGGTGATGTCGGTGAATCTAGTAATCATCTCTCCAATTGTCGCATTTTCATTCACCTTAAATAACTCAAACCTGTGAACAAGAACAGAAATTTTAGTTTCCTTAACTTTACTAGTTCCTTCATGTGTTACCTCGAGTGTATGTCAAATATCATATGCTGATTTGGCAAGAGAGACTTGGTTGAATTCATTTTTGTCTATGGCGCAATATAGTGCATTCATCGCCTTTGAGTTATGAGTTGCAGCAGCTTTGCAATTGCGGTCCATTGGTCATAAGGATTTGTAGGCTTCTCGTACCGAGTTTCCAACATGTTCCAAAGTCTGTAGTCAATGCTTTGAAGATAGATCGTCATCCTCTTCTTCTATTACGAGTAGTTGGAATCATTAAATAGTGGAGGCCTTGTGGTAGAGTGCCATTCTGGAAATTGTGATGCAGAAGATGGATTGTTCGTCGGATAGGTGTAGACCATCTTAACCATGCTCTAATACCAAATGTTTGATCTCTTGGCATACCAAATACACTAGAGAGGGGGTGAATAGTGTATATCACAACGAAATTACAAAATTAAAAGTAACTAAAAATTGCAATAAGAGTGCGGAAGTAAATAACACAATCCAGAAAAAAATAGCAAGCGCTAACACAGAGATTTATCTTGGTTCGGATCCTTGTGATCCTACTCTAGTCCTCTACACCGTATAGATTTTCAATCCACTATAACACTTCCTCCCGGCAAACAATCAACATAAAAAGATGCCAACACTCCCCGTGTTGCAAACTCGTACAATCTCTTCAACAAGAGATTCACCAAAATAAAGAAAAGAAAGAGTAAGAAACAATATCACATATAGCCTTGATAATGTAGGATTTATAACACATGGTTGGTGATGGAATCTCCAAGGTTCTTGATATGAATTGTGGTAAAACACACTTGGAAATTGAACTCTTTAATGAGGAAGAATTTCTGTTGAGTTTTCTCAAGAAAATATGAAAATCACTCTCTTAGAGTGTAAAGGACAATACTTAAGAAAAGAGAGAGTGAATAAATTTCCATGATTTTCAGACAGGAATATTGGGGTCTATTTATAGCCCAAAAAGTTAGTTTTCGAACGGTTAACTGTCCAAAATTTCAAAAAATTCTGAGCAGTTTTTCTTAAAATTAGTCGACTAATAAAAAGTGTTGGTGGACTAATTTTATTGCCAGACTTGAATATGACTGTTGAGGTGTCCTTTGACGTAAAGTAGTTAATAAAACTGTCCAAACAGACACAAAAGGCTAGAAACTGTCCGAATCTATCCATTGGAAGATAGTTCTAACTGTCATTAATTAATTAAAAAATTAATTAACTAAAACAGTTAAAATAACTGTTGTATAACTATTTGAAAAACTGTCTGTTGTAGACCAGAGAAATCTATTGGTCGACTAAAAACAAAAACTTAGGAAATTTCATTCAAATGATCCTTATGACTTGAAAATATGACTTGACCAAAATTTATTTATTTTTCTTTTTAAAATAAAGAAAAATTTATTGGTCGGCCAGAGGAAAATGCTGGTCTGCTAATTTTTCTCTGACTTGGTTTTTTGAGGATGAACCTTAAAGAACTAAGATAGAGCATCATCAAGGCTTTAGCATTCTAAATATATGCAAAGATAAAAAGTAAAGTTACATCATTTTTCACAAGATCTAAAGATGCATCTTTTGAGCTTCGTCTTGCTTTTTGATGTTTCGTCTTGCAATGTATATGTTGACTTGATGATTGTCTTATCTGAAATGTTAAACTTTGAAGGCTGCATCAATACAGTTAGTATATTCACATATATATAAACTAGTCATAACCCGTGCCCATAGGGCACGGCGAAGGTCGTCTCCCGAGTGCGAAACCGAGGAGGACAGTCAGTGCACGGGTGAAATGGTGACATGATAATCATCTCCCAAATGCATTTTTATTCCTCCAATTAAGACATTTTTTTCAAATGGGAGATCATTATTTTTGGCATTCAGAAAGGTAGCTTGTTGTCTTTCCTATACAACCATATCAAAGAAAATCTAACCTTAGGGAATTGTGTTGATATCTGTATGTTTCCGCCCAACGTTTACTGTAAACTACCATTAAAACAGGATTGGAAAGAAATTATATCAATTAAGCGTGTGTCCTCTTAATTGAGCGATATCAAATCGTGGCATGTTTTGCATCAATTAGAATTAGAATAATGTGAAATCCCCACGCACAACTCACAATTAAAAAAAATTGAGCGATATCCCCACTCACAACTCCCAATTAGAATTGGAAAGAATTGTGTCCTCTTTGGCATCAAGCTTGTTGAATTATCTTTGTTCTTGGTTGCATGTCTAATCTGGATATAAGTGTGAGCAGTCTGTCACAATCTCTATCAATTAAAAATAACCTCCAGCAAGAAGTTTTTTGTCGCATTTTTATGTTTAGTTGACATGAAATGGAAATTTTTTATGTTTAGTTGATTTTAATCCCTTTGGAACAGTTCACTTTGGAACAAAATCAGTTGGAACTCAATCAGTTAAATGAAAAGTGCCCTTTGGAACTCAATCATCAAAAATTTGAAACTCAATCTGCCTATTGAAACTCAATTTGTCGAAGTCTGTGTACTTTAGATAGGGTAACCTATGCACAGTCATAATGCTAATGATAATGGTAAGCTGATAATCCTAAACAGTTTAGTATAATGATAATGCTAATGCTAAACTGTTTAACAAATTAGACCGTGTTCACCTGGGCTAATCCTAAAAAAATAATTGGATCGTGTTCATTTGCACGGTCCTAAACGAATAATGCTAAACTGGTAATCAAAGGGCACTTTTCATTAGGATTATTAAATGAGGACCATGCAAATCAACACAGTGAATAATTCAATGAGGACCATCATAAATGATTCAAATAATTAAATTAATGCTGAGGAGCCATCATAAATAAAGTGCTTATTAAATTAATTAATGCTGAACTAGTGCTTATTAAATTAATGCTAAACTGGTAAAAAGTTTCAAATAATTCATTGGCACGGTCCTAAATAAGGCCAGTAACTTTAAGAATGAAATTAACTGGGGAACTACTAGGGAACTACATAAAAATGACATTTCCTCTACCCAAAAATGTAGAGTAATTCACCTAAACAGACAAATGCCAAAAAATGAAACCCAAACACTCAAAAGGTCAGTTACTTTAAGAAAGCGTTGATTTCGAACATGAAAAACAAATGCCAAACATTGATTTCAAATGTCAAAAATTAACCAAAAAATGTCAAAAATTAACAGAAACCCTAGGGATCAGAAATTAATGAATGAAATTGTGTGAGAGAGAGACAGAGAGGAGAGTACCAGAGGACGTCTTGAATCGAGGATATCGCAGATGAGTTACGTTTGTGGGATGAAGGTTGAAGGATGAAGAGAACAGTTTGTTAGTGGGAATTGAAGACTACAGGTTGTTGTTGGGAATTGTTGAGAACTTGTAAATGAGGGCACATGAATTGAAGACAACAGGTTTTTATTTTTTTAGAACCGTTCCTTTTCAAAACAGTCGTAGGATCCAAAGTTAGAACCGTTTTTTTTTCAAAACTCAGTTTTAAATAATTGTGTGTGAGTAGATTATCCTAGTGATAATTTTGGAGACACGTAGGTCAAAATTGAGACACGTAGGACAAAACTGCCATATAGGACAAAGGTCATATATATAATAGATATCACTCAAAATCTCATCTCTTGTCCAATTTCTCTTGTCCAATTTTTCTTATCCAATTTCACTTGATAACATCCCTCTTTTGTATATAGATATCTCTTATCCAATTTCTCTTGTCCAAAATCTCTTATCCAATTTCTCTTGATAACATCCCTCTTTTATAATATAGATATCTCTTATCCAATTTCTCTTGTCCAATATCTCTTATCCAATTTCTCTTGATAATATCCCTCTTTTATAATATAGATATCTCTTATCCAATTTCTCTTGTCCAATATCTCTTATCCAATTTCTCTTGATAACATCCCTCTTTTATAATATAGATATCTCTTATAAAATTTCTCTTGTCTAATATCTCTTATCCAATTTCTCTTGATAATATCCCTCTTTTATATTATAGATATCTCTTGATAACATCCCTCTTTTATAATATAGATATCGCTTATCCAATTTCTCTTGTCCAATATCTCTTGTCCAATTTCTCTTGATAACATCCCTCTTTTATAATATAGATATCGCTTATCCAATTTCTCTTGTCCAATATCCCTTATCCAATTTCTCTTGATAACATCCCTCTTTTATAATATAGATATCTCTTATCCAATTTCTCTTGTCCAATATCTCTTATCCAATTTCTCTTGATAACATCCCTCTTTTATAATATAAATATCTCTTGGTAACATCCCTCTTTTATAATATAGATATCTCTTATCCAATTTCTCTTGTCCAATATCTCTTGTCCAATTTCTCTTGATAACATCCCTCTTTTATAATATAGATGGTTGTATCATCAAAAACTTTATGGGAAGAAAACTTTATGTTTCCTACAGAAATGAATGAGATAGAGAGAGATTGATGAATGGTAGATGGATTGATGAGAAGAGTGATGAAGAGATGGAAAGGGGACGAAGTGCTGAGGCGGTGCGAGATGCTAGCAATAGAGGTAGAAGCATGCGAGGAGGTGGAGTAAAAGATGGGAAAATTTGAGGACATGTATATGTGTAAAATAAAAAAAGAATAATGGATATTATATAACAAGGGAGACATTTCCTTATATACAAGACACAAAAAGTGGGGTGGTATAAGCCCACATGGGCTTGTACTTGTTGTACCACAACATTTTTTGTGTCTTAGTATATGAAGAGATGCATCAATCGTCAAATGATAGCCATTATTCTTAAAATAAAAAACTGAATTTAAAATAAAATCGAGAATGTGTAAGGGAAAGTTGGGAGGAAAAGGAATTTAGAAGAGAGAGAAATGGGGTTGTGTGTTCTTTTGGGGGGGAGTTGAGAGAAATTGGTAGAGGAAAAGTTAGGTGGGTCCCATTAAACTTTTTAGTGTTCTTTTGGGGTTGGAAAAGTTGGGAGTGGAAAGTGGGATTGTGGTATGTGGTAGGGAGAGGTGAGAATAGGATAATTTCACCCCCCCAATGGATAGCAATTGAAACATGCACATATCACCATGCACAAAACAGGGAGCATATAGAGTCTGGCAGCCAGAACCAAGGGGAGAAAAAATTCCAGATTCATATGGAAATCAATTGAAACATGCGCATATCACCATACACAAGACAGTGAGCATATAGAGTCTGAAAGATAGACCCAAGGGCAGGAAAAATTTCAGATTCATATGGATATCAATTCAAACATGCACATATCACCATTCACAAAACAGGGAGCATATAGAGTCTGGCAGCCAGAACCAAGGGGAGAAAAAATTTCAGATTCATATGGAAATCAATTGAAACATGCACATATCACCATACACAAGACAGTGAGCATATAGAGTTTGAAAGACAGACCCACGGGCAGGAAAAATTTCAGATTCATATGGATATCAATCCAAACATGCACATATCACATTCATTCAAAAAACAACAGTTTCATATTGGTATCATTACAAGTTATCCGACAACCTATTCATACATTCTTCGTGTACACAACCAACAACATTAAAATGATTAGGCCTAATATAGAAAACAACATACACTTAATTGTGTCAATATCTCTGATAATCCTATTCATTTTCTCCGTGTTTCTCTCAAGTTGTCCAACTACCGTACCCAACTGCCCCTCTCGTAAACCCTATTATCCGACAATGTGGTTGAAGAGCTATCCAAAATCTGTCCCCTTTCATTCGCATCCTTCAAAAGAAGTATAACGTTGCGCGACCAAGCATTGTGAGGGAGGTCCTTCCATAAGTAGAATCCGCAGTGTTTGACACGAGACGAACAAGTCCAATATCTCCTCCCAGGTTCGCGTCGGGACCAAGAAGTCTGCCTTGGGCACCTTAGGCCACAGTGGCAAAGCCGGTAGTCTGCTGGATCACATTCCAACTCATTCGCGGGTGTGATCGTTCGGACGGGTTAGAGCTTGCACTCATTTGACCCTGCACAATTACATATTAGTAATGGAAATATAAAAGATACAAGGAAATGATGTGATAAGTGACAGTGAAAGGCGTACCTAGGATGGTATAAGAAGGATGACAATGGAGACGACGGCTTGAAGGAAAAAAAAAATGAGAAAAAATTCATTGCATACACAAAATAAGACAAAACCACATAAATGAAAAAACCATAAAAGAGTATATACACATATTTAGCCCTCAGAATTGTAGTTAATCATTTCCCAATTTTGGTTGCTGGCTGTGGCTCATTTTTATATACCGTCTACATGCATGCACTTCACAAGCGACAAATCTTACCTCATAAACAGTGAGCATATAGGGTATGGCACACAACCACAAGGGAATAAAAAACATCAGATTCATATGGAATTCATATAAAGACATGTATGATACAGATAATAAAAATGAACCAACCAGCCAACCTTCCAAGAAATTGGGAGTAGAATGACAAACGGTCATATGTGAACACCCTTCATCATTGGGCATGAAGTAACATATTAGTGAGACTATATGGTATTGCTCACAGAACCAAGGGCACAAAAAAGACCAGATTCATATTGATGTCAAATGAAACATGTACATATCACCCTGCACACAAGACAGGGAGCGTATAGAGTCTAGCAGCCAGGACCAAGGGGAGAAAAAAATCAGATTCATAAGGATATCAAATGTAACATGCACATATAACCATGCACAAGATAGGGAGCATATAGAGTCTGAAAGACAAACACAAGGGAAGGAAAAATTTCAGATTTATATGGATAGAAATTCAAACATGCACATATCACCATGCAAAAAACCATAAAAGAGTATATACAATTATTAGCCCTCAGAATTGTAGTTAATCATTTCCCAATTTTGGTTGCTGGCGGTGGCTCAATTTTTATATACCGTCTACATGCATGCACTTCACAAGCGACAAATCTTACCTCAGAAACAGTGAGCATATAGGGTCTGGCACACAGCTACAAGGGAACAAAAAACATCAGATTCTTTGAGAATTCATATAAAGACATGTATGATACAGATAATAAAAATGAACCAACCAGCCAACCTTCCAAGAAATTGGGAGTAGAATGACAAACGGTCATATGTGAACACCCGTCATCATTGGGCATGAAGTAAACATATCGAGCCTATATGGTATTGCTCACATAACCGGGAGCATATAGGGTCTGGTAGCCAGGACCAAGGGGAGAAAAAAATTCAGATTCATAAGGATATCAAATGAAACATGCACATATCACCCTTCACAAAACAATGAGCATATAGTGTCTGGAAGCCAGGACCAAAGGGAGAAAAAAATTCAGATTCATATGGATATCAAATTAAACATGCACATATCACCCTTCACAAAACAATGAGCATCAGCCAGGACCAAGGGGACAAAAAAATTCAGATTCATATGGATATCAAATTAAACATGCACATATCAACCTGCACAAAACAATGAGCATATAGGGTCTGGCAGCCAGGACCAAGGGGAGAAAAAAATTCAGATTCATAAGGATATCAAATGAAACATGCACATATCAACCTGCACAAAACAATGAGCATATTGGGTCTGGCAGCCAGGACCAAGGGGACAAAAAAATTCAAATTCATATGGATATCAAATTAAACATGCACATATCAACCTGCACAAAACAATGCGCATATAGGGTCTGGCAGCCAGGACCAAGGGGAGAAAAAAATTCAAATTCATCTGGTACTGTAACTAATGTGTTGCAAACAAGCTCATATCTCCATGTACAAAAACAGTGAGCATTTAGGGTATTGCAAACATCCAGTAGGGCACAAAACAACATGGAATCATATAGTATATGTCAAACAGACCCACGCACAAAAAGTATTGTACCTAGTCATACTACAGTAGCTACATAATACAAAAAGCACCATCGTCTTCAGCACCCACAAGGTATCCATTAGTTAATACTCTCATTATCACACCCTTCATCTTCGTAGCCGTCATTACGCTTCTTCTCAAGCTCTACGATGATGAGCTTTATCTTCATGTCCATGGCTGTTGGAGGCATCCCAAGAAACTTCCGACCCCTTGGCTCTACAACGGCGAGATGGTCGTACACCTTAGCCAACATCTCCAACGGATACTCGGTGTGGGAAAAAATACACGAACCCAAATCCTTTTGCCATGAGTTCTTTAAAGCTTCAGCGACATGGTCAACGGCCATACCTAGTTTGTCCACTGATTTAACCATTTTCTCCATAATGTCATGAACATCAGGTAGGCGTTGGCGACGGGTTGTCTTCTTCCCCACAGATGGAGGTGTACGAGGGGAAGGCCCCGGTGGAGTAGATACCCCCCGGTGAACCCGGTGGGATGTACGGGGGACCCTCAGCAGCCATCGAATCATGCTCTTGCTGATAATTCACTTCTTGATCCCCTTCACCATCCGGGTATGGCCCTCCAAAGTTTTGGAAAACATCCTTCCTATGTTCCCCCCCTTGCCGCATCGTCTCCAACGATTTTCCAAAGGTTCTCAAGCCACAGAATGTGGTGATTCACATATTGAATCTTTTTAGGATTGGCCTGCACACACACATTGGCGCATTTTATTGTACGGTATGTAAAATACATATGAAGACGATGTCGACTTATGTATAAAATTGGAGTTCATACCGCTGCCAATGGGCCATAAGATTCTGGCGCCAATGTAATCGTCTTTGTATCATCACACCATCCCGCGCCACTATTGGCCAAGCATTCATTCACTTCGGCGAGACGAGTATGGAGGGCTTTATAGTGGTTCTTGACATTTAGCCCGGTATATGTTGTTTGAAATAATGCATTGATGTGGGCCGCTGCGGAGTTGAAGACAGTAAGTTTGAACGACTTATCGCCTTTATTTTCTTCATCTACTTGCTCCGCAAGGTATGGGATAAGTTCCAAATCGTGCTCCCATGGCCACACTTTGTTCACAGGGGACTTCGACTTTTTCCTTGGGCTTTCCACCGAAGGCTCCTCCGAATCATCGCGGCGACTAGACTTCCGCGATGAGTCACTTCCCCTCCTCATCCAGTCATTCCCACTGGGCGATGAAGTCATGTGGATACCCATAGGGAGACGGGGTAAAATAATGTGTGTTTCCCATTCCTTCCCCCATCTCCCCCCTTGTAGCATATGCATGTATCCAGGGGGAGAAGGAATTTGCATTGGCATGCTATATTGCGGGTAGTTTTGATAGGGCATACTTGTCTCTCCACCTTGCAAGCCTTGCGTTGGGTAGTGGAAGTCACACACCCTACGCGCCATTGGTCGCAACAGCGTATTCTCACTCCAACTTTGGTTCGGATTTGTCCGGTCATTCATACGCCCTTGGTTCAGATTCCCAGACATGACTGCAATAATAGAACAAATGCAAATATCAAACGCGAAATGAAAATTTAATAGAGCAAATTTAATCTTCAATTGGTGACATGATAGGAAAACGTCTTTGCATGCCATACCCATAAATAACACATAAAGTGGTATTGAGACCACATACATACACGTCATACGCATAAATAAAACATAATGTGTTATTGAGTCCACATCCTTGCATGCCATACCCATAAATAAAACATAACAAACACCTCACATGCCATGTTCACTTGTGTTCCCATTATTATGAATTTTACAATAGTCAACCCACATATCCCATGCAATTATGTCCCTCCGCATTTTCCACTGGTCCCTTGTTGGGTTTGTTCACATAATGGCAACTATTGTGACATATCCATAATCGAAGCATCTTGCTCATTGATAACATCATCGTCTTTCTCGATCACAACACCATCATCTAGGAGATGAGGGTCATGCGGATCTTGTATCTGGATATAATTATGCAAAACCATGCAAGCAAGGACTGTGTCAACCTGCCTTGGGAAGGGATAGTGGGGCTTGGATATCAAGATCTTGAAATTGTTCTTCAGGACACCAAAGGTAGACTCTATCTTCGTCATTAAGGAAGAATGACGCAGATTGAAAAGTTCTTTGCAATTTCGTGGAACTCGATCGATATGGTCCTTCAAATGGTATCTAACGCCCCTGAACGGAGATATGAAACCCGGCATGGTAGTATAACCCGCATCATACATGTAATATTTTCCTACACACAGAAACATACACCAACTATACCATCAAACGACCACTTTAGTATTCGAATATATAAAGTAGGTTTATGTATGCATATTACCTTCATAAACTCGCAACCCGTGGGGGTGGTAATGACAATGCATCTTTGAGGACAGTAAAATCATTTGTGGATTCTTCCCACCCAGCCATGACGTATGTGAATCTTTTGTTTGGTGTTACAACCGCAAGGACATTTTGCGTCACCCCCTTACGACCTCTAAAACAGGGTGCGAGATGTGCTGGGAGCATGGCATCGATGTGTGTTCCATCGATGAGCCCTATGAAATCCTACAACGTATTTAAGCAGGCATATTTTACATTTACATTCACGAAATAAAGTCTTAAGGGCCCTATGCACGCATACACACATACCTTGAAATATGGAAACCACTTTGGATTATTGGCAACCCCGGGAGGAGTCTCATTTTGCGCTTACTTCATGAACATATCCCTCAAGGCACACACTGCTTGCATTACTTGGTTGAAGTAACGACTGACTGTAGACCCGGATCGGATGAAATCAATTTGCATGACTCTATTCTTTGACTTGTGACCTACGATATGAAGGAACATTGCCAACTGCTCCTCTATGGACATATGACATGTGTCTTTGAGAATATTCCTATCCCTGATTAATGCTTCCAGGTTAATGAATGCAGCGGTCCTCATTCGTAAGTAGTGCAAACAACTACTCTCACTCCCTAGAAGGATTCTACGCATATGCGATTTCCTATGCAGATCACGCATAACCGAAGGCTCCCGAGGGACTCGCGTACCCATAGCATCATCGTAGTATATGAGAAATTATATGACAGAAAAAACGACCGTCGCAGCGACCACGCAACATGTTTCAACAGCCACTATTTCATCATTTTGATCCATCTAAACAAATTTAGATTCATAAGGATATCAACTTATACACGCGAATATCACCACAGCAGAACACAGTGTGCAAACAAATGAGGAAAAAATATCAGTTTCATATGGATTTCAATTGAAATAAACACGTATCACCAAAGCAAAAACAGTGAGCATTTAGGGTATGTCAAACAGGCCCAAGGCCACAAAAACTATCATATTCATATGGAAATGAATTTGAATTATGGTCATATCAACAAGCAAAAAACAATGAGCATATAGGGTATGTCGTGTTATTTTGCGTTATTTTGAGAGGGATTCCCGCAATTTTCATTGTTGGGCGTACTGTTGGGTGAGAAACCCGAATCAAAACTTCGGGGTGTGTTCGTTTGGGGTTTCGGTAGAAAGGGAATCGCAATCCCCGCTGGCACACTTTTTCATCATATGGATATCAAGGGGTGTTCTTTTGGGGGTATCAGATTCATATGGATGTCAAATGAAACATGCACATATCACCATGCACAGAAGACAGTGAGCATATCAGATTCATTTGGAAATCAATTGAAACATGCACACATCACCCTGCACACAAGACATGGAGCATATAGAGTCTGTCAGACAGACCCAAGGCCAGAAAAATTATCAGAATCATATGGAAATCATTTAAAACATTTACATATCACCATGCACAAGACAGTGAGCATATAGAGTTTGTCAGACAGACCCAAGGCCATTTATCCTCTTTTGAAATTTCTATGAAAATGAGGCTATGTCAAAATATCGTTTTAACACTTTGACACAATATATTTACGGGCCCTCAGAAATTTGATGTATTTCATTTTAACGAAATCTGGTCGGCTTGGCGGTTGCTCCTTCAATCTATGCACCAAAACTCAGAAAAACATGATTTTTAATACCTTGAAAATAAACATATCACCAAAACCAAAACTGGTAGCATGTAGTTGATAATAACACACTCCAAATCCATTTTAGGTCCAACAAAATACCAACACCCATTTTCATATTGAAGGAACCTTCACGCCAACCATTTTTTATCATCATAGGGCTCGACGCACACAAAACATATCCATAACATTTCGTACACCATGGATCAACATCCAGCAATGCCGTCCCTAGCCAAGATTGACTACATTGAAGCGCAACTATCCCTACTGCCCTCAGAATAACCCACCAATATAATGTGTTTTGATGATTCCTTGTTATTTATCAAGCGTACCATATCAAGAACACACCTTATCATCCACATTAAGCATGTGTCAATTTAATTTCTTGGCTTTCATCAGAGGGCAAATTCTTGAATGGGTCACCATCTTAAAATTGGGTCAACTTGCTAGGATTGCATTGGGTTGATGACACATGAATGCACAAAATAAACGGATTACATTTTGTATGTGATACCTTGCATAGCATATGAAACTGAAATTATTGGAGCCAGTGGGGCTGTTGACAGACCCTATATGCTCACTGTTTTGTGCATGGTGATATGAGCATGTTTCAATTGATAGCCATATGAATCTGATATTTTTTCTCCCCTTGGGGCTGTTTGCCATACCCTATCTGCTCAAGCTGTTTGCCAACTTTTTATAATTGCATCATAGAAATTAATCTCAGCAAATGGCAACCTAGTTCATCACAGAAATTAGCCGAAAATTCATAGAATTGCTTGTAGGTATACCTCAGCAAGGATCAGTCAAAGCCGAGCAGACAAAACCCCCAAAACTTGTTCTGAGCAGCCAAGATCCCAATGGTAAGGGCACTCCCGCGAGATCAGAAGCTATGATATGAGACGACAGCCCTAGATTCCACGGGAAGAACCGCTCAGCAACAACAGATCCATGGCGGCCAGGTCACCTCCGCGTAGATCAAGCCATAGATCAACCGCTTACAACCCTAAAAACCAACATGGAGCTTGCCGAACCAGTCGCTAGGGTTTGAGAACGGAGCAAGCGAGGCGACACAGGAACGGAGCAAGCTCAACAACCCCAGATCCAGTCGCTAGGGTTTGAGAACGGAGCAAGCGAGGCGAAACAGGAACGGCTCAGGGGAGGGGAGGTGAGCATAGGCCAGTGGGACCCTCGAGAGGACGAGAAAGCAGCGAAATCCCGTGGTTTCGAGGGGATTCGAGAATCGCCTCTTTTCGTTGCCAGCGGGGATTGAGATTTCATTTCCCCCGCAACTACAAACGAACACAGCCCAAAGTTTTGATTCGGGTTTCTCACCAAACAGTGCGTCCAACAGTGAAAATTGCGAGATTCCCTCTCAAAATAACGCAAAAGAACAAGTACTAAGGAGACTTGGAATAAAACAATGGCTGAGACTATCTACACCTCATTTTGAGGTGTAGTGATGTAGCAGTTGCAAAAATAACTAAAGAAGTGGAAGAGAGAGGAGGGAAATTGAGATATGATTTGATTTGTTTTTTCCATTTTGGACAATCGGTATCTTCTCGTGAAAATAAGATGCAGAATAGTCCCTCGCAAAGCAATTAGGTTTGTGTGTCTAGAATTTACCGACAACGTCAGATCTGTCTCTACATACAAATAAATAAATTAAAGAAAATCCTCCGCCCTACTCCGTCAATAAAAACCCTAGATCTGAGCCTTGCCGCCCTCAGATCTGAACCAAAATCCATGGCAATTCCACTCAGATCTCCGGCGATCTGGGCGTTGGCCATCTTCGCGGCCCGCCTCCTCATCTCCACACCCTCCGCCACTGCCTTCTACCTCCCCGGCAGCTACCCCCACAAGCATAATGTCGACGACCCAATCTTCGTCAAGGTCAACTCCCTCACCTCCATCGACACCGAGATCCCCTTCTCATACTACTCCCTCCCCTTCTGTACTCCCCCCGACGGCATCAAGGACTCTGCCGAGAACCTCGGTGAGCTCCTCATGGGCGATCGGATCGAGTCCTCCCCTTACCGATTCAAAACCCTAGTCAATGAATCCGATCTATTCCTCTGCCAGACGAAACCCCTGTCAAAAGACGATTTTGCTCTCTTCGCCAAGCGCATCGACGAGATGTACCAGGTCAACGTCATACTCGACAACCTCCCTGCCATCCGATACACCAAGAAAGAGGACGGCTTTGTCCTCCGATGGACCGGATACCCCATCGGAGTCAAGGTTAACGACGCCTATTACATCTTCAATCACCTAAAGTTCACAGTTTTGGTTCATAAGTACGAAGAGCCGAATGTGGCGAGGGTGATGGGGACTGGGGATGCGGCTGAGGTCATCCCGACATCGCCAAAGTCCGATGAGGCCCCGGGATACATGGTGGTAGGGTTCGAGGTCGTGCCCTGCAATTTCCAGCACGATCTGGAGTCGGTGAAGAACCTGAAGATGTATGAGAAATACTCAACCAAGATCCAGTGCGAGCCCTCAACCGTCATGATGCAGCTAAAGGAGAATCAGCCCGTGGCCTTTACCTACGAGGTCGCATTTGTGCAGAGCGATATTAAGTGGCCTTCAAGATGGGATGCATACTTGAAAATGGAAGGTGCAAAGGTACATTGGTTCTCGATACTGAATTCGTTGATGGTGATCACTTTCTTGGCGGGCATCGTGCTGGTGATCTTCTTGAGGACGGTGAGAAGGGATCTGACTAGGTATGAGGAGCTTGATAAGGAGGCGCAGGCGCAGATGAATGAGGAGCTTTCTGGGTGGAAGCTGGTGGTTGGAGATGTGTTTAGGGCACCGGGCAATCCGAAGCTGTTGTGTGTGATGGTTGGGAATGGTGTGCAGATTTTGGGAATGGCGGTTGTTACGATCTTGTTTGCGGCCCTGGGGTTCATGTCTCCAGCCTCGAGGGGGACTTTGATCACAGGTAAATCCCTTTTAGGTCCTGTATTGATTTTAAATGCAATGTTTTATAAAAATGGCATAGATTATATCAAGTATGTCAAATAAGTATCACATTTTTGAACCAGGGTAAAGCTCCATTTAACATAACCGCATATAGTAGAATCTGTGTGGGCTGCATTCAGAACCAAATTATAGAGTATACATGTTTAATCCAGGGACTAGTTGTTCGTCTAACTGAATTTTTTGGAGGGTTTCTGTTAGTGATGCAGGTGATCATGAAGTTTTTAGATTGCATTCTAGATGTTACATACCTATTGCTAAAAGCTTACCTTGAACTAAAGCTTCATTTAACATACGTTCACATGGTAGAATCTGAGTGGGTTGCATTGAGTGGAATTGTAGAGTATTTAGGTTAAATTCTTGAGCGCTAATTGGATTATGTGTAGGGTTTCAGTATGTGATGTTCATGATCATGAAATATTAGTTTATGTTCAAATTTTGTAAATGGCATAAGTTGCATCAAGGTTTTGAAATCGGTATCCCATTTTTATTACTTAGCTAAAGCTTTGTTTAGCATATCACATGCAGTAGTATCCATTTGGGTTGCATTGAAAACCTAATTGAAAGAGTCTGCAGGTTAAATTCATGGACTGATTATTATTCTAATTGAATTTTGTATAGAATTTTGTTGGTAATGTTAGTTCTCGAAGGTTTAATTTCCATTCAAAGTTGACCTATTACTAAAATGCTGTATTTAAATAAGGTTTCTTTTTATTTTGCACCACCCAGAGATATAATATATGTTATTTTGGCTAGTTTTGAAGTTTGATTGTGGTAATGGTTAGATATGCATATGCATCATGGCATATCACTCTTCTTTTGATTCTAGGAGATGGAAGTCACACTTAATTTGACGATTTGTTTGGTTAGTTATAATAGGCAAGTATCAAGGTTTTGGTTGAAACCAAAGTTTCATTCATTTTGTACTGGTATACTCGAGGACTAGTACGAAACTGGCAGATCTTGGTTTCGATAAAAAACAATAAAAATTCTATAAAATCCAAATTTAACTAGGGGATCAATATAGTAGAGATGGTTTGAGCATAAATTCTAAAGAAATTTGAGAGAAAACAAGAAAATATCAATAAAAATGAAAAATAGAGGATACATAAAAACATATAAAAAACATAGGACAATGAAAAAAATAAGCACATAGAAATCCCAAGAGAGGAACTCACTATTGTTGTCATGGCTGATCACCGTCTCCGCTCGCTGCTACTCAGTCGCGACTTGCGAGAGAAGTGGAATAAAAAGAGAGAGGAAGGGGGTTAGTAATGATATTTATTGGAAGGGGTTAGGGCTGATATTTACAAAAAGAGAGAGGAAGCGGGCCCGAACCGACCTGCTTGCCATAACACCCTTTCCTCCATGGCTCTCTTCCTTCTCTCTTGCGAGCATCAAATAAGGGGTGGGGCGACCGGTGACGGTGTGCAGTAAAGGCGACAACAACATTATCAATGGTAGAGATGACAACTACAACAGATGTATGTTTTCTTCATTTTCGTTTCATTTCTGCCACAACATAGGTACGCCTTCGACAGATGTATGCCTCGTGATTTGAGGAAGCAAAGCTCATTGACAGATATATTAATTCTAATTTACAATTTCAACAACGAAGCTTCTAATTTACAATTTCAACAACGAAACTGACACCCACATCGAAATCGACACCCACATCAAAACCATCGAACTAGCCGAAACTATATTTTCAATGAGGGAGTGAGAGGGAGCGAAACTGAGTTCTCAAACTTTGATAATATGAATTCAACAATTCATAGTAAAGGTGTTTACGAGTGTTTTCTTACCACAGAATCGTTGACCGATGACCTGATGGTCAACGTGGTCAAGGGGTCGGTTGGGATCTCTTGGTTCCTTCGAACGTTCGCGTCCTTGATGGTGGTCGCGCTGAGCCCCTCTTCGGCTCGGGAAGCGGGTCGCTTGGAGAGTAGAGGGCCTCGGTCAGCGGTATGCGGAGGGGTAGCCTCGGCACCTTGGTGAACGCTCGGCCTCGGTCGATCAAGTGCTGAGGGGTAGCCTCGGCGCCCTGATTTTCGCTCGGCCACAGTCAGCGCTTGCTAGTGGCAAGCGGGCTCGTTCCGCGCATAGGGGTATCCTCTGTGCCTTGGTTCCGCTTCTTCCGGGACAGACGAAGAAACTCGTCAGGGGGGCCGGATGCTTCCACGTCCCCTTCTTCGGATGGTCTTGATTCTGCGATTGTCCTCCATATAAGGATGTCAGCCTTCCGAGTTTCGATTCTTTCGCGCCTTTCTTCTTGATTCTGGTTTGCAAGCTCCTTCGAACCCTCCTTCGTCTTTTCTTCCTTCGGATTCATTTCAAGGTAACTTTCTTCCTTTGCCCCACTCAATTCGTTCCATGGCTGCGCTTAGAATATGTGGTTCCGCATTGGGGTCAGGGGACCCACCTACGCCCAGGTCCGGTGACCCTCCCTCCTCGAGGCCCCGCGTCACCTCGGTGACACGCCCCGTCCGGGACAAGGGGAAATGTTTGCTTTTTGCGGACCCTGTCAGCGATGATGTGGCTCGGGCCGCTGAGAGGTTCGACGTTCCCCCGGTGATCCTCGGGTCTTCATCCAAGGTCCCCTTCTCGAAGGCTAAGGAGATCCGGGAGAAGTATCTGTGCCACCCGTATGACGTCTGAATCCCTTTTAGCGACGAATGGATTTGTTTTCCGCGGAGCAGGGAGGTCGGCGTTTACGTCGAGATGCTTCGCCTGGAACTCCGCTTCCCCCTTCATCCTTTCATCGTCCAGGTCATGGAGTTTCTGATGGTGGCCTTGTATCAGCTGACCCCGTACTCCATCACGGTGTTGGTCAGGTTCATCATGATCTGCCGTGTCCATGGCTTGGAGCCATCCCTTCCCTTCCTCTTTTATTATTTCCGGGTCCAGACGGTCGGTCGAGGTCGTGACAGCACCTCCGGGTCCGCGCAGGGAGGGAGTGCTTGCTCGGTCTGCCCCGCTGGGTGGGAGACTGGAGTTCGAGCTTTGTTTTCGTTGTTTCCCTAGGGACGTCGAGATCCTTGGGGATGGCTATGTCAATATGATGGCTATGTCAATATGACTCGATGTTGACTCTCTCCGAGGCCGATCAGGCCATCGTCCAGCTTTTTTCATCTCTGCCCTTAGAGGAGAGGTCGGTTTGGCCTTTGCTAGACGACTTGCTACTTAAGACCGGCATGTGGTCCCTCGGTAGGCGCTCTTTTTTCTTTCCGCTTTCACTCTTGCTTACCCTGATCTTCTTTCCTTCTGCAGAGATGGCTCGCCGTGAATTTACCCGCAATGTCGATGAGCTCATCCGCCGGGGAGCCGGCAGAAGCCGAAGGAACCCTTCGGGCCAGGTGCCTCGCCGCACGGTGGAGGAGGAGGTGCGTCAGGCTGAGCCAGCGGTGGGGAGGCTGGAGCCCACAGTCGCGACCACGCCGCTTGTCCCGGTCGTGACGGATCTCCTCGTAGTGGAGGTCACGGCCGCCGAACCTCCCCGCTCCGTCTGTACCGAGGGGAGCAACGGGGGCACCGGCCCGGTGCCTCGCGCGCCCACGGGCGATCACGGTTCGGGGCGGAAGCATTCCCCTCCGAAGTCCGCGGGGCCCAGCGAGAAGAAGAGGAAGGAGACCGGGGAAGTCCACCCTTCTGCGGCTCCCGGGGCGTTGGTCGCCTCGGGTGAAACCATTTCGTTGGCCTTGGTGGCCACCCATGCTGACTTGGTCGAGCCGTCCCTGACGGGGGCACGCTGGTGAACCGCCCGGCGGCCCCGAGGTTACGCTCGGGGACTCGGTATTTGTCGACCGAGCCGTGGCCACCCAGCTGGCGCAGAGCTCCGTCCTTTCGAGGGACCGCTCTCTCCTGGAGAGGGCCCCCTCCGACCGACTGACAGACTCCTTAGTCTGGCAGCTTCAACAGGTTAGTCGCTCTGCTGCTTTCAAACCTGGCTTTCGTTTCCGCTCGCTCAATTTTTTGTCTTGCAGGCCACTGCGATGGCCGTTGAAGCGCAGCGCTAGGCGGCCCAGGCGTCCGTCCTCGGGGAGTCTCTGGCGCGGGAGCGCTTGAAGGCGGGAGCGGCCGAGGAAGCCAGCATGGAGGCTCGGCACCTGTAGCGCCGGGTCGACGAGCTCTCCGCCGAGGTGCTGGACTTGCAGGGGGCGCTGGCCGACTCTCGGCAGTCACCCCAGGAGGCAGAGGAAGCGTTTCGTCGGGAAAGGGGCGACCTCTGGAACGAGCTAGTGGCCCTTCGTAAGACGCGCACCCTGCCCGGCTCGTCGAGGAAGTGGAGAGAGGGTACGAGGAGGTCTTGAGGCCGCGGATCGCGGAGGCCCTCAGGGACGCCTTCGGCACCTACGAGCACCTCTTGGCTCCCAGGATCATGGAGGTCTTCCGTGATTCTTTCCAGAGGTTCAAGGAGCGCGTCCGTTTATCGCATCTCCGACCTCCGCCAGGTCCCGACGACCCTTCTCGCTCCGAGCAAGGCGAGGTGTCGGAGGATGCCTCCTCCCGGGCCCCGGGCGGCGTTTCTTTCTTTTAGCTCCCCTCCCCTTCCTTTGTCATGTAATATAAACAATTTTCGGGGTGCAATGTATAAAGCCTTTTTTTGTTGGTCCATGCATCTTTCGTTATTTTCCTTGTTGTCTGGACATTCTAGTGGCGGAGCTGCTTCGTAGTGGAGGCAGACCCTTGGTCTTTTTGAGCCGCTGTTGCGTTCGACCCGGTTAGGGGAGGTGATCCGCCGTTATCCCTTTAATATCCGTGGTGAGTGTGAAGGGTCCTCAGGACTTTGTGTCGATTGGCCCGATAGACTGGGGCCTTGGAGGTGTCCCCGGCTGACCTGCTGTGGTCTTTCCCCTCGTTTGCGATCCTCAGACCAGTCGGGTGACCGCCTTGCGAACCGTGGGTTCGCCATCAGTCTTATAGTCATTCGGGGATCAGCCTGTCGGGAGGTATCGCCCCCAGCCACTCGGCCGACTGGATCGTTCGAGCTGCTCGGGGTGCTATTCCAGGCTTACACCCAACCGATGTTCCGACACGCTGGGAGAGTTGCCCCCAGCCATATGGCCGGCCATGCTGATCTGTCCGCTTGGGGAGTTGTCCCCAGCATTACGGTTGATCGGGTCGACTGGTCAGCGGGGAAAGCTACCCCTCAGTTGCTTGGGGAGTTGCCCCCAGCCTTACGGACGGGCTCGATGATCGGCCTGCTGGGGGAGTTGCCCCCAGCCTTACGGTCGATCGCGTCGCCATTCTCTTCGGAGGGGTGATTTCCCGCCTGCTCTGCAATCGGTTGCCCAGCCAGACAAAGTGAGAGAGACATAGCTGTACTAACACGGTTCTCTTTCTATTCCTTGAACCCGGGTGTACATTTGGAGGAAAACAAAAAACGGAGGAGGCGAGGGCAAGCTAGCCTTGCCTAGGCGAGGCGGCGGCTGATCGTCCCGTCCGCTCACTCGATGATGCGCATGGCCGTCTGGACCACGTTCACCTTCTTCCCCTTGTCTAACTGCTTGGATGTCCCCTCCCTCGGGGCAGGGGCCGAGTCGTCAGCGAAGTTCTTCAAGTGGCCCCGGCTGACCAGCTTCTCTATATCATTCTTTAGATGCCAGCAGTCGTTGGTGTCGTGGCCATTGTCCTTGTGATACTTGCAATATTTCTCCTCGTCTCTTCCGCCTCTCTTCATCCTCGTAGGCGGCCTGCTAATGCGCCACTCCTTTTGGGCGTGCGTGAGGACGACGCCTGGGGCGATGTTCAGCTGGGGGTGTTGTGGCTCCTTCCTGAGCTGCTTTTCTTTGGCCCTCTTCTCCTGCCGATGCTCTTCAAGGCCGCGGCGCTCGCTCTCGTCGCGCTTGGATCCCCGCCTGGCCCTCGCCGGGTGACTCCCATCATCCACGGCCAGCGCCTCTTCCGTCAGCATGTAGCATTTCGCCCGGGCTATGACACCGGCGAGGTCTTTCGGAGGATCATTGTGCAACGATTTCTTCAGGCCCATATGCCGAAGCCCTTTCTTCTGGGCCGTCTTGACGACCAGCTCGGGACAGCTCTCCACGTTCAGTCGCTCCGCGTTGAAGCGACGCATGTAGTGCCTCAGGGTTTCTCCAGGACCCTGCACCACATTGAACAGGAGTTCTGAGTCCGATTTTACCTGACGTCCGGCCATGAATTGTTTGCAGAACTGCTGGAAGAGGTCCTCGAAGCTGTCAATGGAACGGTTGGGGAGGCTATGGTACCAATTCCTGGCCGCTTTCCGGAGAGCAGGGTGTCGTCGGCCCCTTGGAACGCCTTGACCCCCTCATAGTCCATCACGTGGTCTGCTGGATCGCTCGTGTCGTAATACTTCTCCAACATCGGCACCTTGAATCTTGATGGTACCCGTGCCTCAGTTATCCTTTGGGATAGCGGACAACGGTCGCCACTAGCGTCCCCCGGTCGCCCTCCTGCGCTTACACTGTGATTGTCCGGTTGTGATGAGCGAGCGGGGTCACGCCGGGGGCTCGCTCGAGTCCCTGCCGAGCTGGGGGTGGGAGTTGATTGGTGGGCGTTCCTTTTTTCCCTTCGGTATTCTCGCTTATCGAGCCTTACTCGACGAGCACTTTTGCTCTGATGGGATTGGTCCTCTGAGGCTCGGCGATCGTCCGGTCGCCGGTTTGTCGAGCCTGGTCGCCGAGACGAGGCGGTAACCGAGTCGTCCCCAGCTCGCTCGAGGTCCATCCCGTCTCCCTCGCGAAGCAAGGTGGGAGTGGGGGATCGCACCGGGATGAAGCCCGGCATGGTAAATCGCCGTTTCGGGTTGGTTGCTCCGTCCCCGTGATCGATGACCATAGCAGATCGTATAGGTTGGCGATCCCCTTTCCGCCGATGGGCCCCTTTCGTCCCATCTCCTTGGATAGACGGGTTGCCGACGAGCTGTTGAATTGTGGCGACCAACGTCTGGTGGGTGGCGTTGGTTTCGTGGACGAAGAGACGGAGCTGCTCATGGGTTACCGATCGGGAGTCGCCTGTCCTCTCGGTGGTGTGGCTGTACTGGTTCTCGGGAGGGATGTAGTCACCCTCCTGGGGGCATGCGTCCCGAGCTGTTGCAGACTGAATCCATTCCGATGGTTTTGACGTGGGCTTTGCTTGATCCCATAGACGGCGCCAGATGTTTATGGGTATTTTCTCACCACAAAATCGTTGACCGACGACTTGACGGTTAACGCGGTCAAGAGGTCGGTTGGGATCCCTTGGTTCCTTCGAACGTTCGCGTCCTTGATGGTGGTCGCATTGAGCCCCTCTTCGGCTCGGGAAGCGGATCGCTTGGAGAGTAGATGGTCTCGGTCAGCGGGGTGCGGAGGGGTAGCCTCGGCACCTTAATGAACGCTCGGCCTCGGTCGATCAAGTGCCGATGGGTAGCCTCGGCGCCTTGATTTTCGCTCGGCCTCAGTCAGCGCTCGCTAGTGGCAAGCGGGCTCGTTCCGCGCAGAGGGGTATCCTCTGTGCCTCGGTTCCGCTTCTTTCTGGATAGACGAAGAAACTCGTCAGGTGGGCCGGACCTTGGTTCCGGCCAAGTCTCCTCCGATGCCTAAGTCAAAACGGATCTGGGCGATGCTCGGCGGGATCGGTACGGCTCAAAAGGAGACGGGCACACGTATCCTCGGACCGAGCTATAGGAGGGAATATAATGGCGGAAAGCAAAGTCAGTTAATGGAATACCTCCGTTGTCGATATCGGGGATCCGATCCTCTTCTCGGTTGCCTCTGTAGTCCCTTTATAGGGTTTGGCCCACGATTGCCCCCAATCCACGTCCCCTGACCGCTCCCCATTCACGCCCCGCGATCCGCCTTCATGGAGGCGCCTGCGTGTGTCGTGGGTGAGTCGATTAATGGGCTCCTTAATGGTCATTAAAGTGCTACCCTTTTAGGGGAACGGTTATCTCCCACGAGCGTGGGCTAATCGCGTGTTCGCCAGGTCGCGGCGGATCCGACTCCGATTCCTTTCGCGGGCCTCGTCGGTTGGGTCAAATCCCATTTGTGGGCCTCACGCCCTTGGCCTGGGTTCGGGTCTTTTGCTCTTGGGCTTCTCCAAAATAGTCGTATCAAAAGGGTTGAAGGATCTACCGTTGCTTGGTTGTGATGTTTGTAGATTTCAGTTCCTTGCAGTTGCATGTGTTTATAAGATTGCATTCACTATCAAAACGTATGAATTTTAGTTATTCCTTTTCTCGAAGTGGTTATGTTCATTGTCTGAATCTAACATCATGAGATGAAATTGTGTCAAAGGATTCGAATCAGAACAATATTTGAAGTACAAAACCAAATAATATGAATTGGGCTTGCAATGGCCATAGTTTGTCTTCAGGAGTTCGGAGGCTTCTGAGATTTAAATTATAAATAACCAATGATATCAAATGAATTTCTGATATTAAATTCTGGTACTAGATTGTGGATGGGTAGTTGATCAAATCAGAAAACCACGTCAGTGCTATCATTCTCTTGGGAGTTTGTTGTTTTTCCCATGCTCTTTTAAAGAGTGAAAAAGAAGCAAAGAAGGAAGACTTACTTTACTCAACGTATATACCAGTCAGTTGGATGCCACATTCATTTGGCTGCAAAACCTAATCTTAAATTTTAGGATTAGGTTGTGCAAAACTGTCCAAGTAGTACGTCAAAATTACATCAAAATTACATCGTGATCTTTTTAAAATCGGTTTTGGCTTGATGGTTGCTAAAGATTGTCTTTGCTTACAGGTATGATATTCTTCTACTTGATTCTTGGAATTGCGGCGGGATATGTTGCAGTTAGGCTGTGGAAGACTATCAACTGTGGTAATCCCGCTGGGTGGGCAGCAGTATCATGGCGTGCAGCTTGTTTCTTCCCTGGTATCGCCTTCCTAATTCTGACCACCCTGAATTTCCTTCTGTGGGGTAGCGGTAGTACAGGGGCAATTCCCATCTCCTTGTTTATCATACTGCTCCTGCTTTGGTTCTGCATCTCGGTCCCTTTGACCCTTGCTGGTGGATACTTTGGTGTTAGGGCACCTCATATCGAGTATCCCGTTAGAACTAACCAGATCCCCCGAGAAATCCCTCCTCAAAAATACCCGTCATGGTTGTTGGTCCTTGGTGCCGGAACCCTTCCCTTCGGCACCCTATTTATCGAGCTCTTCTTCATAATGTCAAGCCTGTGGATGGGCCGGGTCTACTATGTCTTTGGGTTCCTTTTCATCGTCATGATCCTCCTCGTCATTGTGTGCGCCGAAGTCTCTCTGGTTCTCACCTACATGCACATTTGCGTCGAGGACTGGAAGTGGTGGTGGAAAGCCTTTTTCGCCTCTGGATCCGTGGCTCTGTACATCTTCTTGTATTCGGTGAATTATCTTGTGTTCGATCTCAAAAGCTTAAGTGGGCCGGTTTCAGCCACGCTGTATCTTGGATATTCGCTATTCATGGTCTCTGCCATCATGCTTGCAACCGGCACAGTCGGGTTCCTTTCTTCCTTCTGGTTTGTTCACTACCTCTTCTCTTCAGTCAAGTTGGATTAAGCCATTACAGAGAAGCTCCAGAAGCTTAAGCATGTCGGAGATCACGTGACAAATGAACCGAATGTTCTAATATCATCGATTACAGCCTGTAGGCAAATGGGCTCTTGTATTTTGGGATTTCATGGAGCAGATGGCATCTTTATTTGGGCTCTATAATTCTTTTGTAGTTAAATATAATGACTTCACATTAAAGGCTGTTTTTCATCAGTATGTCTAGCTGGTAAGATGTAATGGGTTGTTGATGAGAACTTGCTTCGTGAATACGATTTTTAGGTTGAAATTTCAGCCTTGATTTGCATTCAATCTTGCAGAGGAATTGTTCAACGAACCATTCCCATGATCGAAATTTCTTTGATCTAATTTATCAAGCTTACGGGTTACTGGCATCTAGTCGTTGGTTCAGGTCTTTGCTGGGAATGGGTGCATGATCTGCTAAATATCCCAACGGATTACTGATCAATTTTCGTAAGGTGAGAAAAGAACAAAGATGAGATGCAAAGGGAAGAGCACAATGTTAAGTTTCTTTGAAATGCCTACAATTTGTGAAAGCAATCGAGCCTTTGTTCCATTTTTGAAATTGCAATACTCGTGTCCGAATCCAAAGCGAACATAAAAATTAGAGACAAAAGTAAAGAAATTGACTCTCTATTAATGGTTAGGGAAGAAAAAAGGGGTATTCATATATTTAAAAAAATACCCAAATGTTTGTGGTCTATTTCAAGTTAATATCCTAAACTTTTAAGTTGTACAGATTTAAACCCCAACGTTATATGTCGGTTTTAACTTGATAGCTTTTTTTAGTTTTCCGTCATGAAATTTGGACAATTATTCACCTCCCTCGTTCTTCACATGAGAAATCACAAAAAAATACCCTTAAGTTCGATGTATATTTCAAGTTAATACCCGGAACACCCCTCATTCTTCATTATCCCCAACACTTCATTGACCTCCTTCCATCTCCTTACCGCACCATCTCTCCTCCAACTTCGGTCCGAGGAGGCTAAGTCCACCTCCACCACCGACTCCGATTCAAGAAATGCCATCAACGACCACCTTCTCTACCTCCAGCCCCTCTATTCTCTTCTTGAAATCTAGGTAGCATTTTCCTCCATTACAACATCAAAACTACCCCAAAACGGTAGCAATTGCCCCCTATGGCCATCAACGTAGTTGTGATTCTACACATTTCCGACCTAAAAAATCAGCCAAACTTTGTTGCTACAAGCATATGCCTTCGACCTGCTAGGCAAAATGACGCCAGGTCCTTCATCTAAGTGTTCAGTGCACTTCAAATATTCAATGAAAGGTTAGAACTCCACTTGCACACCATCTGTTTGGGGAATTGCGGCTATGAAATTCATATGACAGGATGTCGCTTCCTCATATTCCCAGATGTAGATCACATGCCACATCAACGTGATGGGCTGTAAAAATCCTACTTTAATATATGTATATTTTTGGACATATACGTACGTATAAATTCCTGGGTATTTTCGTAAAATTTTTCCAAAATTTTGTGATGATAAATTTATTTTTTAAGTACGTTCTAATCATCATTTGGATTTAATTAAGTGGAGTATTAGATGAAAGACTTGTATATGGGGGTGGTATATAGTATTATGAGATGTATAACTATTTTCTTAAAAAGAAAAATTTCTAATTTTTCCTAAGAAGACACCTCCTACTTTATAGGTGTCATTAGCACCTTAATCCCCACCTACTTTGGGGACATGTGGCAAGGTTAGGAAGGAGGAGGTGATGATGAGGATGGCTATTGCAATTTAAGAAGTGAAAAAAATTGAAGAAAGAGACGAAGAAAATAAAAAAGGAAGCTCATTCTATCCTCCCCCTCTCACGCTAGGTTGAACCCCCTACACCCTCCCCCTCTCACGCATATGTCTCCCCATGAGTACACTAGTGATGCAACATGAGTTAGAAAAGTATCATTGTCTCACTTCCAAAATGGGGGAGTTACGAGAGGCCCTTACAGTGCTCGTGTCACTGTTTGGGGTGTCACTATTTTTACCCACCATAGGTGAAGTCTAGCTCCTTAAGTATCCTACGATTTACACGGGTTTCCGAATATTTAACATAATAACTTTAAAAGAATTGCCATCAATCATGAATATTATTACATCATGTTTACATGTTTCTCAGTTTTACTTTCAGCACTTGCATGTTGTGATGTGTTTATTCATGCATACTCTGTGGATCTGTCTACTTCAGTAGGGCACCCCTTTAGATAAGTAGTCCGGTTCTAAAACTGAGTCATACCTAGTTTAGTTAGGTTTCCTACTGGGTCATGCGTTGACATGTCCCATCTACATTTTCAGGTTCAGAGGTAGAGACTTCAGAGCAGACCGTCGTTCAGCAGACCACTTCATCTTCCGAGGTATAGATGGAGACCACTAATGGAGACTGTAACGACCCGCTCTCGGGGGCCCGTTACTTATTTGGTTTATTCGCAGGTTCCGCAGTTTACCAGTGAAATCAGCATAGTCACAACTCAGAGATGCACCACAATACTCAAACCAGCGTACAGACGTTATTACAGTCCAATTTAAAGTACAACAACAACCAACACACACTCTCTCACGAATACATAAAGGAAATACTGAAGGGAAATGCGGAAAAGGAAATACACAGTACAACACACACACCAACAGAAAAGTAATTAAAACTCTGCAGCCTCCGGGTCAATGTAGGCTCCTCGAACTCTGGGGCAATCTCCTCGATCAAGTCTTCGTCTGCCGGTGCCATAAATGGAACCGAAGGTAAGTCACAACAATTCTAGCGATAGAAAAAGAGGAGTGCACGAATATGGAGCAGTCTATAGTAAACAAGTGCTGAAAGTAAAGTAAGGACAGACAAGCATGCAAGTGCGATAAGTAAAGTACATCAAGTCAAACATGCAAGGGTGACAAGTAAAGTAAAGGTGACTGAGCAAGTAACGTACAAGAATAACCATGACCATAGCAATAATGAGAGAAACTGTGCCTAGCCTAGTCCGTGACTTATAACGGGTAGTACGGTAAGCAACCAAGAGTCCACCTGATATCCCGGGTTACAATCAAAACGATACTGTTCAACAAATCGATACTATTCAATACTGTTCAATACGAAGATCGGACTGGTCGCTCCCGCACTTCCGCAATTATAAGTTACCCCAAAACCCAGTGTCTGTGCAGGTTACTGTACTTTGCAATTTTACCAGTAATTTACTGTTCTTACATTTCCAATTACAATCTTTCTGTCAAGCAATGTCAATAATCTGTTCAGGTCAATAACTGTTCCGAGACTAGGTGTCAAGTCCTATGTTCATACGAGTACACTATCTAAATTTCTAAGGGTAGAATTTACTGTGACTTACCATCTTCGAGGTGGTGGTAGTGATCCGGGACTGGATCTAGTGTCGATGCACGAGATTTGCTACCTGTAAACACAAGAGATAACTAGTTAGAGAATACCATATTTTCTTATTTATTTAAGTTGAGTGTCTGATTTTAAAACTGGTTAAAACGGCGATGAAAAGGGTCCTAAATTTTTATATAGACTATATATGATAAAAATAGTTTTACTGCAAGAGGGAATATTTTTCTGAAGTCTATAGTAATTTTTATAATTTTTAGAAACTCAAAACTAGCTTAAAACCCCAATTTATTTAAGTGGCGCGTATCTTCCGTAAATTGTTCCGGGAGTAATCATAGTCGGAATTACTCGAATGAACAGTCAAAATGACCGTCTCGAAGTTTACTTTCACATATAATTTTCTCACGTATTATTGTAAGTGAAAAACAGCGGCTACGATTTTTAGAATGTTTTATACGTATTAAATTTTAAGGTTTGAAAAATCGTTCTGGAAAAAGTAGGCGTCTGATCACAGTGAGACTAGCGCCATTGGGTCCGAAATACCGTTTCCGATTTTCTGGAGCTATCCACACATTTTTCTGGGCCATGTATAATTACTTATAGATTTATGACCATTAAACCATATTAATAATTATTTAATAAAATGGAATAAACGAATTCCTTCGAAATTACGGTTGTGCCACTGGGTTCAAATCACGCACCCGCCGTTGTTTACTCCTGATCGCCGTGAGGGGGGTGTTGCCTGTCGGCGGAGGGAGGCGGGGCGTCGTCGTCGGAGGGGGGAAGCGGCGACGGAGGCGGAGGCGAAGGCGGAGGCGCAGGCGGAGGCGCTGGGTCGGAGGGCGTCGGGGAGATGGCGGGGACGGCGGCGGCGTGAGGGGATGCCGGAGCAGCGGCGGGCCTCGGGGCTTTGGGTGGCGGAGCGGTGCTAGCCTTCGGCGAGGGAGGCAGCGGTGGGCGGTGTGCTGTCAAGGCCGGAGCGGAGCACGGCGGAGGGCGGCGACCGGATGCGGGCAGCGGCGGCGTCGAATGCGGCGACGGCGGGGGTGTGCGGGGGTCGGAGCAGTCGGCGGCGGTTGGGGCGAGGTCGGGGGCGGCGGCGGATCCGAGGCACGGGGGCTCGAGTGCTTGGCGGTGGCGGGCTGATGTGCCTCGCGGCGGTGGCGGGGGTCTTCGGATGGGCGGAGGCGACGCCGGCGGGTCGGAGAGAACGGAGAAGATGGAGGCGGGGTGGGAGGCTGACGGAGATCGGTGGGCGAGGCTCAGGCGACGGCGGGCGTGGAGGCGGAGCCTTCGAGCTGCTGTCGGTGCTTCGCGGTGGCGACGGCGGCGGCTTGCCAAGCGGAGGAAGGCGGGGGCTCGAGCGAGGCTGGGTGGTGCTCCGGTGGCGGTGTACACGGTGGACGGCGGGGAGGTGCTGCCGTCGGAGCTCGGCGAGCGTGGGTCGGGGCGCCGGACGGCGAGGGGCGGAGGGAGAGAGAGATCAGAGAGAGAGAGTTTGAGAGAGAATTTGGGTTTGAACAAAAACAACAAAGAAGAGGCATGTGTTTCGAGATGTAGGGGGTGGGTTATTTGCGAGAAGTTGAGGGTGCTCGGTTCTGTGAGTGAAGGAAAGGGAAACTGATATTATATAGGGTTTAAAATGATAGAATAATAATATTAGATTGGGTAATGAATTGGGGAGGGGATGGTTGGATCTGAATCAATTCAGATCCAACAACAAATACGGTGGGTTAATATGGGTAGGGTTAGGGTAATTATTAGGGGTAGATCTAATATTAAGGTAAAAGTAAAAGACGATTAGTAAATGTGAAAAAGTCATTAGTGAACGTGATAAGCAAAATACAATAGATTTAAATTACGGTTTTGCCCCTGATATTAAACATGTCTGAAAAATTACGAGAACATACCCACATGATCGTATCGTCGCGAGGATCGCGATTACAAGATCCGTTCTAGGATTTGAGCTACGGAAGTACAGGTTTTTGGCCAAAATGTTTAGAAAGCGGGTTTGCGGGTTCTATGCTGAAATGATGTCTGAAAATTACGAAATTAATGTGGGAAGCCCTAAATGATAATAGGATGTTACTGTAGAAGTTTGAAAACGTTTTGAATACGTTTGAATAGAAAATAAATTCGTCGAATCAAAACGGTAATTTTGGAAGATGAATTTTAACAGGAATGTTTTGGGCATTTGAGGAAATCTAAAATTGCTGAAATACAATATGATAAGTCTAGTGCTCTAAAATATTTTTATAAGAATTCTTGAAATCAGTTTTGTTATACCACTCCTAACAAACCATTATAAAGAAAATTTTAGAATAAAAAATACGTTAAGTACGTATTTGAAGTGTTTGAAAAATACAGGCCGTTACATCCTACCCTCCTTAAAATAATTCCGTCCTCGGAATTTAAAAAAATCTCTTTTAAAAATCTCTTTTGAAAATAATTGATGTTATAAAGAAGCTCAAGCAAATAAATGATTGAAAAGATAATGATCTAGTAAATCAGGTTGTAAATAACATGAAATATAATGCGACATCACAGCATCAAGAAAACAAGAGATGATGTCATGTACGAATACATACTATTGACACCACCATAGCTATCATAATAGCTACGATGATATACTGATTGCAAATGAACGAGTATAATATTAAAAGCAATAATTCATACCTCCAATCACCTGGTCGATAGCTTCGACATTTTCTGTGATCATCGTGTAGGCCCGTCATTGCGGAGGAGGTGGTAGGTGGGAAAAGGATACAAACACATGGAAATTTGGGTACAAGATGAAAGTGGGGTTAGAAAAGAAACACGAGCTCAAGAAGGATGCAAAAACGCAACAGCCTACACGTTGGGTCTGGCTCGATACTCCACTGGTCGATCTGAACGGCTTTTGCTGAGGAACACGAACTTTGGATGATTGGGTATATCGATTTCTACCCTCCTTTGACGACAGTCAATGGTGGCATGAAATGTCCATAACCAATACATCCCGAAGAATTCAACAAAGAGATCTCATTTACAAATCACCACAGAACATTGGAGGCATCCACTGGTTACCGGTAGGGAACTGCCAGTGGTCTCGACCTTCCAACGAGAAGTCAGAGGTTCAACAGTGATGGCATGTGTTTGAACGAAACGACTGGCCAAGAAGCAATGTGTAGCTCCTGAGTCGAACAGTGTGAGGGCAGGTTTACCGGCTATTAAGACGGTTCCTACCGTGATGAGAATCAAGTATAAGATTACGATTTCTAAACAGTAGAGTGTATAGCTTAGGGGGATATCTCGCACCTGTGATTACTTGGTTCGTAGCCTCGGCTTCTTCTAATGTCATTTGTATAAGCTCGGCGTCTCTGGGGTGGCGACTGTCGTCGAGTCTGCTGGTACACTTGCTGCTGAGGAGGGATTGATTGACGTTGCTGGGCAGATGGTGGTGGTCGCTTCCATTGTGGAACTCGAACTTCTGATGGTCGAAAATTCGAACGCTACTCTCCGTAGCCAGAGTTCAAGCGTAGAAAGATGCTAAGAAGGCCATCCGAAAGGTCACCAAGCTAAAAGAAGGGTGATAGTGATGAAGATCGATGGCGTTACATAATCATGATTCACGTCCTTGCGGTCCAACGGACACGGTCAGGGAAGTGACTAAGCTAGGATCACTTATGCCCAGTCTAGCCAGGTCGATCCACAGACTTTAGCCAAGCACATTGACCGGTATCATGGTCCATTGAAGGACGATTATCATTCATATGAGTGCCACCGATACAAAAGATTTTTATTAATAACTAATTAAGCCTATCAAAATTTAGGTTTTGTTAATGGCTTTTATTAAGTCCAGATATGTCAGCTCTATTGGGCTCTCTGAGGTGTTTCCGTCCATCATTCGGGTGTCAAACCTGCATTCATAGAAAATGTTAGCTTAGTCGAGTATCGTGTACGATACATCCTGGTTTTGCTACACTGTTCACGAGGTATTTTGCACGGACCTGCGTGGGCCGCCAAACTGTAACGACCCTCTCTCGGGGGCCCGTTACTTATTTGGTTTATTCGCAGGTTCCGCAGTTTACCAGTGAAATCAGCATAGCCACAACTCAGAGATGCACCACAATACTCAAACCAGCGTACAGACGTTATTACAGTCCAATTTAAAGTACAACAACAACCAACACACACTCTCTCACGAATACATAAAGGAAATACTGAAGGGAAATGCGGAAAAGGAAATACACAGTACAACACACACACCAACAGAAAAGTAATTAAAACTCTGCAGCCTCCGGGTCAATGTAGGCTCCTCGAACTCTGGGGCAATCTCCTCGATCAAGTCTTCGTCTGCCGGTGCCATAAATGGAACCGAAGGTAAGTCACAACAATTCTAGCGATAGAAAAAGAGGAGTGCACGAATATGGAGCAGTCTATAGTAAACAAGTGCTGAAAGTAAAGTAAGGACAGACAAGCATGCAAGTGCGATAAGTAAAGTACATCAAGTCAAACATGCAAGGGTGACAAGTAAAGTAAAGGTGACTGAGCAAGTAACGTACAAGAATAACCATGACCATAGCAATAATGAGAGAAACTGTGCCTAGCCTAGTCCGTGACTTATAACGGGTAGTACGGTAAGCAACCAAGAGTCCACCTGATATCCCGGGTTACAATCAAAACGATAATGTTCAACAAATCGATACTATTCAATACTGTTCAATACGAAGATCGGACTGGTCGCTCCCGCACTTCCGCAATTATAAGTTACCCCAAAACCCAGTGTCTGTGCAGGTTACCGTACTTTGCAATTTTACCAGTAATTTACTGTTCTTACATTTCCAATTACAATCTTTCTGTCAAGCAATGTCAATAATCTGTTCAGGTCAATAACTGTTCCGAGACTAGGTGTCAAGTCCTATGTTCATACGAGTACACTATCTAAATTTCTAAGGGTAGAATTTACTGTGACTTACCATCTTCGAGGTGGTGGTAGTGATCCAGGACTGGATCTAGTGTCGATGCACGAGATTTGCTACCTGTAAACACAAGAGATAACTAGTTAGAGAATACCCTATTTTCTTATTTATTTAAGTTGAGTGTCTGATTTTAAAACTGGTTAAAACGGCGATGAAAAGGGTCCTAAATTTTTATATAGACTATATATGATAAAAATAGTTTTACTGCAAGAGGGAATATTTTTCTGAAGTCTATAGTAATTTTTATAATTTTTAGAAACTCAAAACTAGCTTAAAACCCCAATTTATTTAAGTGGCGCGTATCTTCCGTAAATTGTTCCGGGAGTAATCATAGTCGGAATTACTCGAATGAACAGTCAAAATGACCGTCTCGAAGTTTACTTTCACATATAATTTTCTCACGTATTATTGTAAGTGAAAAACAGCGGCTACGATTTTTAGAATGTTTTATACGTATTAAATTTTAAGGTTTGAAAAATCGTTCTGGAAAAAGTAGGCGTCTGATCACAGTGAGACTAGCGCCATTGGGTCCGAAATACCGTTTCCGATTTTCTGGAGCTATCCACACATTTTTCTGGGCCATGTATAATTACTTATAGATTTATGACCATTAAACCATATTAATAATTATTTAATAAAATGGAATAAACGAATTCCTTCGAAATTACGGTTGTGCCACTGGGTTCAAATCACGCACCCGCCGTTGTTTACTCCTGATCGCCGTGAGGGGGGTGTTGCCTGTCGGCGGAGGGAGGCGGGGCGTCGTCGTCGGAGGGGGGAAGCGGCGGCGGAGGCGGAGGCGAAGGCGGAGGCGCAGGCGGAGGCGCTGGGTCGGAGGGCGTCGGGGAGATGACGGGGACGGCGGCGGCGTGAGGGGATGCCGGAGCAGCGGCGGGCCTCGGGGCTTTGGGTGGCGGAGCGGTGCTGGCCTTCGGCGAGGGAGGCAGCGGTGGGCGGTGTGCTGTCGAGGCCGGAGCGGAGCACGGCGGAGGGCGGCGACCGGATGCGGGCAGCGGCGGCGTCGAATGCGGCGACGGCGGGGGTGTGCGGGGGTCGGAGCAGTCGGCGGCGGTTGGGGCGAGGTCGGGGGCGGCGGCGGATCCGAGGCACGGGGGCTCGAGTGCTTGGCGGTGGCGGGCTGATGTGCCTCGCGGCGGTGGCGGGGGTCTTCGGATGGGCGGAGGCGACGCCGGCGGGTCAGAGAGAACGGAGAAGATGGAGGCGGGGTGGGAGGCTGACGGAGATCGGTGGGCGAGGCTCAGGCGACGGCGGGCGTGGAGGCGGAGCCTTCGAGCTGCTGTCGGCGCTTCGCGGTGGCGACGGCGGCGGCTTGCCAAGCGGAGGAAGGCGGGGGCTCGAGCGAGGCTGGGTGGTGCTCCGGTGGCGGTGTACACGGTGGACGGCGGGGAGGTGCTGTCGTCGGAGCTCGGCGAGCGTGGGTCGGGGCGCCGGACGGCGAGGGGCGGAGGGAGAGAGAGATCAGAGAGAGAGAGAGTTTGAGAGAGAATTTGGGTTTGAACAAAAACAACAAAGAAGAGGCATGTGTTTCGAGATGTAGGGGGTGGGTTATTTGCGAGAAGTTGAGGGTGCTCGGTTCTGTGAGTGAAGGAAAGGGAAACTGATATTATATAGGGTTTAAAATGATAGAATAATAATATTAGATTGGGTAATGAATTGGGGAGGGGATGGTTGGATCTGAATCAATTCAGATCCAACAACAAATACGGTGGGTTAATATGGGTAGGGTTAGGGTAATTATTAGGGGTAGATCTAATATTAAGGTAAAAGTAAAAGACGATTAGTAAATGTGAAAAAGTCATTAGTGAACGTGATAAGCAAAATACAATAGATTTAAATTACGGTTTTGCCCCTGATATTAAACATGTCTGAAAAATTACGAGAACATACCCACAGGATCGTATCGTCGCGAGGATCGCGAATACAAGATCCGTTCTAGGATTTGAGCTACGGAAGTACAGGTTTTTGGCCAAAATGTTTAGAAAGCGGGTTTGCGGGTTCTATGCTGAAATGATGTCTGAAAATTACGAAATTAATGTGGAAAGCCCTAAATGATAATAGGATGTTACTGTAGAAGTTTGAAAACGTTTTGAATACGTTTGAATAGAAAATAAATTCGTCGAATCAAAACGGTAATTTTGGAAGATGAATTTTAACAGGAATGTTTTGGGCATTTGAGGAAATCTAAAATTGCTGAAATACAATATGATAAGTCTAGTGCTCTAAAATATTTTTATAAGAATTCTTGAAATCAGTTTTGTTATACCACTCCTAACAAACCATTATAAAGAAAATTTTAGAATAAAAAATACGTTAAGTACGTATTTGAAGTGTTTGAAAAATACAGGCCGTTACAGAGACTTTGTCCGGTTAGATTTCCCCGGGGTAGATAAGAGGCGCGTTATACCGTGTGTGGACCCCTTTTGGTTTCTTTTTTAGGGTTGGGGGTTTTCTTTTGGATTTTATCCCACTTTTGTACTTTTGTGCCCTAGTATAGTTCGGTGTATGTATGATGTACCTTCGTTTTTATATGATATAGAAGCTTAATGTTTCCTTTTCAGTACTTGTGGATTTAAATTTGTTGGAGCAATGTACTGTACTTTACTTTTCTGTACTATTCTAGTATGTCGCAGTGACCTACATGTACAGTTTTATTTAATCACAATTAATGCCTAGTAGTATTTGGATGTTAGGGGATCGAAACCCAGTGTCTGAAAACTACGACGGCCTTGTCAGTTGTGTATCTTCAGTATTTGGGAGAGCGAGTCTTCCGTATTTGGGAGAGCGAGGCGTGACATGGGCCGACTACAAAGATGAAGCAACATTTTGTAGCTCTCTCGTGTGCCTGACTAAGAGCTCCATGTTGCATAAGAATGAAAGCATGTTTAGACAATACATATTAGTGAAGTAAATATTCTCAAAGAAGAGAAGAAAATAGTTCTCTTCAAAAAAATTCGACATCAAATGCTTAGTTTCTAGTATATTGACGTCAACATGGATGATGCAATTTTTTTCCAAATAAATTCTCAAAGTTATTTGATCTTTAGAAAATTACAACTTAACACATTTGTTGTTTGTTCTAGGTCCACAGCATCTAAGAGATGTTTTCTACCAGATAGGTGTGTTTGATAAGGATAATGTTGCACTTTCTGACAGGCACACCATGGTACCAATTTCTGTGATATTTCCCTAATTAATGTATTGTTGATGTACCAAGCTCTTGGCTGTTTGGTTTTTGGGTCTTATGGGGAAAATCTCATCATTAGAGGTCGGGTATTGAGGGAGCTTGAACTAAAGAACCTCTCAGATTTGACAATTCCTACTTTGTGTAAGACCATAGCTCGCATGCTATAATTTTGGTCGAATTCATTATCTCCTATTTATGGTTGATAAGAATATGGAAATAAAGCTAACGGTTAATAATCGATAATATACTGCCACAGAAAATTGAGCGTTCAGGTATCGAGGGAGCCTGGACTAAAGAACCTCTCAGATTTGATAATTCCTACTTTGCGTAAGACTATAGATCACACGCCATAATTTTGGTTGAATTCATTATCTCTTATTTATGGTTCATAAGAAAATGGAAATAAAACTAACGGTTAATAATCGATAATATGCTGCTACAGAAAATTGCTGAAGGAAGATTCAGAGGACCTTTTGAAGCTTCCTACTGAAAAGGCTTTATTGGAAGATCCCGTCTTCAGACATTTTTTTTATCTTTTTTCAATCGATCCCGTCTTCAGACATTATGTTAAGCTCTATGCAAATGTACTAATAAAGAGATGAAAAATATGCAATAGTATCGATTGAGTTCCTATATGGTCGATGGATTTGGTTAGATTATCTCATCTCTTTTACTTCGGAAAGCATTTTTAACTGACGAAAACTCTGTTGGCTTTTGATAGGACAATGAAGCTTTCTTCAGGGACTCGCAGAATCACACAAGAAGCTCTCTGAGCTGGGCTTTACTCCTCTTCAAGATGTCTTTGGCACCAGATTTGAACCAAGGAAAAGCATGATAGTGGCTCAGGGTGCTGTCGAAGTTGTAGTTGCTGCTGCCATGGTCATCCTGAGTTATTTGTATGAAATTGCAAAGAATGAAAAATGAACGGAATATTAAATATACATGTAGTTGCATGCCTTATATATATATGTAGATAATGTCACAGCATGATCATATCCCCAAGTGAGGAATAAGCAGCAGCAATTCACAACATCCCTCTCTAACTAGCATTACTTTGATGGATAACCATTTGATAGTTACATCTAATTATTATTTGATTAAGATCTATTTCTAGTGGATTAGCATGTCCCTGCTCATAATGCTTGTTGTAAGAGAGAAATTCAGAAACATGATCATGTTTTCACCATAGTTTGATGAAACCAATTGAATTCATAATGCTCATTTTTCACTAAAGATTTCCCACGCACCTGAAAATGGAAAATGATTAATGCTTCAAATAATATGATTTTTAAGTATTGGCACTTGCCAAATCTTGTTGTACGATTCCTGAAGCTTGTAGATTTACTTCAGTTCTGAACTAGCATCAGTTTCATATGTAAATCCAAATTCATGCATAGAGAGAAGTACATTTGTTTTTGAAACAGTAATCTCATTTTGCCAAGTTAAAAAAAGGTATCTAGTTAAAATCGACACATTATGTTAGTGTTAAATCTGTACAACTTAAAAGTTCAGGGTATTAACTTGAAAGATATCCCAAACATTAGTGTATTTTTTCTGATCATGGGTCAAGGACGAAACATGTATAATTTAACGACGTCGTCATCCGTTAGCCAAAACACACAAAAAGGTATTGTTGTGTACGACTTAAACGTTCAAGGTATTAATTTAAAAGATACCCCTAACGTTAGGATATTTTTTGTGAATACCACACGAGAAAAAGGGAAATACTTTTCCCACTTACCATTTTGCTTTCCGGACTTCACAGTGCACATACCACTTATTTACAAGTTTTCCATTCAATTTACCCATGCACACATACAACTTATTCCTCTTTTATCCTCATATGACCCCTACCCCTCGGACGACGATGAGTCGACGACGACTTATTAGGGTTTGGAATGACGGTGTGAAAGAGGGAGAGGGGGATGGGGAGGTCCAAGGAGGGGGAGGTGAGGCTGGGTTGTCGGAGGAGTGGGCTGGGCTGGGGAGGTCGGTGGAGGGGGAGGGGACGGCGGAGGGTGCTAAACTGGGGAGGCCGGTGGAGGGGGAGGGGGAGGGGGCGATCGAGGGGGCTGGGCTGGGGAGGTCGGTGGAGGGGGAGGGGCGGCGAAGGGGGCGGGGAAGAGGAAGAGGGAGGGGGCTGTGAAGTTCGGTGGAGGGGCTAGGTGGGGCTGGGTTGTCATCGGAGGGGGCTGGGCAGAGGAGGTCGGAGGAGGGAGAGGGTGGGGCTGGTTTGTCAGAAGAGGGAGGATGGGGCTGGTTTTTTAGAGGAAGGGGCAGTGAAGGAGCAGGGGAGGTTGGATGAAGCGGAAGTGGGGCTGGGAAGGTCGAATTGGGGGACGATAGAGGTGGCGAGACTGGAGAAGTCAGGGGGTGTCACCGCTCGCCTCCGTTCGGTCGTTTTACTCACTGCGCACACCTAGGCATTTTTGGAATTTTACTGCTGGAAATGCGCGGTAAGTAATGCTAGTGGCAAAATTGTAAATAAGTGGTTGTACGCGTGAGTAAAATGGTGGGTGACCGAAGCAATTCTCAAGAAAAAAAGCTAAAGAATTTAGCAACTATAAATTAATTGTTGTTATTTGCACCACGCTAATTTATGATTACACCATAAAGTGTAATATTTTTGGAATTTCAAATTTAATCTTAAATATTTTTAAAACATTACTCTTAACCTCCTTACTTAATTGCAAAAACTGACACTATAGATAGTTAATTCAAGGGATTAATTCAAAGACAAGTCCAAGGCAGTTATACTATTGTTTCATTGGAATTTAGCTAACAATATCCTAATCGCTAAACCACACCGGAGCTCCACAAGGAGATTTCACCGCCTCCGGAGGGGGAACCTGCTACCGGACGTGCTCTGCTGGCGGAGGACGAAGAGGACTAGCAAGGCAGGAGGATGAATGTCATTGTCTTCGATGTTGTTGTTCTTGCTCTTACGACAGATCTTTGATACCACCACCATCGTCCTCGTCCTCATTGTCAGCATCGTTGCCCTCGTCGTCCTCCTCGTGGATAGCGTCGTCAACGCGGGGGGGGGGGGGGGGGGGGGGATGGGGGAGGTTGCTCCGCTTCAGGATGGTGAGGTCGAGCATACTGGCGGTACACTGGAGGCAGGGAGGGGAAGCAAGGGAGCGGAGGAGGGGGAGGAGGGAGGGGAGTGTCGATCGTGTGAAAGTTGGCTTGATTAAGGCGATGAAGCAGTATTTGTTGGAAACTCACAACTCCTCATATGGTTTTGATGATACAAACATATTGTGTTATATGTACTAACTTTATCTATGCAGATATTATAGCACAATCAACTAAGACAATCATCAAGTATACAAGTTGCAAGAAGCATCCACTACAAGACGAAGCATATCGATGATATTTTGTATCTTGTAAAAAGAGATGTGATCGACCCGGAACTAACTCCGAAACGATGTTGTTTACTGCAAGCGCACGGTATAGTGGCAGGCGGGTATCGAACACAGGAAAGCGGTGCTATACTACCATCTACTCCTAGGTTGAGTTAGACTTGTGGGTTTATTATTGGATGTGGATTGTGGAGTGTCGTAATGGTGATGGATGCGAAAGTCGTGTCACTCGATGTCGCAAACAAAGGACTCCACACAAAGAAAGAAAGAAAAGACTAGGGCTTTAGGACTCGCCATTAGGATCTTCGGATGTCGATGCTCGGTTAAGACTATTACGTTGCATTGGTTTTTAGAGATTGTCACATCTAAAATGTAGAATTCATGGTTCTAAGCACCATGAATCTAACGTATCGCATTAACCCGTAGGTGCACACGACACGTGCATTAAGAATCGACAATATTCATGCCACTCTCGTGGATGGAATGATCTCAGCTCATGCCACTCTCGTGGGTTAGAGCTTCGATGTATTTTGGTGTCTCTTATTGACACAATGGTGGTAGCCGTCAATTAGTAATATAGTTTGTCGGTAGATCCGATCAAGACATGAGCCGGGCATGGTCAAATGGCCCAATTGAATCCACTAACTCCCTAATTAAGCCTATAGGATACTCCTTAAGCTAATCGATTCCACCGATCATGGGCACGATCTCAGTACAAGTTCTCCTACAAACTTTGCAAGATCATCCAAAATACGTCCATTTTTAACCAACACACCATAAAATCCCAACTTTACATCTAAATCCTAACATCCTAGGGCTAATCTATTAGCCCTAGATAGAACTACTCATGCATCATAAGAAAATCAATAGAAGATTCAATAATAGCAAGAGAATTAATCATATCATGCATCAAAGAGGTATTCAATAAGAAATCACAAAGAAATAACAATGGAATTAAAGAGGACAATAGTACTTATCTTGATATAAGGGAGGGGCCTAGGGCATAGCCTAACTCCCAAAAGTCCGTCTCCAAAACTCTCTAAAAAGATCAAGCTCCAAAAGATCTCCCAAAAATGTCCTTAAAAGTCCTTAGAGAATGACGGCTATCATTCCAATATATATCCCTATCTAAACCCTAACAAACAACCCAAAACCCCTCTCAAAATCGTGCCCAAAGCCAAATCCGGACGTAACTTAAGTTCTGGGCCTGCGGCGACTTGGGTCGAGTAGGTAGCTTCTCGGTCGAGTCGTCAGGAAGCCTGGATTCTTCACCAAAACCATGCTTTGTCGGCTCAGACCGAGTAGGGTCTGCTCGGTCGATTAGGTAGCTACTTGGTCGAGTAGGTAGCTGCTCGGTCGAGTCGTCAGGAAGTCTGTATTCTTCCCCCATAACCACGCTCTGCCTGCTCGGACCAAGTAGGGTCTGCTCGGTCGACTAGGTAGCTGCTCGGTCGAGTAGGTAGCTGCTCGGTTAAGTTGTCACTCTGATCGGTCGAGTAGGTGGTCGAAAACTGATTTTAGCACTGCAGATCAGCTTGGAAAGATTTCCCAGAGCTCATCCGACCTTCGACTGACACGTTCTTGATGGTGTTGGAACCGTCTTAAAGTCTACTATCTGGAAAAAATATCAGAAAAATACTAAAAAATCCCAGATGATACCAGATTTGAAAAGAGTGCACAGCTATCCTGTTTCCAGCACTTTGGGTTGCTCGATTCCTTCGTCGCATCATAGCTTGATCGAGTGACCTGAAATCCATGAGTCATGATATTATGGAACCATGATTTCTTCATTCTCCTCTTCTTCGCTCCTTCTCTCATGCCCTTTCCTTGATCTCCAACAGCTTTGAGTCACCGAACGCGGTGCCTCAGAAGTTCCGGTGTCGAAGCACGCGCTCTTTCCTCTAAAATACTCCAAATCGCTTGATATTCCCTGAAATGCAACCAAATGCTCTTAAAGTACAATATTTCCAATTATGAGCGTAAATGCATATGAAATATGTAATTGAGCAATCATTTTGACGTGTAATCATATAGATAAAACGTGGAATATAATGACACATCAAGATGTAATCTTTATTTTTTTCTCTTGCATATACTTAGAATGTAAAAGCCTTGATGATAATCTTTCTTAGTCGTTTAGGGTCCATCTTCAAAAAATCAAGGCAAAAATCCAATTAGTCGACCAATCACTATTGCTAGTCGACTAATTTAAATATTAAAATATTCATAAAATTCTGAAACTTTGTCAGACCTATTTTAGAGTCTCTAGGATCATTTCCCTACAAATTTCTATGTTTCAGATTTTTTAGTCGACTAATAGATTCTGTTAGTCTACCAGTCATTTTTAAATCAGTTATTTTAAATGATTTATCATTTAAATATTATATATACTGGAAGTTAGAACTGCCACAAACGGATAGTTTCTGAAAGTTTATAGTCATTTACAGAAGTTATTTTTAGTTTTCAAAAGTTATTTTCTTAAAAGACACATCAACAGTCAAAATCCCTACATTATCTATCTAGAAAGTGAGTGATTTTCAGATTTCTTTGGGTAACCTCTTCAGAATTTCTTCCTCAATTAGAAGTCCAATTTTCAGGTGTGTTCTACCATCAATTCTCATCTAGAACCTTGGAGAATCCATCCCCAACCTTGCGTCATAATCCCTACATTATCAAGGCTATATATGATATTGTTTAATACTATTTCTTTACTTTATTTAGTGAATCTCTTATTGAAGAGATTGTACAAGTTTGCAATATAGGGAGTGTTGGCATCTTTGTATGTTGATTGCTTGAGGGAAGCAAGTGTTATAGTGGATTCAAATCTCTACGGGGCAGAGGACTGGACGTAGGATCACAAGGATCTGAACCAGGATAAATCTCTGTGTTTGTGTTTGGAATTTTCTGGATTGTGTTCATTTACTTTCGAACTCTAATTGCAATTTTTATTTACTTTGAATTTTGCAATATCGTCATGATATACACTATTCACCCCCTCTAGTGTATTTGTTGTGTCAGGAGATCCAACATTTGGTATTAGAGCCTCATGGTTAAGATGGCATACACCTATCCGACGAACAATTCAACATCTTCATCACAATTTCCAGAAGGGCACTCTACCACACGGCCTCCACTATTCAACGGATCCAACTACTCTTATTGGAAGACAATGATGACGATCTATCTTCAAAGCATCGACTACGAACTTTGGAACATGTTGGAAATTCAATATGAGAAGCCCACAACTCCTTATGCCTAATGTACTGTTATTAACAAATCCGCTGTAACTCACAATCAAAAGCGATGAATGCACTATTCTGTGCCATGGATAAGAATGAGTTCAATCGTGTATCCCAGGCCAAATCAGCATATGACATCTGGCATACACTTGAGGTAACACACGAAGTAACTAGTAAAGTTAAGGAAACTAAAATCTCTGTTCTTATTCACAGGTTTGAGTTATTTAGAATGAAGGAGGATGAATCAATTGGAGAGATGATCACTCGATTCATCGACATAACCAATTCTCTAATGGCTCTTGGCAAAACCTATACTCAAACTGAACAAGTAAGGAAGATCCTTCGTGCCTTAACATCAGAATGGGAGAAGAAGACCACATCCATAGAAGAAGCCAATGACTTGTCAACTCTCACCGTTGAAAGCTTGGTTGGTAACTTGATCGCCTATGAAGTACAACTCCAAGATTGTAAGGAACAAGCAGACTCAAAGAAGAAAACTCTTGCCTTCAACGCATCTTCAGACCCCGATGATTCTGACATGGATGACGACGACATGGCACTAACTAGAAAATTCAAAAAGATTCTAAGAAGAGGTAAGTTTAAAATTTTCAAACCTAAGATTACTGATGCTTCTCTATGTTTTCAATGTAACATGCCTCGATATACGAAAAAGGATTGTCCACTCCTAAAGCCAAAAGAGAGAACATCTAACAATTTCAGAAAGGATAAGAAGTTCGAGAAAAGGAAGAAAGCACTAGCAGGAACATGTGATTCTTCATCTTCTGATGAAGAAGAAGAAACCAACGAAGACACTAATGAAGAAAATGCCCATATGTGCTTTTGGCACAAAATGTGATGAGGTAAGTAGTTTAGATAACGAACAACTACTTGAAGCTTTTAATGATTTATATATGAGATTAAGAAGTTAAATTCTCAACATAAGGCATTAGTTCTTTCACACCAAGAACTAACTTCTTCATCATTTTCTTTAAATAATCTTAAGAATGAAAAGGAATCCTTATCCTACCAAAATGATAAGTTAATTCATGAAAATGTGATTCTTAAATCTGAGAATCATAATATGATTTCACGTATTTCTATTCCAGATGAGGATATCCATTCTTTAAAACTGAAATATGATGATATGTCCTCTAACATTAATAAGTTTAATAAAGGAAAGAATAATCTCGATGATTTACTTAGAATACAACATCCCGCTAATCATCGACAAGGTTTGGGTTATAAGCATTTTCCCAAATCCAATAATTTTGATAATGCTTTTACTTTGAAAAAGAAACATGATGTTTTTATTAAAGCAAAGAAAATTGACTCTTCTATTAGTTTGAAAAAGGATACTATTCATATTCCAAAGAAGACCAATTTTGTTCCATCTTCAAAGAAATCCATTATGCATACTATTTGGGTTCCTAAAGATGTTTGTTTATATGACAAGGATTTATATGTTTCTAACTTTATGCAAAATGTTAATTTTTCTTCAAACTATTTGAAGAAACCAAACTCTTTTGGGTTTTGTTTCCTAAGGACTAATCCTAATGACCCATATAAAAAGGGTACCAATATTCATTATCTATCTTTCAGGTACCCATAAAAGAAAGATGGATACTAGATAGTGGATGTTCTAAACACATAACCGGGAACATCAAACTTCTATCAACCTTACAATTTAAAGATGGTGGCACCGTTACTTTTGGTGATAACAACAAAGGTAAAGTGATTGGCATTGGAATAGTTGGTGATCCAACTAAGCCAATCATCGAAAATGTGCTCCTCGTTAACGGTTTGAAACATAATCTCTTATCTATCTCTTAACATTGCGATAAAGATTTTAAAACTCTTTTCGAAAAGAATGCATGCATTATATATGATTTTAATATGACTAATATATTATTTCAAGGTAGTCGTAATTATATATATATATATATATATATATATATATATATATATATATATATATATATATATATATATATATAATGCATGGAATTGTCCTCATAATCATTGCTTATTAGCTTGCACAGATAATACATTATTATGACATAAATGTTTTGGACACACTAATTTTAAACATTTAGCATGTATTTCAAAACATAAGTTAGTTTCTGGAATGCCTAATATATCTTTTACTCACACACAATTTTGTGATGCATGTCAACAAGGAAAAATGCATAAATCATCTTTTAAATTAAAATATGCTATTTCTACTAAAAGACCACTTGAAATTTTGCATTAAGCTTTATTTGGTCCATCTAGAATAGCTTCTTTAAATGGCAATAGATATGTATTTGTAATTGTTGATGATTTTTCAAGATATACTTGGGTATTATTTTTGAAACATTAAAAATGATGCATTTGAAAATTTTACAATATTCTGTAAAAGAATTCAAAAATTAAAATCTTCATCCATTATTACTATTCGTAGTAATCATGGTGGGAAATTTGAAAATGAATTATTTACAAAATTTTGTAATAAACATGGCATAACACATAATTTTTCTTTTCCTAGAACCGCACCACAAAATGGTGTAGTTGAAAGAAAAAATCGAAAATTACAAGAATGTGCTAGAACCATATTATGTGATGGTTCTTAACCAAAATATTTTTGGGCAATAACCGTTGCTACTCCATGTTATGTTTTGAATAGGATTTTGGTAAGACCACAGCTTAATAAAACTTGTTCTGAATTATTTTATGATCGAATTCCTCGTGTATCGTTTTTTAAAGTCTTTGGTTGTAAATGTTTTATTCTTAACACTAAGTATTCAGTAGATAAGTTTGATTCTAAATCAGATGAAGGTATTTTTATAGGATATTCTACACGTAGTAAAGCATATAAGATTTATAATAAAATAACCTTATGTATTGAGGAATCTCTTCATGTACGTTTTGATGAAAATTATACACACGTCACACCTATAGATGAAGAAGATTCGATACATATCACTAGTTCATTAGAAAACACTAAGTTAGATGACAATTATGATATTAATGATTCTACTAATCTCATTCTTGAAATTATCCCTGCAAATACAAGTCTTCGTAAAGCATTTGTTGAAGTTCCTAATCATCCACATGATCTAGTTATTGGAGATATTTCTGATAGAGTAAGAACTAGATCACAAATAGAACAAATAACTATTTGTGCATTTTATCATCCATCGAACCAAAGAATGTTAATGAAGCATGTAAAGAAAGTTCGTGGATTATAGCAATACATGAAGAACTTAATCAATTCAAAAGGAATGATGTATGAGAATTAGTACATAGACCTTCAGATCATCCTGTTATAGGAACTAAGTGGGTATTTAAGAATAAATTGGATGAATCTGGCAAGTAAAATCAGGTTAGATTAGTAGCACAAGGTTATAATCAGGAAGAAGGCATAGATTATGATGAAACCTATGCACATGTAGCAAGATTAGAATCTATTAGAATGCTTTTAGCGTATGCATGCTATAAAGATTTTAAGTAATATCAAATAGATGTTAAAAGTGCATTTCTAAATGGTATAATTAAGGAAGAAGTCTATGTAGAACAACCACCTGGATTTCAACATAAAAGTTTGGATAATCGTTTTTTCAAACTAAAGAAAGCTTTATATGGATTAAAACATGCACCACGTGCTTGGTAAGATAGAAGAACTTTCTGTTAGAATCTGGTTATTCTATTGAAAATATAAATTCTACCTTATTTATTAAACATATAAATTCTGATGTTATCATTATATAAATATATGTTGTTGATATAATTTTTGGTTCTACTAATGATTCTCTTTGTCAAGAATTTTCTAAGGAAATGCAGAATAAATTTGAGATGAGTCACATGGGTGAATTGACCTATTTCCTTGGACTTCAAATTAAACAAATGAAAAAGGTATATTTATACACCAGAGGAAATATACAAAGGAACCCATCAAACGATTTGGACTAGAGAATTCTGGAGAGAAACGTACTTCAATGGGTACTTCATCAAATATTGACAAGGATCCAAATGGTAAGAGTGTTGATCAAACATTATATCGAGGATGATTAGATCGTTACTTTATCTTACCACTAGTGGACCAGATATTATGTTTTCTGTTTGTATAAGCGCTAGATATCAGTCTGATCCTAAGGTACTCATTTGACTGTTGTCAAAAGATTAATTAGGTATATCAAACATATATCTGATTTTGGTTTATTTTATCCAAAATCAAATTAATTTGATTTAATTTCATATAGTGACACAGATTTTGCTGGTTGCAAATCTGATCGTAAAAGTACAAGTGGTAGTTGTCACTTTGTAGGTTATGCATTAGTATCTTAGTTTAGTAAGAAACAAAACTCTGTTTCTTTATCAACTACTGAAGCAGAATATATTGCCGCTGGCTTAGTATGTGCACAGATTTTATGGATGAAACAAGCAATTCTAGATTATGACATTAAGTGTAACACATGTCCTATTATGTGTGATAACACTAGTGCTATAAACTTATCCAAAAATCCAGTACATCATGCACGCACTAAACACATAGATATATGTCATCACTTTATGGATGATCATGTCCAAAAAGGTGATATTATTTTTAAAATAGATATACTAGGAATCAGATCGCTGATATCCTTACTAAGCCTATTAAAGAAGAGACTTTTCTCAAACTTAGAAGAGAACTTGGCATAGTTAGTGAATCAACATTTAATTATATATTATTAATACATATTATATTATTTTCATTATATAATTTTTCTATATTTTTCTGATTTATTTCATAATTAGTCGACTAACACACTTTCCTGGTCGACTAATCCATCACAATAATATACACAGATACTGAATGAATGGTTGAAGATATTTTATATAAAAGTTATTTTTATAATTTTTTGATCGATCAAAATTCAGATATAGACAAAATTTTAAATTTTAAACTTTAGAAACTTCTCTCTAAAAGTACTCTTACACACTAAGGACTAAGTACAAGAGTTATATCCATTACATCCAAAGTACGAAAGTACTTACACATGGTCAAACTCCCTTACACAAACTCCTTCCCAAGACAACAACCCATCTGCACTTTTGACCGAAATTTATTTTATATTTAAATTTTGAATTAATTTTGCTTCTTCCCCAAAGCGCTCGGAATTAGAACCCGATTAGCCGACTAGTGCAACCCGCTAGTCGACCAATCTCTGTATAATTTGCAAAAAACATCCAAATTTTGAACGTTGCTTTGCGCGATTTTCTTTCCAAAATCGTTGCAGAAGTTCTCAAAAAATTCCTAGCAGTTATTAGGAAGTTTTAATTCGGTTTTTGGGTTGAAAATTCGAATTTACCACTCAAATTCTCTATTTAAACTCCATGGTTCTTCATCTTTCACCATAAGAAAACCCAAGGCACAATATAGCCGAAAATCCTCCATTTTCAGAGAAAGATCCCACAAATTCTCCATTGGAGCCCTTCATCCTTCCCTAATGGCTTCCTCTTCGAATCCTTGCCTTACTCGTCGCCCAAATTCGGCCGCAACTATCGAAAGAGCCTCTTTCTTCTTGGAACGCTCCATTAAATTCACCGATCCGGTCGTCATCAACTATAATCTCTATCACCTTCTCCACACCGTCTCTCTCTTCCACCTTAGTGCGAAATAACTTCATAATAACCCATTCTCGTCAAGGAATTTTATTCCAACATGACCGTGGTAGGGAAAAGTGGTCCCATTTTTATCGATACCAAGGTTAAAGATATCAACATCCATCTCACTTATGACATCCTTGGTCAAAGTCTACAATTTCCTCACTTTCCTTCACAACATCTTGGTGAGACCACCACGGATGATCCCGAAATCATTAATATATTAAGTTCCAATTTTCGGATTGGCATGTCTGCCATCGATTTGAAACCCATCCCTCGACTCCTCATCAAGATCATCACTTACAATTTGCTTCCTAAGAGTGGTTCTCTCAACTATGTCAATGAGACCCGTAGCCGGGCTCTCTACTCTATAATGGGAGGAATCAAAGTAAATTGGGCAAGCACCATAATGCATGTCTTGATCAAACCTATTTCTACTCACATCATTCTTCCATGTACCATCACCTGCATTCTTCAACACTTTGGTGTGCCCCCTTGATGGTGAGGTTTTGCTCTTTAACCCTCAACAATTCGACCATTCGGTGGTCAACTACATGGAATTACCCACTCCTCCTCCTCAAGTTGAAGAAGAAGAAGAAGAAGAAGAAGAAGAAGAAGAAGAAGAAGAAGAACAACCTCAAGTTGAATTTCCTTCCAGTTATCGCAAAGTCACCATCAATCCTTATGCTCCTCCTCCTCCTTCCCGTTCTATGCTACAAGATCAAATTGATCAACTCTGCGATGATGTGAATTCTGGATTTACCGGTGTCCAAGATCATCATAGTGGTTTTGAGACTCGTCTTGAGCGGCTTACTAACAACATGAATTTGGGCTTTGAAAATGTGCAAGGGAGTCAAGCACAAATTCTAAGCCTTTTAGAACAATGGACTCCTTACTCTCCTTCAACGTCACACCACCCTCCTAGGCCTCCTCCACCATATTAAGATCATGACATTTCGGTTTTTGGTCGACCAGGCAGATCAGCTGGTCGACTAATGGTCTATAGTATTTGTTAGTATGTTTGGTTTAGTTTGTGTTGTTGGTGTTGGATCTGGATCTAAGCCTAGAGGGGGGGGGGAGGGTAGGGGGTGAATAGACTTATAAAAAATTCTCGCGTAACCCACGAGAAATCACATGCAGTTAATAATCACAAGCAGGGAACATATGAAGCAATCACAGAATACACACAGATATACACTGGTTCGGTCGTCCCACGACCTACTCCAGCACCCAAGCAAATACTAGCATTAATATATTCCTTTTGTACAACTACAATGGGTCATGAGCTCCCTGCCCCCACCTAGAACGTACCACACTCCCCGAGTGCAGAACACTATCAACCTAGTAAATGCTTTATCTTGATAAGTCCCACTTGTCAAGACCCTCTTGTCTAGTCCCAGACTAAACAAGTCCCAAAAGAACACAAAAGGTGGTAAAGTTTCCCCTATATAGATCGTACATTAACACACGAATATAAAGAGTAAAGAGTTCAGAAATGCTCAGTTCGTGTTTGTGTAGTCATCTCTGTTAATCAACACGTTGTCAGCTTCAGTCTGACACAAATGGTGTCTCGATCTGACTTATGGATCTCAATCTGTAGCCCCGTAAAGTAATGTAGCAAACTGGTTTGTGCGTAGAGAAATTCCAATGGAGAAGGGATGTGCGCACATCAGTCTCTTTAAAAAACACTTTCAAGCAAGTTAGCCCACGACAACTCGACATCTTCGACAACTCCGATGACTACAACTTCATGGGCTTCGACTTCCATGACGAGTCGACTTCTACAACGATGACTCGACTTCGGCAACAACTCGATGGGGTGGAAGCTCGACTCCGGCAGCAGGCTCTCTTGCAGCGACAGCTTCAACGGTGGCAACTCCACGACAAGATGATGACAGGGCATGTCTTCAAGTTGAACTTCACGGCAGTGATGTTATAGATCGACAGCGAGGGTGCTCTGCCTTGTGCTTGGCAGGAGAGAGGACGGCGACTCGGGCATTGTTATACGGCAGCACGGTGAACACCTTCGGCTAGTTTGGCGTTCTTCACGAAAACCACGCACGAGAGATGATCACGTCGAAGAGGGGATTTTGTAAGCAGCACAACTCTGGAGACGACTGTGGGCTCTCTACGATAGCTTGAGGTTATTCCTCGTACGACAACTCGATGGCAGGATCTTCAACAGCAACACGAGATGGTGGCAGCTGCTTGCTTGGTCGATGGCACCTGAAGATGTAAACTTTGCTTGCGACTCTCGATCTCTTGAACTCTTTTGATTCTTGAGCAATGAAGGAGACCCCTAGCTTGATGATGGATGTCGCAATTTCTCTCTCTCTCTCTCTCTCTCTCTATCTCTCTCTCTCTCTGCCCCCTTTCTCTCTTGATGTTTGTATGCCGTAATGTTTGCCTTGGAGATTTTGTGTGGCCGGCCACTTGCTTCTCCTTGGATTTTGACTTATATATGCCTGCCTAGGGTTCTGCGGTATGAGGGCATCCAAGGGCTAGTATGAGTTCGGCTAGGGATGATCCAATGGCTAGGGGTAGGAGAGATGTGGCTATGACCACGTCCTCTTGAAGATAGGAATATGAATTTATAATTGGATTTGATCAAATCAATGGAGAATATATTTGACTAGGATATGAACTTTGTATTTGGATGGCAATAGAGTTTGAATATGGTTTGAATAGATTTGAACTCATCCCATGAGATATGAATGAATCCAATCTCCTCCTTTGACCCAGCCTCATTTGCTATGGAAATAGCAATCTCTCTCTTCCAATTTGCTATATGATTAGCAATTTCTCCACCACTTTGACTAATTCATTAAATATAGATTTACTACTTTGCCATTCCTGAAACACACTTAGCACACACGTTAAATAGTTCGTACACATTTGTTATCATTAAACTAGAGATCCTAGATTGTTGTATCCAACAATCTCCCCCTTTTGATGATGACAAACCAATAACAGATTTGAGCAATGAGAAATGTGTGTATGAAGTGTGATGAAGGATGTAATGCATATGATGTATACAATGAGATGTTCAAGCATTACTAGCATGCACAACAATATAGCAATAGTGATAGGCATGCTCCCCCCTTTCCAATGTCCCCCTTGAACATATATTCATGTATTGTCAATGCGCCCCTTTGAACCAATAATCATGTATTTTCATGAGCATTAGGCACAAATAATACCATGTAGTGTAGTGCCACAATACCAATAGTGCACAAATATTTCCCAATTTTCTCCACCTTTGTTATCATCTAAAGCGTATTAATGAAGTCAATCAAGTATCACATGCAAAAATAAAGTATTATAGATTATAACTAGCACTTGCATGTATTCTTTTTGGCTAAGCACTTCAAGTTCAATGAAAATTAAAATTTGACTTCAACACCATCGTGTAAGTGTGATAATTAAGACATTGAAGTACAAAGGGAGATTCACTCATGAGGATCAACTAAAACCAATCCATATTTTCCATTTAACATGAATATCACCTATGATTGATTTTTCCCACCTCATTAAAAATGAGTTCAAGGTACCAAACCCCAAAAGATAGCCTATAAGGACTCTTAGATGTGGGGGTGGCATTGCTTGACGAGTAAGAACACCAATGTTAAAGATTACCCATAAAGCATATGTTGAATACTCGTGGGTAGTGTACTTGCCATGAATTGTATCCATTTTACATACGGAGCAATATTCATTTTTTTCATTTTTGTAGCATTAACACCAATTCTTTTTAGCTCAATTTTTATTCATGGCAATATACAACATATCCCTTAGATTTTTCAGTTATTATCATTCTACATGCACTTTCCAAAATTCATAGAAAGAATCTCCAAAAGTACAACAAGTTTAATATTCGTGGAAGTGAGCATGTAGGGGTAGAAATCAAATTATCATTTCACGAAACATGTCATGGCTACTAAATAAAGTCTAACATGCGCATGTAGCTATAACAATAATACAATGATTTCTACAAGGATATGATTGATCATACAATAATACCACTTATAATGATTCATAAAGAGGTATTCATTAAGCACAATTTTTTTGATTTTTTTTTTCAATTTTTCCATTTATCATGAACTAAAACAAACTAATATACAAACAAACAAACACAAAAAAAAGAAATAAATCAAATACACACAAAAATTTATGAAGGTATGCAATGAATGCAAAGAGGGAAATAAGTAAACCTTCACGTCGCCATTCGACTAAGGAGCTAAAAATGAGACTTTCAATTCATTGCTCCTCGTCAAATCTCCATCTCACCTACATGAAAGGTGTCATGTGTGACCTTGGAATCCAACAAGGTCCACAAGTGTTAGTCATCAAAGTATTAGGAACCCACACTTGTTTGAACTTTATATTTGTGTTCCTAAACTTATAATAATAGGATGTATGACCAACACTTTCACAAGTAAAGTACTTTAATGCATGTTTTTGACAATTGAAGGCCCATTGTGCATCTTCTTAAATTTAGGCTTTTCATCATTTTTCAAACCAAATCGAAGTCCTCGTCTATTATTGCCATATAATTGATTTCCAAGAATGATATCTAAAAATTGTTTTCCTATGGAAAATTTCTTAATGGACAATTCAAGGCTAGAGACTTTGGATTTTAACAATGCATTCTCATTCACAAGCAAAGTACATTTACTTATAAAAGCTTTATTGTTTTCCTCTAATTCTTTTCAAACTCAATCATTTTTCTTTTAAGATCATTATTCAACATGTAGAATTTATCATTAAGCTCTCTAATCACATAGTCTTTTTCAGTTTCGAGCTTAATTAAGTCTTGCTTAAGCATGCTAATATTATTCAATAAGGAAGGACAAGATAGACAATCAGCTTTTTCAGAGAGCTAGATTTTTCCCTTTTTAACTAGTCAATGGTTGATTTGCATGCAACAAGTTCCTCTTTTAAATTTTTAGACTCTTCAAACATGTTGCAATTTTCTTTTTGCAATTCAAAGCAAGAATTTCTATAGCAATCTACAATATTATCTAGCTCATCAATTTCTTCTTGCATTTTCTTAAAGAGCTCTGCTTTAGTATAGGATATTACCTCATCGTTCTTTGCCATTAAGCAGAGGGAGTAGTGGGCTACAATCTCCTCATCCTCATCCTCATCCTCGCTGTCCATGTCCCACATTAGCACTTTGGCTTTTTCTTTCTCTTTTGCAACCTGAGCCGTCTCTTGTGGGCAATTCCTCGCATAATTTCCCTTTCTCCTGCATTTAAAACATTCAACTTTATCATTAGTAGTATTTTGTTCAGAAGTATTTCTAGCAGGATTATATTTATTAGAGCGATTAAACCTTTGTGCCATCTTAGCTCTTCCTTATTTTGTCTTGATGTATCTGTTGAATCCTCTTACCATAAGAGCATGCTCCTCATCATCACTGTCATCCTTGCTAGCTTGAAGAGCTAGTGGTTTTTGAGCTTTTTCTTTTGGTTTAGGTTTCTCTCTTTCTTCAATGTTCAGCAACTCAAGCTCATGTGACATTAGGTTGCCGATTAAGTCCTCCACCCTCATCTGTGATAGATTTTTCGCTTCTTGGATGGCCGTGACTTTAGGCCTGAAAGAACTTGTCAGCGCTCTTAATACCTTCCTCACATGTTCAAGTATAGAATATGTCTTACCGAGCGAGCTTGAATTGTAGACGATGTTGGTGAACCTTGCAAATATCTCTGATATGGACTCTAATGGTAGCATGGAAAAGCTCTCATACTCTGTGCTCAAAAGTGCAAGTCTAGACTCCTTCACATGTGACGTTCCCTCGTGCGTCACCTCCAACATATGCCATATTTCTTGCACAGTTAGACAACATGAGATGCGATTGAATTCAGATTTATCTAATGAACAAATATGTGCATTCATTGCTTTAGCATTAAGAGTATAAAGTCTCCAATCATTGTCATCCCATTTATCATAAGGTTTAAGCATATCAACATCTCCAACTTTAATAACAGGTGGCCTATAGTTTTTTTTCAACAATTTGCCAAGCTTTATAATCAACAGATATAATGTAGACTCTCATTCTATTTTTTCAATATGCATAATCTATACCATTAAATCTAGGGGGACGAGATATGGACTGACCCTCAGCAAAAGCACTATCAATGGGGTTCATGGTCAATCCTAGGCTAGATCCTAATAAACTGGCTCTGATATCACTTGTTGGATCTTGATCTAAGCCTAGAGGGGGTGAATAGGCTTATAAAAAATTCTCGCGCAACCCACAAGAAATCACACTCAGTTAATAATCACAAGCAGGATAAATATGAAGCAATCACAAAATACATGCAGATATACCCTGGTTCGGTCGTCCCACGGCATACTCTAGCCTCCAAGCAATTACTAGCATTAATATGTTCCTTTTGTACAACTACAATGGGTCCTGAGCTCCCTGCCCCTACTTAGAACGTACCATACTCCCGGAGTGCAGAACACTTTCAACCTAGTAAATGCTTTATCTTGACAAGACCCACTTGTCAAGACCCACTTGTCTAGTTCCAGACTAAACAAGTTCCAAAATAACATAAAAGGTGGTAAAGTTTCCCCCTACAGAGATCGATACACTAATACACGAATATAAAGAGTAGAGAGTTCAGAAATGCTCAGTTTGTGTTTGTGTAGTCGTCTCTGTCAATCAGCACGTTGTTATCTTCAGTCTGACCCAAACAGTGTCTCGATCTGACTTCTTGATCTCAATCTGTAGCCCCACAAAGTAATGTAGCAAACTGGTCTGTGCATAAAGAAATTCTAATACAATCCTAGATTGGAGAAGGGATGTGTGCACAACAATCTCTTTAAAAAACACTTGCACACAAGTTAGCCCACGACAACTCGACTTCTCCGACAACTCCGACGACTCCGAATTCGTGGGCTTCGACTTCCACGACGCCTTGACTTCGGTAACGACGACTCGACTTCGGCAACGATGACTCGACTTCGACAATGACTCAGGCGGTGGAAGCTCGACTTCAATGGCGGGCTCTCCTGCAGCGACAGCTTCCACGGCGTCAACTCGACGGCAAGATGATTACATGGCATGTCGTCAAGTTGAACTTCATGGTAGCGATGTATATCGCAACAGCAAAGATACTCTGCCTCGTGCTTGGCAGGAAAGAGGACGACGACTCGGGCGTTGTTGGACGGCAGCATGATGAACACCTCCGACGAGTTTGGCATTCTTCATGGCAACCACGCACAGGAGATTAATACGTCAGAGAGGGGACTTTGACAGCAACACAACTACGATGACGACTGTGGGCTCTCCACGGCAGCTTGAGGTTGTTCATCATACGACAACTCGACGGCGAGATCTTTAACAGCAGCACGAGATGGTGGCAGCTGCTTGCTTGGTCGATGGCACTTGAAGATGTAAATTTTGCTTGCGACTCTCGATCTCTTGAACTCTCTTGATGTTTGAGCAATGAAGGAGACCCCTAGCTTGATGATGGATGCTGCAATTTGTCTCTCTCTTTCTCTCCTTTCTCTCTTGATGTTTGTATGCCGCAATGTTTGCCTTGGAGATTTTGTGTGGACGACCACTTGCTTCTCCTTGGATTTTGACTTATGTAGGTCTGCCTAAGGTTTTGCGGCATGAGGGCATCCAAGGGCTAGTATGAGTTCGGCTTGGGATGATCCAATGGCTAGGGGTAAGAGAGATGTGGCTATGACCAAGTCCTCTTAAAGATAGGAATAGGAATTGTATGTGGATTGGATCAAATCAATGGAGAATATATTTGACTAGGATATGAACTTTGTATTTGCATGACAATAGAGTTTGAATATGGTTTGAATAGATTTGACTCATCCCATGAGATATGAATGAATCCAATCTCCACCGTTGACCAAGTCACATTTTCTATTGAAATATCAATCTCTCTCTTCCAATTTGCTATATGATTAGCAATTTCTCCACCGCTTTGACTAATTCATTAAATGTAGATTTACTACTTTGCCATTCCTGAAACACACTTAGCACACACGTTAAATAGTTCGTACACATTTATTGTCATCAAACTCGAGATCCTATATCGTTGTATCCAACTGTTGGTGCTCACTTAAGTTGATGACTACATTTGTTGTTGTAATCTTTTGCTTATGTTTGTTCGAGTCCTACTATGTACTGACTTTTTAGTATTTTAATGCATTTCAGTTTGCTTAAAACAATTTCTGCTCTGATTTTCTGCTTTCTGCATTTTTTAAGTCGACCAGATCATGATGTTAGTCGACTAATATTCTACTTTGGCCGAATTTAACCCCAATTTTGATAATTTCCAAGGGGGAGAGTTAATATGTTAATATGAATAGGGGAAATACAAAATTTGATATATACAAAAGTTCACATTTCAATTCAGAGCGATATTCTCATTTCATTTATATTCAATAATAACAAGTCTTTTGTGTATATTCATAGCACAAATCTCTTATAACAACATTTTTGGGTATAAAAATTATCACTTTCTATATTGCATATAAGCCATATATTTAGGGGGAGCAATAACATCTTTTTATAATATTATATTCAATGAATGTAAAATCATCAAAACAGAGGAGAATGTTGGAAACTCATAACTCCTCATATGGTTTTGATGATACAACCAAATTGTGTTATATGTACTAACTTTATCTATGGAGATATTATAACACAATCAACTAAGACAATCATTAAGTATATGATATGTCCATAGTTTACATATATTTATTGGATCATTGCATGTCATATTTGCATCCAAAATCCACATTTTCATACATTATCGTGCTTCTAACGCCATATTCGAGTTTTGTATAGCTTTATGGATTTTCAGGAGTTTTGGAGCGAATTGGAGCTATTTTGAGACATGGACACATCCGGTACATCCGGGACATCATTGGCAAGGCTCCATGAGAGTTCACCAAGGCAAGAAAGAAGATTGGAGGGGAGGAGGAGACGAGAGCGAGAGATGGACACTTTATCTTCAGTTTCACAGGCGACTCGACCGAGTAGCAACAACTACTCGGCCATGCTGACATATAGAATTCGCAAGGAAATGTCCACGTCCCACTGGACTGAGCATTTACAGCCAGATCAAACCATGCTGTATCAAACATAGCAACTATTTTGAGCTATTCTCCAAGGCACTGTAGCTTGACCGAGCAGCAAAGCCACTCGACCGAGCATTTCACTTACTCGACCCAAGTCGTCATCAGACAGAGCATCGTTTTGGAGGAAGTTTCAAACTACTGTAGCTCGACCGCGTAGGGGGCTACTCGACCGAGTAGACCGTATCAGCCAGAACAGAAGCAGCAGCAAGTGGTAGCCTTACATCAGCTCAACCGAGCAGGCACCGCTACTCGACTGAGTAGCGTGACGCGACCAGTCAAGTTGATGGGCCCAAGTGCCCAGATTTTCTAAGATTTGTGGGGTCCATACCCCTTGTATATAAGCACGATTTTTTACCTTATTTACAGCAGAGACTAAACCTTTAATATTTTCCTTAGTTTTAATTAGAGTTTTTAGATCTAGAGAGTTTGTGTACCGTCTCTAATTTGTAGAGACTAAAGCTTGTATTTTTATTGATCTTTATTGCGTGGCATCTTTATATTCTTAATTCTATTTGGTTTTCTATGCTCTACGACGCGTTGGTATGATTCTCAAAACTTTCTATTGCTTCTTGATGTTTTCTATTGCCAAGATGAATTGTTTACACACTCTTTGACTACCCAGATTGGGGGACTATTCTTTCTTCTTTTCTGTCAGCAAGGCTCTCGCTATTGCTATGATCTATGAGTAGTTCTATCTAGGGATAATGGCCCTAGGATCTTAGGATTTAGATGTAAAGTTGGGATTTTTAGGTTGCGTTGGTATAAAAGGGACGTGTTTTGGTCGATCTAACCAAATTTGTAGGAGATCTCGTACTGAGATCGTGACCACGGTCGGTGGAAATGATTAGCTTAAGGGGTATCCTATAGATTTAATTAGGGAGTTAGTGAGTTCAATTAGGGCATGTGCTGCCTATTGCAAGAGCGAGGCGATCACATGTGCCTTGACGAGATCCACCAACGTCCTATATTACTAATTAACGGCTACCGTAATTGCGTCAATAAGAGTCACCAAAACACATCGAAGCTCTAATCTACGAGAGTGGCGTGAGTTGAGATCATTCTATCCACAAGAGTGGCATGAACATTGTCGATTCTTAATGCACGGATCGTGTGTGCCTATCGCGAAAGCGGGGTAAATGCGATACGTTAGACTCATGTGCTTAGAGTCATGAGTTCTACATCTTGATGCGACAATCCCTAATAAAGCCAATGCAACGTAAGATTCATAGCCTAGTATCGACATTCGATGATCCTAGTTGTGATTCCTAATGCCTTAGTCTTTTATTATTGATCACAATATCACAATAAACGATCTCTTGAAACCGGCTGCTACCTCTATTCTTAGATCTAGAAATCACCTAAGACAATAACGTCACTTACCTCCCTGTGGAATCGATATCTTTTATACTATTACTTGACACCGTACGCTTGCGTTAGGTACCGAGAATTCGCACTTGGAATACACCTAGCCCTTGGCATTTGTGCCTTTGCTAGGTGGGTTTTATGTGTTGGTTTCGGGAGCATCATGTTTTTGGCACCGATGCCGGGGAAGTAACGGTGTTACTTAGGTTATTACTTTATCGATGAATTTGTAAGCAAATCTTACCATCTCTTATCTTTCCACATTTTTATTCTCTTTTATTACTCTGCTACTAACTCTTCTCTCCAGCCAATCTCCTCTAAAAAAGCAAACAGGTATTATGAAGATGCAAGTATACTGGAGTAGTGATTCTGATAGTGACTCAGATGGGCTTGGCTTCTCTCCATACCAAGCATATGGTTTTCTAGACTCACGCATGGATGGAGCCATGGTTGAATGCACATCAAGGGAGATGCTGGATGCAGTCCGATTTATTGGAGCAGGAACCTACACGGCAGGTAATGAGAATCGACACATGGTTATAGATCATATAATGAACAATGTCTCTGATACAGGTACCAATGAGGATGCCGTCCATATAAGATTTGAAAGATACGTGATGCATCTCTGCAACATTGAGACTCTGCCAGTTGAGGCATACTGTCGAGCGATTCCAAAAACTGAACTACTAAGTGACTCCGAATTCTTAAATATATTGGAGAGCATGGTGGCTGATGTATGGACCACTGGCATAGTACGGTTCCCTGCGGAGGACCCAATTGTACGAGGGCTCTCAATCTTCATTGCACGCACCTTCAAACATGCAGAGTCCTTGGATGGCATCCCCATCTCTGACGGAGTTTATGTACGGTTCGAGGGGGATGCTCTATACTTCTATGGCGACAATGTCCTTCAAACCGAGACATATAAAGACTACGCCCACGGAGAGTGTGCAGATCTTAAACACTCCCAAGCCGAGATCATTCAGGGAAGCCCTCTTGACTTTATACTGATAATGCATGCGCAACTGAATGCCTATTTCCTATTGACAGGTGCATTATGGAGCCCATCCCTATAGAGGTGGACCTTGTGGACATTTATCACGATGCACCGTCATCACCTTGCTCATCCTATGAATCTGCCAAAGAAGAGTTTCCAGTAGCCGAACCCACAGTTGAGGACGCATCCTTATCACAGGCGAGTGATGATGGGGGTACAACACCCCCTCAGGTAGAACTAAAACCTCTCCCTTCTAATTTAAAATACACATTCCTAGGGGAGAACTCCATTTACACTGTCATCGTCGACGCCTCCTTAACTCAGCCATAATTAGAAAGCCTCCTGAAAACCCTCAGAACACATAGATAGGTGATAGGGTATAGCATTGCCGACCTGAAAGGCATTAGCAAAACCGTATGCACCCATAGAATCCACCTCGAGGATAATGCAGCTACCTCTATTGAGCCTCAAAGGCGATTGAATCCTAATATGAAAGAGGTAGTCAAAAGGGAGGTGTTGAAATTTCTAGAAGCTGATATTATCTATCCCATTTCCAATAGTAGATGGGTTAGCCCGGTTCAGGTCGTCCCCAAGAAGGGGGCATGACCGTTGTAAGGAACAATAAAAATGAATTGATACCCACTAGGACTGTCACTGGGTGGCGCATGTGCATTGATTATAGGCAGCTTAATAAGGCCACCAGAAAGGAACATTTTCCACTCCCATTCATCGACCAGATGCTTGAGCGGCTTGCCAAGAACAAATATTTTTGTTACCTTGATGGGTATTCCGGATTCTTCCAAATCCCATTGCATCGTGAGGACCAAGAAAAAACGACGTTTACATGTCCTTACGGCACCTTCGCATATCGAAGAATGCCATTTGGATTATGTAATGCACCCGCAACATTCCAAAGGTGCATGACGTCTATTTTCTCGGACTTCATTGAGAATATAATAGAAGTGTTCATGGACGACTTTTCCGTCTATGGTACCGACTTTGATGCTTACTTAGCTAATTTGACTAAAGTCTTAGAATGATGCCAAGATAATAACTTGACTTTAAATTTGGAAAAGTGCCGTTTAATGGTAACGGAGGGAGTAATTCTTGGCCATGTCATCTCCTCCAAAGGGATTGAAGTTGATAAAGCCAAAGTTGAGGTCATTAAAGATTTGCCGCCCCCACTAATTTCAAGGGCATCCGTGGTTTTCTAGGCCATGCGGGATTTTACTGTTGCTTCATAAAAGATTTTTCTAGCATTGCTCACCCTCTTACGGATCTCCTTGCAAAGGACACTCCTTTTAGGGCAACACGCTTATGAGAATGCAAGGATCTAAAGGAGAGGACCAAGGTTTACCACGATAAGCAAATCATGGTGAGGCATTGCGACGTACGTGACCTAGTGCTTCTCTACAACTCAAGGCTATGACTCTTCCCAGGAAAGCTAAAATTAAGGAGATCCGGTCCATATAAGATAACGAGCGTTCCCCCGGGAGGTGCTATAGAAGTTGAAGGGAAGCATGACAAATTCAAGTTGTCCACCCAAAGAATAAATCCATATGTATCAAGCAAACCGATTGAACGAGGAGAAACTTCCCTTCTCGATACATGCCCCACCATTGATTGAATATCTTGAGGGAGTCGAGCTTACGACTTAAAACAAGTGCTTATCGGGAAGCAACCCGATTTTCTTCCCCTTAGTTTTATTTTTTCTTTTTGTTCTTCTTTCTTCTATTAAAAACCAAATAAATATGTTTTTAATTCTAGAAAAATACAAAAACATAAAAATTTGATGAATTCTTCCTTTTACAGGTTGAACAATGAGAAGAGCATGCTAAACGATGAAAAGAAGGAGAAGGAACCAAGAGGAGAGTACCAAATAACAATACATACCATGGAGGGCCTGGAGAGGCCACTCGACCGAGTAGCTACCCTACTCGGTCGAGCTACAGAGCTGGAGAGAGATGCCAAAAAGTGGCTCTGGAAATCAATTCCGACTCGACCGAGTAACTGCCTACTTGGTCGAGCTACAGTCAGAGTCCAAAAGAGGTCGAAAAGAGCACTCTATTTCTAATTCGACTCGACTGAGTAGCTTTCCTACTCGGTCGAGCTATAGGAGGAGTCCAAAAGTGCTAAAAAAGGGCACTCCGGAAAGCTTAATCGACTCGACCGAGTAGCTACCCACTCGAGCGAGCTACAGAGGAAGCAAAAGAGAGCTGAATCAACACTCTGTTTTAATTCAGCTCGACCGAAATGAGTAAGCAGCTCGGTCGAGTGATAGTGCATGAATTTGGGGTTTAAATTTAATTTTTTATATCTTCCCAGCTCGACCGAGCAGCTATCATTGCTCGATCGAGTAGCTGTTAGTCAAGGGGCCTACAACTGAACTGAGTTCAACCCATATAAAAACTGACTTGGGCCCCTAACCTAATCCTACACTAAATCAAAAAAACCCCCAAATCACCCGAGCTCTTCCCACAAATCCCCAACTCATTCCGACGACCACGTCTGCCTCCGTCGCCCGTGCCACCTGAGCGCCAGTGCCGCCATGCTCGGTCTGCCCTCCTTCGTCTCTCTCTCCAATCATCTTTCCCCCCCTCTCTCCCCCTACCCTCCCTCTCTCTCCACATGCACCCTAGCCCCATGCCCCTGCTCGATCCGACGTCTCGTCGGAGAGATGTCGCCGCCGTCGCTTGGGCCACCCAAGCGCCGCTGCGCCCAGCTGCTCAGTCCCACCACCCCTATCTCCATCCTTATTCTTCCCAGTTCTCTCCCTATCTCTCTCATTCTCCCCATTTTCCCCAAAACCAAACCCCAACCCTAATTCTTTTCAATTTCGAACCCTATTCTTAATTTTTTCTAAGTATGAACCCCAAACCCAATTAAATTCCTCAATTGCCTACTGATATTATCTTCTTATCTTATTACATGTACATTTGGAGCTCTTCAAGGAGGATCTTGGTTTGGTGTAGCTTGGGGGATCGTTTCGGTACAAGGCTTCGCACATGCACCATCGTTTTACTTTCGCAGCGAGGCTCGGTTTCGGTACATTCGACCCACTACTTATTTTTATTACCGTACGTCGTTTTCTGCCCCACTTGCATGATGCCTCCTAGCCTTAGGTCTAGGAATCCTCCGTCGAAGAAGATGAAGGCCGCCACCGGACCCTCATCTTCTAGGTTGGCACAACTCCCACGCCGTCATTCTCCCACACCTGAGGAGTACTTGGGCGATTCGTCGTCCTCGTCTGACTCATCCCGATCCACATCCCCCATACCTCTAGCGATAGAGGCCCCACCCACCCACCCGTGCACTACCACTCCTCCTATCACCATTACCGCACCTCTACAGCGTCCAGTTCCTCCACCACCCACCCTGAGGACGTACGATATCGTCTTCAGGGACGATGCTCATCGCGAGCGTTTTATCGCCATTTCCCACCGCACCATTGTCTCTACCCAATTCGTCTATGTTCCCACCCTCCAGAGCCTTGGCATCCTTCAGGGTGTCCATATGCTCTACCAGGTCATAGGTTTTGACTGCTTTCTTGCCAGCCATGCTTGCACTTACACGAGTCTCACTCTCGAGGCGCTGAGCTCCATCACCCTAGAGAGTGCTGGCATCCGCTTCAGGCTACTTGACCGCGACGTAGTTGTCACGCACGTCATGATCTGCGTCCACTTTCGCTTTCCCGCCATCTCTGACCCTACCCTCGCTTATGATCGGCCCCCGGATACACACCCAGGAGAGCACGATTGTAGTCTTACAGTAAGCGTAAGGTGAAGTGGTGAGCAGGTATCGAATACGAGGAGGACTAATGACGGTACTCCGTTTTAATCACCTAGCTATTGGTGGAAGAATGGTTTTGAGAATATTGTCACAATCGTTCAGTTAACAATTTGAATTCAATATAATAAAGGCGTCTAGGGCTAGGGAGTTCCTACTACGGATCATTATTTATCTTTGTGAATCGTGAATCTCAATGTTGCAAGGCTTGAATTGAGGTGAACTAGTCGTAACTGAATAAAGAACCAAGCTTACACTCTCGCGCTATTGCCGGTCTATAGCAACATAGTTTAGGGCCCACTCTCGTGCAAACCCTAACCTAAGACACTAGCATGAGGATCGACATCATCCTTCAATCGCTCCTCGAGCCCACTCTCATGCAAACTTGAATCACGATCTAGGTTGTGATAATTCATATTCGTCCAATCTCTTGCAAACGAATATGAGTATAGATTTATAATAAAAATCCTAGCGTTGGTCCAATCTATTGCAAACCAAGTCTAGAGAATCTCGATTATAAACCTAAATCGAATATCTAGGCCTTCCCATCGATTAGAATCCAATCTCTTGTTGGATATTGGACTCCCCGGATTTGGTGTTGGATGATGAACAAACATAAATATAACGTGAACTAACACTTTGTGAGCGCAGTTATGGAGATCGTCGCCAAATTCATTTGAATATCAATTACGACGTCACAAGACTTCTCAAAGCACGTGATCGTATGCCTAAAGCTTCGTTGAAGCTTATGGACCAATTTAGAAGTTATGAAGATTCGATTGAAGCTTTTGAAGACGGTATCGTCAAGTTTTATTTATGGTCTTTAAGCTTCTTTCGTAGAATGTTAAGCCTTGAGTAGGTCTTACGTTTTAAATCTTCATATCGCTTATATCTTAGCTCTAGGATCTTAGTAGAAGTCCATACAATCCTTCTCGAAGCATCGCGCTTCGATTCGCGACTTCTTGTGCATGTTAGTTGGTTCAAGAAGAAGAACTGACCGACTAGATGGTGATCTAGTCGGTCGGCAAAGCTTCTTGGACCGACTAGTTCTTCTCAGTCATTTCCAAGCTCTTTACTGTTTACAGTTAGTCGGTCTAAGTTGACTCACCGACCGACTAGTTTGTGAACTAGTCGGTCAGTGATGCTTCTGTGACCGACTAGTTGAGCTTTCCCTGTTCATGCACATTTGAGCCTATGCTATTGTTTATCATTAGTCGGTCTGTGTTCATTGATCCACCGACTAGTTGATGAACTAGTCGGTCAACTTTTCTTCTTAGACCGACTAGTTTAGTTTACTGTACATGCCAAATTTTTCACCATACTTACTGTTTATTGTTAGTCGGTCTATGTTCATTTGGTGACCGACTAGTTGGTGAATTAGTTGGTCAACATTTGTTCTTAGAACGACTAAGTCTCTTTTAGCTCAGACTTCAGTTTTATCTGTTAGTCGGTCTACGTTGAGTAACCGACCGACTAGTTGTGAAACTAGTCGGTCAGCTACTCTTCTTTGACCGACTAGTTCCTTTTGTCTGTGCTTTGTTCTTTTCTCTGTTCACTCATTAGTCGGTATAAGTTAATTGACCGACCGACTAGTTGATGAACTAGTCGGTCGGTGGTTGTTCTTTGACCGACTAGTTGGGTTCAGAAAAGAGCCGTTGGAGCATTTAATGACTCGAATTTCTCTCTCTCTCTCCTCTATCCTATATATACTTGATGGGCTGCATTCATTGCTGCCAAGGCTGATATTATTGCAAGTTTAGAGATCAAGAGAATTCATTCCAAGCTCATTCAATGCTCATTCATTCCATTCAATAATCTCTCCTAACTCTTACTTCCAAAGAGAGATTCATTGAGTGTGAAGCCTTCCAAGCCAAGTGCTTGATTCTAGGTCACCAACATCCCCAAAGCTCTCCATCGCTGATCTACATCTTGGAGCTAGGGTTTGGTGCCACTTCTTCCCCAAAATCATCCTTGCCCTAATTCGTAAGCAATACTCAAGGCATAGGTATTTTGTTCGGCAAGAAGTTTTCTTATTTCATTTCATATTTGAATTGTAAGTTTCACTCTCGGTTGTGAGAGTGTGGTTGTGATCCCGGGTTGTGGGAGTCACAAATTACATTTTGTATGATTTGACTTGTGGAGGATTTTCACAAGTATTTCATAGTGGAAATCTTAAGTTAGGGTTTCTAACTCAAGTATCCGGAGGGGATCCGGGTGGTTGGGACATAGGATCACCGGGAACAAGTCGGGGAGACTTGGGTGGATCCGAACCCAGTAACATCTCTTGTTAGCATTGTTAATTTTGTTGTTGTCTTCAATTTAAGCTTCCGCAAATTGATTTGGTAGTTGTTTGCATTATAATTAGGAATTATACTCCTTGTTATTTTTAAAGTACTATTCACCCCCCTCTAGTACTTGTGCAGTAGCTTGTAGGGTATTACATCTCTTACAAACCCCAATCGATGGAAATTCATAGCTATTCGTATTAAATCAATCACAACCCAACCTTCTATCAATTCTAGCAACATCTGAATTCGTTCATCACAATTCTAAAATCGGATCCATAGGGTTCATCCCCACGCCTTAGAACAGCTGAACTACTCGCGATTAATCATGGCAATAACAGAATAAACAAATAAAATCATATAGCAATTCATGGCTAAGAGAAAACAATTCACAAAAGCAAGAAATTTTAATAATAAGAACAAACCAGATCTCCAATCTTCAATCTCCAGCTGGGAATTACAATTAGAATAATGCTAAAACCTAATTTCTGCTCATCCTAAAGTAGGATGAAAACTAGCCTTAAATACAAGCTAAAGTCAGCAAAAAATCCTGACAGATGTGCCCCTGGCGCAGCCTAGAACCCTAGTTCACGATACAGGCAGACTGCGCCACTCGACCGAGTAGAGTATGTCACTCGGCCGAGTGACGGACCCAAAGAAAACAGAGATATTGGGGGTTTTGGGGGTCAGTCGCTCTGCGTCACTCGGCCGAGTAGAGTTCATTACTCGGTCGAGTAGACTTTCTCACTCGGCCGAGTGAGTCTTCTGCTGTTCTTTTCTAAACTTCAGAGTGTCAGCTAAAATCTCCTTTGGAAAGCTCTAACTCACTCGGGCGAGTGAAGTTCTTCACTCGGCCGAGTGAGATCATTCACTTGCCCGAGTGGACTTTGACTCCAGGCGCTCTTGTATCCGTTGTACTCGGTCGAGTATGTTCCTTCACTCGGCCGAGTGAACTGCGTGCTCGGTCGAGTGGTCTATTTCTAGAGTCATATCTTCTCCTCCTCGCCTCCTCGTCGATTCTATCAAACTTCTTCTTCTTCCGCTCATCATCTAGCATTGCTAGCTCCTCGATAGGGTCATAGGCGATGCTCCAGCATGCGTACAAGTCTCTTGATCTCATTTATGCTCCTGATCGCTCCATATTTCCTGAAATCTGATAAAAACAAGAAATAGTGAAATGCAATGCGATATCATCGAATAATCGCGATATGGGCGATCTAAATGATATGCAAACATGCAGAAAAAAGGTGTAAAATAAGGAACGATCAAAATCCCCCAAGCTGACCTCTTACTCGTCCTCGAGGAAGATGAGTAAAAAGGCAAACCCGGTGGATAGAAATAAGGAAAAAGGAAAAGGAAGATAGAATAGAAAACGAAGAGGGAGGTGTCAGATCATTTTCTCAGGACATAGATTTGCTTACTCAAATAGCACACGGTGAACAAAAACATGCCAAAGATTTTTACCTTGATATCATATCATATATAAGTGCATTCGATATAGAAACCAAGAACTTCAAAACGATATGAAATATGAAATCATTCTAGAATTTGCATCGTCTGAGGCATTCAAAGTAGTATACGTAATCACAGATTGCACACTTTTCAATTGATCGCTTTTTTACTTGGAGTATAAAAGGTATCACACATCATAAAGCAATAAGAATAGAAAGAGATGGTATTCATGAAATGCATGCCAAATTTCACTTCATAGACTTCGTAATACTCTAAGTGATCTCCCTAAGTATCAAAAATTACCTAGCTTAGGTCGTCATGCATATATATGGTCACTCTCTCACATCATTGGATTCCCTCCCCAAGCTTATCTATAAGCACAGTGGCATCAAACAGAACAATATGGCTTTCTCCCATTTTTGTAGCTCCAAGGAAAAAAATAAAAGGAGAAAGAAAGAAAGAAAGAAAGAAAGAAAGAAAGAAATGGGATCGTGTATGTACAAATGAACTTCTTTATGTTTTTTTTCACAATCTAATATACTGAATAACAATCCCAAATCAAAGATGGAAAGATAAGCATGTTTATATATATATTTTTTCTTTTGATTTTTGGGCAATGGAGCTTGGATTTTATAGCACGGGGAAGATGCCAATGTAAGATTTTCCAAGGGGAGATTCACCAATGGTTCTAAGTATAGAAATGATGTTCAAGATATGTGGAGAAAGAAAAGCATGCAATGCTCAGTTCACTCTTTTGTATGTGCACGCCAACTTTCAGCATGGTAATGTCATCTACTCAGTTTGATTTCATAAAGTAAACTAATCCAGTCATATCAAAAGGCATACATTCAATCAACCGGGAAGTCGAGCGTATAATTTCATGCAAATAGAAGTGATAGCAGACAACAAAGCAGTACTCCAAGTTTAGGCAATCAATGCGTGAAGCTTGGTGTGTTTTCTATGAAAAGTATACGATATAAATCTTCAGATTCAGCTAATAATAGAACTACATTCACAATCATATAATAAAGATGCAGGTTACTATCCTCAAATGCATGGCAATGTATAACATATGATATCTGAAATAAAAACGATGGCATGTCAAGAGAATATGCATATAAGAGCAAGCTAACTCCAAGTCATCGTCATCACAGAGAATTCATTTCTAGCAAAAAGGATAAACGAAATAAGGATAAAGGAAAAATAAGAACTACTATACAAATGCAGCATACAAAAAAAATAAGAAAACGTGATGCAAGAGGAAAAATATGAAAAAGTGGGTGAAAATAAGTGGAAAATAAAGAAAGGTAGGAAAAATGAAGATAAGAATGAAGAAAATGAAAAGTGCGTAAGACACTCACTCCCCCAAGCTAAACTGCACAGTGTCCTCAATGTGCTAAGTGTGGCACAAAGAGAGATATGATAGGGGCGGGAGGGTGAGGATGCATGCATGATAAAGGATGAAAATGAAAGAAAATGGGATGGATGTGATGAGTGCACGGATCAAGAGGGGTGCAATATAAGGGTCCCAGAAATACATCCTCTCTCCCAAAAAGCTATAAACAAATCTCAGCAAAAAGTGACCAAAATGTGTGGGGGAAGGGGCTGCAAAATCAGCAGCTAATATAGCATCAATTACAGCAGTGGCAAAAAATATGAGAGGCATCAAGTGTGTGCCTAAGTAGGTGGTGGGTCTCTAGCACCTCCATATGGTGGGGGAGGGGGGTGGTGGCTGCTGTGAAATGGGACGGGCAGCAGTAGGTGGAGGCTGCGACAGGCGCACAAGAATCTGGTTCAGGGTGACCTGAATACCAGGGAGTAGGGTGACACGGGACTGCACAGAGCTAACGTGGTGGCGAGATCCTGAAAATATTCTCCGAGCCCACTCATGGCCCCCTCTAAAGCATGTAGGTGCTGAACAAGGGAGTCGAGAGAAGGGGGAGAGGGTCGCACTGGTGAAGGTTGGGCTGACGCACACGGCCACCGTATACAAGTGGGGCCACTACTGGGTGAGGGTATGGTGATGTGCTCGCTAAAAGATGCTTAGCCTCTGTGGGAGGCTGAGATGCATGAATGCTCTCAGAAGTGTGAGCAGCGACAAAATATGAAGCGGTTACAAAGGGCGAGAAGGGTGGAGAGGTCGCTGACACAGAAGTGGGTACAGACGTCACGACACTCTTAGTTAAAACAGCAGTAGCAGAGACGGAAGTGTCGAAGACTGGGGGTCGTGAAATCAACAGAAAATGACTCCCCAGGGGTCGAGAAATCTGGTGAGGACAGGGTCTCAGCTGTCGAAATAAAGGAAGGTTTGCCTCCCTCAGAAACAGCGGCGGGGGCGCTCTCAAAACTCACAAAAGGAATGGGACTGGCAGTCAATGGCACAGAGGTGGTGTAGATGGTGGTGGTGGGGCACTCAGCTAAGGTGCTCCCGACATTGGTAGAAGTGTGGACAGAGGTGGTGGGAGCTGGGATCAAATCAGGTGCAGGCTGAGGGATCGGGATCTCTGGGGCTAGAGGGTCGAGGAGGGGCTCCTGTTGAGCGCCCTCGGGCTCAAGCACGTATGCAAATGGGATGAGGAGGTCCATATCTGGTCTCTACACCCCTCATGTGGGTCCAATGTGGATCTGAGCGGGGCTCGAGAGCACCATATAATCAGCAGCAAACAGACCGTGCAGCCAAACCCAGTGGTGCTGACCATGAGTATGCAATATCCTCATGCATGCCATAACATCTATGGAAAGGGTAGTGGGGTCCGTGGGTCGAAGCAAACCAGCTGGGATCTCAACTTCGGATAAAGGAGCTAGCAAGGTAATCAGACCACCTCAACAGATCGCCGACCTGGCGGTGGCAGAAGAAACAATGAGGTCTAGATACCAGCTAGCTATATCAATCTAAATGACGGGGACTAAGACATCCGTGTCACCCTCAAAGTCACTCTCTAGTCATCGCGTAGAGCTTATAAAGCTCAGGCGTAGACATCATCACAGGCTCATACCTCACAAGAAAAGTGGTCGTCATAAGGCGCTGAGCAATGCGGATGCATGGGTGGATGATAGAGGAGGCCTTGGCACGGCTAGGGTTAAAAGCGAGTGGGGATCCCGTGATCAACGTCCAAAATGCATGTGTATCAAATGAGGGAGGGGCGATGTGAGTGGGAGCAAAAGCACGGTCGGGGTCCGGGACATGGGGCCACTGGAAAAAGGCTCGGAGCATATCGAGAGTGATTTCGCACTCATGATCCATCAGACAAAACGTGCAACCCCTGGGATTCCTATGGATAGAACTCAGGACCTCGAGGGTCGGTCAGACATAGGTGTCCACCGACACCGATAGAAAGTCACGCCACCCTACATTGTCATACAACTGGAGTAGGCCCTTGAATACCCCTAGGCACTCAAAATATACAATGTGTGCAAACCTAGATGGGACAATCGATCGATGGGAGATTCTTTCAAATCTGATGCGGTGTGTGTCATCTCAAAAAGTGATCCCCATCGAATAAAAGCCGAGACGGGCTGTGCTGGTGTGGGTGGAATAGATGCGGTAGGAGGCAGAAGTGTAGGTGGTGGTGGGCTATGCGGCGGGGAGTCTGCTCTAGCGGAGGAAGAGCTAGGCTCACTAGTCCTTCTCCGCTTGGAGGCGGGCGCCCGTGCACGGGACTTAGTGCGTGGGGCATGGTAATGCTGTGCGACATGCCAACCAATGCGAAGTGCTAATAAAAAGGAAAGAATATACCGAGCACGATGCGACTCCAAGCAAGCAATGCGAGCAAAGAAATGCCTCCCTGAGAAGCGGCGAATCTGCCCTTGATCTCCCCCAAGCTATCCTGAAACACAAAATTGATTGATTAGCAATGAACATCTTAAAATTTAGGGGAAAATCAGGAGAAATAGATGTGAATATGGTTTAATTTCGATTCGGGGGTGGAATAGGCTTACGAAATAGAGATTAGGAGAAAAAAGGGAAATTAGGGCTAAGAGGGGATGGCCGGCGGTAAGGGAGGTGGCGACAGGGCAGCAACCGGACAGCCGGTATCGACGTGGGGTCGTACCACTCAGGCGTGACCGGTGTCGGCTTAGGCGAGGGATGAGGGTGCTCGGGCGAGGGATGAGGGTGCTCGGCCGAGAGAAATGGATTTGGGGATTATTCGATTTAGGGCCGGATCGCTGGATTATATAGTGTTGGTCACTTAGACGAGTGGCTGTGACCACTCGGCCGAGTAGCCTTAGTTTCGAAAATTTAAAATTTTTTTTCAAATAAGTTCCAACTCGGCCGAGTAGAATTGTCACTCGGTCGAGTAGACAAGAGTCACTCGGCCGAGTGGCTAGGCCACCTAGAGCTTTTCTTGTGCTGAAAGTGTCTGGTTCACTCGGTCGAGTGACAAAGTCACTCGGTCGAGTGGCATGAGATTAATAGAGAGGGGGTTTTCAAAACTTCCCTGAGCAGTACCCTACTCGGCCGAGTAGGGTCTTCACCGACCGAGTGAAAATATCACTCGGTCGAGTGGGCTGCTATTTTCAGCTCCAACTATTTGTTTTTGCTCTACTTTCTGATTTTCTTTCCCCCGTCTGTTTCTTCCTTCTCTTGAAATTTGAGCGCATCCTTGGAGTGCTCCCCATCGCCATGGTCGTCCTCTATTCATGTGGTATCCTATTCTCCTTCTCCTGAAATGAAAAATGTTGCCAATTGTCAGGTTTTTCTTAGACACTTGACTCTAAACACTAATAAAGATCTAAAACAAAAAATGAGAAGAAAATTCAACTAAAAAATGAGATAGAACCGTCGGGTTGCCTTCCGACAAGCGCTTTTTTAAGGTCTTGAGCTCGACTCCTTATGGTTCGCGGTTAAAGCTCGATGTTTGGCGCTTGGGTGATGCGCGTGTCAAAATTTCCAGGAAGGCTGCTTGGGTTCAGTTGTTGATTCTCTTCGGCATTCCTCAGCTCCCCTTCATCATGGGTAGTAGTGGGGGGTGAGTCCCCCAAGCTTGAGCTTTCGACGTCCTTTTTCTTGGCCGACGACGAAGATTTATTGGCCGATGGAGCTTTCTTCACGTGCTTCGCCATAGAGATCTTGCATAGCTCTCTAATCTTAACGACATCAGCATCGTCCTTTTCTTCATCCGTTAGAGGATCCGGCTAGTCTCCCATCATATCGCCATTTTTGGTAAGTTGGCCCTCTTCGAGGCCATCATCGTGCTTGGCCCTAATGGAAAATGGCATGGCGTCATCAATCACCTCGTCGAGGAGGTCCACATAGTCCACGTCCTCTTGCCAAGGCATGTGCTTCATCGCCTTCGGAATGTGGAGCTCAACTTCGATATTACCGACGTTCAAGGACAAGGTTCCTTTCCTCATATCTACAATCACTCCGACGGTGGCTAAGAAAGGGCGTCCAAGTATCAGCGACGTATCACCTTCCTCCTTAATATCCATCACCAAGAAGGCGCATGGAAAGCAGAGTCCTCCCGGTACTTGACGTGGTATGTTTTCAGCTATCCCTACCGGCCTAGTGATCCGCTCATCGGTGAGTTGTATCTTCATGTCCGTGGCCTTGAGGTCAGTTTCTGTATTCAATTTCTTAAACATCGTAAGGGGCATAAGGCTCACGCTTGCTCCCAAATCTACTAGAGCTTTTTGAAGTGGGATTCCTCCAAGCGTGCAAGGAATTTGGAAACTACCGGGATCTTTGAACTTGGTCGGCGTCTTCTCCTTTCTAGTAAACCACGTACTTTGCTCGGCGAGCATGATCCTTTCTTTTCGCTTCTTTTCCGAGATCAAATCCTTGAGAAACTTTGCATAGGATGGGATTTCGATGATTGCATCCAAGAATGTGATGTTCAAGCTTACACCTTGCAAATACTCCAAAATTTGACGGGCCTTTTCTCAATCCTTGCCTTTGCCAACCGTTGTGGAAATGGTACCGGTGGCATATAAGTTCGCTCCTCTCATGGATTCTCCACTTCAGATTTTTCACCGTCGCTTGGCGCTTTTGGGTCTTCCTTTTCATTGACTGGTTCCTTCTCAACCGAAATTTCTTTCCCTCGGCTCCTTAACTTGAATCATGGCGGGAGTAGTGCCCTTCCTACCTCTTGTAGTTATGGCCACAACCGCATTGATGTGGCCGGCGTTGCTTTGTGGGTTTTGTTTCGGCTGAGCCGATAATTGTTGATTGGTCTTGTTGAGCAACGTAAGTTGCTCTGCTAACTGTGCCACGACAGTGTTGAGGGAGTCTTGTTGGGCCGTCAATTTTGCATTATACTTCTTTTGTTTGGCCATGAATTCTTCAACCCTCACCTCGTGGTCCGACCTTGGAGGCGCTTACGGTGGATTGGATGCCCTCCATCCTTGATTGTATCCAGAGGGTCTATAGGGCCCCGCTTGTTGCCTCGGTGGTTAGTTTTGTTGTTGGGGTGGCCTCTATTGATACTGTGGTTGTCGTGGAGGTCGGGCATGTGATTGTTGCGGCGGTGGATTCAAGGCTCCATCATTGTTGGCGTATGAAAATCAGGGGTGACCCCTTGTTGTCGGGTTCACCCAATAACCGATACTACCCGCAACATATTGAGCTTGCTCCATGGCTCTGTCTACTTGTTCCCCTCCAACAAACATAACTTGGCCTTGATCCTGCCAGTCGCTCATGCTTCCTCCCGGTGTATACACGGTGGATGCTCCATGTGGTTCGCTCACCAACTTTTCCAATCTCTCTACGACTTTATGAAGGGAATCAAATTTTGTAGAAAGCTCTGTCACTACCTTTGCTTCATAGATGCTAGCCGGCTTCAAAGATGACGAAGAATTTCCCCTTTTGTCGGCCCACTGCTGATTATTCGAGGCCATCTCCTCAAGTAAGGCCGTAGCATCATCTGGTGAGCAATTAGGACGAAATAGATATGAGGCCATCTTCTCTAATGAGCACCTGTTTCTCGTCTTCGACTTCGCTAAGTCAAGCAATCATGAGATCATCGCCACCGCTAAACGGTGAAGACGAAGACACAATGGTCTATCTGATGTTTCGATATCCTTGTCTCGAAACATCTACGACCTCGAACCCTTTTAGACTTATGTTACAGACGGTCAAACATTTCTCCATGTATCGAGATACTCATCTCGATACATGTTTGACCTTACATAAAGTCTCAGGACTTTACCTAAGCTAATGTCTAATGTTAACCACATTATGAAATAACTTAGATAAATTATTACCAAACATCTTACTGTTATTTCGAACAAGATGTTTGTGCTATTCACACATAGAGATAGATTGCCTCGAGGGTATCATCTCTCAACATCTCCCACTTGCACGTAGGCCCATTTATCTCGGTATCTTATACCGTTTTTACACATAAGTTTTCCCGACTTCATGTGGTAGAGCCTTCATGAGTGGATCTGCTACAACTGTCTACACTATAGACTTAAGGGGTTTCTATGTTCATGTTATACCAACCATTTGATTTTCATTCAAATAATTCATTTGGTCTGTCGGAATCCATAATATTTTATTTCATTGGATCTTATCCAGTTCATCGTACCTTACGATAATAATTTTAAATTTGTTAATGGTCATTTCAAATGGCTCATATCTATTTCTGATCAAGTATCAAACCTTTTGATTACTTTGTCAAAATATATGTTCCATTGCTTTGTGCCTCGCATGTATTTTATACGCTCCTACTGACCTTGAAAACTTTCTGGCTAATTCATATAAGTTGGCTCGTCTAAATCATATTTAGAAAAACGAACTTATAAGTGAATGCTACAATTTTCATGGTTAACATGAGCGTTTACATCGAGTTTGGTCCGAGTAGATCTATACACATCTGCTGGCGAAAAACAGTTTCATTCTAATCCGTTTATAGGAATTAGGACGAAAACCGTTCTCGACCAACATGATTGTACTTCACTATTTTCTTTTTGCACCAATCTTTTAACTTAAAGATTTACTTGCAGAAAGTGAGGAAACATTTTCCTTAGGCACGTAAACTAAATTCCAAAATTTATTTACGCATACAGACCTATTCTGATTGCATCAAGTTATAAATCGGAGTTACTACTCCGAATTTTATCCCGGAAGTTGACTAAGTCGTCATCAGTTATGATGTTTAACTCGACAATTCGTCTCATGAGATTCGAGTAATTTTACAACTTCATTTCAATTAAATTAATGAATATCCCATTGATAATGTCCTCATAGAACATTATCAAAACTGAGGCATTACTATCTGGGACTTAACCCAGAGGGAGAACTTAACTCAGAGTCACTTTCTATGGATCGCACCAAGTCTAACTAAGAGCGATTCATACCTTTTAACACACAGATATGTTAACAGAATTGACCTGAGAGAAAATCATATTTTCTTTTACTTACGTAAGATTTAATATATCTCAGTATTTGACCATTCGATCTAATCGAATCAGTTTAAATACTTTAGTCATTTTGTTCTTTATTTTATCAGACTTGTGTTTCATCAAGAACACGTGTCTTAATAAAATATACGAATAACTTATTTCGGTTAATCTAGACTCGGGTACATCAGTATGTACGAGACTGAGTTCGACAACTCATTCTCCCACTATCTTACAGATGGGTTTCGGCCATTATATCTAAGAGGGTAAGACTCAGAAGTGTCCGTAGACTTCATAATACGAGAGGTCAGACCCCCTCTTTATGTGACTTGTGAAGCTTAGTCTCTCGATACGACCTAGTCTATTTTGCCATATAAGTTTGCTACTATCTTCTGTATTTATATATTAACATTTAATATATTATAGTTATCACAAATTACTAACACAAAACAATTCTTCAGAAGGAAGGTGACGATATTCGTCAAATTGTGTTAGACGTCTTTTGTATAAAAATTATTCTGAAATCGTGACATCAAAATATGGCACGTTTCATTTCCTCCTACTTATGCCTTTACTAATGATAAATCAAGCTATTTAACTCGATTGACTTTCCGAAGTGCCTTCTTCCTTTTCTAAATCACATTTAGATATTAAATAGCCCAACATAAATGAATAGCCATGCAAGCATCTTATGTATCCAAACGCCTGAGAGTTGCAATCTTGAGTGTAGCTCAAGAAGTTGCTTGTCTCAAGATCCGGTTAGGATATATAGTCCTGCACTGCTCATGCACTCGTATTCGACTCAAATAATTTGATCGGATTCTTGAACTTTACGGATCAAAATTGTTTGTCAATACAACCTTAAGCGTAGCTTTACAAGTTGTAGAGAGAAACATACTTCAAATTTCCTATATGTTTAAGCTGCCTCATATAGAGACGAGTGACATATAGCGTGAATTTATTTGTTGGACCCAGAACTTAATGAAATCATATTTCTTAAATCTGTTCTTTAGAAGGTCATTTTAATGTCAACAAGAATCAAGTTTAATTCTATCAATTAGAATTTAACTTGATATTCAATTAATCAACCATTTTGACCAGTTAACTTATTGTATTAAAATATTATATTTTGATTCCTTTGGTAAACATAGTCTTGCCCTAGTTCAGCATATGTTCAATATTAAATATAGGTAGAATGACTTTTATCTATCTATATCCTCCCACTGTTTTTACGATCGTTTGAAAGCTTAACAACGAACGATTTAATCGAATTAAAATTAATGTGTAAGAGGTCCAATCACCTTGAGCCTAACAACCTTGAGTGTAGCTCAACAAGTTGTAGGACTCTGTAATCGGAAGATGACTCTTCATCGATCATATCAGATATGACCCTCTTATTCGGTTTTTACCCCTAGCCATTTGTGATTATGAGTGTGCTCATCCAAATCACAATGTCTACTCTAGTCGGACCCTTGGTTTCATGTCTAGCCTGACTTGCCCCGCCGCTCGGTGTATTCACGACACGTCGGTTTGGGTCAGGTCAAGATTTCATCTTATTTATTTAAGGAGTTGGTTTCTACAAGGTGGCCATGTTACAGCTTGAGTGTAGCTCAACAACTATAACACGGTTCCTATAGTTGCCAACCCCTAAAATAAGGAGGGCTACGGCTAATCTTGAAAAAGATCATTAACGTATTTGACTTAGATATAGTCCAGGGTGTCATACAATCATGATTCGCATCATTGCGGTCCAGCGGAACACAGCCAGGGAATTGACTAAGCCAGGACCACTATCCTTTAAAGGTGATCCATCAAACTTAGCCAAGCACATTGACTAGATCATGGTCCATTGAATGAAGCTTGTCATTTTTATATGTGTGCCATAGACTAAAAGGATTTTATTAACAACTAATTAATCCTATCAACTAGTTGCATCCTTAAATTCAAAATTTTAGGATTTGTTTAATAACTTTTATTAAATCCTTATCAACTATAAGGTTCACGTGTTATCCTAATCGTTATTAGGATTTTAATAAATTTATTAACCAACGCCAAAAGCGAAGTCCTTTAATGAGAATTAATAATAACAATTAGAATTAAGATTTTCATTAAAAAGACTACCCTAATCAGGAATTAGGTCTTAAAGGGTTGTTAAATGTTTTATTAAAACATAGCATGTCATTAAAATTCAATTAATAAATTTTAATGATTTCTTAATGGCTAACCTAAAGGGTTGTCTTGTGTTACCAAATAAGTGACAAGATGACACAGCCATTAAAATAAAGTTACACTAATTTTATCGCATAAAAAGTGTACGACTATTTAACAATTAAATAGACTAAACTTTATCGCATAAACACTTTTAAACTTTTAAAACAGTTTTAAAAAATATCTCATAAATTTAAAACATCATTTTAAAAAATTTCATGCTTAAAATTTTATCACATAAAATATTTAAACATCTACAATAATTTTTTTAAACTTATCGCATAAAGTTTTAAAGCCTTAAAATCAATTTTATCACATAAATTTAAAACACCATTTTAAAATTTTCGTTTCAATCCTAACGCACGAGAAGAAAACTAAGCGACGGGGGGCGCCCTTGCTCCAGGATCTCAGTTTGCTTTCGCCAGAGACCGGAGAGAGCTCGTTGGGGGAGCTCTTTGCTAATCGAGGGCTTAATTTTATCATATAAAATATTTAAACATCTAAAATCCTTTTAAAATCATCTTTAAAAAATATCGCATAAATTTTAAAACATTTTAAAAGGGCATCTAGAAACATTTTAAATTATCTCATAACTTTAAAACATTTTATAAAGTATTTAAAAAAGCATTTCAAATTTATTAAAATCGCAGTGCTAGATCGTTACGCAAACCTAGGCTCTGATACCACTGTAGGGTTTTGGGGAACCCTTAGGGCACAAAAAACTCTATTTCCGTCCTAAGTCGGACGGAACATAGACATAGAAAATACAGCGGAAGAATAAACCATGTTAATCTAATTAACATGCAGTTTAAACAATTTACTTAGCCATAAGGTACAAGACCCTTGGCCAAGATCTATGCCGACTTGGGATAGACCTGACCATCCCAAGAAGGATCTAACCTACTGCGATTAAATTAAACTAATGCTGATAAAATACATACCCGAAATCTCAACCCTGGGAAGGCGAGATGTTCCACACCGTCTTCTGAGCCGCTCCCCGTCTCACGCCGAGCCGCTCCTTGAACCGCTCCCAAACCGCTCCTCGAACCGCCCCGCATCTCGAGGCGAGCAATCCTCATGTCACCGAGCCAACCACGCACGGAAGAAAGTTTCACGCGAGTGAAACCTTCGCCTAGATTTCGGATCTGAATCCGAACTCCTTTGCGGCTTTGCTAGAGCCATCAAGAGTAAGGAAGAAATATTAGGGAGAGGAGAAATATTATTTAAGCCTAGATCCGAGCGTGCTCCAACATTTACGAGAGCCGCTCAGATCTAGAGCTTGTGACGAGTTTGGAGGAAGGGGGGAGGCCCACACTTATATAGGTGACGGACTCTCCCCTTTTCTATACAACCGATATGGGACTAATAAATGAGAGTTAATAAAATCAAGTTAGTTTGCCTTTCACAAAGGGCAAACTTCCGTGAATTTTAACTCACTCACCGTTGAACTTCATAATGATACAACCTATCAATACGAAGGGCGTTCAACGGTGAACGCATATGAAAAAACAGTTCGTCAATCGGAGATCATTTGACCCTCCAATTAATCGCCCAAAATTTGGCAAATATCAGATTTCGCCTAAATAATCAGCCGCCATTCAAATCTGCACCTATGGTTTGAAACCTTAGGTCTGGGGCCCACCAATGGCCCTAGCACCTTAATTTGCACGCGCCAGCCCCTGGGGCACTGATCGCACCGCCCCAACAGGCGCGTGCCAGACACGTGCCCGTTGGGGCGCGTACTGTCGCACGCGCCCCAGAATTGGGGCGCTGCTTTGCAACACCCCTTTGGGCGCCTACAAGCACATGGGCCCAGCCCAAAGAGGACAGCTTTTTTTATTATAAATTTTGTGTTTCATAAACAACAAAAATACATGGGCCTGATTTATTTCTTTGGGTCTGTTTTGGGCTCTCTATTTAAACACTTTTAAATAGACTTATTAGGCTCATTTGAACTCCGTTTCTGACGCGATTTAAACCTCGGTTTAGAGCGGAATGAACCCGTCTAACCGGTGAACTTTTCCTTGCGTTTATATAGTCTTAAACTATTTAAGACACATTTAATCTCTTTTGTATCATATGCAAATTAGTCCACTATCTAGGCTTAAATTATCATTTGCATCAAATACAAATGATCCAAGGGCACATTCCTCTACATATAGACCTACAACCAAATATACATACACACGTACACTCATATGTCACATCCACACACATAGACAAACTTACATATCTTCAAGGATCATATACATACACATGTATACAGACACCCATTAGGTGTTTACAAACACAACCGACATACACACATCTTAAACACATTATTTATATATATATATATATATATATATATATATATCTCTCTCTCTCTCTCTCTCTCTCTCTCTCTTCCCCCCCTCTATCTCTATCTCGGTACACTTATATGACTCATCGTAGACATATCCATCTTTTACCATAGCCGTACACTCTCATGTACCACTTATAATCAATATGCATATCTAAACAAGAACCCTCAACCATGCCATCACACTCACATCCTAGTAGGGAAACAGAATCGTTTCCCACATCAATACCAAGTACAACAAAACTATACCCACTATTCATCAGTAAACAGTATCAGTCATATATTAATATGCCTTACATATAAGATCAATACGACATAAGTGTACACTCACCTAACATCTCATATACTTATTCAACCATATGGGACAATATGTCTCTTCATAGTCAATCAATATTCAAGCAAATAGTTACATCACTAACGACATTACACACCTCGTATACCCACGTCTACAGAAGTGGGATACAAAGGGCCACACATGGATCCACAGGCTCCATACATATCGAGATGCCAAGAGATTATACATTACATTAAGTATCCATGCACGTATCCTTAACATAGCTTACACATGAATATACCATACATCACACACAAGGACGTCATACAACTTCACAAGTCAATAGTCATACCATACAGGTATGCCTATACAGATCTCGAATCAAGAATCTAGAACGACCCCTAGTAACTCTATACCTCGAGCTCTAAGCATTAGGACTCTGTCCTAAGGCTAGACACTGCCCACTTTAAGATTTAATTCATATCTCTAGAAACATCACCCGTACCACCCTTACGCAGCCGCAGTTCGGTGACCTGCATGGGCCACCAAATGTAACGCCCCGCTCCCCAGGACACCCGGGAAGTACGAATCCATACCAGGTTCTTCCAGAGTAACGGGTGTTACAAAAATAGAAAAGGAAAGAAATACACAAAAAACTAGCAGGCCACTGAGCACTGCTGAGGTAGTACTTGAAATGACTCTAACCACAACCACATACAACAAATAACCAATCCAAACAACAACAACAGAATAACAACAACACCAACCAGAGTACAACACTAAAAGTACATCATTTACATGTACATACTGCACTAATTGATACATCATCTCAGTTCTACCCCACCAATAAACCCCAAGTACAACAACTCTCTATCTTCTCTCCTCTCCCCATCCCACATTCTCAACTTTGCCACCGGATTCCACTGCTCCACCTGCTACAAGATTCAACACCGGTACAGTCAACGGGGCACGTCAACGCGTGTCCCAGTAGGATATCCCACTCCACGTAGTATACCATCTACAGGCATGAGCTATTATGCATGGAATCTGAAGTGCAGTACCATATCATGCAATGGGAGACATAGATATACAATGTTAAGGTAAAAGTAGGAAAACGTACCTGCCGCACTAGTGTGTTTCTGCAAGAGAGAGTTAGTACTACGAATCATATATAAAGTAAAGGAATCAAAGGTTTTAACGACAAGGCATATGCCAAGAAGGAAATACACAAGATGCCAAGAGTCAAGTCACACGTATCACAACCAACTATAACTGTCAAGGGACCACGAGAGTCTCAAGCCAGGCTAGTGCCACAAGCTTATTGGTAAGCATATTCAATAAGTTAGGAAGCTAATTTATCCACTTTGTTATTGGAAGACCTGTGTAAACTATGAATATAAGGATATGGACTTCACCCCCAGAGTTGGGGTGAAAATGCACACGGTGCAGTGGACACGGGCACTGTATGACACCGGCCCTCTCAGCTCCCCTGTCCCTGGCAGGAGTGAGGATCTCCACATATCTATCTCCACAACCAACCACATCATCACACCTCCACGTAACCACCACTCTTGGTAAGGGCAAGTGGGAATAATCACAAATCACATCCCCAGTCTCCAGGGTCCAGACCTCATATCCATCATTTACTCAGCCTTTCCACCTAAACCCGGGTTTTACTAACTCACCCTTATTAGAGAGGATTGAGACATATTCATAATTATAGGTTAACATCATAAGTGACACGTTAGGGGTCATGATGGCAAGTGTGCACATATCACCTTAGCTGTCCATCACTAGAAATAGTGTCATGCACTCACGTGACATGCCCTCTATCACAACACATCATCCATTCACTAATACAGTGTATCCATGCCATTCAAGCCTCTAACTTCACAATCATCAATGTGGCTCAAGGCCAATGCTAACACATGCACATTTCTCAAATCACAGGGTATTGCCTTCATTGAGGCATTTCATCAAACACGTGGCAGGCGTCATAGAAATGAATATTTTCACGTCCTCAAATTTAGTAACAAATAGCATGACTAAGAATCTTTCAAGTAGCACAACATTCATGCATAATGGAATGGAAAATTGACATTACTACAAGATTCAACTTCATTCAAACACACCAGCTTGCTGGAATAGCCAGGAACAGCCATAAAGATCAGCACATTTCATCCATTTTCCTTGTGAATTTGACAAAACTCCTTAAATGAAAGTTGAATATATAGTAGTACTGGATTCACCTATAACATTTCATGCATAAATATAGACTAGATGATTTATGGTGAATTGTTTGGTGAAACCTGTCAAGATTGAGTTTCAGACAGATTCCAAGATCTGTAAAAACTGCTAATTTAAGACATGTTACAGTTAGAATTTCGAAAACATGACCTAGGGGAAAGTTGTAGAGCAGGTTATTATCTTTACAATGAGACCAAGAACACTAATTTCTATAGAGTGTGCAGGGACTGAGCTCAATTTCTCTGAGCTGTGTCCAGACTGAATGAAATACAGACATGTTGTAAAGATGAAATTGTTACTCCTAATTATTGAACTAAACATATATCATATTTTATATGATTTTGGGGTAGGATTTCGAGATCTACATGACTATAATTATTTCAGATTTTTCTTTAATCTAGTTTGAGCAGACATCATGGCTAAACAAGAGGACAGATTGTTGGAATTTCAAGAACAGTTCCAACAACACACAAAGGCAAGTTCTTTCTACAAAATATGCATGTATAGCTATAATTGGTGGAGATGGGTATCCTACCTCTATCCAAGGGGAATGAAGTGTTCTCCTCTTCCTCCTCTTTCTTTCTCTTCATCTCTTTCCTCTTCCTCTTTTTTATTTCCTTTGATTTTTCCCCTTCCTCTTTGATTTCTCTTTCTTCTTCTCTTTCTTTCTTTCTTTCGCCTTTTTTTGTGCCATGGGAGATTCGGGCAGGTTCTAGATGGAGAGAGGGAGGGAGGGAGGGAGGGAGAGAAGATGACAAACAAAATGAAAAGAAAAAGAAATAAAAAGAAGGATGTAGAAGGAAAGAGAAGGGTAAAAGAAATATTTGAAGGGAGATATTTCTCCCATGAATACCCTTATTTACAAGTTTGCCATTCCTATAATTACCATTTTACTCTACCCACACACCTAAACCTAATTACAAGTGTACCACTACTTTACACACACCCCCTTTTTACTATACGCACATCTCTATCTAATATTACGAAAATGCCACTACCCTAACCCTTTTCACACTAATCCATCTACACCAATCTTACACACCCATTCACCACATACATACACCATCATACAAGCACATTCAAGCATCACACATCCATGCATCACCTCACCATTCATGCATGTACACTACACTCGTCACCTATTACCAAATGACCAAAATGCCCTTACTCAACCTAGGGACTTACATAGTTACATGATTGCCACTAGCTACCCTTACGTTCATAGCGTATCTTATCAACACCTGACACCCTTCTACACGTATATGGAGACGATAAACGTGTAGTTCATCGTATATGGCAATCAGGCTGTGACATCCTGCCCACCTTAAAATAAAGTCCGTCCTCGGACTTTCTAGGGCAAGGGAAGGTCTCGCCAAGGGTCAACGGGTCTAGGGGTCTTCGTACCCACATAACACAACCAGCACTATGCCAAAAACCACAACACATATTCCACCCATGTATATAGTTATACACATGCATAATAACAGCTACATGGTACTACACCAACCATATTCATGCATATACATTCACATAGTCACAAATATACCATGCCATTTATCGAATCATATTTATGCACCAGGGTGTGCTCACATCATGTGTGCACAATATAGGTGTACATACATGGCAGAATGTGCAAGTATTCACTGGCTACTATCACTTATTAAATACCAACTATTATCATATCATTATGATACACTAGCGAATACATATCAGAATACATCAGGCACATATAGGATGCATAATATGTGTGTGTGTGTGTGTGTGTGTGTGTGTGTGTGTGTGTGTGTGTGTGTGTGTGTGTGTGTGTGTGTGTGTGTACACATACTTATGGGCACACACCCAGACATAGCAAAGTTCACACCGTATCAAACACACATCACAGATACCTTCTACTAACCATCTAGGGGCGCACATAGAAGCACTATGTGTACCCACTACATGTATATGAATATGGGGGCAAGAGTCAAGGACATCAAGGCCCATATAACAAACTCGGACATACAGAGTACACACACGAGTTCACATATGTATCTGCACATACATCTATATACGTAGCCCCACACACACACACATACAACTTCTATCATCACATGTGTGTAAACGGCATCACCCTTGAGCCATATCACAATACATAGTGCACATATGAATATAACCTGCATACATATATGTCTGCATCCATATATGGATATACAACGGTATGAAGTCATAGTCACATGGTATTCATACAAACTGTGTCACAATCACTTACTCTACCAACCTTAATCCACCATCAATGAATGTAGGGTTTACTAATTGATTGTCACCGTCATTCAGATGTAAAGGTGTGATAGTAATTACCCAGGTAAGTACATTCTGTTGGGTACTGGCTAATTAGCACACTTCCAACTTGTTTTGTTTTGATGATGATCGCCTAATTATTTTGATTGCTAATGACTATCATTGTTTTAGTCTCAGATTTATATTGATATTTATCTTGATGAGGAGACAAAGCAATATGTATGGGATGATGGATCAAGACTATGGAGCAATGGGATTCATGATGATTTGGACTTCATAGTATTTTATGTTTCATCTTCATATAATCTTATCTTTCTTTCATAGATTACTTGTAACCTTAATTAGATGCACAAACATACTCACAGATGCATTATATTCCATCATAGGGTTCCTTAGAATTATGTTGAAGCCATCCCATTTAGTCCATTGCTTTAAACACACATGGGTGTGCATTTTAGAGTAGGACAAACGCCTGGTGAAGGGTCACCAAACGATTGTTGCGTCAGTTTATTAATCTGCTGGCACTGTCATGGATTAGAAGCCTGATGGTCATTGACCAGGCACATGGTACAGTGGTCCAGATGCCGGTACATGAACTCCAAAAGTCTGATCAAGTCGAGCCAATATTTCAGTGCTATCTGTTTTCAGAATCTTTTTTCTGCAGTCAGTCTGTATTCAAACTACTATCATTTTTTCTGTCTATTATAAGCCTATTAGTTAGGAAATTTTTTTATCTTTCCAACACATCTTGAATCACCTCAATCGGAGTTCATATGAGGGAGTTATGACTGTTTTGGTGATCAAGTGTTTTTTTGACAAATTTTGACGTCTGAAGCAGTTTCGCCAGACGTCTGAACAGTGAACCGGATGTCTGGTTACTCTACTCTAGACGTCTGATCACTGAGAAATCTACCCTTTTATAGCTGTTGGGAGATATTTTCATGGAGCCGTTTTCTTGTGTTTTGTGCAAGATTGAGGGGTTATTTAAGCTTAGTTGGGAGGCAGTTTTTGGCACGTTTGTGATGGGAAATCGAATCCCACCCTTAAGTAGTTTTGATGATGAGCACACCCAATGATGTTAGTGTATTAACTACACTAACAAGTGTGCAGGTTATACGACAAACGGTGACTTTACGCATACTTTGAAGAAACTCAACCACACTCGAGACAAAGACGAATTTGCTAGTTCTACATCAAGCACAAGATGAAGTCTATGCTCTAGCCTAAATGAAGAAGGAACTCAAATTCAGGAGAAGCAAGCTTCCACCAGATCAGCTTCTCGAAGGTCTTATCTTAAGTGTAGTGTGTGAGTTCTTAGGATAATGTTAAAGCCAAAGTAAATATAGCGCACACACAAATGATTTCAAAAATAAACGTTTTAAATGTTTAAAATCATTTTAAACTCTTAAGAGCAATTGCTAGCCTTTTCATATCCTAGTAGTCAATCGCTATTACACCCAGTAGTTGACTACACTTTCTGCTAGCTAAAGTTTCAGGAGAAATTGCTCTGTGAGTCGACTATCAAAGGATGGAGTTGACTACCAGCTGGACGTAATTTTCAAATGAAACGCTTTGGGAGTAGACTACCACTCCTGGGGAGTCGACTATGAGCTGACAAATTTCAAAAGTTTTGACCTCTTGATTTTATTCTTTTATCCTTAATTTTTGGGACAAAATTCAAACTTCATTTGAAATTTGAATCCTCTCTTATCACTATAAATAGAGGACTCTATGAGATATTTTCATACAACAATATATTATTCAATATCAAATTCTAAAATATTTATTGTGCAGAAATTCTCAGATCTCTTTTTCATTTCTGCTCTCATTATTTTTTAGCCAAAATTTGTTTTAATTTCTGATCTCCTAATTGTTTTCATAGCTATTATCTTTTTGACATCATATTCTATTTGGCTATTAAAATCATTTTTCAAAATCCGTATTCTTCATTTTTATCTATTGAAAGGATTTTTGAAAACAAACGATCTAGATCACAAAGAATCATTCTATATCTTTGTGTGATCTAAAAGATCGATTTGAACACTTTTAGCCACGTAATACACATGTTATATTTTACTTTGGCTATAGAATTCCGGGTGTAAATCCAAACTCCACTAATTTTTGTGGTGAGTTGGAAATCGTTCTTATTTGTGATTTCTCCTTTGTTGAAAGGGAGTTGGAAATACTAGACAAGTCTAGGTGGTTGGAAATCCTGGTCAAGGCTAGGTGTTTGGGAAATCCTAACGAGTGAAGTTAGGTGTTTGTATTGCTAAGGCAATATTGGAAAATCTCGTACTGGATTGGTCGAGGACTGGACGTACCCAAGTTGAGGGGAACCAGGATAAAAATCTCTGTGTTTTTGCTTTTGCATTCTTCTGCGTTGTTATACTTGTTCTTGCATTTTTTATTTGCAAACAAATTGTAATTTGTTCATATTATTGGAAGTTAATTCTTTTGTTTATAACCGCTGAGTAAAGATCAACATTTGTGAAAAGTTATTTGTTTTGTAATCTTATAATCTTTCAGCAGAGTTTTGCCTAAAAACTCTCTGGGAGTCGACTACCATTCATAAGGAGTCTTATAGTACCTGATGTGTTATCTCTCTGATCAACATTGCTTATAAGATAAACTTGTTGATTAAGAACCAAGCGTAGATCACTCTACTTGGTTTCTTAGGCAACATTAGAAAGATAATAATCGTGCTAACCAACGAACGAAAAAGATTTATTATTTCACAACACTATTCAAACCCCTTCTAGTGTTGTTTGCCATCCACAGGGTCCAACACTTGGTATAAGTGCATGGCTATAAAAGGCGATGGCATCAACATCTTTTTACTCTAAAGGACTTAACACCATGCGACCATCTCTGTTTAACGGAACGAACTGTGCTAGCTGGAAGATCCGAATGAAGACCCACTTGGAGTCACTAGACATCGAAGTGTGGACCGTCACTAAAGTTCCATACATCATACCTACCAAAGTTGAATTCGGAAAATGGTCAGCCGACGACAAGAAGAAAGCCAATTTCAATGCAAAGGCGATGAATGCACTATTTTGCGCCGTAACATGTACTGAATTCAATCGAGTCTCCCAATGCCAGACAACACATCAAATATGGCACACCCTTCAGGTAAGTCATGAGGGAACTGAAAAGGTAAAAGAATCCCGTATAAATGTTTTACATTCTAAGTTTGAATCTTTCAAAATGGAAGAAGGAGAGAGTATCGCCGATTTGAATACTCGTTTTACTAACTTCACAAATGAGCTCGCATGATTAGAAAAGAAACTTTCTGAATATGAGCAGGTGATGAAGATACTGATATCTCTTCGACCCGTATGGAAAGGAAAGACAACATCCATTCGAGAAGCGCACAACGTGAGGGATCTAACCATCGAAGAGCTGATGGGAAATCTCATGGTCTATGAGATTGAACTTGAAGAAGACAAGAAGATCGAAGAAAAACCAAAGAAGAAGAATCTTGCTTTCAAAACTCATGAAGAAGATTCTGACTACACTGACAAAGAGGACCATATTGCTTTCATCTCAAAGAACTTTAAAGAATTCATCACAAGTAAGTATGGTAAACGTTCTTTCCGACCTACTAACGGTATTATTTGTTTTGGTTGCAATAAATCAGGACACGTCAAAAGAGATTTTCCCCTAGAAAGGAACAACCGTGATTCCAGAGATCGTGAGAAGAACCGAGAAAGCAATGAAAGGAGAAACACTGGAAGAAACAAATTCCGAAAACCAAAGAAGGAAGCGTATGCAGATTTCGATCAGAGCGATGTTTCTTCGTCTGATGAATTCTCAGCAGATGACAATGATGAAAGAAGAGAAACAGCACACATGTGCTTCATGGCTTCCACATCCTCTAAGGTATGCTCGCATCATGATTCATCTAGTGATAGTGATTCATCATCAAGTGATGATGAAGACATGGATTATAGGGGAGCATATAAGGAGCTATGCAAAATGCATGAAAAGCTCATAAAAGAACATAGAAGAACACGTATGAATATCAAAAGAGATGTTAAAGAGAAAGAAGAGATTATTAAAGAGAATGGTATTTTGAAAGAAAAGAATGATTCTTTGCAAAAAGATATTCTTTCCATGAATGAGAAAGTTGAAAATTTAAATAATCTTCTCGTATCCGTTAAAGATAAATACGACTCTACGATGAAGATTATTGAAAATTTCAACAAGGGAAAATGAAGCCAGGTAGTTTAATAGAAAATCAAAAGGCTTCATCTAGCAAAATCGGACTTGGATATGATTCAAACCATACCAAGGAACGGGTTAAGAATACTAGGATGCATCATACTAATCAAAATTTTCTGAGCATCTGGATACCAAAGAACTTTACCGATCAAAGGCAACAAACGTATGCAACTGATTTTATTTGTAAAATTCATTTAAATAAAAATTATCGATATGTTTCTAATGAAGGAACTAAACCATATTGGGTTTGGTTTCCTAAAGACTAACCTCTTGGACTCAATATATAAAGAGTACCATAAACATTTATATTTTCAGGTACTCTAAAATGAAAACATTGAGGAAGAACAAGATTAGCACCAAAACACTTTGCGAAAAATGCAGATTGCTTCGACAAATTCAAATTTATTTGGATGATTAAATGATTGATAATTCCATTTAAATTTTATTTATATGCTTATAAATGTTTATGTCATCATAGGGTAGATTTTCAGAAGATACGCACTCGCCATTGGACCAAAATCCCTCGGGATGAGAAAACAACTCAGCCCAATAGGGAGTCCCATCAGGGAGTCGACTACCAGCGTGCTGTGCGAATTTCTGGGTTTGTGTGTTTTGATTTTTTTTCCAAATTTTGTTGGGTTCCGTTGAGTCAAACGGGTTCATAACCCAAAGGTAACTTAAACCCAATAAGCAATCTTGATCTCAACCCTTCATTGTTTGATCTAAAAGCCTCTATAATCATCTCCTGTCACCCCAAGAGATAAAAACCCCAAGGTAATCAGCCCTAGGTTGCCGACTACCTCTCTCTCTTCTCTTTGAAAGTTTTTTTTTGCTCTCTCGGGTTATTCATCTCCTCTCATCATCTCCTCAAGAAAATCACAAAGTAAAAACTTCTCTTATCAACTTTTACTTTATTTACCTCTTGTTATTCTTGCATGTCTAGTTTTGTAAATCAATCTTGTTTTATCTAGATGCCTTTCAAGAGATTGATTTCAAAGAAGAGGAAGGTTACAAATGAATCTCTCTCTGGAAAGGAAATTATCATGCACTATCTTTTTAGAACCACTACTTATGAGCATTTCGTCAAAATTTCCAATAAGCAAATTATTCATGAGAGGTTCGTAAGAATTGATCATCTAGAAAACTATGGCATTGATAGCAAATTGGAATTTCAAAACTTGGCCAATATCTTTTCTGCTGAAAATATCTATCTTTGCTTTCCAAGGCTTGTGCATCTTTTCTATGCCAACATGGACTATGACCTTGCTAAGAGTAGATTCATCACCAAAGTGTTAGACACCAAACTTACTATAACTGTGAAATCCTTAGGAGAAGATTAAGGAATCTCCTACACTAGTATGTTATTGGATAACATGGAGATGGTTGATGAAAATATTTTGGAGAAAATGTATTTGCCTGGAAGATATTTCCAAACAAAACTTTCATGTATCGATCTTCGCTATCCAGGAAGAATCCTAGCAAATATATTGTCTTACAATATAACTCAGAAATCTGGAAGCCACTCTGTGTTATCTGAGAAGTAAGCTAAGTGCATCTATGCATTGCTAGGAAATAATCGTGTAAATTGGGACAAAGTCTTCATGGACTCCATCCTTGCATCTGCTTCTTCTAATAGACCTTCATCTACCCTAGCCCATGGTCATTACCTCACCATTCTGTTTATTGGATATAATTTACCTTTGGATAACGAAACCGAAATTCTGGAACCGGCTTGCATCTTTGATGTTCATGCTCTTGGTCGAATGAATCTTCATAAAGATATTGACTAGAACATTCCAGAAGAAAAGCTCGCTGCTGAAGGAGGATCATCATCCTCAAAGAAGAAAGGTAAAGAACCCCTCATTTCTGATACATATGAAGAAGAGGGCAATGATGGCGAAGAAGATGATGAAGAACCACCAGCTTACATTGTTGAACTTTAAAATATGCTTTTGAAGAAAATTGGAAAGCAGAAGATTTCTCAAGAGAGAGGTTTTGAAGATCTCAACAAGAAAGTAGACGATCTCAAGTAATTGGTGGTGAAGAGCAACTAGATGATAGAAGCAACACTTGGTATGATCTGTAACGGCCGGTACTCACTATTCGTTATACGGCTGTACGTATAGCAATTTCGGGTACCTGATTGATTTTTTTGCTTTGTATGTGAGTCGTGTCGTTGTGTCGATAGGGCCGTAGCACCTTGGTTGCATCTTTAGCAAGCCAACCCCGACGTGTGCCCAACTTGGGATTACTGTCGCCTTTGAACCCAGTATCCTTTGTACGCTTTTCGTGCACGTAGCCTTGTTCGTGCACGTATTTATTTTAGACTTTGTCTGTATCCGAACCCTATAGTGTGATATGCCGTCGTGACCGTCTCGAAGAATATTAAATTGTGGAATTATTTTAGAACGTCATTTCACGGGTCGTTCTCCCACGATTTGACTTTGTTTGCAGAGACATCGCGATTTTCACTTTTGTCGTGAGACGTTTTTATTTTTAATTTCGTTCCTCATCATCAGAATTGTGATCTGTCTTCCTTGTTTTGTTTCTCTCGTCAGTACGGTCACCCCAGTATTTATCTTGCGATTTTAGGGCTCCGTTTGACCCACTTTCACTTTTCCCTGTTAAACTATAGTTAACCCTATGTTTCATGGGATTTCTTTCTCCTTTAATTATTTAATAATAAATATCACCTTGTAATGTTAAGCCCTAGCCACTAGTTTGAATCTTGGCCGAACACTGATGAGACTCACACACACCTCAGCCTAACACACACATTACCTATGATTGGAATTTTAATCTTATAAATAAAGAGGGTACAACCTAACCTATCCCTAGCCATGTGAGCAGCATTCCCCTCTCTATTTAATAACCTAGGTTAACATATTCCTCTCCAAGCAATCAAAAACGAAACGCAGCTCCTCTTATTTTCTTCGAACACAACTCTTCCGTCGCCATCACGCAAGCTGCTCTTCACGTCGCAACTACTTCCCTCCGACAATGTCCCACCCATCTCCGAACCCCCCTTCGCAGAGTACGCTGCCAGGCGATGGTAGCGCCACCCTCTCGTGCAGTAGCCCTCCCTTAGCACAGCACCGCCGCAGTAGCTGCTGCTCTCCATGACAGCAGCCTCCGGCGCCAAGCTCCAGCACTCGACAGCGCCGCCCTGATGCGTCCACCGGCCGTCGACTTTCCCTCCGACTAAAACCCCGCCGGAGACGCCTGTAGCACCACCAATAACCCCCGGGCACGCTGACAGCAGCCCCCAGGCCCTGTCACGATGGCAACACCGCCCGGACGCTCTGCAGTGCCACTCGCTGCTATCCACAGTGTCGCTGGAGTCCCTCTAGGCCATTGTAGTCTCCCCCTCATGCTGATCAGGCCGCTAGCGATGCGACAGCAACTTTCCCGGGTCTCCGACGCACGGCAGTGACGTGTTGTTGCTTTCTGGGCTGTTGTCGACTCCCCACACGTTGCTGCGACGTCTCTCTATCCTCTGTCTATCGCTGTCGTGGCATGGAAACTCCCCGAAGCTTCGTAGAGGGTCTCCTCGCTACGGTTAGTAAGCATTTACTAGAATACCCAAGTTTAGTTGCTAATAGCTTTGTGAACTATTAGATGATCATGATCAATCAGAAACTTTGTTATATCGATGTTAATATCTGATTACTAATAGTTATGAACCACCAATAGATATATGTTTTAACTAGTGGACTTAATAAAATGATGATAGCATGATATTCTATATGGTAGATATCTTGTTTACAATTTCTAGCTAATGTTAGCCTAGGTTGTAATGCTCTGCGTAGCTACTGCACAAGTACTAGAGGGGGATGAATAGTACTTTAAAATAATCAAGAGTGTTATTCCTACTTATTGTGCAAAACACAAACAACAATGCGAAATAACTACAAACAACAAGAATAAAAGACAATGAAAACAATCGATATAACGGGTTCGGATCCACCCAAGTCTCCCCGACTTGTTCCCGGTGATCCTACATCCCAACCACCCAGATCCCCTCCGGATACTTGAGTTAGAAACCACTAACCCAAGTTTTGCACTATGAAATTCTTGTAGAAAAATCTCTACAAGACCAAATCATACACAAATGAACATGTGACTCCCACAACCCGGGATCACACACTTCTCTCACAACCGAGAGAACAACTTGCAAAATCATTGTAAATGAAATAATGGAATACTTACCAACAAAATCCTATGCCTTGAGTAAACTTACCAATATTAGGACAAGAAGGATTTTGAGGAAGAAGAAGGCACCAAACCCTAGCTCCAAGTAGATGAACATCAATGGATGGCTAAGGAGGAGTTGGTGACCTTGAATCAAGCTCTTAGCTTGAGAGGCTCACAATGGAGAGAATCTCTCTTGAGGAATTAGGGCTCAAGAAGTTGAGGGAGAGATCTTGTGAGAAGAGAGAGCTCTGAAATAGAGTTGAATGGCTCCTCTTTGATTTCTCTAAACCTCTAGAATATCAGCCTTGAATGCTATGAAGAAGCATCCCAAGTATTTATAGGTTAGAGAAGAGAGAGAGAGAAAAATCGTGCAATTAATGCTCCAACAGATCTATTTCTGAAGCAGTCTAATCGGTCTAAGAAGGATCGCTGACTGACTAGTTTCTCAACTAGTCGGTCGGTGATTCAACATGAACCGACTAAGAGGTTGGCAACCAATAAAGATAGTTCAGGAGATATAGAACTAATCGGTCTAAGAAGACTTGCCAACCGACTAGTTTGACAACTAGTCGGTCGGTGAGTGTTCTTTGACCGACTAAGAGTTGAAATACGATAGGCTGTCTACAAGGAGAACTAGTCGGTTTAAGAATAAATTCCAAACGATTAGTTTCTCAACTAGTCGGTCGATGATTGTTCTTTGACCGACTAATGATAAACAGTATCTCAGGCTGTGAAATGAAAGACATAACTAGTCGGTCTAAGAAGGATTCCTAATCGACTAGTTTGACAACTAGTCGGTCGGTGAACCTTCTTGGACCGACTAACGGTAAACAGTGAATGAGCTGAATATAGACAAGGATATCTAGTCGGTTCAAGAAGGATTGCCGACCGACTAGATTGCCATCTAGTCTGTTGGTTCTTCTTCTTGAACCAACTAAGATGTACTAGAAGCCGCGAAATGAAGCGTAAGGCTTCAGGAAAGATTCTATGGGCTTCTATAATAATCCTAGCTCTAATAATGTAAGACCTACTCAAGGCTTAACATTCTATACGATGAAGCAAGAAGACAATAAATTAAACATGACGAACCGTCTTCAAAGCTTCAATCCGAATCGCTTAACTTCAATAATGCTCCTTGAGCTTCAACGAAGCTTCAGGCACACGATCACGTGCTTTGAGAAGTCTTGAGACGTCGCTTGAGATGTACGAAGTAATTTGGCGACGATCTCCATAACTGCGCTCACAAGAGTTAGTTCATGATATTTATGTTTGCTCATCATCAAAACCAAACCCGGGGAATCAATACTCAACATTCTCCCCCTTTTTGGTTATGACAAACCAACATAAATAATAATCAATAATAATGATTCAAATGAAATTTACTTACTCCCCCTGCATTGATGACACGTTAGTTCCGTATTCAATAATAGTCATACGCATCAAGCAGATGAGAGAAATATAAAATATGAATCATATTATTGCCATTTAGGATCTAAATCCATTTTATATCTTAACTCCCCCTGAATCTAACATATCAAATTAGATTCATTGTAAAATGCTTTAAATTATCATTTAGCACATCGTCATTATTAATTCTCTCCCCCTTTGGCATTAGCAAAAAGAGCGGGAGGAGATCAACGACAACAACAATGGCTACAAATAAAAGCACGGGAGTTGTAGAATACGACCACGGTCCAAATGACACCAAAGTAAAATACGAAGTAAATCAAAGCGTGCCAACATGACCATAGTCGATAATCAAAAAATAAAATCATCAAAACTCAAATCAATTTCACGTATTGAGTTATGGAACATACTCTCCAATATCAACATTCTTGATGAATTAAGTGCATGGAAAACAATTCTATGTTTTCATGGAAATAATTTCTATTAAATCAAGATAGTCGTCGAGCGACGAAGTCAATATCAGAGACTTAAATACAATGTGCACAAGAAACGAAAGGCAACATGATGTACACATCATACAACACCAAATGTCACAACATCGATCGAAAAGGATCACAAATCTAAGTGAAGTGTGCGATGTGAGGTGACAAGGTGATTAAAACAATATGGATATCAAATATCTATATCATACAACAAATGTTATGCCAAAAATAGATAGAACTTCATAACACATATGTCATACACAATTCTAGAACTAGCATGCATTCCAAAAGAGATACTCACTAAATGAGTCAATAAAAAGCATGGAATGCCATGAGCATGAGAAAGATAAGTACATAATCATAAGCTCAAAGCTAGCATCAAGATATGCATGAGATAGTCTAAAACATAAAGAGACATCTACATGCATTCAACACACATAGACACAAAATGTAAGAATATACTTACAACATTAAGCTCCCCCTACTTTGGTTCATCACTTAAGCACCATCAACTCCCTTTGAATGAAAATCTTTGCAAATCAAGGAGTTGGTAGGGTTGGTATCCCACGGTGGATTGAACCTAGAAAACACAATTCTTGGAGCTAAAATTAGATTTGTTGCTCCTTCTCTATTTCTTGAGTACCTGAAGATAAAAATATCCTTCCATGGTACCCAAGGTCATTGGGTCCTAAGAGATTAGACCTTTGGAAGCCAAGTCCAATTGGACTTAGACTTCCCAACAAAATCATTATTGTGCACAACATTCATGAAATACGAATTAATATACGCTTGTTTTTCATGCATGCTTGTGTCCTTCGAGCCCCAAATAGTGAATGTCTTGGGAGGCCTAGTCCTATTGGGAGCATGCACATGTTGTTGATTTCTATGTGATGCACGTGGCCTACGAGGAAGTGGCCTAGGATATGCATGACGTGGATACGCATATGGCACATGATGAAATGGTGCATGATGATAATTGTTCATATGATGGTAATGTGGATGAACATATGTATGTGGAGGAACACGTGCATGAGTGTGTCTCACATGGTGTGCACGTGCTCGTGGATGTAGAGCATAAAAATCATCATACATGTGAACATGTGGAGTAGGATGTGTGTTCCTACGTGGCATGGTATTGGTGTACATAAAGGGATGACCCTTCTTTGGAGGTCCACCCAAAGTGGGTTTCTTTCCAAACGAGGGTGTGTACCTAGTGGAAGCACCATTGGTAGATAAACTACCCATGGAGTGTTTACTCCTACTAGTTGAGGCATCAGAAGTTGGCCTAATAAAGGTGGTAGACGATTTGGATGATTCTCACATCTTATACCCCAAGCCAATGTGATGATTGGCTGGAAGTAAGTCATTTAGGATATTATCCAAATGGCCCTTACCTTTATTGAATTTATTAATTCGGCCTAATGTGTACTCATACTTCTCGGTGAGAGAATGCATAGAAGCATCCAAGGTGGACACTTGCGATGTGAGTACATAAACACGAGACTTGAGATTTTCATTCTCAATACTCAAAGTTGAGTTTCGAGAAATCCAATCCGCTATCTCGTGTTCATCCGAATCCTCAATATGAACATGCTCAAGTTGAGATTTGAGATTTACGATCTCATTTCTCAACCCTTCAACAACGGTGTCGTTGTTGATGATGATAGGCTTAGGTGAGGTTTGAAGACTAGTTAGCTCATCTTTAATCTTAATATATCTACTAGCGAATTTAGAAAACTTAGACCAAAGTTGTTCGTTAGCTAATCTAAGTTCATCCATAGTTACCTCATCGCCTTCATCCTCGCTTTCATCGGAGGAGGACTCTTGATCATGTTCCTCTCTAGCCATGAAGCACATGTTTGCTTTCTCCACTTGTTCATCATCCGGCTCTCCACTTGGGGAGTCCTATTTGGAGTCGGTGAATGAGCCGACAAGCCCTTTCTTGTACCCCTTCTTGTACTTTCTTGACTTGTCGTACTTGGGTGCCTTCCACTTCTCCTTGTGTTTGTTGAGAGGACAATCTGGCTTGATGTGTCCTGGCTTGTTGCATTTATAACACATAGGAGTAGATGCATTAGTAGAGCTAAATTTAGCTTTATTCTTGAACTTACCTTTTCGGAAAAATCGGTCGAACTTCTTTGCCAAATCGACCAAAGCTTCTATGTCCAACTCGTCTTCCGATTCTTCATCATCGGTAGATGTAGATGGAGCGGCCTTGAACGTAATTGTCTTTTTCTTTGGCTCGTCTTGGTTCAAGTACGACTTCATCTTGTCCTGCATCTTTAGTTTACTGCCCTTACGTACCTCATAAGACATCAAGGTACCTATTAGTTGAATGACAGTATATTTATTCATATCATTACCTTCCTCGATGGCGAAGATACGCTTTTCCTAACAAGAAGGAAGTCCGTCAATGATCTTTGAGACTTTCTCCTTTTGGGTGTAAGTCTTTCCAAGAGCCTCCAACTCATTGGTAATGTCGACGAAGCGGGCATAGTACTCCTTCATCTTCTCACCCTGTTGCATATGAAATAATTCGTAACCTTTATTTATAACAGTGAGTTTGGAGTCTCTTACCCTACTCGTTCCTTCATGCAAGATGAGGAGTGAGTTCCAGATTTGATATGCACTCTTACATGTGCATATCTTGTTGAAGTCTTCGGGCTCCAAAGCACATTGCAAGGCGTTCATTGCCTTGGCATTGTTTATCTCTGTGGCAACCTCCACGGTAGTCCACTTCGCGATGTCTTGTTCGGTGGGCTCGACATACTCCGTCATCGTGGCTCTCCATAGTGAAGTGCACCAGAGGAACGTTTCCATCCGGCATTTTCAGTTCCCATAGTTGGTACCGTTGAAGAAGGGAGGCCTAGTTGAGGAGTGTCCTTCCATCACCGAAGAAGCTCCTTCACGATTCTTGAAGACGATGTAGTCGTTGTTTGTCATAGCTATGAACTTGGCTTTGATACCAAATGTAATGCCCTGCGTAGCTACTGCACAAGTACTAGAGGGGGGGGTGAATAGTACTTTAAAATAATCAAGAGTGTTATTCCTAATTATTGTGCAAAACACAAACAATAATGCGGAATAACTACTAACAACAAGAATAAAAGACAATGCAAACAATCGATATAACGGGTTCGGATCCACCCAAGTCTCCACGACTTGTTCCCGGTGATCCTACGTCCCAACCACCCGGATCCCCTCCGGATACTTGAGTTAGAAACCACTAACCCAAGTTTTGCACTATGAAATTCTTGTAGAAAAACATCTACAAGACCAAATCATACACAAATGAACATGTGACTCCCACAACCCGGGATCACACACTTCTCTCACAACCGAGAGAACAACTTGCAAAATCAATGTAAATGAAACAATGAAATACTTACCAACAAAATCCTATGCCTCTAGTAAACTTACCAATATTAGGGAAATAAGGATTTTGAGGAAGAAGAAGGCACCAAACCCTAGCTCCAAGTAGATGACCAGCAATGGATGGCTAGGGAGGAGTTGGTGACCTTGAATCAAGCTCTTAGCTTGAGAGGCTCACAATGGAGAGAGTCTCTCTTGAGGAATTAGGGCTCATGAAGTTGAGGGAGAGATTCTTGTGAGAAGAGAGAGCTTTGAAATAGAGTTGAATGGCTCCTCTTTGATTTCTCTAAACCTCTAGAATATCATCCTTGAATGCTATGAAGAAGCATCCCAAGTATTTATAGGTTAGAGAAGAGAGAGAGGGAAAAATCGTGCAATTAATGCTCCAACGGATCTATTTCTGAAGCAGTCTAATCGGTCTAAGAAGGATCACTGACTGACTAGTTTCTCAACTAGTCGGTCGGTGATTCAACATGAACCGACTAAGAGGTTGACAGCCAATAAAGATAGTTCAGGAGATATAGAACTAGTCGGTCTAAGAAGACTTGCCAACTGACTAGTTTGATAATTAGTCGGTCGGTGAGTGTTCTTTGACCGACTAAGAGTTGAAATACGATAGGCTGTTTACAAGGAGAACTAGTCGGTCTAAGAACAAATTCCAACCGATTAGTTTCTCAACTAGTCGGTCGATGATTGTTCTTTGACCGACTAATGATAAACAGTAGCTCAGGCTATGAAATGAAAGACATAACTAGTCAGTCTAAGAAGGATTCCTAACCGACTAGCTTGACAACTAGTCGGTCGGTGAACCTTCTTGGACCGACTAACTATAAACAGTGAATGAGCTGAATATAGACAAGGATATCTAGTCGGTTCAAGAAGGATTGTCGATCGACTAGATTACCATCTAGTCGGTTGGTTCTTCTTCTTGAACCAACTAAGATGCACTAGAAGCCGCGAAATGAAGCGTAAGGCTTCGGGAAAGATACTATGGGCTTCTATGATAATCCTAGCTCTAATAATGTAAGACCTACTCAAGGCTTAACATTCTATACGATGAAGCAAGAAGACAATAAATTAAACATGACGAACCGATCTCTTGACTTCAATAATGCTCCTTGAGCTTCAACGAAGCTTCAGGCACACGATCACGTGCTTTGAGAAGTCTTGAGACGTCGCTTGAGATGTACGAAGTAATTTGGTGACGATCTCTATAACTGCGCTCACAAGAGTTAGTTCACGATATTTATGTTTGCTCATCATCAAAAACAAATCCGGGGAATCAATACTCAACATAGGTTGCTAATAATATGTTGTATATTCATTCTTTTTAACAACTTAACGTAGTTAACATGATAGTTACTTAACACTCTTTAATATTTATTTGAACCCTGTCTTAGGATAGAAATTTAATTAAAGATTGGTTCGTTAGACATTTTAGGGTTGACTAATGATTCTAGTCTATCGTTACGATCTTAACTGAACATGTGATTTATCAACAGAGAACCCGTCGTTCCGTACCGTACGCACTACATGAATCCAACCCCTGACGTCGCTACCCGACGTCAGAGTATCTCTCGTGTCGTGTTGAGGTAAGATCTGCACCGTAGGAATACCAACCATCGCATGTTAATTCAAGATTAAAAAAAATTGTTTTTACTGCTTTGTAACTCACTAATCCAACTTATTAAACGGGACTATAGGCTGATAGTTGGACTGAGCGTGGGAGTTCTGGACGTTATGAATCTGTGTTTGGACTTTGAGGATTGTGATACCAACACGTATTGCAGGCAAGTGAAACTTGCCAAACTTGTGTTTTAGGCCATGTCTTAGGCCATTTTCCGTTTTAGCGTAAAAGAGACTAGGCGACGAAATGATACTCGCCTAGACGCAATTTTAAGATCTAGCTTGACAACGAAGCAAGATCTGACACCCTGCCATGTCATTTATTCATTTCGCCTGCCACGTTTAAATTCCATATCTGTACGCACTTTACTTTTGCTCTGCCATGCCTGTGATGTTTAAATTCCTTAACTGTACGCATATTACTTGTAATCTTGCCATGCCATGCATCATTTCATGCTTGAATGTTTGTTTTCGTAGCACATGCTACTGGTACTTCCTTGTTCAGGCTAGGCACCTGCGTTGCAGGCACAACCCTATGCCAAATACACTTCCTGTCTCGTGATCCAGAAGAGGGCTACATGTGTTGGTCAAAAGACAATGCCCGATACACGTGGAGGGGAAGGGATAAGCGATCACTTGAGTGTAGGAGTTGGCCCGTACAGCCACTCCAGCCAAAAGGCGTAATCTCTGTGCACGACGTGTTTACTTGGCATGTTTACTTGACTTGTAAAAATCCATGTGAATGATTTCCCTTGCCATGTATAACTTGTTGCCATGTATAACTTGTTGCTATGTATAATCTGTTGCCATGTCATACTTGACGCACTTTACTACTTGTTGCATTCATATCTTAAACTTTCATGTCATCGCATACTTTTAGAACTGCTAGGTTGTTTCCTCCTTTTAGTTTCCTTGCGCAAGTCTCTTGTAGACTTACTGACATGCACCCTTGTCTCTTTTGGGTGTTGCATGTTAGTTGCTGAGCCTGAGCCCGTTGCTGAGGACGAGGTGTTTGCTGACTTTGAGCCTGGGTCCACCGTTGACGTGGAGTACGAGGACACCGACGACCAGTCGTAGAGACTACTTTCGTTGTTGCTTTCTGCTTAGTCTGTTGTTAGGTTGTCGGTTCATAGCACCTTTCTTTCGGTACGTTTGATTATTTCTGTTGCCCATGCTTGGGCCTTTTAGACTCTTCTTTTTAGCCTGGTGGCTTTTCTGTGATGTTGGAATTTATTGTGGACATTCTGAGATCTGAATAATTATATTATCTGTCTCTTTTCTTTTATTATTTTTGTTCTGTATCGCATTTGCAAGGACCTATACTTGGTTATTCTAGACGCTTTACAGACTGGAGCCTCACAGCTCCAAGTCTGAGCGGACTTTTCATGCCTCGCCTCTATTTTAGGAAAGCGGGCCGTGAAAGATTTTATTGGTGGCCCATGCAGGTCCACTACAACTGCGAATTATCGAAACAACGATAATAATTATAGAATGTCCATTAAATAAATTAAAACATCCAAATCATAAGCCCTGAGTCTAATTTTTATCATTTTCTATGTCTTAGGTGGCTGGTAGACGTGTTGCCCGAACATCTGTCTCAGCTTAGTAGGGAATCCATTAGATCAGGACTATAGTAAGACTTAGTTAGACGTCTGTGCTTGCTAGTTAGAGGTCCCTGATTGTTAGCTAGACTCCTTGCTAGAGATTGATATAATCGTCTTAGGAGTTACCTTAGTGGTTCCTGTCTAGCTCTGACCATGATAGACTTCTAGAATTCCTTTAGTTGTTCGCTTGGGTTCGTCGATTTCGGGCCAAGCCGAACACAGTTCATTAAGGTCTAGTCCCTTAGAAAGTCTTAGCGTCAAGTTTCCTAATCTTTAGTTGGCCGACCGTAGGAGTTTCCCGTAGATTTTCATGAGTCATATCCTAGGCATGTTTACGTTTCGATCATACGACCATTTTTCTTACCCTCGATTCGTGAGATCGCCTCATGACGGTCGTCGTTAATTTTCGAATCTCTTCGTTGCAAATCTTGAATCTTCTGAAAGTATTTTCGATATTTCTTATTCTCTAAGTTTAAATTCGTCCGAAAACTTTTTTTTAAATATATTCCTAGACTTCATACTCTTTCGTTGACTTAAATTCATTTTTGAATTCCGAAACTTTTGTCCGGGTTTTGATTACTAGTTTATAATATTCTTCCAGCCTATACCTTCATACCTATATAAATACCTTGTCCTTTTCATATACTAATTTTATTCTGAACCGTACTTCTATTTTCTCTAATTCGGTTTATAATTTCTTTTCTTACGTACGCCATTAAAATTTATTCGAACACATCATCGCGTTTACCTTTAATATACTTTTCTAACTTACATGGGACTTCATCTTTCAGCATGTCGATTTTATACTCATCATTTTCCTACTTCAATTTTTTGTAAAATACTATCTCCATTTAAATTTATCTTCAATTGTAGAATAATTCATTCACCTCCATGCTCATTATTCTGCGTCTAATTCTTATGTCGTGATTTAACTTTCAAGTTACCCTTCTACGTTTTATGAGGATATTATTATATTTTTATTTTATAACTTACATTTTATTCTATCCTTATTTCGTATTTTATATCCTTATTCCCTACTTTACTATTCTGAACTATATTTGTTGAGTATTGATGATTCATACCAATCTTATTTTGATGATGATCACAACATTATGTTGTTGTTAATGAATCTCATGTTTTAGTCTCTCAGTTTATTTCAAGGATATCTTTCTTGGAGACTAATCACTTGGTGTAAGGATGGACATCATGTGAAGAAGAGCCAAAGTTTGGACTCAAGGAGTGCCAAAGCTTGGAGATAATGGAGAGCAATCAAGGCATCAAGATTGTAGACTTAGATTCTTTTGAAAGCATTGTAATCCATGTAATTTACTTTATTTCTTTCTCTCTCTTTTGAGTCTAGGGTTGATGTAATGCCTTGCTAGATGGTTTGCTCATTCATGCACATGCATTTAACCATCTTAGTGAACCTTAGGATTATCATAGAATCCAACCCAATAGGTTCACTCTTTCGGTCAGTCGTCTGATGAGGGAAACACAGTCGACTGGGTGATTTCCAATCGCCTGTAGATTCTTCTACAGTCGCCTGATATGCACTGCTCAAGTCAAAATTTCAATTGACTCAAACTTGAGGTTTACACACAGTCGCCTGTCGATCAGTTTTCAGTCGCCTGTATATTTACAGTCGCCTGAGATTTGGCCAACAGTCGCCTGTCTAGCGTAAGTGCAATCTCTGCATCTCTCTGTCTTCTCTCCATACTTTACAGGAGTTGACTGATGAAGAATATACAGTCGCCTGACTATTCGACAGTCGACTGTAGTATTGACATCAGTCTCTTGTGCGTAGAATTGGAGAAAGAATGCAGCTCTCTGTTTCGATCCATCCCCTGCAGCAGTCGTCTACTGAAGGATTAACAGGCGCCTGTCCTGTTTGTCAGTCGACTGTATTGACTTCGTCACTCGACTTTCCTGGCTCAGATTATAGCCGTTGGATATTTTCTAGCCGTTGATCAGTCGACTGTCTTATGATCATCAGTCGACTGTTCCTGTCGTTTTCACCCAGTTTCTAGCCGTTACAGATTTGATTTTTTGGCTGTTTCTTTGGGTTTTTGGGCTTGATATAGGATTCCTATATATATGAGTGTGCTGCCTTTCTTGAGAACTCTTCACAACATTTGATAAACTCTTGACTCTATAGAAAATCTCAAGAGATCAATAAGCCACTCTCAAGCTCCCTCATTTCCCTCAATTGAGCATTCATCCTTCTTCATGTATTGAAGTCCAGCTCAAGGGAAATCATCCAAGTGCTTACTAGCATATTCCAACACTTGGAGATCCTCTTCCATGCCTTGCATTCATTCATGAGTAAGCATCTCAAGGCATAGATAAGAGTATTTACTTTACAGGGTATAAATTGTTTTCCTATTTCTCTTTGTGGGATTAGGATACTCTCTTTGTGGGAGTTTCTCTCTTTGTGGGAGGTTGTCTCTTTGTGGGACTAGGGAATTCTCTTTGTGGGAATTAACTCTCTTTGTGGGAGTTCTGGTGTCCTAGTGTAGGGCTAACCCTAATTCTCTGAGTGGGAGTTAGTGATTCTCTGTGTGGGAGTCTTGATCCTTGTGTAGGATTGGTTGGGTCCTTGTGTAGGGCATAAATCCTCTTTGTGGGGTATCTCCTTGCGAGATTTATATTCACTTCTCTGTGTGGGAATATAGTGAATATTGGTGTGGCTGGATGTACCCAAGTTTGGTGAACCAGGGTAAAACTTTGTGTTTGCGTTTGGATTGATTGTGCCATTTAATTCCTCTTGCATTTATAATTTTTCATTTGCAAGTTAAATTTTATTTGGACAATTTTATTGCCATTACACTATTCACCCCCCCTCTAGTGTGTGTTGTTAGTATTGCAAGGGTTAGACGATCCCTACAATATTTTGTTCCACCCAACCAAGCTTTTCCCTTGTATGTCGCCTCACCTGAACCCGTTTATGCCGTTCTTGTTTCATTTCAATTTCGTTTTCGGTTTTCCTCACTATCGTTTGGTTATCACGTTAGTGCGTACTGTTGCTAACGTTAACCTTATTAACGTATGGTGGGCCCATTAGTATAGATTGTGATGTCGTTGTAGTGCATTTAATTACATGGTATCTATGAAGTTTATGTGTGCTAGTATTTATAAGTATGTGTGTGGATAACTATACCACTCTAGGGATGTCTGTGTATAGAAGAATCAGTGTTGGAATATCTAATGGGGGGTGTATGTAGTTGGAGATACTTAATAATGGTTGAAATAATATGTTGGTAAAGTTATGTGTACATTAGGTACAATGATATTAGGTGTATTTATAGCTAAGTGTGCCTGCCTAATGTCTGATCTATATGTCTATACGTATGAGCGTGTGCTCGTACGTAGATATGTATTGTGCTTAGACGTAAGTAGTTATGTATTTGTTGCATGAGTATATATGTGATATACGTATGGTAGTAGGATTATAATTTTGATTGGTATTGCTTGCTTTTACGGGATGTTGTGTGTGAGTATACCATGAGGTATACACGTTTATTGCATATCTTAACTACGTATGGATAAGTAGATGTGTTGGTATACTAATTATAGGTAGATGGATATGGTATGAATATATATGTTACATGTGTGTGACTATACGATGAATGCATGTATTAGGGAGTGTATTATAATTATACGTGTGCTGATGTCTGTAATATTATTATGGTATATAAACTGATTGAACTACGTGGGTATTACTAGACTAAATATTAAGTGTGAATGACATTAAGGTATGTATATGGTTATGTTGGTAGATGTGTATACATTGGAGCGGTATTGGTATAAGTATAGATACCGTGTTACGTATATAGAGTATTCCGATATGTGTTTTGAGTCTCACTCAAGCTTGAGTGGGTATACTCTAGGTATATTGTTACATATGTCGGTGGTTTGCGTGTAGTACCATGAATACATTGATGGATGATGTATGTATAGTGATAGGATTGTTTATGCCGGGTTGTGTTACGCACATGATTGTGGGTCGCTATACCAGTATATAGCTATAGGTGTTGGTCTTGTGGTATAGTTATTTACTAAGGACTTGCCTGTGTGAACGTATGTGTGCTAGCTAAACTAGGTGTGTAGAGGTGCTAAGTATATAGTGGTATGATTGGTATATATGAATGAAATGTTAGCGTGTGTGGGTGTGCACCATGCACGGGTAAGTATGTGCTTAGTTATAGGTGTTGGTGACTATGGTATGTGTGGCGTGTCGTGAATATAGTTATAGGACCGTATGTGATGTGAATATATGGTGAAATATTTGCATGCTTTTGAATGACTATATAATTGTGAAATTATAGCAGTGGTAAATGTATCTTAGATATAATAACATGATTTGATAATGGTATGGTGTGATTATATGTGTTGATGTGTTTGGTGTTGGATGTATACTAGGAAATATTAGGGAGTAGTGTATCATTATTGTTTTGTACATAGGTAGTTATCTAAACGTGGAGTATTACGATGGTATCTGCTGGTGTGAACTATTTAATTGGTTGCGAGTATGTGCACCATGGTATGTAATAAGTGTTTAATAGTTATATAGGGATGTACGTGACTATATGAATGATTGAAATATGTGTATGAATTTGACTGGCCATGATAGGTGTAAGGGTGTAATGTGCGTGAATATAAACATGTTAGTAGAGTTATTGTTTGAATACCTAGTGCATATATAAGCACTTGTAATGACTATACCTGGTTGAATTATAGTGTGATGTGATTGGGATAGCTACTAGTCTGGCTAGAGTTATATTTATAGTTAGAAAGTCTGAGGACGGACTTTATTCTAAGGTGGGTAGGATGTAACGGCCGGTACACATTATTCGTTATACGGCTGTGAGTATAGCAATTTCGGGTACCTGATTGATTTTGTTGCTTTGTATGTGAGTCGTGTCGTTGTGTCGATAGGGCTGTAGCACCTTGGTTGCATCTTTAGCAAGCCAACCCTGACGTGTGCTCAACTTGGGATTACTGTCGCCTTTGGACCCCGTATCCTTTGTACGCTTTTCGTGCACGTAGCATTGTTCGTGCACGTATTTATTTTAGACTTTGTCTGTATCCAAACCATATAGTGTGATATGCCGTCGTGACCCTCTCGAAGAATATTAAATTGTGGAATTATTTTGGAACGTCATTTCACTGGTCGTTCTCCCACGATTTGACTTTGTTTGCAGAGACGTCGCGATTTTCACTTTTGTCGTGAGACATTTTTATTTTTAATTTCGTTCATTGTCATCAGAATTGTGATCCGTCTTCCTTGTTTTATTTCTCTCGTCGGTACGGTCACCCCAGTATTTATCTTGCAATTTTAGGGCTCCGTTTGACCCACTTTCACTTTTTCCTGTTAAACTATAGTTAACCTTATGTTACATGGGATTTCTTTCCCCTTTAATTATTTAATAATAAATATCACCTTGTAATGTTAAGCCCTAGCCACTAGTTTGAATCTTGGCCGAACACTGATGAGACTCACGCACACCTCAGCCAAACACACACATTACCTATGATTGGAATTTTAATCTTATAAATAAAGAGGGTACAACCTAACCTATCCTTAGCCACGTGAGCAGCATTCCCCTCTCTATTTAATAATCTAGGTTAACATATTCCTCTCCAAGCAATCAAAAACAAAACGTAGCTCCTCTTATTTTATTCGAACACAACTCTTCCGCCGCCATCGTGCAAGCTACTCTTCACGTCGCAACTACTTCCCTCCGACCATCTCCCACCCATCTCCGAACCCCCCTTCGTGGAGTACGCTGCCAGGCGATGGTAGTGCCACCCTCTCGTGCAGCAGCCCTCCCCTAGCGCAGCGCCACCGTAGTTAGCTGCTGCTCTCCCCGACAACAGCCGTTGGCGCCAAGCTTCGGCACTCGACAGCGCCGCCCTGATGCGTCCACCGGCCATCGACTTTCCCTCTGACCAAAACCCCACCGGAGACGCCTATAGCACTGCCAATAACCCCCGGGCACGCTGACAGTAGCCCCCAGGCACTTTCACGGTGACAACACCGCCCCAACGCTCTGCAGTGCCACCCGCCGCTGTCCACAGTGCCGCTGGAGTCCCTCCAGGCCATTGTAGTCTCCCCCTCACGCTGATCGGACCACTAGAGATGCGGCAGCAACTTTCCCGGGTCTCCGACGCACGGCAGTGACGTGTTGTTGCTTTCTGGGCTGTTGTCGACCCCCCCCACACGTCGCTGCGACGTCTCTCTATCCTCTGTCCATCGCTGTCGCGGCGTGGCAACTCCCCGAAGCTTTGTAGAGGGTCTCCTCGCTACGGTTAGTAAACGTTTACTAGAATACCCAAGTTCAGTTGCTAATAGCTTTGTGAACTATTAGATGATCATGATCAATCAAAAACTTTGTTATATCGATGTTAATATCTGATTACTAATAGTTATGAACCACCAATAGATATATGTTTCAGCTAGTGGACTTAATAAAATGATGATAGCATGATATTCTATATGGTAGATATCTTGTTTACAATTTCTAGCTAATGTTAGCCTAGGTTGCTAATAATATGTTGTATATTCATTCTTTTTAACAACTTAAGGTAGTTAACATGATAGTTACTTAACACTCTTTAATATTGATTTGAACCTTGTCTTAGGATAGCAATCTAATTAAAGATTGGTTCGTTAGACGTCTTAGGGTTGACTAATGATTCTAGTCCGTCGTTACGATCTTAACTGAACACATGATTTATCAACAGAGGACCCGTCGTTCCGTACCGTACGCGCTACAGGAATCCAACCCCTGACGTCGCTACCCGACGTCAGAGTATCTCTCGCGTCGTGTTGAGGTAAGATCTGAACCGTAGGAACCCCAACCATCGCATGTTAATTCAAGATTAAAAACAATTATTTTTATTGTTTTGTAACTCACTAATCCAACTTAATAATACGAGACTATAGGCTGATTGTTGGACTGAGCGTGGGAGTTCTGGACGTTATGAATCTGTGTTTGGACTTTGAGGATTGTGATACCAGCACGTATTGCAGGCAAGTGAAACTTGCCAAACTTGTGTTTTAGGCCATGTCTTAGGCCATTTCCCGTTTTAGCGTAAAAGTGACTAGGAGACAAAATGATACTCGCTTAGACGTAATTTTAAGATCTAGCTTGACAACGAAGCTAGATCTGACATCATGCCATGTCATTCATTCATTTCGCCTGCCACGTTTAAATTCCATATTTGTACGCACTTTACTTTTGCTCTGCCATTCCTGTGATGTTTAAATTCCTTAACTGTACGCACATTACTTGTAATCTTGTCATGCCATGCATCATTTCATGCTTGAATGTTTGTTTTCGTAGCACACGCTACTGGTACTTCCTTGTTCAGGCTAGGCATCTGCGTTGCAGGCACAACCCTATACCAAATACACTTCCTGCCTCATGATCCAGAAGCGGGCTACATGTGTTGGTCAAAAGCCAATGCCCGATACACGTGGAGGGGTAGGGATAAGCGATCACTTGAGCGTAGGAGTTGGCCCGTACAGCCCTTCCATCCAAAAGACGTAATCTCTATGCACGACGTGTTTACTTGACATGTTTACTTGACTTGTAAAAATCCATGTGAATGATTTCCCTTGCCCATGTATAACTTGTTGCCATGTATAACTTGTTGCCATGTATAATCTGTTGTCATGTCATACTTGACGCACTTTACTACTTGTTGCAATTATATCTTAAACCGCCATGTCATCGCAGACTTTTAGAACTGCTTGGTTGTTTCCTCCTTTTAGTTTTCTTGCGCAAGTCTCTTGTAGACTTGCTAACATGCGCCCTTGTATCTTTTGGGTGTCGCATGTTAGTTGCTGAGCCTGAGCCTGTCACGCCCCGCTTCCCTAAAATGGAGGCGAGACGTGAGAAGGTCTGCACAGACGTGGAACTGTGAAGCCACACGCCTGATAAGCGTCAATAAAACATATGCAGGTCCCTGTAACCATGAGCAGAACAAGATAATAATACAGGGAGATACAGAAATAAAATCGCAATTCTCAGCAATGTCCAAACATTAGAATTAAGTTCAACATCCAGAAAAGCCACCAGGCTAAAGGAAAGAGTCTAAAGGCCCAGAACAAGGCCAACAAGGACAAACATAAACAGAGTATTGGTGCTACGCACCGACAACAAAAACAGTCTAACAAAAAGGTAAGCTCAACGAAGGCACTAAGATTGGTCTCCGGTTTCCTCAAACTCCTCGATGAATGCGGGTTCTGACTCAGCGTCAGCAAACACCACGTCCTCAGCAGCACCCTCAGGCTCAAGATCTAACATGTGTCACCCAAAAGAGTAAAGGGGCACATGTCAGCAAGTCTAAAAGACTTGGGCAAGAAAACTGAAAGTAAGGTAAACTAACAACCTAGCAGTTATAGTATGCATGACATGGCAATTATGGCATGAGAGCACAAGCAAGGCATGTTGTAACAATAGGTGCAAGAGAACAATTATCATGGCGTGCCAGGAGTAGCCAAGCTACTAACAATCTCAATCTTTTCACTAGTCACGTTTCAAGTTATTTGTAGATGTTTACGCCTTACAGCTGAACTGTTGGACATTCACACTGATTGGCCGCTTAACACTACCCCAAAACCCAGAGTTTACGCCTTACAACTGAAGTTGCTGATCGGGCAGACTCCCAGTTGATTGTTCGCTTAACCCTTACCCCTCCCACACGTAAACAAGCCAGGGTCCCTGCACACGATGCTCAGTAAATGAGCCAGGGTTGCCTCGCACAAGAGCTTGTTTTCAGGTTCATAATTTGGCGTAGGGTTGTGTCCGCTAAAAGCAGGTGCCTAGCCTCAATCAATTCACTAGGTGTAGCGGAGCTACGCAATCACGGGAACATTTAAAGAATGCAGTGACATGACAATTAATTCGCGTACCGTTAATTGGAATTAAACATGACATGGTAGTTTTATGCAACATGATAAATGACGGATCTAGCTTCGTTGTCAAGCTAGATCCTGAAATTTTGCCTATGCGAGTATCATTTTGTCGCCTAGTCTCTTTTTACGCCTACAACAAGCAAATGGCCTAAGACATGGCTTAAAACCCTAAGTGGCAAGTTTCACTTGCCTAGCACCGAGCATGACGATCACGAAGGTTCGTCTCACGGATACTAATATACGAGGAAGTCGCTGTTATGGAGAAACAACCATCAAAACAACATCCATTTTTATTAGGGTTTAACAAAAATCACAAAACGGGTTATGAGAACATTAAAGGATCGATCACTACCGTAGGAAGCGGAAGAACGATACTGAGCAAGCACGGCAACGGAAGAACGATCCGGGAAACTAGGGCTCAGATCTGGAAATGGGGAGAGAATCTGGAGAAATGAGATTTTGGGGGTTTTTGGGGGTTTTCCGGCGGCCTAGAGGTGGCGGCCGGCGCAAATGGAGAGGGGGAGGAGCTTTTGAGGAATGAGGAATAGCTAGAGGAAGGTTGGGGAAGATCAGGGGTCAAGGGGGAAAGGAAATGGCCAAGAGAAGAGAAAGAAAGAAAATAAAATGTTTGGGGTTTAAATAGAAAATCGTGTGGCGGTCGGGCGAAACCTAGGGTTTCAACAGCGGTTAGTCGGTCAAAGAAGGTTGGCTGACCGACTAGTTTGAGAACTAGTCGGTCGGTCGGATAACTATGACCGACTAACACCAAACAGTAACTTAGGTCGTCAAAATGGTCAATGAATTAGTCGGTTAAAGAACAATGGCTGATCGACTAGTTTGCAACCTAGTCGGCCGGTGGTTGTTCTTGGACCGACTAACGATAAACAGTAACTATGTGAAATTTATCAAAGGAACTAGTCGGTCTGAGAGCAAGTTCTGACCGACTAGTTTCACATCTAGTCGGTCGGTGGTTGTTCTTAGACCGACTAAGAGTAAACAGTAACTCCTGTACAATTGATTCAATGAACTAGTCGGTTCCAGTAGAGTTCCTGACCGACTAGATCTCAATCTAGTCGATTGGTCCCCCTTCTTGAACTAACTAAGGTGCACAAAAAGTGCCGGAATGAAGCGCGAAGCTTCGGGAAGATTCCTATAGCTTCTAAGATCACTCTAACTCCAAAATATAAGCGATTTGAAGTTCGTCATGAGTGACTTACTCCAAGATCAACGATTCTAAGGAAGAAGCTAGAAAATCACGACGAAACGATCGAAAACGAAAGCTACGGAGACGAAAACCACACATAAGGAGAAAATCCACCAAAACACTTATATATAATATTGATAATCCAAATACATGAAAAACCAGTCGTTACATCCTCCCCAACTTAAGAAAAATTCCGTCCTCAGAATTTCCCAACACTCACGTGTCCGGGAACAAAAGTGGGAAACGCTCTCGCATCTCATCCTCATTCTCCCAAGTAGACGCTCCTGGCGAGCCGTGTCGCCACATCACCCTCACAAGATTGACAACCTTGTTCCGGAGTGACTTCTGACGCCTGTCCAGAATCTGCACTGGCTGCTGATCATACGTCATATCAGGGCAAACGGTAATCTCCGAGAAATCCACAGCATGAGATGGATCGCTAATGTATCGACGAAGCTACGACACATGGAAAACATTGTGAACTCCTTCCAAAGACGGCGGCAAGGCCAAGCGGTAGGCTACCTCACCAACTCTCTCCAGAATGTCAAACAGTCCAATGTATCGCGGGCTCAACTTCCCTCGCTTCCCAAAGCGAATCACACCACGATTCGGGGAAATCTTCAGAAACACATGGTTGCCTGGCTGAAACTCCAAAGGACGCCGTTTAGCATCCGCCCAATGCTTAAAACGGTCCTGAGAAATCCTCAACCTCTCCCGAATGTTCCTGACAACATCCACGGCCTCCACAATCATCTCAGGTCCCAACAGCTCCCGATCACCAATGTCATCCCAACTCAATGGCGACCGACATTTCCTCCCATACAGCGCGACGAAAGGCGCCATGCCAATACTCGCCTGGAAGCTATTGTTGTAGGAAAACTCTACCAGATGTAGATGGTCCTCCCACGAATCCTTGAAATCCAATATGCACGCCCTCATCATGTCCTCCAAGATCTGAATCGTCCTCTCGGACTGGCCATCTGTCTGCGGATGGTACGTCGTGCTGAAACTCAGACGCGTACCCAAACTCTTCTGTAAACTCTGCCAGAACTGAGATGTGAACCTCGTGTCTCTGTCCGACACGATGCTCACAGGGACTCCGTGAAGTCGTATGATCTCCTGCACGATTCACGTTACATCACTATCTAAACTAGGGAAAGGAAATAGAAACGGAGAGTAAAAGAATTTACCTCCATGTATCTCCTCGCTAGCGCCTCAGTGGACTGTCCTACTCGGAATGGAATAAAGTGCGCAGATTTGGTCAATCGGTCTACGATCACCCAAATCGCATCATTCTGCTTCGGACTCCGAGGTAGGCCAGTCACGAAATTCATAGTGATGTGTTGCCACTTCCACTCCGGAATCGGAAGCGGTTGTAGCAACCCTGCCGTACGCTGATGCTCCGCCTTTACCTGCTGGTAAACCAAGCACTTGTCTACACTCCGAGCCACGCTCCTCTTCATACCATGCCACCAATAGTTCAGACGAAGATCCTTGTACATCTTGGTCCCACCAGGATGCATAGAATACGGCGAACTGTGTGCCTCCACCAACAACTCCTCTCTGATATCCCCAGCTGGCACACACAACATGGCTCCAAACCTCAGCGAGCCATCCTCATGAATCAAAAAGTTAGTCCGCAGACCGGCTTCTACCTGCTCCCGAATCTTCACCAGCTTCGGATCTCCAGCCTGGCCAGCCTTGATCCGATCCACAATCGTCGACTGAATCTGCATACTCATCAACGGAGAAGCTTCCCCAGGAAGAACAATCTCAAATCCAGACTTGCAAAAATCCTGCTGCAATCTCCACTGCGAGGCCAAAATCATCACCGCTGGAAGCCTACTCAGCGCATCAGGAACCACATTCACCTTGCCAGGGTGATACTGCAAATCAATCTCTTAATCCGCCATGAGCTCCAACCATCGACGCTGTCGCATGTTGAGCTCCTTCTGAGTAAAAATATACTTCAAGCTTTTGTGATCGGTGAAGATCTTCACTTTCTCACTCAGCAGGAAGTGCCTCCAAATCTTGAGCGCAAACACGACGGCAGCCAACTCCAAGTCAAACGTCGGGTAATTCTTCTCATGAGTCTTGAGCTGACGCGAAGCATACACCACAACATGCCCGTGCTGATGCAACACATAACCGAGACCCTTGTCAAAAGCATCGCAAAAGATCTCAAATCCACCGCTGCGATCAGGCACAACAAGAATAGGGGCAGTCGTCAATCTCTCCCTCAGGACACCAAAGGCATTCTCACAATCACCCGACCAAACAAAAGGCACATCCTTCCGCGTCAATCTGGTCATCGGCTCAGCAATACGAGAAAAGTCCTTAATGAAGCGCCGATAGTAACCAGCAAGCCCAAGGAAACTCCGGATCTCAGACGCTGACTGCAGAACAGGCCACTCTCTGATGGCCCTGATCTTCTCGGGATCCACTGAAATACCATCTCCAGTCACCACATGCCCGAGAAAAGCGACTCTGTCCAGCCAAAACTCGCACTTCGAAAACTTAGCATACAAATGATGCTTCCTCAAAATCTCCAACACCGTCCTCAAGTGCGATGCATGCTCCTCCTCCGACTTAGAATAGATCAGAATGTCGTCAATAAAGATAACGACAACTTGTCTAAAAAGTCGTAGAAGATCAGATTCATTAGATTCATGAAAACTACGGGTGCATTGGTTACACCGAAAGGCATAACCACAAACTCGTAGTGTCCATACTTCGTCCTGAACGCTGTCTTCGGAACATCTTCCTTCTTCACCTTCAGCTGATGATAACCACTCCTCAGATCCAACTTCGAAAACACCCTCGAACCTCCAAGCTGATCAAAAATATCATCGATGCGAGGCAACGTGTATTTATTCTTGATGGTCACCGCATTCAGCTCCCGATAGTCCACGCACATGCGACGCGAACCATCCTTCTTCTTCACCAGCAGCACCGGTGCTCCCCACGGAGACACACTAGGATTGACATAACCCTTCTGCAAAAGCTCATCCAGCTGCTTTCGCAATTCCTCCAACTCAGTGGGTGCCATACGATATGGCGCCTTCGAAATCGGCTGCGCTCCCGGAATAAGATCAATCAACTCGAGAGCTCGATCTGGTGGCAACCCAGACATCTCCTCGGGGAAGACGTCATCGAATTCACGAACAACAGCTGGCCTCTCCAGCTCCAACTGCATAGCCACAAACTCCACCGTCCTGGCCCGAAACCTGACCGGACCAAGCGAACTGCAACCTCGACTGAACTCAAATAATGGATGTCCGGGAATCTCGAACACCACCTTCTTCCTCCGGCAGTCGATCGTAGCATAGAAGCTTGCAAGCCAATCCATCCCAAGGACCGCATCATAGTTGATGATGTCGTGGACAATGAAATCAGCGTAAAGCTCATGTCCACAAACCACCAACGGGCAAGAATTGCAACCATGATGCACCGAGACCATGCCATTCCCTGTAACGATATTCCAACTCTTGGAAAGAGCGGACGTCGACAAGGAATGCTTCTCCACGAAGCTCCGAGAAATAATGCACATCGATGCACCAGAGTCAAAGATGACTCGTGCAGGAAATGTGCACACCAAAACCACACCTACAAACAGTCTAACAATCAAGCCCTAGTCTATCAACCAATCATGTACAAGCAAACAACATAATCTAACAAACAAAACCAACTATGAAGGAACAACTAGATTGAGGATTACCTGTGATAACCTCATCCACAGCCTCGCTCTCCACCTCGGTCATCAGAAAAGCCTGCCTCCTCGGCGGAAAAGCCTGCTGAAAGGCCTGCCTCTGAGGGACAAGAGCTGCCCCACGTCCAGCAGGAACATGCGCTCTCCGCTGCAACGGTTGTGCTGCAACAGGGGCCCTCCGCAGCTGATTCGCATGCCGACAATCCTTCGCGACATGAGAAGCATAACCACAAACACTGGCCCAGAAATTTCTTACACCGATCCTTGATGTGGCCAGGCTTGCCGCAGAAATGGCAAGTCTTCTGATTAAGCCCTCATGGCCTCTTGAACTGCACCGGCTGATTAGGCTTGAAACCAGGCCTAACCACCACCCTGGCCTGCTCCATAGGCCTCTTCCCAGCACCAGAAACATGTCCTCCCCTCTGGCTCAGGTTCAGCTTCTGCCTCCTCGCAGCTACCAGAACCTTCTGATAAGAGTCCAGATCAGAGGAAGACACAAAACTCTGAAGCTCCAAAGCAAGTCCCTGCAGGAACCTCTGAGCCCTCTCATCAGCATCCTGCACCATCTTCGGTGCGAACTGACTCAGTCTAGTGAACTCTTGGTGGTACTGGTCCACCGGCAAACTCCCTTGCTTCAGATCAATAAAGCGCTGCAGCATCTCCTTCCTAGCAGCCTTCGGAAAGAACTCCTCATCGAACCTGGACTTAAAGGTAGCCCAAGCTATCGGCTCCACCAGCATCTTCTCTTCCGCATCCCACCAGTTCCGAGCATTATCCTTGAGTTGCCTCTTCGCCAGATCAACCCATCCAGCCGGGTTGATCTTCGCCATCTTCAAATTATCCTCTATGTTCTGAATCCACTCATCGGCAGCTAGAGAACCCTCAGACCCATCAAAATAATCGGGACCCAGCTCCCGAAACTGCTTCGCTCCCAGCTCGGAGCGAGGGGCATCCTGGATTGCCCGAGCAGCTCGAGCAACTGGAGCATTCTGGACTTGCAGGAGCACGCCCTGCTGCACATGCATCATCTGAAGCATCATCCGCATCATCTCCCCATTGGTGGGCTCCCGCTCAGGCTCCTCGTCATGAGGGGGCGCGCTACCACCACCACGGATAAATCGCCTTCCTGCCATCTAATGGCACAGAAAACGCAACAGATTAGACTCATAGCTTTTGACTTGGATGTCGAACTTAGTTTATTGGACATTCTAATATCATTATTGTTATTCCGTTCATCGCAGTTACAGAAGAGAGACCTGCATGGGCCACCAACAAAACCTGTCACGCCCCGCTTCCCTAAAATAGAGGCGAGACGTGAGAAGGTCCGCACAGACGTGGAGCTGTGAAGCCACACGCCTGATAAGCGTCAATAAAACATATGCAGGTCCCTGTAACCACGAGCAGAACAAGATAATAACACAGGGAGATACAGAAATAAAATCCCAATTCTCAGCAATGTCCAAACATTAGAATTAAGTTCAACATCCAGAAAAGCCACCAGGCTAAAGGAAAGAGTCTAAAGGCCCAGAACAAGGCCAACAAGGACAAACATAAACAGAGTATTGGTGCTACGCACCGACAATAAAAACAGTCTAACAAAAAGGTAAGCTCAGCGAAGGCACTAAGACTGGTCTCCGGTGTCCTCAAACTCCTCGATGAACACGGGTTCTGACTCAGCGTCAGCAAACACCACGTCCTCAGCAGCACCCTCAGGCTCAGGATCTAACATGTGTCACCCAAAAGAGTAAAGGGGCACATGTCAGCAAGTCTAAAAGACTTGGGCAAGGAAACTGAAAGTAAGGTAAACTAACAACCTAGCAGTTATAGTATGCATGACATGGCAATTATGGCATGAGAGCACAAGCAAGGCATGTTGTAACAATAGGTGCAAGAGAACAATTATCATGGCGTGCCAGGAGTAGCCAAGCTACTAACAATCTCAATCTTTTCACTAGTCACGTTTCAAGTTATTTGTAGATGTTTATGCCTTACAGCTGAACTGTTGGACATTCACGCTGATTGGCCGCTTAACACTACCCCAAAACCCAGAGTTTACGCCTTACAACTGAAGTTGCTGATCGGACAGACTCCCAGTTGATTAGCCGCTTAACCCTTACCCTTCCCACACGTAAACAAGCCAGGTTCCCTGCACACGATGCTCAGTAAATGCGCCAGGGTCGCCCCGCAAAAGAGCTTGTTTTCAGGTTCACAATTTGGCGTAGGGTTGTGCCCGCTAAAAGCAGGTGCCTAGCCTCAATCAATTCACTAGGTGTAGCGGAGCTACACAATCACGGGAACATTTAAAGAATGCAGTGACATGACAATTAATTCGTGTACCGTTAATTGGAATTAAACATGACATGGTAGTTTTATGCAACATGATAAATGACGGATCTAGCTTCGTTGTCAAGCTAGATCCTGAAATTGCGCCTAGGCGAGTATCATTTCGTCGCCTAGTCTCTATAAACGCCTACAAAAAGCAAATGGCCTAAGACATGGCCTAAAACCCTAAGTGGCAAGTTTCACTTGCCTAGCACCGAGGATGACGATCACGAAGGTTCGTCTCACGGACGCTAATCTATGGGGAAGTCGCTGTTATGGAGAAACAACCATCAAAACAACATCCATTTTTATTAGGGTTTAACAAAAATCACAAAACGGGTTATGAGCACATTAAAGGATCGATCACTACCGTAGGAAGCGGAAGAATGATACCGAGCAAGCACGGCAACGGAAGAACGATCCAGGAAACTAGGGCTCAGATCTGGAAATGGGGAGAGAATCTGGAGAAATGAGATTTTGGGGTTTTTGGGGGTTTTCCGACGGCCTAGAGGTGGCGGCCGGCGCAAATGGAGAGGGGGAGGAGCTCTTGAGGAAGGAGGAATGGCTAGAGAAAGGTTGGGGAAGATCAGGGGTCAAGGGGGAAAGGAAATGGCCAAGAGAAGAGAAAGAAAGAAAAGAAAACGTTTGGGGTTTAAATAGAAAATCGTGTGGCGGCTGGGCGAAACCTAGGGTTTCGACAGTGGTTAGTCGGTCAAAGAAGGTTGGCTGACCGACTAGTTTGAGAACTAGTCGGTCGGTCGGATAACTATGACCGACTAACATCAAAAAGTAACTCAGGTTGTCAAAATGGTCAATGAATTAGTCGGTTAAAGAACAATGGCTGACCGACTTGTTTGCAACCTAGTCGGTCGGTGGTTGTTCTTGGACCGACTAACGATAAACAGTAACTAGGTGAAATTTATCAAAGGAACTAGTCGGTCTGAGAGCAAGTTCTGACCGACTAGTTTCACATCTAGTCGGTCGGTGGTTGTTCTTAGACCGACTAAGAGTAAACAGTAACTCCTGTACAATTGATTAAATGAACTAGTCGGTTCCAGTAGAGTTCCTGACCGACTAGATCTCAATCTAGTCGGTTGGTCCCCCTTCTTGAACCAACTAAGGTGCACGAAAAGTGCCGGAATGAAGCGCGAAGCTTCGGGAAGATTCCTATAGCTTCTAATATCACTCTAACTCCAAAATATGAGCGATTTGAAGTTTTTCATAAGCGACTTACTCCAAGATCAACGATTCTAAGGAAGAAGTTAGAAAATCACGACGAAACGATCGAAAACGAAAGCTACGGAGACGAAAACCACACATAAGGAGAAAATCCACCAAAACACACACATATATATAATATAGATAATCCAAATACATGAAAAACCAGTCATTACAGAGCCCGTTCCTGAGGACAAGGTGTTTGCTGACTTTGAGCCTGGGTCCACCGTTGACGTGGAGTACGAGGACACCGGCGACCAGTCGTAGAGACTACTTTCGTTGTTGTTTTTTGCTTAGTCTGTTGTTAGGTTGTCGGTGCGTAGCACCTTTCTTTCGGTACGTTTGATTATTTCTGTTGGTCATGCTTGGGCCTTTTAGGCTCTTCTTTTTAGCATGGTGGATTTTCTGTGATGTTGGAATTTATTGTGGACATTCTGAGATCTGAATAATTATATTATCTGTCTCTTTTCTTTTATTATTTTTGTTCTGTATCGCATTTGCAAGGACATATACTTGGTTATTCCAGACGCTTTACAGACTAGAGCCTCACAGCTCCAAGTCTGAGCGGACTTTTCACGCCTCGCCTCCATTTTAGGGAAGCGGGTCGTGACATGATCCTTGGCGAGATCAAGGAATTGAAGAAGAATGGAGAAGCATCATAAACTAAGCTATTTGGGTTCAAAAACATTAGTTCTTTGACAAACAATATTTATATCGGTCTGTAATAACCTTTTTTCTGTGATGTGATGTCTTGAACAAATTAATTATGCTTATGTTTGATATAGCTTGATTGATGATGTGAAATGCTTATGTTTATGATGTGATATGCATTAATCATATTATAAACTTACATTGTTTTGCAGAAATGATCTTACAGTATCTCAAACTTTTATCTTTATAGCTTGGTGAAATATTATTTGTCATTTTCTGTCATTTTTTTGATTGATGACAAGGGGGAGAAAAAGGATAAAATGCAAAAAATATGAATGAATATCATTTTGCTAACTGGGTTTAATGCAGGCGGAGTACCGCATCTAAGCAGGGGGAGTAAGTTATTCATTAATGTCAATATTCATTCAATATACTTTATTTTTCATTTGGGTGTCATCATCAAAAAGGGGGAGAGTGATGGGAAATCGAATCCCACCCTAAGTGGTTTTGATGATGAGCACACCAAATGATGTTAGTGTACTAACTACACTACAAGTGTGCAGGTTATACGACAAATGGTGACTTTACGCATACTCCGAAGAAACTCAACCACACTCGAGGCAAAGGCGAATTTTCTAGTTCTACATTAAGCACAAGATGAAGTCCGTGATCTAGCCTAAATGAAGAAGGAACTCAAATTCAGGAGAAGCAAGCTTCCACCAGATCAGCTTCTCGAAGGCCTTATCTTAAGTATAGTGTATGAGTTCATAGGATAATGTTAAAGCCAAAGTAAATATAGCACACACACAAATGATTTCAAAAATAACGTTTTAAATGTTTAAAATCATTTTAAACTTTTGAGAGCAATTGCTAGCTTTTTCATATCCTAGTAGTCAATCGCTATTACACTCAGTAATTGACTACACTCTTTGCTAGCTAAAGTTTCAGGAGAAATTGCTCTGGGAGTCGACTACCAAAGGAGGGAGTCGACTACCAGCTGGAAGCAATTTTCAAATGAAACGCTATGGGAGTCGACTACCACTCCTAAGGAGCCGACTACCAGCTAGCAAATTTCAAACGTTTTGACCTCCTGATTTTATTTTTTTATCCTTAATTTTTGAGACAAAAGTCAAACTTCATTTGAAATTTGAATCCTCTCTTATCACTATAAATAGAGGACTCTATGAGATCTTTTCATACAATAATGTATTATTCAATATCAAATTCTAAAATATCTATTGTGCAAAAATTCTCAGATCTCTTTTTCATTTCTGCTCTCATTATTTTTTAGCCAAAATTTGTTTTAATTTCTGATCTCCTAGTTTTTTTTCATAGTTAATATCTTTTTGAGATCATATTCTATTTGGCTACTAAAATCATTTTTCAAAATCCGTATTCTTCATTTTTATCTATTGAAAGGATTTTTGAAAACAAACGATCTAGATCACAAAAAATCATTCTATATCTTTGTGTAATCTAAAAGATCGACTTGAATTCTTTTAGCCACGTAATACACATGTTATATTTTACTTTGGCTATAGAATTCCGGGTGTAAATCCAAACTGCACTAATTTTTTTGGTGAGTTGGAAATCGTTCTTATTTGTGATTTCCACTTTGTTAAAAGGGAGTTGGAAATCTTAGACAAGGCTAGGTGGTTAGAAATCCTGGTCAAGGCTAGGTGTTTGGGAAATCCTAACGAGTGAAGTTAGGTGCTTGTATTGCTAAGGCAATAGTGGAAAATCTTGTACCGGATGTGTCGAGGACTGGACGTACCCAAATTGAGGGGAACCAGGATAAAAATCTCTGTGTTTGCGTTTGCATTCTTCTGCGATTGTTATACTTGTTCTTGCATTCTTTATTTGATAACAAATTGTAATTTGTTCATATTATTGGAAGTTAATTCTTTTGTTTATATCCACTGAGTAAAGATCAATATTTTTGTAAAGATATTTGTTTTGTAATCTTATACTCTTTCAGCAGATTTTTGCCTAAAAACTCTCTGGGAGTCGACTACTATTCTTAGGGAGTCGACTACCTGCTGTGTTATATCTTTGATCAATATTGCTTATAAGATTAACTTGTTGATTAAGAACCAAGCGTAGATCACTCTACTTGGTTCTTAGGCAACATTAGAAGGATTATAATTGTGCTAACCAACGAACGAAAAAGATTTTTTATTTGTACAACACTATTCAACCCCCTTCTAGTGTTGTTTGCCATCCACAGGATCCGACAATATGCTCGCAGAAATTGAACTCATTTAGAGCCAAAAACTTAGAGAATTTTCTCTCTCTCATTTCTCTTTCACTTTGGTTAAAAGTGTTCATGCATTGAGATTGCATTAGAGAGAGTTTTTCCAAGTGCATCATACTCTACATCAAGCACTTGGTGTTTCATTCTTCATGCCTTCATACACATTGATAAGATCTATCAAGGCATAGGTAAGATTGTTTCTTTTTCGTTTCTTTGGTGATGAAACCTAGTACTCAGGTTGTGAGTACATAGTGGGGGTTTACTCCTCTTGGAGAGTTTCTCTCCATATCACGGTTTAGGGATTGATCCCGGTTTATGGATTGTAGCTTGTAAAGAGCCTGCTTTGTGTCCCGGTGTAGGAAGCATTAGTGTACAAGCCATCACTCTGGTGTAGGAGGATGGGACTGGAGTAGGATCACCGGTGTATGGATCCGAACCAGGAAAAAATCTTTGTGTTTGCGTTTGCATTGTCTCTTTGATTTGTGATTGTGTGCAATTATATTCTGTATTGCTTAATTAGTTCTAATTAGAATTTTAACTGGCAATACACTACTCACCCCCTCTATAACATGCATGAGATCCTACAATTGGTATCAAAGCAGGTTGATTTCTCTTGAGCAACAATGATGACGCTTAGAGCTTCATCTCAATCTCACGAGGAGAGAATGTCTACCGTTCGACCACCGCTCTTCAATGGGACCAATTGCCCATCTTGAAAGGTCAAGATGATGATTTGGCTTGAAGGTTAAGATGATGATTTGGCTTGAAGGTTAGGAGATATGGGACATCATCGAAGTTTCGATTGAGAAGCCCACAAAGACTGCAGCGGAAAGGACTAAAGCGGAGAAGGACTCGATAAAGTTCAACGCTAGAGCCATGAATGTGTTTCATTGTGCGCTCGATGCAAACGAGTTCAACCACATCTCTATGTGCACGATGGCGCACGTGCAAGATGGCACACGAGATTTGGTATCTCTTGGAGGTCACGCATGAGGGGACCTTAAAGGTAAAGAAATCAAAATAAAGTGTTTTTAATTTTAAATATGAGATGTTTAAGATGCAGGAAGGAGAAAGCATCTCCGAGATGTTCACAAGGTTCACCGAGATTGTGAACGCTTTGGAAGGACATGTGAAGGATATTTCTCGAGAGGATCGTGTAATGAAGATCCTAGGCTTGGTTTCTCCTCAATGGGAGTCCAAAGAGAATGGAATTGAGGAATCCAATGACTTGAGCACATTCACCATGGAGGAGTGCATTGGAAACTTGATGGCCTATGAGGTTAGGTTGCATCACAAGAAGGAAAGTCAACCTTCTAAGACCGAAAAGCAAAATGTAATTGCTTTCAAGGCCCAAGAGGAGAAGAATGAATGGAGGAAGAAAGTCAATCTTCATGATTTGAGGCTTAAGAAGAATAAGAAGCATAAGCACATTTCTGGCGAGGTTGATGGCGAGGATGAAGAAAGTGAAGATGACGTTGGAGGAGCAATGGAACTTGCCAACAAGCTCATGAGCATCATGAACCCATCGCAATGTAAGAAAGCTTTAAAGTTATTTTCGAATACTAACAAAGCTACCATTGGGTATTTTCATTGTGGCAAAATAGGTCATTTTGCTAATGCTTGCACAAAGAAGAAGGATGAGAAGTACAAAGGCGAAGGGAAGAAGTCTTGGAAGTGGAAGAAAAAGAAGGATCCCGCTTTCATTGAAACTTGGGATGAGTCCTCATCCGATGACTTAAGTATGGTGAAGATGGTGATAAGGAACAAACGTTCACATCCATCGTTCATGACGACGTCTTCTCGGACTTGCTTATTCTGTGTGGTGCGAAAGACCGAAGGCCCATATAAAATTTTGCTCTTATGGATTTTTGGGGAGATCCCTCAAGCGATGAGGAGAGTGATGAAGAAGAGGAGAAGGAGGAGACCTTTGAGGACCTTCGGAAGAACAACAAGAGGTTATGTTGACCTCTCTTCATAAACTACCTAGTGCTTTAACTTCATTTAAATCTAAGTATAATATATTGTTAGCTAGCCAAGGGAACTTTCTTGCTATTGCTTGTGATGTTTCAACTATGCATGCTATGCACACAATAGGTATTGATGAGAAAGAAACACTTCTGTCTCAAATCAAGGAATTTGACTTTGAAAATGACATAATACATTTGTAAGATCTATCAAGGCATAAGTAAGATTGTTTCCTTTTTGTTTCTTTGGTGACGAAACCTAGTACTTGGGTTGTGAGTACATAGTGGGGGTTTACTCCACTTAGAGAGTCTCTCCATATCCCGGTTTAGGGATTGATCCCAGTTTAGGAATTGTAGCTCGTAAAGAGTGTGCTTTTGTGTCCCGGTTGATGGAAATTGAATTCCACCCCTAAGTAATTTTGATGATGAGCACACCAAATGAATGCTTAGTATACTAACTACACTACACTTTAAGTATACAGATTTCGTGAAGCTCTACTGATACTCCAAGAAGCACGCATCAACGCTCTACGACAAAGACGAACATGGCTAAAACTCAAGTGATGAAGCTCAAGCTCAAACAAAGCAAGAAGCTCAAAGAGAAACTCATCTTCACTTCATCAAGATTGACTAAACTGCCGAAGACATGTTCAGAGTCTAGTGTGAGTGTGTCGTGTCTTTTAGGATATTTGTCAAAGCCATATCAAATAGACAACACACACACACGAAAGATTTCGAAATAATTTTTAATTATCTTCAAAATAGTTTTCAAGAGCTTTTCTAGTCAATTCATAATTCTCGTAGTGAAACTCCACACACCCTGGAGCTAACTACAACTTTTGACTAGAACAAACAGGAAAAACTCCTCTGGGAGTCGACTACCAAAAGTAGGGAGTCGACTACTTCTCAGAGATGAAAATTTCCTAGACTCCTCTGGGAGTCGACTACCTATAGAGGGAGTCGACTACCTGCTGGAAATTTTCAGACGTTTTGAATTTGAATTTTAAATTCTTTTGAGCAATTTACTCCGAAATTTTTGGGACAAAAGTCAAACCAAATTTGAAATTCAAATCTCAGTTTTTCCCTATAAATAGAGCTTAATTCTTTTGTGAAAAATAAAAGATTGAAAAATCAAAATTCGTAAAAGCTCTCGTGAATCAAAGCTCTCTAATTTCTTCTCTCTAGCCAATTTTAATTTCAGTTTTTTGATCTTGCAATATTTTTCTAATTCTTTTGAAGATCATATTATTATTTTATTGGCTAAAGTTGTTTTTCAAAATCCTCTCTATTATTTCTCTTTAACTCTATTTGAAGGATTTTTGAAAAAGGCCTAGATCACAAAGAACTTATCTCGTATCTTTGTGTGATCTAGACTATCATTCTATTAAGCCACTACACAATTGTCTATCTTTTGATTGGCTATAGAAACGGGTGTATTTTCAATCTCTATCATTTATTGTAGAGTATTGAACAAATCTATTATTGCGTTGATTGTTAGAACACTAGACAAGTCTAGTTGTTGCCAGTTGGAAAGTCCTCGGTTTGTGAGGCAAGGGTATAACCCTAGACAAGTTTAGGTGTTGTTGTTGTGTTCGGAAATCCTGGTCAAGGCTAGGTCGTTGGAAATCCTAACGAGTGAAGTTAGGTGCTTGTATTTGCCAAGGCAGATAGTGGAAATCCCGTACCGGATTGGTCGGGGACTGGACGTACCCAAAGGTTGTGGGGAACCAGGATAAAATCCTTGTCTTTGCGCTTGCATTTTCTGTGTTTGATTATCTTTGCATTTATTCTATCTACAGCAAATATCAATCCCATTTCTTTACGCTGAGATTTATATCTGTAATCTTATTTGCTCTAACATATACTCTGGGAGTCGACTACTGCTCATAAGGAGTCGACTACCTGCTGTGAATATTCGCTGTGCACTTTAAATTGTATTGTTGATTAAGAACCAAGCGTAGATCACTCTACTTGGTTTCTTAGGCAACATTAGAAGGTTCAGTTTTGTGTTGATTGATTAAAGAACGAAAAAGTTTTATCTTTATACAACACTATTCAACCCCCCCTTCTAGTGTTGTTTGCCATCCACAGGATCCAACACTTGGTATCAGAGCGAGGCTACAAATAGTGATGGCGTCAACTTCTTTTCACTCTGAAGGACTGAACACTATGCGACCACCTCTATTCAACGGAACCAACTACGCCAGTTGGAAGATTCGAATGAAGACTCATCTAGAGTCATTGGACATTGAAGCATGGACTATCACCAAAGTCCCGTATATTGCACCCACCGACGTTGAGTTTGGAAAATGGTCCATCGATGATAAGAAGAGAGCTAATCTCAATGCAAAAGCAATGAATGCCTTGTTTTGCGCTGTTACAGGAAATGAGTTTAATCGAGTCTCCCAATGTGAGACAGCACATCAAATTTGGCATACCCTTCAGGTAAGTCACGAAGGTACAGAAAAGGTAAAAGAATCTCGTATAAATGTATTACATTCAAAATTCGAAACTTTTAAAATGGAAGAAGGAGAGAGTATCACCGATGTGAATACTCGTTTTACTAACATTACAAATGAGCTTGCAGGACTAGGAAAGAAACTTTCAAAGTATGAACAGGTAATGAAGATACTAAGATCACTCCGACCCGAATGGAAAGGAAAGACCACGGCCATTTGAGAAGCTCACAATGTGAAGGATCTCACCATCGAAGAACTGATGGGAAATCTCATGGCATATGAGATCGAGCTTGAAGAAGACAAGAAGATCGAAGAAAAACCAAAGAAGAAAAATCTTGCATTCAAAGCTCAAGAAGAAGATTCCGATTACACGGACAAAGAAGATCACATCGCGTTCATCTCAAAGAACTTTAAAGAGTTCATCACAAGTAAGTATGGAAAACGATCTTTTAGACCCACTAACGGTATTATCTGTTTCGGTTGCAATAAACCAGGACATGTCAAGAGAGATTGTCCATTGGAAAGAAACAACCGTGATTCCAGAGATCGTGGGAAGAACAAAGAGAATAATGAAAGACGAACCAATACAAGAAGCAAGTTTAGACGACCAAAGAAAGAAGCCTATGCAGCCTTCGATCAGAGCGATGATTCTTCATCCGACGAATCCTCAGACGAAGATAATGATGAAAGAAGAGAGACAGCACACATGTGTTTCATGGCATCTACATCCTTCAAGGTAAGCTCGCATCATGATTCATCTAGCGACAATGAGTCATCGTCAAGCGATGATGAAGACTTGGACTATAGGGGAGCATATAAAGAGCTATGCAAAATGCATGAAAAGCTCATTAAAGAACATAGAAAAACACTTAGAATTGCTAAAAGAGAGACTAAAGAAAAGGAAGAAGTTATTAAAGAAAATATCCTTCTTAAAGACAAAAATGATCTTTTACAAAAGGATATTTTGCTAGTAAATGAAAAGGTTGAAAGTCTGAATAATCTTCTCGTAACCGTCAAAAATAAATACGACGCTACGATGAAAATTATTGAGAATTTCAATAAAGGAAAAGGGAAGCTAGATAATATAATAGATAATCAAAAATTGTCATCTAGCAAAACCGGACTTGGCTATGATTCTCATCATACCAAGAAACGGGCAAAGCACACTAGGATGCATCATACTAATGATAATGTTTTAAGCATCTGGGTACCAAAAAGATTATCTGATCAGCAAAAAGAAAGGTACGCTACTAACTTTGTTCAACAGATTCATTTTAATAAAAATTATAAGTATATTTTTCATGAAGGAACTAAACCGTATTGGGTTTGGTTTCCTAAGGACTAACTCCTCGGACTCAAAACCAAAGAGTACCATAAAACGCTTATTTTTCAGGTGCTCTAAAAAGGGAGAAAAACAATGAAGAAAATTCAGGCAGTCAAAGCGGCTGAATTGGAACAAATGCCTTCATTTATTTTTTAAATTATTTTTAATGGGTTAAAACAGTTAATTTGTGTGTATGATTATGTTTTATTGCCAAAAATTTATTTTTGTTAAAAGAGCTCGTTCAAACTGGACCAAACCTACTCCAGGAATAGAAATCGACTCAACCCAGCAGGGAGTCGACTACCTCAGGAGGGAGTCGACTACCAGTGCGTAAAATTCTGGGTTGCCTCTTTTTTGACTATCTCATATTGGGTTCTATTTGAGTGGTTGGGTCAAGATCCGTTAAGACAACTTACCCACTAAGTCTAAAGCTCATCCTAGCCACCCAAATCTAGATCTAATGGCTCCTATTTCTCCTCATCTCTTCACCTCTTCAAACAAAACCCCAAGAAAACCCTAGAGGTAGCCGACTACCTCCTTTTCCCCTCTCCTCTCTTGGGTTTTCATCTTGAGGCTTGGATTTTCTTTGGAGCAATTTCTTTTTCATCTTCCTTCAAATTTACCCAAGGTAAAATTTTTTTTTTACTTCCATGAACTTTACTATTTCATTTCTCTTGGTTATCTAGTAGTATAAAAATATTTTTTTGTTGTTGTTTTACTCTATCTAGATGCCTTTCAAAGGAGCTTTCCCTAAGAAGAGAAAAATTGCTACTCCTAATGTCGATTCTAAGAAAGAAATTATTCTACCCTATCTCTTCAAAACAACTACCTATGAACATTTTGTTAAAGTTTCTAGGAAACCAATCTTGCATGAAAGATTTGTCAAACTCAATGATGTTATCAATTACGGTATTGACAGTCTGCTAGATTTCCAAAACTTAGCAAATTTGTTCTCCTCAGAAAATGTGTATATGTGTTATCCTAGGCTTGTTCATCTCTTTTATGCAAACATGGATTATGATCTCGTAAAAAGTCGTTTCATTACTAAGGTTTTGGATACCAAACTTGCTATAACTGTAAAATCCCTAGGTGAAGCCCTAGGAATCACATACTCCGGTATGATCCTCGATAAAATTGAGATGACTGACGAGAATATCCTAGAGAGAATGTATCTGCCTGGTAAACACTTTCAGACCAAACTTCCTTGTAGCCATCTTCGCTATCCGGCGAGAATCTTAGCTAATATTCTGTCGTATAACATTACTCAAAAATCTGGAAGTCATGCTATCCTTTCTGAAAAACAAGCTAAATGCATCTATGCCATTCTTGGTAACATTCGTGTGAATTGGGCTAAAGTCATCATGGATTCCATCCTATTTTCAGCTTCATCTGACAGACCTTCCTCCACTCTTTCTCATGGGCACTATCTGACCATTCTATTCATTAGCTTTAACGTGCCTTTGGATCATGAAACAACCATTCTAGAACCTGCTCGTGTCTTTGATGTTCATGCTCTTGGGAGAATGAATCTCCATCATGACCTTGATGAGAATGTCCCTGAAGAGCAAATCGCTACCGAAGGAGGATCATCATCCTCAAGGCGAGGTAAGAAGGTTGTAATTTCAGATTCTGATGAAGAAAGTGAAGAAGAAGAAAAAGGAAGCGACGAGGAAGAAGAAGAAGTTCCTGCTTACATCCTTGAACTTCAGGAGATGCTCCTGAAAAAGATTGGAAAATTGAAGATCTCACAGGAGAAAGGATTTGAAGATCTCAATCAAAAGGTGGATGACCTCAAGGAAATCGTAGTGCAAAGCAAGAAGATGACTGAGGAGACGCTTGTTAAGATCCTTGAAGAGATCAAGGAATTGAAAAAGAACAGCGGTCACCCTTAGCTTCATGCACTTCTACTTCAAAAACAATGGTTCTCTTTTCAAAAACAATGTTCTCTTAAACTATGGTTTGTAATAACTCTTATTGTGTGATGCTAGCTACTATGAAGTTATCTGCTATGCCAAACTTAGTTGTTCTATGAACTAACATCTCCATTGCAGGCATATGGAATTGAATTCCTCTTATTTTTTAATGATCCATAGAAATTACTGTTTTATTTTTTTTGTTGATGACAAGGGGGAGAAAAATATATATATAATGCAAAAATGTGAATTGTATTTCTAATAGCTTCGATGCAGGGGGAGAACCGCATCAAAGCAGGGGGAGTAAGTATACTTGAAAATATTATTCATATTCATGTATCTCTTCAAATTTTGCATTTGGGTGTCATCATCAAAAAGGGGGAGAGTGATGGAAATTGAATTCCAACCCTAAATAATTTTGATGATGAGCACACCAAATGAATGCTTAGTATACTAACTACACTACACTTTAAGTATACAGATTTCGTGAAGCTCTACTGATACTCCAAGAAGCACGCATCAACGCTCCACGACAAAGACGAACATGGCTAAAACTCAAGTGATGAAGCTCAAGCTCAAACAAAGCAAGAAGCTCAAAGAGAAACTCATCTTCACTTCATCAAGATTGACTAAACTGCCGAAGACATGTTCAGAGTCTAGTGTGAGTGTGTCGTGTCTTTTAGGATATTTGTCAAAGCCATATCAAATAGACAACACACACACGAAAGATTTCGAAATAATTTTTAACTATCTTCAAAATAGTTTTCAAGAGCTTTTCTAGTCAATTCATAATTCTCGTAGTGAAACTCCACACACCCTGGAGCTAACTACAACTTTTGACTAGAACAAACAGGAAAAACTCCTCTGGGAGTCGACTACCAAAAGTAGGGAGTCGACTACTTCTCAGAGATGAAAATTTCCTAGACTCCTCTGGGAGTCGACTACCTATAGAGGGAGTCGACTACCTGCTGGAAATTTTCAGACGTTTTGAATTTGAATTTTAAATTCTTTTGAGCAATTTACTCCGAAATTTTTGGGACAAAAGTCAAACCAAATTTGAAATTCAAATCTCAGTTTTTCCCTATAAATAGAGCTTAATTCTTTTGTGAAAAATACAAGATTGAAAAATCAAAATTCGTAAAAGCTCTCGTGAATCAAAGCTCTCTAATTTCTTCTCTCTAGCCAATTTTAATTTCAGTTTTTTGATCTTGCAATATTTTTCTAATTCTTTTGAAGATCATATTATTATTTTATTGGCTAAAGTTGTTTTTCAAAATCCTCTCTATTATTTCTCTTTAACTCTATTTGAAGGATTTTTGAAAAAGGCCTAGATCACAAAGAACTTATCTCGTATCTTTGTGTGATCTAGACTATCATTCTATTAAGCCACTACACAATTGTCTATCTTTTGATTGGCTATAGAATCGGGTGTATTTTCAATCTCTATCATTTATTGTAGAGTATTGAACAAATCTATTATTGCGTTGATTGTTGGAACACTAGACAAGTCTAGTTGTTGCCAGTTGGAAAGTCCTCGGTTTGTGAGGCAAGGGTATAACCCTAGACAAGTCTAGGTGTTGTTGTTGTGTTCAGAAATCCTGGTCATGGCTAGGTCGTTGGAAATCCTAACGAGTGAAGTTAGGTGCTTGTATTTGCCAAGGCAGATAGTGGAAATCCCGTACCGGATTGGTCGGGGACTGGACGTACCCAAAGGTTGTGGGGAACCAGGATAAAATCCTTGTCTTTGCGCTTGCATTTTCTGTGTTTGATTATCTTTGCATTTATTCTATCTACAGCAAATATCAATCCCATTTCTTTACGCTGAGATTTATATCTGTAATCTTATTTGCTCTAACATATACTCTGGGAGTCGACTACTGCTCATAAGGAGTCGACTACCTGCTGTGAATATTCGCTGTGCACTTTAAATTGTATTGTTGATTAAGAACCAAGCGTAGATAACTCTACTTGGTTTCTTAGGCAACATTAGAAGGTTCAGTTTTGTGTTGATTGATTAAAGAACGAAAAAGTTTTATCTTTATACAACACTATTCAACCCCCCTTCTAGTGTTGTTTGCCATCCACAGGATCCAACACCGGTGTAGGGAGCATTAGTGGACAAGCCATTGCTCCGGTGTGGGAGGATGGGACTGGAGTAGGATCGTCGGTGTAGGGATCCGAATCAAGATAAAATCCTTGTATTTGCGTTTTTATTGTCTCTTTGATTTATGATTGTGTGCAATTATATTCCGCATTGCTTAATTAGTTTTAACTTTTAATTAGCATTTTAACTAGCAATACACTATTCATCCTCCTAGTGTTTCTTAGAGTGCAGGAGATCCTACACATTTGAGGTAGGATGAACACTGCTAGTTGTATATCGTACCTTTAGGTATAAGTTAATAATTAGACTAGCATCATTATATGCCACTTAACAAAGTATATATAGAGATACTAGGGTGTATAAATTGCTTACATGTTCCTTCACGCCGCTTAGATCATTGATTCACACGTATATATATGTTGACGGGACTATTCTGACCGGGCCCGGAAGAGCAAAGTCAACTATGACTGGTCAACCGGATTACTACGACCTTGAGGCCTCGGCCCAAGGATCTCACGGGCGGGCCGCGATTCTCCACCCATGACGAAGGCTCACTTCCTCAGTGGAGGAAATCGAGGCCCAAATCAAGGAAGTATCCGCCAAACATGGCAACCGTCCAAGGCCATCACTCTCTAGCCATCATGGCTCGGCTTAATGGCCGGACTTAAATGGCCTTCACTCTATAGCCATCATGGCTCGGCTTAATGGCTCAGCTTAATGGCCCGACTTAAATGGCCATCACTCTCCAGCCATCAAGGCCAGCCAAATATGGCAACCGTCCGAGTCCATCACTCTGCCATCAACTCCTTTGCTGATCCATACAACTGGTTTGAACCGACATGATTTCCAGTGACTCGAAGCCTGCCATCTCCCTAGGTGAACCCGAGACGTAGAAGGGGGCAAGGAAGGACGTGCACAGGAGGACCCTACCACCTTCGCCTTCCAAGCTTGCCCGAAAGCACACTCCAGCGTCAAACACTTCAAGTGGCATCTCAAGCTTATTGAGCATCTCAGCTTCAAGAGTCGCCTGACCGGGGAGATGTCCACCGTCGCTCATTTCCAAGATCAAACCTTAGAGATATTCATCACCTCAAGATGTGAGGGATGTTTTCGAGTCCAAGCACCCGTTCGATCCAGCATAATCCGAGCTCAAAGCTGATATGCCCGCCATGCCGAGCTCTCTTCGCAGGCCGGGCCGAAGCACGACCGTCTGAGTTAGAGCATCCAGACCGCTCCTCCGACCGTGGCCGAGCCGATCTGGCCGAAGCACCACCGTCTGAGTTCGAGCAACCAAGCAGCTCCTCCGACCGTGGCCGAGCCGATATGGCCTAGGCAACACCGTCCGAGTTCGAGCATCCAGACCGCTCCTCCGACCGTGCTGCTGGGTCTCCGCTTGCCGAACAGCTCCTGCATCCACCCGAGCGGGACGAAGTAGTGGCAGAGCGCCACCATGGATTCTTCGAAAATATTCACAAGGTCCTCACCTCTTAGTCGGCCGTAAGTCGAGGGGCAACTCCCTTCGCCACCGAACGAATCTCCTTCGTCGGCCGTAAGTCGAGGGGTAACTCCCCTCGCCACCGAACGAACCTCCTTCGTCGGCCGTAAGTCGAGGGTCGACTCCCCTCTACACCGAACGAACCTCCTTCGTCGGCCGTAAGTCGAGGGGCAACTCCCCTCGCCACCGAACGAACCTCCTTCGTCGGCCGTAAGCCGAGGGGCAACACCCCTCGCCACCGAACGAATCTCCTTCGTTGGCCGTAAGTCGATGGGCGACTCCCCTCGCAACCGAACGAATCTCGGACTGACGATCTATCGTCCCCAGCCAACTCCGCAAGACGGACGAAAGTTTTGCAGAGAGTGCAGCTTCTTCCCCATTATACTACATCTCCCGACCTCCACCTCAGCAATGGTAGAGCTCAGAAGATGGGGGCTGTTGACGGGACTATTCTGACCGGGCCCGGAAGAGCAAAGTCAACTATGACTGGTCAATCGGATTACTACGACCTTGAGGCCTCGGCCCAAGGATCTCACGGGCGGGCCGTGATTCTCCACCCATGACGAAGGCCCACTTCCTCAGTGGAGGAAATCGAGGCCCAAATCAAGGAAGCATCCGCCAAACATGGCAACCGTCCAAGGCCATCACTCTCTAGCCATCATGGCTCGGCTTAATGGCCCGACTTAAATGGCCTTCACTCTATAGCCATCATGGCTCGGCTTAATGGCTCGGCTTAATGGCCCGACTTAAATGGCCTTCACTCTCCAGCCATCAAGGCCCGCCAAATATGGCAACCGCCCGAGTCCATCACTCCAGCCATCATGGCCACCTTTAGGACATTCATCTCCTCATCAAGATGGGCGCAATTAGTGGAGGTCAAAACTTCCCACATTTGCACGTCCCCATGAATGATGGCCATGATGTCACATCATGGCATATTATGAGGACGAGTCACCTATATGAGGGGAGGATGGTCATCATCCAAAGGGGGCTGGACGATCTACAACGGAGGTACCACCAACTCCATCTTACACCTTTTTCCGCCTTTACATATTTCTCCTCCATAGCTCGGCTCGAGGATGGGGGCTCGGTCTCTCCGTGAACCGAGCCCGATCCCACCGAGCATCCCTTAGACAAGATCTGACTTTGGCATCGGAGGGGATTTGGTCGGAACCAAGGTCCGACCCCCCTAACGAGCTCTTTCGTCCATTTAGGTCCAGGAGATCCCGCGGCGCCGAGGCTACCCCTCAGCGTCATCACAGCCGGAGCCGAGCGCCCTCGTCCCCGAGCCCGTTCGTCTCCACCACCCGAAGATGGTCGCTCTGTCGAGGCCACCCCTCGACGCCAGGAGAGACCGAGGCCGAGCGCATCCATCCGAGCCGAGGCTTCCCCTCAGCTCCACGCCGACCGCGCATCAAGCGAGACGACCGAGGCTACCCCTCGTCGTCCGACCGTCCGAGGCCGAGCATCTCACACCGGGCCGAGGCTTCCCCTCAGCCCTGACGTGCTCCACGTCGTCTGCAACTCCGATTCGCGTCGCGTCTGCACGTGCTCGACGCACCCAAGGGACCCAAATCGGCCCCTTGACCACGTTGACCGGGCAGTCCACGGTCAACGCTTCTGTAGTAAGAAAACACTCTGAAACAATATAGTTTATCATCATACATTGTAGCGGCTTACCATTTATTTAATATCCATGCATATCAAATATTGTTAGACTTCTGCATCTTGTTGGATTGATCATGCTTTTAGAACCACTAATTTGTCAAATTAATGTTTAATTAAATTACTATTTGGGAATCTACACTTAACGTAGTTGATTCAAAACCCTTTTTTGTTTTAACTTCACGTGAGTTTTGTCTCGTCCAGTTTCCTAACATATTGGGAAGTAGGGCCTGGTAAATTGCTTGCTAATTTACGCATTAAAGCAATTTATGATGGATTAAAGACATTTCTTTCTGCTATATATGGTTATCCCCTTTCCTACACAGTTATTAACGAGTTACCGCAAACTTGGAATTTTTGAACATAGCAATCAAAATATCATGAAGAATATCCTTGCACCAACAAATTGGTTTAGCAATCCTGTTTTTTGTTCTTAGGTATCCATAGATCTATCTTCAGATTCTTTCACTTTGCTTTAGTTACATCTCTCTTGAATTCATTTAGCATTGATTTCTACCTAATATGCCGTTACGAGCTCTACAGGCGGATGGGGGAGCCATCCAGAAAGGAGAGATTCGTAGATCCACATTCCTAGAAGAGAGTTTCTATATAAACCGCATGAAATGTGGTGCACGGAAATTTTTTTGCCAAAAAGACAAAACTGTCACATCAGTTGTCCCATCACTCCCTCTGATGTGACAGTTTTGCCCTTTTGACAAAAAAATTGCATACAGCGCATTTCCATGCATTTCCATGCGGTGCATATAGCAGCCTCTTCCAAGAAAAGCTTATTGGGATCTAAAATCAATAATGTGCTTGAAGAAAAACCATGTACGTCATGCATGTTAATGGATTAGATATACTATTTGTCCCATTGACAAGCCTTTTAAGATACCTCTTTAGTGCATGTAACAATGAGCCCTACCATGCTGTGATCTTACTGATTCTGCAGAAACAAAGAGAGAACGGCTTCTGGAATCTAGTACGTAGTTCACATGTTTGCCATGCTATTGGGTGTTATATTTTCCTTTGCGCATTTCTTTAGTTGATTAGCTGAAGATACAGAAGGTCTAATGGTGCTTGAAATGTGTTGTGTAATAGGGTTAATCGATCGAATTCAGATTCAGACTAAGGGGTGGTTTTCACATGGGTCAAGTAATTTACAACACCTAGAATGTGTCGAATCATTTTTATACAACATACTGGTCACTATAAATTAAAGTCTCTTGCTGACCTCCTACAGCTTGTGATCAATCTGTATGGTTGAAACTGACAATATTATGAATATATGCATGCACAATAAACATTAAGCTGCGATATTGCCCACACTTGAGAATTGTTGATTATGCTGGGATCAAGTAATTTACTGATACAAACCATCCCAAGATATTTCATATTAAATCAAAATATACATAGCTTCTCTTTAGTTATTCTAGTAAGAGCAGAAGTAAACAAAGTAAACATGATTGTGTTCAGTAGATGAGGAAAGCTCAGTTGCTCGGAGGAGCATCAAATGGAAGCAAAGGGGGCATTTCTGGCTGAACTGGCTCTGCCGGCGGTGGTAATGGTGGGTCGTCAATCATCGATCGGTACCAATGGTGGAGGCAACTGGAGCGTCGGAGGGGGTAATGGAGGAGTGCTGTCAGCTGGCGCTAGAGGTGGCAAAGGGAATGACGATGGAGGGCTGCTGTCAACTGGCAGCAGAGGTGGAAAGGGAAGTGATGGTTGGGCCGTGCCCTCTGGCGGAGGGTCCTCAGATGGAAACACGGGTGGCGATGGGAGTACCGGCTGATCGCCATCCACCGGAGGAGTGAAGTCGATGGGCGGAAGCATTGAGGGAGGAAAGAAAGGATCTATGGGGGGTGGTGAAGCATCAACCGGCAGAGGTACGAGTGGAGGTGCGATGAAATCTGTTTCAGGTGGTGGTGAGAGTACGAGAGGCGGAGTGAATATGGGAAAGAGAGGTGGTGGCATAATTGTTGTCGGTGGTGGCGGTGAAGGGACCAGAGGCGGCGGAAATATAGGTGGTAGAAGTGACGGCGGCGGCGGAGATGGAATGAGCGGCGGAGGCGGAGGCGGAGGCGGTGATGGAACGAGCGGCGGCGGAAGTGGTGGAGACGGTGGCGGAGACGAGATGACGGGCGGTGGAAGAGGTGGGCACGATGGAACAGGAGGCGGAGGTGAGGGGACGAGCGGCGGCGGAGGCGAGATGACGGGCGGTGGAAGAGGTTGGCACGATGGAACAGGAGGCGGAGGCGAGGGGACGAGCGGCGGCGGCGAGTGGGCCACGGGTGGTGGTGAGGGAAGTAGAGGGGGGAGCGGAGGAGGGGGAGGGTGTGTGGGGACAAACGGATTGTCCGGCGAAGGAGAGGGAGGGAAAGGCCATCTGCCGCATCGTCCGAAGAGCCATCGGAACAAAGGATCGCAGGAAGAAGATCCTCTTCCTCTCCTGCCTCTTCGACTGCTTCGGCCCCTCGCTCTGCCTCTGCCTCGCCTCGCAATTCTTCACTTGCTATAACTTCGGTCGAGTTGTTACTGTGGCCTTGGTTTGGTTGAGCAATGGCTCGTGCATTGGCCTGGGGTGCATGGTCGGAGAGAATTGTGAGAAGAAACAGCAGTAGCAACAACATCAAGGGCCTTGAGAGGGGGCTGTCCATTGCTGCGTTCAGCTTGGAGGGAAAAACAGCAGCCGATTGAGGCCGTTATATATACAACAGGTTGAGGTGTTTGTGGGATGTTGGTGTTTGTGCCCCTCTCCTAACCACCATCTGCATCCCTGTCTCATAAATATGGTGGATGTTGATACAGAAGCACTGGCTTCCTGCAAGAAGGGCAATGAATACAAGATCAGAGTCAAAGGCCCTTGAGAGTTGAGACCATGGAAGAGGGAGCCAAGGAGAAGAGACTGGAAAATGCAGAGCAATGCCAATGTCAATGGCATTGCATTGATGGTCGATGGGGAATTGTGTGGTGTCCTCGTTTAGTGTGCCAACAATTGAAGGCAGATGAAGGTGGGCAGAGAGATATCATGAACACAAACTAGGCTTCAGTCTATTAATGAAGCTTCAGCATTTCCATCACTAGCTAGCAAGTCCTATTCAGCATTTTACAACTACTAAAACAGAGCTCAACCCTCCCAGTCTCGGTCCTTCGCCTACTCGCCCTTCCCAACCACCGTCTCCTTGATCTTCTGCGTCGTCTCCTTCCCCGCGTCCCACGCGCCTTGAGCCGCTTCACTGGCCTTGTCCTTGGCAGCCGCCGCATTCTCCTTCACCACGTCCGTCCCTTGCTTCACCGACCCCTTCACTCCCTCCGCCGCATCCGACGCCCGGGCTTGAGCCTCGCCCGCGGTCTCATTGGCCTTCTCTCCCACGTACTTGGCCCCCTCCTGGGCCTTGTCCTTGGCCGCCTGAGATTGATCCCCGATCGTATCCCATCCTTTGCTCACCGTTTCTTTGGCTTTCTGCGTTGCGTCCTGCGCCTTGCCTCCGACGTAGTCGGCTCCCTCCTGGGCCTTGGCCTTGGCCGCCTGAGATTGCTCCCCGATCTTATCCCATCCTTCGCTCACCGTTTCTTTGGCTTTCTGCGTTGCGTCCTTTGCGATCTCCGTCCACGCCTTATCTTCACCTGCACTGCTACATGCCTGCAGGGGAGGCAAAAGATTCACCAAAAAAGCAAAATCTAATGCACTTTCAAACCCAGATACTGAATTCAGAGTGGAAAGCAGAGTTAAGTGCTTACGGTGACTGCTTACTGAAAGCTTTGCCGTATATATTTGCCATTTTGTTTTTTTGTAGAATTTTAATATGGTAGCTTGTTCAGTTTTTGAGAAACTGAGGTTTGGTTAAGTTAGAGAGCAAACGGTTGTTTACACAGACAATATGACCTCGTTTCGCAAGTGGCAACACAGGTTTACGTCTTGTGAGGAGACTAAAGGTTTGGCGAAGTTTGAGGCACATTCAGGGTTGTTAAACTTGGGCTGTTTTGGTATGCCGAAGTAGAGTTCCTTAGGTCTAGCAGCCGCTCCCAAACCTTGCTGAGTATTGTTATTCGCATCACAGAAATTTATGAATACACCATACTTCTTGATTCACCACACATATATTTTTAACATCAGATGTTCGGATTTAGAGATCTTTTGGTATGCCGAAGTAGAGTTCCTTAGGTTTAACATGTTGGTGACAGAGAAGAACTGGGGGCTATCCGACGACTCATCGATAGGATAGTCCACTAACATAAACTTTCCTATGTTATTGTGTAACCTTGCTCTATTGTTGAAGGTTACATCTAAAAGCATATTTGACAAATATGGAGGGTGAAGAGTTGTTTGAAAAAAAAATTAGTTGATGTTATAAGCGGGCTTTCGTAGGCCAATTAATGTATTGGGTATCGACCCATTATGTAACCCTACTTCTATAAATACAGGGCTACGGGTTCCGTAGCCGCCAAACTTACAACACGTTATCAGCACGCTCGAAGCTAAGCCGAACTTCTGCCGACGGACGAATCGCGACGCGAACGGGCTTCCTTCACCGAACGTCGATAGATCCGGCGGGTAGGATCTAAAGATAAATTTTATTCCCTAGATCTAAACTTTTATACACATACGATTAGATCTAAATGTTGGGATCGATATTTGATTAGTATAGATCGGATATTTATCTCAGATCTACATGCTAAATCAACCCTTTAATGTAAAATCGGCGTTTTTATCAATAAAAATCAACTTTTTACAAAGAAAAACGTTGTTTTAAAGACTAAAAATAGTTTTTTTTAATAAAAATCATGTTTTTATCATCTTCTTCCCCAAAAATTTTCAAACCCTAGAGGGATTTCTTAGTTGCCACGCGGCCTGAAGCCGCGCACGCGAAAACCCCGTATCGATCTCCCCGCCACGCCGTTGCCGCCGCCATACCGCCAGAAGAGGTGGCGGCGACGACCCCCCATGCGCGCGTGTCCGAAACCCTACCCGCCAGAAGCAACAACCCACGCGACAGAAACCCTAGCCGGTTGCACGGGATCACACGGCAGATCGACTCCAAAACCCCTAACTAGGGTTTGTCCACAAAAATTTTGTTTTTCCAAACTCTTTTTCAGATTTAATTAAGATTTTTCTTCGTTAAATTCTGGATTATTACACGCTTTTTAATTCAACGCATTTTTGGATTATCTGATTATTATACGTTTAATAATTAGGAAGATCCTGCGATCGCCCTGCCGTCAGTTAACTAACCTAACGGTGTATGACGTTGCCTAGTGGTCCAATAATTATTAAACGAAAAAATTTCATTTACATTATAAAATGCATGTGATGATTAACTGCATGTGATGATTAATTGTCTGCAATGAAATAAAATGCCAGCTGCATTTTTCTGCGATGTTTGTTTATATTTGTTGTGGTTTTGGATCGGATAGCTATCACCATTATTTTCCTCGCATTTTTTTACTTTTTGAGAGAAATTGTAGTGAGGATATAATTGTATAAATTCTAAGACTGGTGCACGTCCCACGAAGATGAAGATCTATTCCAGAAGAATAAGGGCCTCACAGGGGTTCCCGAGTTGTATTTTCTTTTTTATGGGACTGTATGTGCTTTATTTAAAATGGTGATTAGCCGATCCACACAACAAATATCTGTGTCTGAAATGCATAATTACTTGCTTTATTTTAAAATATCTAATTATTGCTCATCTTTAACACGCTAGAGATAATGGCCAAAATTACGAGCGTCGACTTTGACGTATTGGATGCTACAGGCAAAAATTATCTAAGCTGGCAGTTGGATATAAAATTTCACCTGCGCTCACAGGGACTAAGCCATGCCATTGCTGTAGGCGATACTGTCCCTGACATAGATAAAGCGAAAGCAATTATCTATATCAGACGCCATATCGATCGGACCCTGAAGGCCGAGTACCTCACTGTGGAAGACTCTGATGAGTTATGGATCGCCCTCGAGGATAGATACAAACATCAAAGAGATGTTATCCTTCCCCGAGCGCGACATGAATGGGAGAACCTCCGTCTCCAGGACTTTCCATCGCCGAGTACAACTTGGCACTCTTCAGTATCACCTCACGCCTGAAGTTGTGTGGTGTTAAAGTGACGGAGCGCATGTTAGAGAAGACGTATACATCCTTCCACGAGAAGGATGTTATACTTATGCAGCAGTATCGTGAACGAAAGTTCACGAAATACTCGGAGCTTCACTCATGCCTTCTTATGGCAGAACAGAATAGAGACCTCCTTCTGGCCACCCATAACTCACGCCCTGCTGGTACTGCTCCTGCACCTGAAGCGCACCATATCTCCTCCCAAAAGAAGAGGACCAACTTCAAAGGAAAACCCCAGAAGGGCAAGGTAATGAAAAAGCAGGCTAGAGGACCCCCTCCAAGAACGAACAATAAGGTAAAGAAGAAAAATGTGTGGAAGAGAAAAGACAACAGCCAGACATCTGCCCCCAGAAAAGACTGAAAAGATAAATGCCACAGGTGTGGCATGACTGGACACTGGTCCAGGAATTGTCGGACTCCACGCCACCTACATGACTTGTACAAAGCTAGCCAGAAGCCAGCCGAGACAAACCTGGTGGAACATGAAGACCTGGCACCAATCAGGTTCATCGCTAAGGACTTCTCAAACGATGACTTGCTCGAGTGAAGCCTTATCTACTTTCTTCTATGCATTGTAATTTGAAACAATTTACGCTCTAGTTGTTTGATTCCTAGCATGTTGGATGATTTTTCAGACGTTGAATGATATTTGGTTATCTTTTATGCCTTATACTGCTATGTTTTTTCTCTCTCTTAATTTAGATGGATTATAAATGCTTAGTGGACAGTGCCTCTACGCACACGATCCTCCAAGATATTTTCTTTTTTTAAAGCATACATAAATATGATGGAACCGTGAATACAATTTCCGGTCCGGCGGGAATTATTGAAGGATCGGGGGGAAGCACATTTTATGCTCCCCAACAAAATACAACTACTAATAAAAGATGCTCTTTTCTCTCCTAGCTCTCACAGAAATCTGTTAAGTTTTAAAGATATCTGTTTAAACGGATACCACTTAGAGACGGTAAACAAACAAAACAGAGAATTCTTGTATGTAACGACTCATAAAAACAATGCTAAAACCATCGTCGAGCGTTTTGAGGGACTCCCGTCGGGTCTCTACCATACAAAGATACGAGCAATGGAAGCCAACACACTTGAGCACCAGAAGTGCAATAATCGACCAGAATTCCAACTCTAGCATAATAGACTCAGACACCCTGGAAGGGACATGATGCATCGCATCATATCCCAATTCCGTGGAATTAACTTAAAAAGCATAAAGCTACTTCGAAAGGGCGCATTTCCTTATCCCCCTTGTCACAAAGGGAAATTGATTACAAGACCATCTCCACTTAAAGTGGACTCAGAGTCTCCCAGCTTCCTAGAGAGAATACATGGAGCCATTTGCAGGCCTATTCATCCCGCAAGTGGCCCATTTCGATACTATATGGTACTGATAGACACATCTTCCAAATGGTCGTATGTGTGCCTCCTGTCCACCCGCAACATAGCCTTTGCAAAGCTAATGTCACAAATCATTAAGCTGCGGGCACATTTCCCAAACAACCAGATCAAGAAATTGCGTCTGGATAACGCTGGGAAATTCACATCAGAAGTCTTCCTAGACTACTGCCAAGCAACTGGCATTGAAGTTGAACATTATGTAGCTCATGTTCACACCTAGAACGGGTTAGCCGAATCTCTTATAAATAGACTACAATGGATTACTCGTCTATTATTGATGCAATGCCAGTTGCATGTGAATGCATGGGGACATGCCATCTTGCATGCTGCATCGCTAATAAGATTACGACAGTCAGGAAGTCAATCTTATTCTCCAATGCAACTTGCATATAGGACTCCACCTGATATCTCTCACCTGATGATATTCGGATGTGCTGTCTATGTCCCCATAGCACCACCGCAGAGGACCAAGATGGGCCCTCAACGTCGACTGGGTATCTATATAGGATTCGACTCACCATCGATCATTAGATACCTGAAACCCCTAACGGGGGATGCCGTCAAAGCACGTCTAGCAGACTGTAAGTTTGACGAAAGTACATTTCCCAAACTAGGCATTAACACAGAGAAGCCAGAAGCTTCAAAGACCATTTCTTGGGATACCAAAAATTTATCCCATTTTGATCAGCGTACAAACCAATGTGAAGATGATATCCTGAAGATCCTCCAAATACAGAATACAGCTCACATTTTACCGGACAAATTTACTGACAACCAGAAGATTGTCAGATCACATGTCCTTGCTGCAAACACGTCAGCTAGGACTGATATACCCAAAGATGGATGCAATCCACCTGCAGCAGAAGTGGTCGTACCTCAACAAAAGAGATGACGACCCCCAGGCTCCAAAGATAAAAACCCTCGAAAGAGGAAAAATCCTGAAGTAATAATAACAATACCACCACAGGATGCTGAGCTCAGCCCAGATACCTCTGCCCTCCTAAAAACCCTGAAGAGGAAAATATAGGAGAAATATCATTAAACTATGTACATACTGGGGAGGTACTGGATAGAAAAAGCACAATCATCGAAGATAACTTCGCACTCATTATTGCCAATCACGTCACTGAATACGACGATGAGACCGATCCACGCTCTCTAGCAGAATGTACACGTAGAGAGGATTGGCCAAAGTGGAACGAGGCAATAGGAGTAGAGCTAGACTCACTCTCGAAGCGCAAAGTTTTTGGACCTGTAGTCCTAACACCAAAGGGTGTTAAACCTGTGGGATATAAATGGGTATTCGTAAGAAAAAGAACCGAAAATAATAAGATCGTACGCTACAAAGCGCGCATTGTTGCACAAGGCTTTTCCCAACGACCAGGAATAGACTATGACGATACGGTCATGGATGCGACCACTTTCCGTTTAATTATTGGCCGAACTACTATGGAAGGCCTGGATATGCAGCTCATGGACATTATGACTGCATACCTATATGGAAATATAGATAAGGATATCTATATGATGTTGAGTATTGGACTCCCCGGATTTGGTTTTGGATGATGAGAAAACATAAATATATCATGAACTAACAGTTTGTGAGCGCAGTTATGGAGATCGTCGCCAAAATACCACGTACAACAAAAGCGACGTCTCAATACTTCTCAATTCGCGTAATCGTATGCCTGGAGCTTCGTTGAAGCTCAAGGAGCAATATTGAAGTCAAGATGAATGAAGATTGAAGCTTTGAAGACGGATCGTAAGGTTTATTTTATAGTCTTCTAGCTTCATAGATTAGAATGTTAAGCCTTGAGTAGGACTTACCTTATAAACTTCATTTCGCTCATATCTTAGAGCTAGGATTATCATAGAAGCCATTAGAAACTTTCCCGAAGCCTAACGCTCTTTCCCTCGGCTTCTAGTGCATGTTAGTTGGTTCATGAAGAGTCACCAACCGACTAGATGACGATCTAGTCAGTCGGAAACTCTACTTAAACCGACTAGTTTGCATTCTCTAATTCAGCTCTTTCTTTGACTACAGTTAGTCGGTCAAAGAAGAGTCACCGACCGACTAGATGACGATCTAGTCGGTCAGTAATCCTTCTTAGACCGACTAGTTGTGTTCACTCATTTTCAGCCTGAGCTACTGTTTCGAGTTAGTCGGTCCAAGAACATTCACCGACCGACTAGTTGAGAAACTAGTCGGTCAGCATTTGTTCTTAAACCGACTAAGTCATCTTGAAGTCAACCTATTCCTTTTCCACGTTAGTCGGTCCAAGAACATTCACCGACAGACTAGTTGAGAAACTAGTCGGTCGGCAAGTCTTCTTTGACCGACTAGTTGTCTTTGCCTGGAACTTCACCTTTTGGCTGTTCACCTCTTAGTCGGTCTACGTTGTATCACCGACCGACTAGTTGATGAACTAGTCGGTCAGTGATCCTTCTTTGACTGACTAGTCTGGTTCAGAAAAGAGCCATTGGGATCTTTTTGAACTCGTTTTTCCTTGCCCCTATAAATAGAATCCTGATTCATTTCTTGAAGGGGTTAAGCAACATATTGGAGATATTTTCAGATCAAAAGAGAAGAGCTATCAACTCTATTTCCAAGCTCTCTCTTCTCACAAGAATCTCTCCCTCAAGTTCTTGAGTCCTATATCCTCAAGAGAGATTCTCTCCATTGTGAGCCATTCAAGCTAGAAGCTTGATTCTAGGTCACCATCTCCACCCTAGGCTTCCATTGCTGGTCATCTTCTTGAAGCTAGGGTTTGGTGCCATCTTCCTCCATCAAAATCCTCTTTGCCCTAATTTGGTAAGAAATCTCAAGGCATAGGTATTTTGTTGGTAAGCATTTCATTTCAGTTATATTTGAATTGTATACTCTCGGTTGTGAGAGGTTTTGCGTGATCCCGGGTTGTGGGATTCACGGTCATCGATTGTAGGTCGTTTGCACTTGTGAGGTTTTCGCAAGTGGTGATATTGGAAATCTTGAGTTAGGGTTTCTAACTCAAGTATCCGGAAGGGATCCGGGTGGTTGGGACGTAGGATCACCGGGAACAAGTCGGGGAGACTTGGGTGGATCCGAACCCATTAAACCATTTGTTTGCGTTTGCATTTATTCTTGTTGATCGTTGTTATTCCGCATTGTTGTTTGTTAATTGCACGATAATTAGGAATAACACTCCTTATTATTTAAAAGTACTATTCACCCCCCCTCTAGTACATGTGCAGTAGCTTCCCAGGTCACTACATTTGGTATCAGAGCCAAGTTCAAAGCTACACATAGCCAAAGTTCAAAGCTATGACGAACAACGACTACAACGTCTTCAGGAACCGCGATGGAGCTTCTTCAGTTATGGAAGGACTATCCTCCGTCAGGCCTCCACACTTCAACGGTACCAACTACGGGTACTGGAAATGCCGGATGCAAATTTTCCTCCGGAGCGCTTCACTATGGAGAGCCACCATGACGGAGTATGTCGAGCCTTCCGAAGAAAATTTCGCGAAGTGGACTCCCGCGGAGGTCGCCGCGGAAGTAGCCAATGCCAAGGCAATGAATGCCTTGAATTGTGCGTTGGAGCCCGAGGACTTCAACAAGATATGCACATGTAAGAGTGCATATCAAATATGGAACCAACTCCTCATATTGCACGAAGGATCGAGTACGGTAAAAGATTCTAAACTCGTCGTTGCTAATAAAGAATTTGAGTTGTTTCATATGGAGCAGGGCGAAACCATGAAGGAATATTACGCTCGCTTCGTGGATATATCAAACGACTTGGAAGCTCTTGGGAAGGTCTATACCCAAAAGGAGAAAGTCGCGAAGATTATCGACGGTCTTCCATCATGTTGGGAAAAGCGTACCTTCGCCATCGAGGAAGGTAATGACATGAATAAATATACCGTCGTACAACTAATGGGTACCTTGTTGTCTTACGAGGTACGCAAGGATAGTAAGATCCGAATGAAGGAAAAGATGAAAGCGTACTTGAAGCAAGATGAGCCAAAGAAAAAGGCGATTGCCTTCAAGGCCGCTCCATCTACCGATGATGAAGAATCGGAAGACGAATTGGACATGGAATCCATTGCACGTATGGCAAGGAAGTTCGATCGATTCCTCCGAAAAGGTATATCTTTGAATATATCTAAAGTTAGTTCGAATAATGCCTCTACTCCCGTGTGTTATAAATGCAACAAGCCAGGACACATCAAACCGGATTGTCCTCTCTACAAGCACAAGGAGAAGGGGAAAGCATCGAAGTACGACAAGTCGAGAAAGTACAAGAAAGGACTTGTTGGCACATTCACCGACTCCGAAGAGGATTCCTCAAGTGGAGAGTCGGATGATGGAAGAGTAGAGAAAGCAAAACTTTGCTTCATGGCTAATGAGGCAAAAGATCGAAAGTCCTCCTTCGATGATAGCGAGGATGATAGCGAGGATGAAAGCGAGGATGGTAGCGAGGATGAAAGCGGAGAACCTACTATTGATGAAATGAGGTTAGCAAACCAAGAAATTTGGTCTAAATTTACTAAATTAGTAGATAGATATAATAAGACCAAAGATGAACTTGTTAGCTTCCAAACCTCTCCTAAGTCTACCATCACCAACAATGACACCATTGTTGAGACACTCGCCAATGAGAAAGCAAGTTTGCTTACTCATAATGGCTTGTTGAGAAATGAGGTGAAGAACCTCAAATCTCAACTTGAGCATGTTCATTTTGAGAAATCGGATGAACACAAGATGGCGGATTTGACGTCTCAAAACTCAACCTTGATTTTTGAGAATAAGAATCTCAAATCTCGTGTTTATGCACTCACATCGCAAGTATCCACTTTGGATGCTTCGATGCATTCTCTCAAAGAGAAGTATGAGTGCACGTTAGGCCGTATCAATGATTTCAATAGAGGTAAGGGCCATTTGGATAATATCCTAAATGACTTACTTCCGGCCAAACACCACATTGGCTTGGGGTATAAGATGGGAGACTCATCCAAATCGCCTACCACCTTTGTTAGGCCGACATCCGATGCCTCGACGAGTGGGAGCAAACGCCTCGTTGGTAGTTCTCCTACCAATATTGCTTCCACTTCGTACACACCCCCGATTGGAAAGAAACCCACTTTGGGTAGACCTCCAAAGAGGGGTCATGCATTTTTGTACTCACATGCTAAGCCACGTAGGAACACACATCCTACTCCACCGGTGCATGCAAATATTAATGATGATTTTTATGCTCCGCACCCACGAGCACGTGCGAACACTCATATGAGACACCCACATGCACGTAATCATGCTCATGCACATCCTAATGCTTATGTTCAAACATCTCATCCACATGTGCATGCTTTCTCTCATAATCATCCTCATGCTCATCATAATGTTATTGCTAGATCTCATGCTCTTAGGCCACATGCACCACATAGAAATCAACCTTTTGTGCATGCAACCACTAGGAAGAGGATTCCCAAAATGTACACTATTTGGGGTCCCAAGAACACTAGCGATGACGCTATGAATGTTTATGTGAAATCATATATTAATGATGTTATTTTGAATGATGATTATGTTGGAAAGTCAAGTTCCTCTTGGACTTGGTTTCCGAAGGGTTAGTTCCTTTAACCTTTCAATGCTTGGTACCATGAGCTTATGATCATGTTATGGGTACCAAGGCATTTGTTTATAAAATTGATTTTGATTACATTAACTCATGGGTTACAATTATTTTAATTTCGTATTTCAAATTTGTTGTCTAACCCATTGGATCCAAAAGGATTTTTGGATACCAAAATGAAGTTTTATAGGTTCAATCCACCGTGGGATACCAACCCTACCAACTCCTCGATTTGCGAAGACTTTCATTCAAACGGAGTTGATGGTACTTAGGTAATGCACCAATGTAGGGGGAGCTTAATGTTGTAAGTATGATATTACATTTGGTATCCATGAGGGTTGAATGCATGCTTGGTTAAAATCTATTTCTTTACATTGGTATCATTTTGTTTCTCCTAGCATGATAGAATTGTGAATGCCATAAATGCTTTGAAATTCATATCTATTTTTGGCATGACATGTTTTAAAAAGTTATAATGATAATTTTCGTATTACTTTTATCACATTGTCACTTCTCATCGCACACTTCACTTAGTTTTGATGTGCTTTTACTTTATGTTCATTTTTGATCGATTTTGTGTCATTTGATATTCTATGATGTGCACCACTCTTCTGATGGTTCATTCCTTTGTGCACATTTTATGTAAGTCTCTGATATTGATTTCGTCGCACGACGATTTATTTTGATTCAATAGCTTTAGTTGTATGAAAACATAGAATTGTTTTCCATGCGCTAAAATAGCTATAAATGTTGATATTGGAGAGTAAATTCATTTCATCAATAAGTGAATTTACATTTGATTTTTTGATGATTTAAGTGAATTTACATATAAATGTTGATTTTCGACTATGGTCTCATTGACACGCTTTGATTTTATTCGAATTTTATTTTGGTGTCATATGAAACGTGGTCGTATTCTTAGACTCTCATGCTTAATGAATTATTTGGACATGATTTATTGTCATTTGCTTCCTCCCGCTCTTTTTGGATTATGCCAAAGGGGGAGAGATATAATAATGGCATAATAATGACATGTGCTAAATGATAATTTACCATGAATCTAATTTGATATGTTAGATTCAGGTGGAGTTAAGATATAAAAATGGATTACAAACCCTAAATCTCAAATATTGAATTTGCATTTTTACTTTCCTCGTCTGCTTGATGTATGTGCTTATTATTTCATATGGAACTAATGTGTCATCAATGCAGGGGGAGTAAGTATATTTCATTTAGTTCATTATTTCTGATTATTATTTATGTTGGTTTGTCATCACCAAAAAGGGGGAGAATGTTGAGTATTGGACTCCCCGGATTTGGTTTTGGATGATGAGCAAACATAAATATATCATGAACTAACAGTTTGTGAGCGCAGTTATGGAGATCGTCGCCAAAATACCACGTACAACAAAAGCGACGTCTCAAGACTTCTCAATTCGCGTAATCGTATGCCTGGAGCTTCGTTGAAGCTCAAGGAGCAATATTGAAGTCAAGAGGAATGAAGATTGAAGCTTTGAAGACGGATCGTAAGGTTTATTTTATAGTCTTCTAGCTTCATAGATTAGAATGTTAAGCCTTGAGTAGGACTTACCTTATAAACTTCATTTCGCTCATATCTTAGAGCTAGGATTATCATAGAAGCCATTAGAAACTTTCCCGAAGCCTAACGCTCTTTCCCTCGGCTTCTAGTGCATGTTAGTTGGTTCATGAAGAGTCACCAACCGACTAGATGACGATCTAGTCGGTCGGAAACTCTACTTAAACCGACTAGTTTGCATTCTCTAATTCAGCTCTTTCTTTGACTACAGTTAGTCGGTCAAAGAAGAGTCACCGACCGACTAGATGACGATCTAGTCGGTCAGTAATCCTTCTTAGACCGACTAGTTGTGTTCACTCATTTTCAGCCTGAGCTACTGTTTCGAGTTAGTCGGTCCAAGAACATTCACCGACCGACTAGTTGAGAAACTAGTCGGTCAGCATTTGTTCTTAAACCGACTAAGTCATCTTGAAGTCAACCTATTCCTTTTCCACGTTAGTCGGTCCAAGAACATTCACCGACCGACTAGTTGAGAAACTAGTCGGTCGGCAAGTCTTCTTTGACCGACTAGTTGTCTTTGCCTGGAACTTCACCTTTTGGCTGTTCACCTCTTAGTCGGTCTACGTTGTATCACCGACCGACTAGTTGATGAACTAGTCGGTCAGTGATCCTTCTTTGACCGACTAGTCTGGTTCAGAAAAGAGCCGTTGGGATCTTTTTGAACTCGTTTTTCCTTGCCCCTATAAATAGAATCCTGATTCATTTCTTGAAGGGGTTAAGCAACATATTAGAGATATTTTCAGATCAAAAGAGAAGAGCTATCAACTCTATTTCCAAGCTCTCTCTTCTCACAAGAATCTCTCCCTCAAGTTCTTGAGTCCTATATCCTCAAGAGAGATTCTCTCCATTGTGAGCCATTCAAGCTAGAAGCTTGATTCTAGGTCACCATCTCCACCCTAGGCTTCCATTGCTGGTCATCTTCTTGAAGCTAGGGTTTGGTGCCATCTTCCTCCATCAAAATCCTCTTTGCCCTAATTTGGTAAGAAATCTCAAGGCATAGGTATTTTGTTGGTAAGCATTACATTTCAGTTATATTTGAATTGTATACTCTCGGTTGTGAGAGGTTTTGCATGATCCCGGGTTGTGGGATTCACGGTCATCGATTGTAGGTCGTTTGCACTTGTGAGGTTTTCGCAAGTGGTGATATTGGAAATCTTGAGTTAGGGTTTCTAACTCAAGTATCCGGAAGGGATCCGGGTGGTTGGGACGTAGGATCACCGGGAACAAGTCGGGGAGACTTGGGTGGATCCGAACCCATTAAACCATTTGTTTGCGTTTGCATTTATTCTTGTTGATCGTTGTTATTCCGCATTGTTGTTTGTTAATTGCACGATAATTAGGAATAACACTCCTTATTATTTAAAAGTACTATTCACCCCCCCCTCTAGTACATGTGCAGTAGCTTCCCAGGTCACTACATATGAGACTCATGGACGGATATAAACTACCGACAAAAATGACAGAAAGACCTCAGGACGTCTATTCTGTCAAACTCCAAAGATCACTGTATGGTCTAAAACAGTCTGGGATAATGTGGTATAATAGACTCAGTGAATTCCTAGTGAAACAAGGATTCCCAACTAACGAAGTCTGACATTGCATCTTTATAAGAGCAAATGGACAGAATTCGTAATTATTGCCGTCTACGTAGACGACTTAAACCTCATCGGATCTCCTAAAGAAATAGCTGAGATATCCAAGAGTCTCACACAGACTTTTGAGATGAAAGACCTTGGCAAAATGAAGTTCTACCTAGGCTTACAAATCAAACACCTAAGGGGAGGAATCCTGTTACACCAATCCACATACATAAAGAAGTTACTGAAAAACTTCCTTATGGACAAATGTCATTCGCTTAGTAAACCAATGATTGTCAGATCATTGGATATTAATACAGACCCATTCTGGCCGTTGGAAGAGGGGGAGGAAGCACTGGGTCCCGAAGTACCCTACCTGAGTACAATTGGAGCACTCCTATATGTGACAAACTGCACGCATCTCGATATAGCGTTCGCAGATAACCTGGTAGCCAGATAAAGTTCAGTGCCCTCTAAGCGTCACTGGAACGGAGTGAAGCACCTTCTGCGCTACCTCCAAGGGTCAGTTGACCTGTGACTATACTTCAAGAAAGGCGTATCCTCCAACATAGTTGGTTATGCAGATGCAGGATACAGGTCTGACCCGCACACCGCAAGTCCCAGACCGGCTTCGTATTCACCTACGGTGGAACAGCCATCTCATGGAGATCCGTGAAGCAGACGTCGACAGCAACCTCATCCAACTACTCCGAGCTCATTACGATCCATGAAGCTAGCAGAGAATGCTTTTGGCTTCGTTCAGTCATCCACCACATCCTTGTGACTACCGGCCTGAAGACGGGAGATCTTGGACCAACCACCATGTACGAAGACAATGCTGCCTGCATAGCTCAACTACAAGGTGGCTACATCAAATGTGACAGGACAAAGCACATTTTTCCCAAGCTCTTCTGGACGCATGAACAACAAGTAGAAAACCAGATCGACATTCAGCAGATCCAATCCTGCAACAACCTAGCAGATCTATTTACTAAAGCTTTACCTCGCTGTACCTTTAGAAAACTTGTATTAGGAATTGTGATGAGACAGTTGAAAGATCTACAAGCCTGAAGCTTGTACGCAACATGGGGAGTTAATGTTGCGTTGTACTCTTTTTCCCTTAGCTATTGGTTTTTTCCACTGGGGTTTACATAGCCAAAGGTTTTAACAAGGGAACCACATCAACTTTGGATCCAGAAGTATCCACCTCTGATGATATCCATCGATCAGGTGAAGTTATAGAGACTCATACTCTTTTTCCTTAGCCACTGGTTTTTCCCACTGGGTTTTCCATGGCAAAGATTTTTACGAGGCAAGTACTCTTAACTTAGGATCCAGAAGTATCCATACCCCAATGGTCAAATAAGCTCTATGAACCCTGAAGGGCTCATGTATGGTCTACAACAATGGATGGATAAGTGGAAGTGTTATAAGCGGGCTTTTGTAGACCCATTAATGTATTGTGTATTCACCCATTATGTAACCTTACTTCTATAAATACAGGGCTACGGGTTCCGTAGCCACCAAGCTTTACAACAGTTGAATCTTTGAATAAACACATGATATTTTGATCATTTCGACAAGAATCCTAATAATCAATAATGATTCCTCATTGCATATGAATTTTGACTTGTAAGGATTCCTTCTTGCATGCAAAGATGTTGAGGCTAAATATTGTCATCAAAGCTATACTAATAGAAACTTGGATTGGACTTAAAGGGGACTCGTGATAATATACACCCAATAAGTTGATATCAAACCCATCAGTGGCAAAGACACACGTGTCCAGAAGCTATAGCAAGCCCAAAAACTTCATAGGTCACCCTCAAAGTTAAATTACCAAAATACCTCTTCATAAGACTTCCATTTAGAAGAAGTTAGCTCATACTCATACTCTTTCTCAATTATATATATTTTATGTTATTCGCTCGGATTCTAACTTGAGATTCTAACTTGAGGATTGAAGGAGCCGAACCTGGGATTCACCATACCGGAATTGACTCGCTAACGCTCTTACCTGTTGTGATGCGTGTAGATTAGCGTGATAATCCATGACAGGTGGAAAGAAGCCATCTAGGTTCTAACTTGAGAGTTGGATGAACCGAAGCTAGAACCCCTATCTCAGATTCGACTCTCTAACGCTCTTGGTTGTTGTGGCGCCGGCAAATTAACGCAACGACCCATGGCAGGTGGAAAGAAGTCGTACAAATCCACTTATGCACTAGACAAGTGGAAATAAGCCATATGCTCAAGGTTGTTGTTTTCTATTTTTTTTATTTCCTTCTTAATCTATCCTTCTAATCATGCAATCTTTATGCTCTTTAATTAAAGAATTTCGTTTCCTTCTTAAAGAAAATAATTGATGTATTCTATGTCGCATGGATACGTATATGTCGATACGGAATTGCACGACATTATATGGTAATACACATACTAAAAATAGAAGTATAGCGTGTCTGACACCACAAATACGTCCGATACGATACGACTTCTTGATTGGAAACATAACGTTTTAAGGTGACAATATCTTTATACCATCTAAACAAAAATTCAAATGTTAATAAACTAATTAATGTAAGGCTAAATTCCTACAAGATTACATCAGCACTGCTATAATCTAAATTTAAAATTCAATGCAAGTTCTTTAAACAAGATAATTTGGTACCTGCGTGGACTTTGCAGCGAGAGGGAAGCTGACCCGCCGTGTCGACGATCGTCGGAGGGAGAGCCCAGGGTTTGGGAGGGCTCTGCGGATGCCGCTCAATACAGCGATTCTTTCCCCGCCCAACGTCGAGGCCATTATCGTATCCATACAAAAAAATCACTGCGGAGATGAAAGAAACCCAGCCAATCTCTCTACAGGAATCCCTGCGTACTTATAAGGGTTCCTTCTTGCATGCAAAGATGTTGACGCTAAGTACTGTCATCAAAGCTAATACTAATAGAAATCCATATGAAAGGTCACAAAGAGTCCTGCGTGTAGATAAGCTATGGCGTCCATACAAACTCATGTCGGCATGGGCAAAGCCCGTCGAAATATCAAGGGCTGATTGAGATGGAAACAGGGGTGAGCTGTCAGGCTGCAGCTCTAGCCGCCGCGTTGATAGCAGCCTTCCAAGATATTTAAAAACCTTATGCATTCTCTCAAAATAACCATTTTATCCTCTCTCTTTTCTTTTACATTTTTACTGTAGCTGTCTTTTTCCAAAAACCTTGTGCATGGACCCAAAAATTACAATGCATGTTTATTTATTTGTTTTACATTTTAAAGATTTTTTTTTGGGGTTCATTCTGAATTAGATTTTACAACAGTGAAGAAGTGCAAACAGACATTTTGACAAAAGAAATGGACATTATTGTTATGAATCATCGTCTGGGGAGAAACACACAGCTCTTTATTTATAGCATATAGAGGAGCGTATACAGATAAGATATATTAGATACGGTTTTTTCTATAAGATAAGTCGTGATCCCAACCGACTAACCAACTTGGTATTATCCATTCACAATACTCCCCCTTATACAGCCATTGGTGTGGACTCTGCTCATGAATACTTCAGGATTCTGAGAGTAGTAGGAGTCTCACATGGGGTGGATACTTCAGGATCCTGAGTTTGTGCGATTTGCATCGTTAAAACCTTTAGCTATGGAAAACTCCGTGGGAAAAACCATAGTTAAGGAAAAAGAGTGTAGACACTCCCTAACTCCCCTTGATCTGCACAAGCACTCAGGCTTTCAGATCTCGTAGGCGTCTCATCCCAATTTTCTGTACAAACTTCCTAAAGGTTGCAGTAGGAAGGGCTTTAGTGAACAAGTTTGCCAGGTTGTCACATGATTGTACTTGTCTGACGTCGATCACGCCATCTTTCTGTAGCTCGTGCGTCCAGAAGAATTTGGGGGAAATATGATTCGTTCTTTCGCCTTTGATGTAGCCACCTCGTAGCTGAGCTATGCAGGCAGCGTTGTCCTCGAACATTGTAGTAGGTTCAAGGTCCCCAGACTTCAATCCGGTCGTCACCAGGATGTGATTTACAACCGACCGTAGCCAGATACATTCTCTGCTTGCTTCATGGATGGCGATGATCTCTGAGTGATTGGATGAGGTCGCCGTCATGGTTTACTTAACGGATCTCCTGGAAATGACTGTCCCACCATGGGTAAACACGTAACCTGTCTGTGACTTTGCATTGTGGGGATCAGACCTGTAACCTGCATCAGCATAACCAACAACTGCGGATGATAATCCATTTTTGTAAAAGAGTCCCAAATCTGTAGACCCTTGGAGGTAGCGCAAAAGGTGCTTTACCCCGGTCCAGTGGCGCTGCGTCGGTGCTGCACTGTATCTGACTAGTTAATTTACTGCGAATGCTATGTCGGGACGCGTGCAGTTGGCCAGATATAGAAGTGCTCTAATAGCACTCAGATAAGGGACTTCTGGACCAAGTAAATCCTTCCCCTCTTCCAGCAGCCAGAAGGGGTCTTTATGTGCATCCAGAGATTGTACCACCATAGATGAACTAAGTGGATGACATTGGTTCATATGAAATCTTTGCAACATTTTCTTCGTATATGTGGTTTGGTGTAATAGGATTACGTCTTTTAGATGTTTAATCTGTAAGCCAAGGGAGAATTTTGTTTTGCCGAGGTCTTTCATTTCGAATTATTTTGTCAGGCTTACAGATATCTTAGCGATCTCTTCAGGAGATCCAATGAGATTCAGATCGTCTACATAGACTGTTATTATGACGAATCTTTTTCCCTTTGCTCTTATAAAGATGCAAGAGCAGACTTCATTACTATTGAATCCTTGTTGTACAAGGAATTCAATACTCTGTTATACCACACCCGTCCCGATTGTTTAAAACAATACAATGATCTTTGAAGCTTAACAGAGTAGATGTCCTGAGGTTTATCTTTTAATTCAGCCGGCATTGAAAAGCCATCAGAAAGTTTCATGTATATCTCCTTGTCGAGATTACCGTATAGGTATGCAGTCACAACATCCATTAGCTGCATATCTAAAACATCTTTTGCTGTTAAGCTTATCAAGAATCGATCACGACATCTCTCTGTAGCTCGTGCGTCCAGAAGAATTTGGGGGAAATATGCTTCGTTCTGTCGCCTTTGAAGTAGCCACCTCGTAGCTGAGCTATGTAAGCAGTATTGTCCTCGAACATGGTAGTAGGTTCAAGTTAGGGATGGCAAACAGGTCGGGTGGGTTCGAGTTCAGGTCGGGTCAGATTTGACCTGATCCGGATAGGGTTAAACCCTAACCCGACCCGGATTGAATCCGGGTCGGGTTCGGATGACCCGAAAAATATTCGGGTTGGGTTCGGGTTAACCCGTCGGTTTAAGATTTGACTTATACACAACTGCTCCTTTTTTCGATATTTAGTTATTTATTAAGAGCCACCAGTAATTTATTAAGTGTTGCATAATTTCCAGCAGCTCGTCGCTTAAACCTCACTGATGACAGTAATGAAGTATAATTAACGTTACCATTTTATTAACGAAAATAATAAAATTAACTAAAAAGTTGTATGTAAAAGGAATTGAATCCAAGACATCTTAAAGAAGAGGACAACAATTCAAATTGTATAAGCACAACTCCCCTTGCAACTGTGTATTGAAGTTATTATATAAATTTTTTATATATAAAGAAAGTAAACCGGGTCGAATTCGGGTCATCCGGGTTGACATGCCAAACTCATACCCGACCCGGATTTTGTCGGGTCTACCCGGATCCTACTTGACCCGGATTGGCCCCTACCCATACCCGGTTAAGGATATCGGGTTTGGGTTGGGTCGAGTCGGGTCGAGTCGGGCTCATTTTACCACCCCTAGGTTCAAGTTCCCCAGAATTCAATCCGGTCGTAACCAGGATGTGATTTACAACTGACCGTAGCTAGATACATTCTCTGCTTGCTTCATGGATGTCGATGATCTCTAAGTGATTGGATGAGGTCGCCGTCATGGGTTGCTTAACGGATCTCCAGGAAATGGCTGTCCCACCATGGGTAAACACGTACATTGTCTGTGACTTTGCATTGTGGAGATCAGACCTGTAATCTGCATCAGCATAACCAACAAGTGCGGAGGATAATCCATTTTTGTAAAAGAGTCCCAAATCTGTAGACCCTTGGAGGCAGCGCAGAAGGTGCTTTACCCCGGTCCAGTGGCGCTGTGTCGGTGCTGCACTGTATATGGCTGGTAAATTTAATGCGAACGCTATGTCGGGACGCGTGCAGTTGGCCAGATATAAAAGTGCTCCAATAGCACTCAGATAAGGGACTTGTTGACCAAGTATATCATTCCCCTCTTCCAGCAGCCGGAAGGGGTCTTTATGTGCATCCAGAGATCGTACCACCATAGATGTACTACGTGGATGACATTGATCCATATGAAATCTTTGCAACATTTTCTTTGTATATGTGGTTTGGTGTAATAGGATCCGTCTTTTAGATGTTTAATCTGTAAGCCAAGGCAGAATTTCGTTTTGCCTAGGTCTTTCATTTCGAATTATATTGTTAGGCTTACAGATATCTTAGCGATCTCTTTAGGAGATCCAATGAGATTCAGATCGTCTACGTAGACTGTTATTATGCCGAATCATTTTCCCTTTGCTCTTATAAAGATGCAAGGGCAGACTTCATTATTGTTGAATCCTTGTTGTACAAGAAATTCAATAATCTGTTATACCACATCCGTCCCGATTGTTTAAGACCATACAATGATCTTTAAAGCTTAACAGAGTAGACGTCCCAAGGTCTATCTTTTAATTCGGCTGGCATTCAAAAGCCATCAGAAAGTTTCATGTCTATCTCCTTGTCGAGATTACCGTATAGATATGCAGTCACAACATCCATTAGCTGCATATCTAAACCTTCCTTTGCTGTTAAGCTTATCAGGAATCGAAAATTGATCGCAACTATGACCGGGGAGTATGTTTCCTCATAATCATTACCCGGTCGTTAGGAAAATCCTTGCGCTACAAGTCGTGCTTTGTAGCATGCGATCTCATTATTTTCATTTCTTTTTCTCACGAATACGTATTTGTATCCCATAATTTTGACACCAGTAGCTGTCTGGACTATTTACCCAAAGACTTTGCATTTCTTAAGCGATTCCAGCTCAGCTTCTATTGCCTGATTCCACGTTGGCCAATCATTTCTACGTTTGCATTCAGCAACGGAATGTGGATCATGATCATCATCGCTTTTAGCGACGTGAATAGCAATATGAAATGCAAAGTTATCGTCGACCACTGTACTCTTTCTGTCCAACACCTCCCCTATACATACATAATTTAATGATATTTCAGTTTCTCCAAGCAGTTCCTCTGTAGTGCATTCCGGGAGGGGTGATGATATGGACATGAGCTCATTTCTCTGTGGGGGTATCGTCCCAAGGTCTCAGGATATTTTTCTTTTTTTGGGATTTTTATCCTTGGAGCCTGGTGGTCTGCCTCTTTTCTGTTGAGGTGCAGCCACTTCTGCTGCTGGTAGATTGCATCCTTTCTCGGGGATGTCAATCTTAGCTAGAGTATTTGCTGCAGGGATGTGTGATTTGACAATCTTCTGGTTGTCAGTAAATGAGTCTGTTAATCAGTGGACAATGTCCTAAATGTGGAGGATCTTCAGGATCTCATCTTCACATTGTTTTGTTACCGGATCATAGTGGGTCAAATTTTTGTATCCCACGTTATATGTGCTTCACACCAGATTTCTCATTGGCTGGGCCCATTTTGGGAAAAATTGTCTCATCAAATTCACATTCTTCAAGACGTTCCTTAAACCTTTGTTTGGGGTTCTATGTATCTTATAAATGAGGGTGAGTCAAACCATACATAGATACACAGGCGATGTTGTGGACCCATTTTTGTCCTCTGTGGTGGTGCAATGGGGATGTAAACTATGCAACCAAAGATTCTCAAATGAGAAATGTTCGGTGGCCCTCCATATGCAAGTTGCATTGGAGGGAGACTCTGACCTTCAGATGGTCTTATTTTTATTAACGATGCAACATGCAGAATTGCATGTCCCCATGCATCCACCGGCAACTGGGATTTCATTAACAATGGACGTGCAATCCATTGGAGTCTTTTTATTAGTAACTCTACCAACCCGTTCTGGATGTGAACATGTGGCACTGGATGTTCAATTTCTATTCATGTTGTCCAGAAATACTCTTGAAATGCCCGGAAGGTAAATTCCCCAGCATTATCCAGACGTATTTTCTTTATATGGTTGTCTGGAAAATGCGCCCGCAACTTTATAATTTGTGCCAGTAGCTTTGAAAAATCTAAGTTGCTGGTTGATAGTAGACACACATACAAATATTTTGAAGATGCATCAATCAGTACCATTACGTACCGAAATGGCCCATTAGGGGTGGATAGGTCCACATATGTCTCCATGTATTCTTTTGAAGAAGCTTGGAGACTCGATATCCACTTTTAGTGGTGATGGCCTTATTATTAATTTCCCCTTGAAGCAGGGGATGTAAGGGAATTCTCCCTTCTGAAGAATCTTCTGGTTCTTCAGGTTGTGCCCATGAGATTGTGATAAGATGCGGTGCATCATTATATATCTAGGGTGGCTAAGTCTATCATGCCAAAGTAAAAAATTGGCTGATGTCGGGCACTTCAGGTGCTCTGTCAAGTTAGCTCCCTCTCTACGAATCTTTGTATGGTAGAGCCCTGATGAAAGGATCTCAAAACGTTCAAGTATGGATTTTTCTCCTTTTTCTTGAGACGTTACATACAGTAATTCTTTTTCATTTACATTTGTTGTTTCCAAATGGAATCCGTTTAAACGGATATACTTGAAACTTAGTAAGTTTCGGTTGGAGTTCGGAGAGAATAGTGCATCTTTTATTTTAATTTCTGTTCCATTAGGGAGCAACAAGGTTATATTTCCAGAACCTTCAATTATATTCGATGGCCCTGAAATTGTATTTACAGTGCCTTTGTATGGTATGATGCTATGAAAATAGCACTTGTACTGAAGGATCGTATGTGTCGAAGCACTGTCTACCAAGTAGTCATGAGAGCGATCCATCTATTAAGATGAATAAAACATTTGCATTTCAGGAACATAAACTTTATTCATTCAAATTCAAATTACATAGTATAAAAGCACTCAAGCACGAAATGTTCTTGACAATTTGCTAAGATAAAAATAGAAGGCTAATCCATCAGGTCATCAGTTTTGAAGTCGTCAGCTGTAAACTTGACTAGAGCATCAGATGTCACCAGGTTTGTTTCAGCTTTCTTTTTCTTGTTTTCTTTATACAGCTCCTGGAGATGCTGCGGAGTTCGGCACACTCTGGACCAGTGGCCTTTCATGCCACAGCTATGGCACTGGTCTTCCCAATCCCTTTTGGGTTGGGGTGCATCATTCTTCTTGTTGTCATTTCTGCGCCAGATGAACTTGCGCTTTCCTTTATTTCTTCGCTGTTGGACTTGGCCCCTAGCACTTTTGTTCTGTCCCCCTTTCTGTGGTCTTTTTTTTCTTTTGTTGTCTCTCTTCTTTCGAGAATGAGAGGTATTGTGAGCTTTTAGGAGGGGGCAGTGCTAGTGGATGCATGTTATGAGTGGCGAGGAGAAGCTCTCTATTTTGTTCAGCCATGAATAAACATGACAGCAGCTCAGAATACTTGATGAACTTTCATTCACGGTATTGCTGCATTAGTATTGCATCTTTCTCATGGAACGACGTGTACGTCTTTTCCAGCATGCGATTTTCTGAGACTTTTTAACCACATAACTTCAGGCATGAGGTGATGCTAAAAAGAGCTGAGTTGTACTCAGTTATGGACTTAAAGTCCTACAGTCTCAGGTTCTCCCACTCATATCGTGCCATTGGTAGTATAATATCTTTCTGGTGTTTATACATGTTTTCAAGGACAGTCCACAGCTTAAATAGATCTTCGACCGTAAGGTATTCAGCATTTAAGGTCTTATCCACATGGCGGTGAATACAGATAATGGCTTGCACCTTTTCTATATCGCTTACACTTTCATTCTTAGTCACAGCAGAAATGAGGGACTTAGCCCGCAGATGGAATTTCACATCGAGCTGCCAGCTCAGATAGTTTCTCCCTGATGCATCCAGCACTTTGAAATCGACACTTGCGATTTTAGCCATTTTATCTAGCAGAGCACAAATTTGCATGAATTAATAATTTAAACAATAAACATTTTCATGCGGAGGCAATTTTTATATGAAGAGCTAATTGCGTGGATCGACCAGTCCCACATAAATAAAAAGTCCAAAGTCCATTACAGTCCATATTACACAAATGAAAGCTTTAAAAAAGAAATTACAACTTTGGAAACCTCGTGGGTCCCATATAAGATCTTCAGCTTCAATTGTGGCCTCCGTCTCCATGGAAAGTGGTCTTTGGTCTTGGACATTACATAAATTCCTTACTACAATTTCTCTCAAAAGTAAAAGAAAAGTGCAGGAAATAAAATGCGGCACTTAAACAGCCGATCCAAAATCGCAAGTAGCCATCCATGCTAGAATTTGTGCTCATCAAACATTTTCAGCAGACATTTTCATCACAGGCATCACATGCATTTATATTCACAGAAAGGATAAATAATTTAATTATTTAATAATTATTGGACCACTGGCAAAGTCATACACCTTTAGGTTAGCTGACTAACGGCAGAACGGTCGCAGGATCTTCCTAATTATTAAGTTTTAATATTTGCACAACCAAACATATTTTATTCACAGAATAAGCCTAAAATGATGCGAAGAATATAGTTATGATCCTACAAAGGTATCATATAACCTTTAGGTTAGCTCGGCAGAATGGTCGCATGATCTTCCTAATTATTAAGTTTTAATATTTGCACAACCAAACATAGTTTATTCACAGAATAAGCCTAAAATGATGCGAAACATTTAGTTATGATCCTACAAAGTTATCATATAATGCAAGGGTTGTGCTAGTTGGGTTTATTCAAAAAGATTAAAAAAGAGCCCAAAATATAACATGTTCTTCTTGAAAAAAGGAAGAAGTTTCCCTTTTAACTTATTCCCTAATCCCCAAATGTTCCATATTTTATCAAGATTTTTCATGAATTTTTATGCCCCCAAATACCCTTTTTAATCAATTTTTAGTCCCCAAAAAGCCTTTTAAAGCTTATTTTTAGCCACTTTTAAATATAATTTGCCCCCCCCCCTTTTCAAAAAACTGGCATGCTGGCCTAAAGCCCGTAGCGTGGCTACGGGCTTCAGGCCCGCAGTCATTTTTCTTTGTTTTTTTGTTACATGGGCTTCAAGCCCAATAAGACTTAGGGTTTGAAGGGCGACGGCTAGGGCTAGCCACCGCCGCCCCTATCAATTCTGCCTCCGGGCGATCAGCAGCGCCCCCCTCGCAGGAGAGAGGGGGGTAAACGCGGGGTATGGGGACTTACGGCATCCCCCTCTCGCTGTAGCGAGGGGGGTGCGGGGGCGGCAACCCCCCTTCGGGGGGAGGACGTCGCCCCCTGCTTTAGGCAAGGGGGAGGGCGAGCTAACGGTGGCACCCCCTGGGGGGGTGAACCATGCGGGGACGTCGGCGGCGGCCCCCCTTCGGGGGGGGGGGGGGTGATTTAGGCGATTAGGCCTAATTCCACTTCGATCTTGCGAGATCTATGGAGAATACTATCATACATATGATAAAAACGAGCGAGATTTATCTCTATATCCATCCTCCGGATATAGCGACGGTTGAACGAAGCCTACGCGGATGACTACGCTCGTTTGACGCCGCCCGTGTGGATCTCCCGCCTTCTTCTCTTTTACAATGATCGATTTTGTGTGGAAAGTTTAATTAGAGTATCGTGCTAATAACATGTTATGAATCATCATCTGGGGAGAAACTGTAATGGCCCTAGTGTCCTATATGTAGGATGTATATAGTAATGTGTGTGTACAGTAATTTTGTTTTATGTTCTTTCCTTCTCCCTCCACTTCCCTAAGCCTGCCGAAATATCCCCCTTGGCCAAAAAATTTCCTAGGTCAAAATTTTCCCAGGTCAAAAGAAGAAAAAAGGGGGAGAATTAAAGAAAGGGAGAAAGAGAAAGAAAGGAAAAGAAGAGGAGGAAGAGAAAGAATGGGGTTTTCTTTAGGAAGGTGGATGGTTTTGCTAGGGTTCTCATGGAGTTTCCATGGAGCTAGGAATGTGGGCTCTTGCTTCTCCTGGAGGTAGGATTCCATACCCCATTTAGAGTGATTAAAGCATGGTTTGTTTTTAAGTAGACTTGCTAATTTGATGATGCTGAAATTTGGGGCAAAATTGTTGAAATTTGATTGATGTGTTTCTCTCAAACTACCATAAGAAAGATCTTGGAAATAATATATGTTGTACATCTTGATGTTTCGAACAAATTTCATGTTGAACATTTTTCCTAATTCGGATTGTAAACAATAGCTAAAATTCCATTCTTAAAACCTGTCAGATTTTATCACGTCTGTACACGTTTCAGGAAAACACACATATCTCTCTGCACAGTTGTGATAAATTAGTGATCTTGGTCTCGTTGAAAAGAAGACTTCAAGCCCTACAATTTTGTATTTCTCTATTTTTTTTCTAAATCTTCCAGAAATTAGAAGCAATTTGGTCCTCAATTAGTGCAGTTTCTGTGTGAGATTCCAGCACATGCACGTTTTGGTATAAAATCTGTATTAAATAGAATACTCATCCTAATTGTATGAAAATTGATATCTGAACTCATAAGTTGTATACCTACAACTTTCATTTAGAATCCTAAGCCCAGTTCTAATTAGAATTGTAATAATCCGCAGTTAAAGTTGGTATTTTCCATAAAAGTTAGTATTTGTGCATGCAAGAGTATTATTCAAGCTATGCTTGTTGTCTCATTCCATAATATGGCTAAATAGTAGTGTTGTAGCATAGATGGTATCTCATTATGGTATTGCATTATATCAAGTAGGAATCCTACTCCACTTAGTCGGTTAGTGCATCATATGTTTTTAATTAGAGCATTGCACTTTCTACAAAGAAGTTAGCATCTTTAAATTTTTATACATGAAGCCCTCTTTCTTAAGTAGGATTCTTTACCTTGTGCAAAAATTGTTAATTTATGGTTGTTTTTAATAATTGTAGCACCAAATTGTCATTGTTTATGGAGATAATCATAGTAGCTCAAGGATTCTAGCTTGTTGAATGGTTATCTAGTTCATTTGTATGGCTTTGTGGTATATGCAAGTGATAACTTGTAGAATTATGTTGGTTCATGTTGGTAGCTTCTACAACTTGTAGCTTGTAGAATTATGTTATTGGAAATAATTTTGTGGCTAATTACAAGTGAACTTCAATGAGGGGAGTTTCATGTTGGAAGGTTCAAATTGGTGGGAGACTGGTGTATGTTGTTTACTAATTTTAAAGCCACAATAATGCCTTGTGTTGCTTGTTAATGATGCATGTTGTTTACTAATGCTAAATACTACAATGCATGTTACTAATGCTATATACTAAGGTTCATGTTGCTTTAGTTTCAAACATTAATAAAGTCCATGTTGTTGCTAATCTTTAATCCCAATTGATGCATTATGAATAATGGTCCACGTTAATTGTTAGTCTCTACTCACGTAATGAAGTTTTATGCATATTGGTTCATGTTGCTAATGAATCTCTAACCCAACAATGGTGCTTTATTGAAATTAGTCATGCTGCTTCCCTTTTTGTCATGTATTTTCAATATGTCATCCTTCCTAGTGTATTCTATTCTTTTAAAATTAATGCATGCTATCCCTTTCATTTTTCTTATGTCATCCTAAGGCCACACACTAAATTTAAATGAGATGGAATAAACTAGCCTTGTTGTTAAATGCACTTTTGTTGAAGTATGCCAATTCCACTAATCTAGTGTTGAATGCAAATTCTAATGTAGTATGCAATTGTAGTGGTGTTGGAAGGTAATTGCCATGCACATTCACTTTGTCATACCCACATGTTACCTTAACGTAGCTTAAATACCATTATTTCGATGTTACATGTTTATGCATTTACCTTCAATGTATCCCTTATGTTGCATCCTATAGGTTGCATGTGTGGTGTCCCAATTAGTTGCATGCTTGACAATGTATACCAAATCTCAATGCAAATGGAATAAGTTAGCCTTGATGTTGAACGTAACCGTTATATGTTAACATTGTTATTTCTTTTATGTTGCTTTTTTCCTTCGTTATAATTCCCATGTCTACTTGGAAAGTTTTCTCCTATTTAAAAAAGCCCACATTTGTTATATCTACATGTATCTTGGGTTAAAGTTAGATGCTTAAAATAAATCCTTGTGCAATTGTATAAGATTACACTCCTTGGTTTAAGTTGGTGCATTTTTGTGAAACTTTGGTTAAAGGTATTGCTTTACTCGATAGTCTTCACATGTTGCAAATTGTAATGCATTCTTGCCTAAGCTTGCATCCTAAAGATGAAATCCTAAATAGTGTGTTTTTATTAAGAAAAGTTCTTATGTAGTTGGTTAAAGTTGTATTTTGGGGTTCACTTGGAGGCATTTTTCTCACACATGAACATTCCAGCTTGGGCCTATTATTCTAAATGGTTGTGTTGCAAATGATGCATTAATTATTCCATTCACGTGTGGTTATGGGATCCCTTATGATGTGGTAATGAAAAGTTGGCTTAATGAAGTTGGGATTGGTTGGTTTCATACGTGGAAAAGGAAGGTGCAACATATGAGAGTGAGATAGTGTTTCAGTCCTCCCATTGGAGGGTGATTCGGGTTGGGGGAATTTCGAAGTATCGGGCAGGCATATGGAATGGACTGGTTGTGGTGTCTTTGTGGTTTTGTGTGGTGGGTATACTTGCACTCCTGACGGGCTAGCACGGCGGGGAGTGTAGAGTGGTACCCGAGACTCCTGTCAGGCTAGCATGGCGGGGAGTCCTCTTTGCTCTCCCACACAGTTGGGAGAGGTCCAGTCCCATACGTCGTATCTGGTGGTAGGGATTGCAAAGGCTGACAATGTATGTAATTGTTTGACTGACTCTCTTTTGCGCTTTAGGCGTACATGTTGTCATTTGCTGTAATATCGTCACCCCTCCCCTGATACCCTCTGCTATGGTGTTGTTCTCTTTTTCCTATGTGTGGTACTATTGTTGCATTCTTATACTATTGTTGCTTTCTTTTGCCCTGCATGCCATGTTTATTTGTAGCACTTCTACTTGTAGCACTGTGCACCTTGTAGTGGCATTAGTGTGTGTTGCATTTAGGTTGGAGTATGGCATCCTAATGGGTCATGCGTTGACGTGCCCTCGTTGACTTTTCAGATGTGGTTCTTGGGGATGGCAGGTAGAGCTGGAGGTTAAGTTTGGAGTTCTGTTGTTGGGCTGGAGCTTAAGTTGGGTGGTGAGGGGTGAGGAGAGAGCTATGTGTACTTTGGGTTTTCTTTTGGGGTTAGAGATGCTTATACTATATGAATTGATGCTTGGGATGCTTGAGATGCATATGAAATTGTTCGGTGTCGGCTCTTAGTATTTCTCTGTGGTTTTGTGTTGTTTTGCGTCTATTGATAGGCTGTTTCATTGAACACTACAAGTACTATTTCCAGCAGCGCGTAGTGGCCTGCCAGTTTCTTTTGTATCCTCTTTTTTTCCTTTCATAACACTCGCTGCTCTGGAAGAAACTGAGATGGATTCGTACATCCTGGGTATTCTGGGGAGCGGGGCGTTACAGAAACCCACATCGCTTTATTTATAGCATATAGAGGAGCATATACAAATAAGATACATCAGATACGATCTTATCTATAAGATAAGCTGTGATCCCAACCGACTAACCAACTCGGTATTATCCCTTCACAACAATTATCAGTTTTTAACGGTTTAATATCTTTGTGACAAACAAAGTCAAAAGAGTCTAGGAAGAACAACCAAAACCTTAACTTAATGGGTTTAGTGAAATTAACCCAAGCAATACAAACTTAAATAGACATTCCTCTGTTCGGAAGACTTGAATAAGTGGGTTTGGCTTGAAATGACCTAATGACCAGGTACCCGACTCGACCCAACTAGTTAGTTTGGGATATGAAAATGACGTTGCATGATTTCCTCTTACGTAACGTTGGATTGGTTGAGTAAATCACGTGGTCGGTTGAAAGAATCACGTGGTCGGTTAAGGAAATGTCGGGGAGCGGTCACGGGTTGGAGAGTGTGGCTGTGGCTCTTATAAATTGGGAGGAGTTATTCTCCTTTGGTATCAACTATCACAACCATGCTCTGGAATTTCTAAACTAAATTTCTCTCTTTCTTTCTTAGATCTAACATTGGTATCAGAGCTATTTTCTAGTCGATCCATAAGCCGCCCTCCTCTGATCCGCATGACAGTTATTCGATTGCATATCCCAAGGCGTGCAGCTATGCGAGCGGCTCATCCTCCATATGTGCATCGTTGCATCAACACAAAGCCCGACGGCCGCCCACTCACTTCCCCAGAGAGAAGAGCCCGACCCTATCTCGGTTCTTGCACCCCACTTGTTTCACCAAGCAAAAAGAATCAATTTTTTTCCTTGCACCACCAAAGGTTAGTCTATTTTTCCGCCTTGATGATCCTCACACCAAGCCAAATAATCAATCTGCTTTTCTCCTTCACCAAGCAAAATAATCATTTTTTCGCTTTTGTCGTCGAACCATGCATAAAAGTTTTCCCTCCTTCATCTTTGCACCAAGCAGAGAAACAGTCTCTCTCCTCCCTCCTCTCCCTCTCTCTCCAGATCAACATGTTCTTAGGTGAAAAGGTGTACGACGTTCTTTCTCTTCCACCAAACGTCAGGCATCCAATTATTTTGAGGTGTGCAATATAGATAGTGTAGTGTATATCGGGGTGCGTGCCAAATTAAAAAACCTTTGACCGACAATTTTTTCACCGTTTGGTGTCAGTTTTACGTGTCGTTGGTACCGGTTGAAAGCATATGAAGAGTAGAATCCATTGATACCAATTATATGGCCTTTCTTTGGCATTTTAATTGAGTATATCCTGCCATTTCAAAAAGCCAAAATCTGACATGATTTTTTAATGCCAAAGAAAGGCCTAAAAATTGTTATTAATGGATTCTACTCTTCATTAGCTTTCCAACGGTACCAACGACGCGTAAAACGTACACCAAATGATGGAAATATCGCCGGTCAAATGTTTTTTTGAATTTGGCATGCACTTCGATATACCCGTGCGGTGTATATAGCACGCATCTTTATTTTTCCTACGGTGTTCCCCAGGCGCAAAGGCCAACCGATCACAGTGCGAGCAAACTGCCTCAACCACGTGCCCATGTCAGCCCACATCGTTCAACTTAACCGAACAACGGATCCTTCCACATGACTCTACGACCGCAGATCCGCGACAGATCGTTCCATACACGCACAGTTCAGCCGCCTCTTGAACTCCATCTACAATCAAGTTTCTAAGTAAAATTTTAATTTAATTCTGTAATTATTATTTTTTCATAGTTTGTCCCCCCTGCAACTTAAACCTAATAAATTTGGTTCACCCATTAATTAAAAAGGGTAGAGATTTTTTCCACCATATTAGTGTAGTCCTATTTAACATAGTAAACTGTCACTCACATTAAAATTTAATTATTTTATTGGTAGGATAGGGTAATAGATATTAACTTTAATTGATTTGGTCACATTTATTTTTGCACCTTGTACATGAACCATACTATTTATTTATCTCATTAATCTGTGACAGTGACTGGTAAATTGATTACTTTGAACTGGCTAAGATAGAACACCTAAATGGTTCCAACTATGATATATGACAACGAAAAATTAAGTACAGACTTATACATGTCAATCTAGATAGTGTCGTTTAGTGCACTGCTCCAACTCTTCTTGAAAATCCCACAGATGCTCAGAAAACAGAGTTAGACTAGTGGAAAATCAATGACAAGAAGGCTAAAAACCATATGCTCATGTTCATGGACGATAGCCTAATTAATGTGTTCGAGAATTAATTGTAGTACTGTCAAGAAAATGTGGCATGTTGTTAAGGAGAAGTATGCCATCATTTTAGAAGTGAAATACAACTCATGTTGCATAGGTATAATTTATGGCATATGCAAGAAAGTGATAATGTCACCAAACACATAAACAGAATGATTGTCATGGCTAAGGACTTAACTACTGTAAGAACTTAAATTCCTTAGCATTTGCAGGTGGCAACTATTCTGAACAGTCTACCATCATTATTAGATATGGCTGCCACTACTCTTAGGCAAAATTGAATCATTAATTGTGTCACTGACTTGCTAGCTCAGTTGGTAATGGAACTGTTGAGTATTGGATTTCTCCCTACTTGGTTTTGATGATGAGCAAACATAAATACTTATGACTAATCCACTGCTTGCAGTTAATCCATTGCCTAAGCATATCATGAAGATCAATTAGCAATGGATGTCACTCAAGGATCAATCAAAGCATGTAAAGTGGATCGAATGATCGACGATGATGACTAAAGCTCCTAGAAGACTTCAAGCTAATTCAATAGAAAGAAGAGAGGCAAATACAAGATGTAATCTTTTTATTCTCTTCTAGTATGTAGCTTAGAAGTAGAACTATGTTGGAGCACACACACATCTTTCTTGCTATCCTAGGAAATCATTAGAACTCATTTCCTTGGCCTCCAATTCATTATTCTCTAACATGTGTATTTTGGACTTTCAACAGGCGACTGCTGAACGATTTATAGGCGTCTGTCTCCAAACAGTCGCCTGTGATTTGTTCTATAGTCATCTGTTTTGCACATACTTTGTCACTTGGTTTTTGAGCTTTCTGCTATAACTTTCATCAAGCGAATGTTGTACAAAGTACAGATGCCTGTCTAGTTACAGGTGCCTGTGACTAGTTAGTCAGTCACATGTCTCTCTTTTAACCAAAGATCCCTAACTTGTCATCTTTCGGTTAGACAACTGATGTTGCTTTTACAGTCGCCTGCCCATGGCATATGTGCCTGTGAATGCTTCTACAGTCGTCTATCGATCCTTGTCCTGACACTTTGTGTTTGGCAAGTTTTGCATGTTTCGACCAGACAACTGATGTTGGTTTCACAGGCACCTGCCCATAGTACAGTCGCCTGTGGATACCACATCAGTGGCATGTCATGTCTTCCTAAAACTTCCTGAGTTTTAATAACTTACTCATGTTTCACTCAGTCTCATATAGAAGGTTTCTCAGTCGCCTGTTGGTTTAGAGGTGCCTGTCCGATCTTCATCAGTCGACTGTCCTACGTGGTAAGTTACCATTTGAATTCTCACCTACCCTCTGACACAGTGCAACAGGCGACTATTAGTTCTTCATCAGTCGACTGTCTGCTGTGTAAGTTCTATTTGTTGGTTGTTTCCATACGGATTTCAAAGGGGTTTTGGTATTTTGTTTGAGGGTTTTAGAGAACCTGTAAAGAGAGCTTCTACGGTTCCATTGGAGCTCTCTCCCCCCCGAAGCAAGCTCCTAAGAATTCAAGCTTTCATCTCTAAGCTCTCATTCACAAAAAGCCCTAGATTTCCAATATCATCCTCTCTTGCTCTTCAACCTAGAATCAAAGTGATATCCTCTAGGCATTTGGTGGTGACAAAAGAAAGGGTTTTCTCTCTTCTTGGAAGAGACATCAATACATAACACACTTGCTCCTTCTAGTTCTACTTCAAGGCATATGTGATTGTAAGTGTTGCAATTTCATTTTGAAATTCACATCTTTCGTAATTAGTTTTACTCTCGGTTTGTGAGAGTGGTTTGCTTGATCCCAAGTTGTGGGAGTCAAGGACATCGATTGTATTTCGATTACATTTATAGGGTTGCTACAAGTGGGTTTAAATGAAACCGCATGTTAGGGTTCTAACTTGAGTATCCGGATGTATCTGGGTGGAAGGGACGTAAGATTACCAGAAACAAGTCGGGAATGGACTTGGGTAATCCGAACCCTTGAAACATCCTTTGTGTTAGTTTGTTTCATTTTGGGTTAATTTATAATTCCGTATTTATTATTGCTTAGGAATTTAAATTGATATAACTATCGTTTAAATTTTATAAACACTATTCAACCCCCCCTTCTTGTGTTTTTTTCATAGCCAGGGTCCTTACATGAACATGACCTTTTGGTTAGGAGAACGGGCTTAGATGCTAACCTTGTACTGGAGGAAGAGGTGAATGCTGCTCAATATAGAAAGGCACAAGGAACCAACATCTTGGACCTGTGAAGCCCTCCTTCAAGAGAACTAGCTAGCACTAAGCTCTTGGCAAGAAAGCACCTCCTGGATCTTGTTACATCTGTAGGAGGTATGGCCACTTCAAGGCCAATTGTACACATGTTAAGAATAAGGACAACTCCTAACGCTCAGAACAAGGAGGATCCAGTAAGCGAGAGTTTATTGGAGTTATTAAATGTAATACCGGAACAACTGATGCTGAAGACTGGTAGATTAACTCGTTGCTACTCGACACATAACAAAGTCAAAGGAATGAATTGTCGACTTCTAGGAACTGAAGAAAGGAGATCAATGGATATACACGGGAAACATACCTATCTAGATATAGAAAGTATTGGTTCATAAAGATTTGATCTTGGGGATAGTATCATGATTCTCAATGATATGTTTTATGCACCTAGCATAAGACGAAACCTGATCTCTATTTAGGATTTACCGAAGAATGGTCTTCGAATGAGATTTTACAATAATATGGTCTCTATTAGGAAAGACAAGAAGGTGTTTGCGATGTGAAAGTTTGTACCCGGACATGATTTATCCAGTCTTTCCATTGTAAAATCTAAAATTGGAAATAAAGATTGTGATATGAGTTATTCCTCGTGCATATTATCTGATTATGATCTCTAGCATATGAGATTAGGTCATCCTGGTAACAATAAGATGGACCAGTTAATCAAGAAGAATTTATTACCAGAATTGACAAGTTTAAGAACATTACTCTGTGAGCATTACTTAATTGGGAAGATGACAAGGCAATCTTCCTCAGAAGGTCAAAGGGCCAATGAATTGTTAGAATTAATTCATTCTGACATTTGTGGGCCATTAAGTATAAAGACACATGGTAATACGAAATATTTCATAGGCTTTATAGATGATTATTCCAAGTATACTTTCGTGTATCTTTTAAACAGAAAGTCTAAAGTCTATGAAAATTTTAAAATAAACAAGACAGAAGTAAAAAAGAAAAGTTGGAAGGAACATAAATGTGTTAAGAACTGATAGATGTGGGTATTCAACTTAAAGAAATTTTAGGATTAATGTATTCAATACGGTGTAAAAAGTATACAATACGCTTTATACATCATCACAGAATGGTGTGACAGAAAGGAAGAATATAACATTAATGAATGTAATGAGATGTATGTTTTCACATTCTGGTCTCTCAAAGAATTTTTGAAAAAAATATATTAACTGCAAATCATGTTTTGAACAGAATCCCCACAAAATCAGTCGAGATAACACCATAACCCAATTTAAATCATTTGTGAAAATGGAATAGCGTGACACATGTTCTCATTCCATATTAGGTTAGAGATAAGCTTAATCTGAAAACCGTAAGATGTATATTCATATGATATTCTGAAAAATGTAAAGGATGCATATTCTTTCATGAAAGTGAGGAGTCATTGACAGTCGAGATGCAACTTTTCTAGAAAGTCTAGAGGAAAGGAAACAAGTTCATGAAAATGTGCAATCTTTGCTCGACTTAGATAATGTTTCCAATGATGACTTGGATATAGTGGATAAAGAACATCATCCAATTATGGAAGATAAACTTGCAAATGAGAATATATGTATGGCAAATAAATCAGCTAAACATGTCCAACCTGTTGAGTATTGGTGTTTTATACTAATGTTATTTTGATGATGATCACAACATTATGTTGTTACTAATGACTCTCTTGTTTTAGTCTCTTAGTTACTTTTCAAGTATATCTTTTTCGGAGACTAAACACTTGGTGTAAGGATGGACATCAAGTGGAGAAGGGCCAAAGCTTGGACTCAAGGGGTGCCAAAGCTTGGAGATGATGGGAGCATCAAGGCATCAAGATTGAAGATATAGACTCTAAGGAAAGCATTGTAATCCATGTAATATTTCCTTTATTGCTTTCTCTCCCATTTGAGTCTAGGTTAATGTAATGCCTTGATGGTCTACTCATTCATGCATATGTATTTAACCATCTTAGTGAGCCTTAGGATTATCATAGAATCCAACCCAATAGGCTTATCTTGATCAAAGACTCATTTGGAGTCTCTGGTTCTCCAACAGTCGCCTGCCGAAATGTTCACAGTCGACAGGGTGATTTCCAGTCGCACGTCGAGCCTTCTACAGTCGACTGTGATGCACAGCTCAAGTCAACATTTCTATTGACTCTACTTGATTTTTTCGCATCATTCGACTAATGCTCAGTTTACAGTCGCCTGTATATTTACAGTCGCATGTGAATTGGTCAACAGTCGTCTGAAAGACGTAAGTGCATATACTGCCTCTTTCTGTTTTTCTCCATCTCCTGCAGCAGTCGACTGATGAAGGATTTACAGTCACCTGATTATTTTACAGTCGACTGTATTCTTGTCATCAGTCGCCTGTATGCTCTCTGGAGAAAGAGTGCAACTCTCTGTTTTATTCAGTCCCTTGCAGCAGTTGCCTGCTGAAGGTTTTACATGCGCCTGTCCTGTTTTTAGTCGACTGTATCGACTTCATCAGTCGACTGTATCGACTTCATCAGTCGACTGTCGAGGCTTAGATTATAGCCAATGAATATTTTCTAACAGTTGGACAGTCGACTGTCATTTGTTCATCAGTCGACTGTCAGTGACGTTTCTGCCCAGAAACTAGCCGTTGCAGCTTTTTGTTTTTAACTGTTTCCTTGGGTTTTGAGGGTTGAGATAGGGTTCCTATATATTTGAGAGGGCTGAGTTCATAGAAACTTCTTGATGCTATTGCAAATCATTAGAGATTGATTAAGCCACTCTCAAGCTCTCTCATTCCCACTTTGAGCTCTCATTCCTCTTCAAGCATTGAAGTCCAGCTCAAGGGAAATCATCCAAGTGCTTTCAAGCAAATCTCAACACTTGGAGATCCTCTTCCATGCCTTGCATTCATCTATGAGTAAGCATCTCAAGGCATATGTAAGAGTATTTATTTTATTTGGTGTTTATTTGTTACACTAATTCTCTTTGTGGGAATTAGTCTTTCTCTCTTTGTGGGAGTATATCTCTTTGTGGGATTAGGATATTCTCTTAGTGGAAATAACTCTCTTTGTGGGAGTAACTCTCTTAGTGGGAGTTTGGTGTCCTAGTGTAGGGCTAACCTTAATTCTCTGAGTGGGAGTTAGTAATTCTCTAGGTGGGAGTTTGACCCATGTGAAGGGTTGGTTGGGTCCTTGTGTAAGGCAAAATCCTCTTAGTGAGGTATCTGTTTGTGGGATTTGTATTCACTTCTCTTTGTGGGATTATAGTGAATATTGGTGTGGCTGGATGTACGCAAGTTTGGGGAACCAGGGTATATTCTTGTGTTTGCGTTTGGGTTGATTGTGTCAATTATTTCCTCTTGCATTTATTATTCCGCATTTGCAAGTTTAATTTTAATTGGACAATTTATTGCCATTACACTATTCACCCCCCCTCTAGTGTGTTGTTGTTAGTATTGCAGGGGTAAGGCGGTCTTTACAATTGGTATCAGAGCGAGGTTATAGAATACTGCAACGATGGCATTCAACGCTACTTCCACTCTCATGAAGAAGGTCATTCAACCTGTTCGACCCCCGCTCTTCAACGGAACCAACTACCCTAGTTGAAAGATCAGGATGATGATCTATATGAAGGGTCAAGACCTTTAGAACATCACGGAGTTGCCTTTTGAGGAGCCTACTTCACCAGCAGCTTCTAGAACTAATGCGGAGAAGGACTCGATCAGAGTCAATGCAAGGGCTATGTATGCACTCCATTGCGCCCTCACTTTGAATGAGTTCAACCGCATCTCCATGTGCAAATCGGCCAACGGAATTTGGCATACATTGGAGATTTTTCATGAAGCGTTACTTCAACATAAGAAAGAGGTTCAACCAACCAAGCACGATAAGCAAAAGGGGGTTACATTCCATGTCGAGAAGAAAGCTCCGAGTGAAGAAGAAGAAGAAGAAGATGTTAGCGATGATAATTACATCAAGCTTGCCAAGTAATTCAAGAAATTCAACGCATTCCTCAAGGACATGCAAGGTAAATCTTTGTCAAAGTTTGCCTCCAAGTCTAACACTTCTATTTGTTTCAATTAGAGGAAAAGGTCATATTTCTATCGAATGCCCTTTCAAACCCACCAAAGATACCTATAAGGGCAAAGGGAAGAAGAATTGGAAAGTAAAGTCCAAGTTCAAGAACCAAAAGGAGGGACTTATCGGCACATTTGATGATTCCGATGTGGACACATCAAGTGATGAAGAAGAGGATGACAAGGAGCAAGCTCACATGTGCTTCGCGGCTTTTCATGATTCTTCATCAATCTCCTTTAGCTCAAGCGATGAAGAGATAGAGGCGTGGCTCAACTCCAAAGAAGAAATGTGCTTCATGGCTAATAGGAAAGAGTCTTCGTCAAGCTCTAGCGAGAAGAAAAACGATGAGGAAGTTGAGGAGGAAAAGCTATCCTACCAGGAGCTCGAATACCGCTTCAATTTGGCCTCCAACTTGGCAAGTAAGTGCGTCGACTCATATGATAAATTGAAAGCAAAATTTAAGAATGCTTTGAGTATGGTGCATGCTTTAGAATCGTCTAGTGTAAATAATCATGATGCTTTACATGCTTGTGACACTAGTGAGAGAGAAATACTTCTCTCTCAAGTTAAGGAATTGAGTTTGTCTAATGATAATCTTGTTATTCAAAACCTTAGCTTAGAAACTCGCATTTAACAAGTTACGTTGAAATGTGAAGAGGAATCACATAAGCTCAATAGCTTTGTATATTCTAGGGATTCACTTCACGATTTGCTTGAAAAACATCATACGACAAATCATAGAGGAGGCTTGGGATATATTCAAAATGTGGTACCCAAACCCACCTCTAATTCCTCTTATGGTGCTAATACAAGAAATATTGCCAAAACACCTAAAAAGAATCACCATGCTTTCTTGTATAACAATAACACCAATAATAAGCATGTAAATCACAAGGTGATGAGGAAGAATGAAAAATCTTCATTTTTTTGCTAAGAAGCAAAATCCTCATTCTATGCATGCCAAGAAATTCGTTTCTACACCTAAGCATGTCACATCCACCCCTCTTGCAAAGGCAAAACCCTTGACTAGGAAATCCTTGAGTTTATGGATTCCCACTAAGGTTAGTGTGCAAGAGAGGGATAGTTACATCAACTCTCTAGTTAGGGATGTGATCACCTCATGTGATTACATTAGGAAATCTAACTCCTCTTGGGTTTGGTTCTCTAATGTTTAGGTTCCTCACACATATGCATATTGTATGGGTATTGTGATTAAATGTTTATTGTAGCATACCCATTGTTTGTGTGTGTTTCATGATTTTGAAAATGTTTTTAAATTTATTTTTTTTCATGAAAATGGGAATCGTGGGGAATACATTGACATACATACATTTGTTGATCCATATGTATGTCAATGGGGAGTTAATATGTTGTATGTGTAAAATATTTTAAAACATATTTTGCCTCTCATTTCGGGGTATGTTTGAGATCATTGTTTACAATTGGTTATTTTTGGTCTCAAACTAAACCCCTTAGATATTGCCAACATATTTCATGTTATATTTCTTTTGGCAATGTCATTATGTGTATCATTGAAGCTTGATTTTCTCCATATCTATTGCTTTGATACACTTTAGGCCCATGGCTCCAATATATGTATATCAATTGGTAAAGAGGATTATTCCAAGATTCATTGTCTACAATTGGTATTACCTCAATTGTTAGAGATGGTTCATCTTCTACTTTACAATTGGTATTAGATCCTAGAATTCAAAATTTGACCTTTTCTATAATCTAGGGGGGAGCATGGGATAGTGATTGATACACACTAAATTTTACAATTTGGTATCATACATCTCCTTATATCTTGCATATTGTCACATCTTTGATTAAGATGACAAAGGGGGATATTTATGATGTCCACCTTTTTGACGATGTCAAGGGGGAGAGATATATGCATTATGTAAATATAATTCTTGTATTTCATACATATGCATTTGGAGAGAGATATATCTTTGGGGAGAGATATATGGGATTGTATAAACCATTCATGTTTGCATGAAATTTTCTATTGCAATTGGTTTATGCAATCCATGCCTATTATATGTCACCATGATGTCTCATTATTTAATTTGATATAATGAGTTGTGTATCTCATTGTATAATTGGTGCATATAAGTAGGGGGAGCTCATTAGCATTGTGCTTTATTTCTTTATGTTTTACATAATGTGTGTCATCATCAAAAGGGGGAGATTGTTGAGTATTGGTGTTTCATACCAATGTTATTTTGATGATGATCACAACATTATGTTGTTGCTAATGACTCTCTTGTTTTAGTTTCTTAGTTACTTTTCAAGAATATCTTTTTTGGAGACTAAACACTTGGTGTAGGATGTACATCAGTGGAGAAGGGCCAAAGCTTGGACTAAAGGGGTGCCAAAGCTTGGAGATGATGGAGAGCATCAAGACATCAAGATTGAAGACATAGACTCTAAGGAAAGCATTGTAATCCATGTAATATTTCCTTTATTGCTTTCTCTCTCATTTGAGTCTAGTTAATGTAATGCCTTGATAGATGGTCTACTCATTCATGCATATGCATTTAACCATCTTAGTGAGCCTTAGGATTATCATAGAGTCCAACCCAATAGTCTTGACCAAAGACTCGTTTGCTCCAACAGTTGCCTGCTAAAGTGGTCATTGTCGACTGGGTGATTGATCTAGTCGCCTGTCGAGCCTTCTACAGTCGACTATGATGCACGGCTCAAGTCAACTTTTCTATTGACTCTACTTGAGTTTTTCGCATCAGTTGACTGATGCTCAGTTTACAGTCGCCTGTATATTTACAGTCACATGTGAATTGGTCAATAGTCGTCTGAAAGGCATAAGTGCATATGCTGCTTCTTTCTGTTTTTCTCCATCTCCTGCAGCAGTCGACTGATGAAGGATTTACAGTCACCTGATTATTTTACATTCGACTATATTCTTGTCATCAGTCGCCTATATGCTTTCTGGAGAAAGAGTGCAACTCTCTGTTTTATTACATCCCCTGCAGCAGTCGCCTGCTGAATGTTTTACAGGCGCTTGTCTTGTTTACAGTCGACTGTATCGACTTCGTCAGTCGACTGTCGAGGCTCAGATTATAGTCGTTTGATATTTTCTAGCCGTCGGACAGTCGACTGTCATTTGTTCATCAGTCGACTGTCAATGACGTTTCTGCCTAGAAACTAGCTGTTGCAGCTTTTTGTTTTTAGCTGTTTTCTTGGGTTTTGAGGGTTGAGATAGGGTTCCTATATATTTGAGAGGGCTGAGTTCATATGAACTTCTTGATGCTATTGCAAATTACTAGAGATTGATTAAGCCACTCTCAAACTCTCTCATTTCCCTCTTTGAGCTCTCATTCCTCTTCAAGCATTGAAGTCCAGCTCAAGGGAAATCATCTAAGTGCTTTCAAGCAAATCTCAATACTTGGAGATCCTCTTCCATGCCTTGCATTCATTTATGAGTAAGCATCTCAAGGTATAGGTAAGAGTATTTATTTTATTTGGTGTTTCTTTGTTACACTAATTCTCTTTGTAGGAATTAGTCTTTCTCTCTTTGTGGGAGTATATCGCTTTGTGAGTAGTGGGAATTACTCTCTTTGTGGGAGTAACTCTCTTAGTGGGAGTTTGTTGTCCTAGTGTAGGGCTAACCCTAATTCTCTGAGTGTGAGTTAGTAATTCTCTAGGTGGGAGTTTGACCCCTGTGAAGGGTTGGTTGGGTCCTTGTGTAGGGCAAAATCCTCTTGGTGAGGTATCTCTTTGTGGGATTTGTATTCACTTCTCTTTGTGAGATTATAGTGAATATTGGTGTGGCTGGACGTACCCAAGTTTGAGGAACCAGGGTATATTCTTGTGTTTGTGTCTGGATTGATTGTGTCAATTATTTCCTCTTGCATTTATTATTCCGCACTTGCAAGTTTAATTTTAATTGGACAATTTATTGCCATTACACTATTCACCCCCCTCTAGTGTGTTGTTGTTAGTATTGCAAGGGTAAGTCGGTCCTTACACAACCTACAAACCTTCATTGCAACAAAATATCCAAAACAATACCTGCATGGATGGATGATTATTATCTCTATTCATGTGAACCATCTTGTTTCTCAGGAGATAGTGATATAAATGAGCAAGCTGATCCCTTGAATTATATAGATGCAATGAAATCATCTGAATCAGATCAATGGGTATGGGTCATGAAAAGGGAGCTTGACTAAATAAAGAGAAACAATGTATGTTAGCTCTGCGACTTACCAGAAGAGAGGAAGTCCTTAAGATGCAAATGGGGTTTAAAGAAGAAATATCAGGTTGATGGGTTGTTGATACACTCAAGGCCCAGTTAGTTGCAAAAAGATTTACTCAGAAAGTAGGGATTGATTATCAAGAAGAATTTATTACCAGAATTGACAGTTTAAGAACATTACTCTGTGAGCATTACTTAAATAGGAAGATGACTAGGCAATCTTCCTCATAAGGTCAAAGGGCCAATGAATTGTTAGAATTAATTTATTCTGACATTTGTGGGCCCTTAAGTATAAAGACACATGGAAATACGAAATATTTCATAAGCTTTATATATGATTAGTCTAAGTATACTTTCGTGTATCTTTCAAACAGAAAGCCTAAAGTCTTTGAAAATTTTAAAAGATACTAGACAGAACTAAAAAAGAAAACTTGGAAGGAACATAAAGGTGTTAAGAATTGATAGATGTGCGTGTTCAACCTAAAGAAATTTTAGGATTACTGTATTCAATACGGTGTAAAAAGTATACAAATACGCCTTATACATCACAAAAGAATGGTGTGGCAAAAAGGAAGAATAGAACATTAGTGAATGTAATGAGTTGTATGTTTTCACATTCTGATCTCTCAAAGAATTTTTGGAAAAAAATATATTAACTGCAAATCATGTTTTGAACAGAATCCCCACAAAATCAGTCGAGATAACACCATAACCCAATTTAAATCATTTGTGAAAATGGAATAGCGTGACACATGTTATTATTCCATATTAGGTTAGAGATAAGCTGAATCTGAAAACCGTAAGATGTATATTCATATGATATTCTGAAAAATCTAAAGGATACATGTTCTTTCATGAAAGTAAGGAGTCATTGACTGTAGAGATGCAACTTTTCTAGAAAATCAAGAGGAAAGGAAGCAAGTTAATGAAAATATGCAATCTTTGCTCGACTTAGACGATGTTTCAATGATGACTTGGATATAGTGGATAAAGAACATCATCTAATTATGGAAGATAAACCTGCAAATGAGAATATACCTATGGCAAATAAATCAGCTGAACATGTCCAACATGCAAACCTTCATTGCAACAAAAGATCCAAAACAATACCTGCATGGATGGATGATTATTATCTCTATTCATGTGAACCATCTTGTTTCTCGGGAGATAGTGATATAAATGAGCAAGCTAATCCCTTGAATAATATAGATGCAATGAAATCATCTGAATCAGATCAATGTCTAGGGGCTATGAAAATGGAGCTTGACTAAATAGAGAGAAACAATGTATGTGTAACAACCCGCTCTCGGGGGGCCCGTTACTTATTTGATATTTGCGCAGATCCTGCAGGTTACCAGTGAAACCAAAATAGCCATGATGCAGAGATGTACAAAAAACCCAAATAGTGTCCACTTATTACAATCCGTACTGTACAATATGTTCCAACAAATATATATGAAAGGAAGGAAGTACATAAGTGTAAATAACTCTGGAAAGCTGCGGTCTCTGGGTTGAACTCTGGCGCTATCAACTCAAGAGCATCTACCTCTATATGTACGTCGTCTGTGGTGCCACGGAGATGGAACCGTAGGTAAGTCACAACAATTCTAGTAATAGTAGTAAAAGCTGTGTACAAGTATGAAAAAAAGTAAATACATACAAGCAAACCAGAGTGAAAGTAAAGTACTGAGCAATAACTGTACACAGCTGAGTAGTAAAAGTAAACTGAACTAAGAAAACAAACAGTACTATGGTAGTACAAGTGTGAAGCAGGCTCAGCAAGTGAAACATACTACTACTGTAGCTAAAACACGACAAGTAAAGTACTGTGACTGCACAAGTGTACTAAGTAACGTGCATGGAATGCGTAAAGTAAAGGTGTCTGGAATGCGTAAAGTAAAAGTGATCGTGCAAGCTACATTAGAACTACGTAACTCAAGTCGGAGGGTACAATATATGACCATTGAGTTCATTTTTTGCCTGGACACGACCCAGATGAATGCCAAAAACACAGGCAGCTAGACATGATGCTGACACAGGAAACATATTTTTGTTTGCCGAAACACAGGCAGCTAGACATGATGCCGAAAACCCAGGCAACTAGACATGTAGATTGAACTCCAGTCACTCCCGCACTCTCTCAAACTATGAGTTACCCCAAACCCCAGTGATGTGTCATGTGAATCTAGTACATGTTCCATACATGATGTTCCACGAGATGTTCCACAAGGTATTCCACAAGATATTTCACGAGATATTTCATAAGATTGTCCACAAGTTGTTCAACAAGATGTTCCACACATGCAATTCTATTTGATAATTCATTAGCATTTACTGAGTAGTAAATGGCATGCAGCAGGTGATGTGTCCATGAGCAATCGTGCAACAAGTGTATACAAAGTGTATGAGTAGTTTTGCAAGTGATTGGCATCAAAACATGGTAGACAAGTGTAACAAGAGTTATAAGTTTACGGGCAATTGAAAAAACTCATTTGAAGTTAGTTAGAATCAATGGTTGTTCTGAGACTATTTATAAGCATCCTAAGTTCATGCTTTTACACTGGCTTAACTTCTAAAACTAGAATTAGAGTTACTTACTATCAATATCGTCGTAGAAAGACGATGTTAGAGCTAGAGCTTCCAAGGAAGCTGGTGCACGAGAATTGGTACCTGCAAACACAAGAAACAATCGGTTAAAGAATACAATGTTTTCTATTTAATTAATTTGATCGTTTTGATTTTATAACTGATTGGAACGATGTCGAAAAATGTCCTAAATTTTTCTATAGGCTAGATATGATGAAAATAATTTTAGTGTAGGCGGAAATATTTTTTTGAAGCTTATATTAATTTTTATAATTTTTAAAAGCTCAAAAACAATTTAAAAATTATTTTTCAATTAGTTAACGTATTTATTCAATAATTTCTTCTGGGTGCAATTCATATCGAAATGGTTCAAATGAGCTGTCAAAACGACCATCTCAAAGAGTACTATAGCATATATTTTTATCACGTATCAGTGTATATGAAAATAAGGGGTTATGGATGTTTAAGTGCAAAAGACGTATTTAAGTTTTAGGGTTAAAATTTTATTTTGGAAAAACTAAGCGTCCGATTAAGATAAAACTAGCGCCATTGGGTCCAGTATGTCATTTCTGATTTTCTGGGCATAGTCTTGCATTTTCCTGAGTCTTATATAATTTACTATCAATTTTTACTCAGTTTCCTCTATTATAATTATTTATGTAATTATATATATACTATTAATAATACTCATATACCAGTATTTATACTGTATATCTATTATATATATTCATTTACGTAAACCCCTTCCTCCTCTTCGAGTTGCTGCATGGGGCAGCGGAGGTGGGCGTAGCGGCGATCGGCAACGGCGGATGTGGGCTGAGGCCGGCGACAAGGGCGGCGTCGACAGTCGTCGGAGGAGGGGAGAGCGGGAGAGAGGGAGAGAGTGTAAGGGAGCGGGCGGGTCGGAGTTGGAGCTCAGAGAACTCGAGCTGGCAGTGGAGGGCGGTGCAAGGGGGTGCTGGCGGCGGTGTCCTTCGCCGGGGACGGCGGCGACGAGGCCACAAAGGCGGGCGAGGGTGTATCAGCGTCATTGGTGGCCTCTGGGGGCACTAGGAGTGGCGGTGAGCTCGGTGGTTGTGGACGAAGGCAACGACAGTGTCGGGGGGTTGAGGCAGCGGCGGGGGAGGCGTTCGCTGCTTCGGCGAGGCGGCGGACGCGGGTGCGTTTGCAGCTGAGGGGCTTGCAGACTTCTACGGCGGCGCGAGTCGGGGTGGTGGAGCGGAGTCGTGCATTGGACAGTGGCAGAGATCAGCGAGCGCTCGGAGGCAGTGGAATTCACCGATGCTCGATGGACTCCGGTGGAGAGGGCGAAGGCGGGGGTTCTTGTCGTTGATCGGAGAAGGGGGATGAGGCAAGTTTGGAGGCTGATGGCGGGGCCGTCGTCGGTGTTGGGAGCGGTGATCGCAGGCAGTGGTGATGGGTCTGTGCGGGGGTGAGTTGCGGGCATGTGCTCATGGCGGAGTCGACATCGCATGGCGGAGTCGACAGCGCATGTCGGAGGAGAGCTCGGACGGCGCTGCTGCTTTGTGACGTCGTTGGCGTCGACACCGGAGATGGTGGAAGGATTACGGAACGTGGAGAGGAGTCGACGTAGTGATAAGGTCATGGAGGTGCTCCGACGAGGAGAGGAGAGCGGCGCTCCGAGGGTGGAGCGGCGTCGATGATGAACAGAGAGGAGAGGGTGAAGTTGAGCTTGGGTTTGGGTCGAAGAGAACAAGAGGGAGTGAGGGTTGAGATAGGGAGAGAAGGGTTAGCTGCACGTGCGTGGGTTATGGGGAAAATGAAAGAGAGAGGGGAGAGGGTGGCATGGGTTCGGCCTTTGCGTGAAATGAGCGTGGGAGGGAGAGAGATAGAGTTTAGGTATTTGAGAGAGGGGGGCTTGCGTGAGTGATCCTGGGTAGAGGGGAGATAATAGGAGGAGTATTATATTGGTTTTAAATATTACACTTAATATAAACTAATCAATAAAAACTAATTAATTAGTCAACCTTATTTAATATGTTAGGTATGTATTAATGTCATTAGGTGTAACTGTAGACTAAGGTTATAAATTTTTTTAAACGTGGAAACGCGTTAAGCATTTGAGGTTAAAGTAGTTAGTAAATGGATTAAAGTAATTTAGTGCTTAAGTAAAAAGTAATTAGGAAAAATGTAATAGTTAAAATGATCACGAAATTATGATTTTGCTCATACTAGTAAATGTGTCCGAAAAATTACGAAAACATACCACGGGATCGTATCATCGCGAGGATCACATATAAGAGATCTATTTCAGGGTTTGAGCTACGTGGTTACTAGTTTTGGGCCCAAACGTTTAGAAAATGGGTTTGCGGGTTCTCTATTGATTTGACTTTAGAAAATTACGAAATTAATATGGGAAGTCCTAAATGATCATATGATGATACCGTAGAAGTTTGAAAATATTTTGATGATGTTTGAATAGAAAATTAATTCATTAAGCCAAACCAGTAATAACTGAAAATGAATTTTTTATCAAAATAGTTAGATGTATTTGATGAAACCCGAACTTACTAAAATACTTCATAACTAGTCTCATACTACGAAATATTTTTATAAAAAAATTTTGAAATCATAAAACTCCTGACGAACCATTATAAAATAGTTTTTTTAAAAAATGAAAATACTTGAATAGTTGTATTAAAAAATACGGATCGTTACAGTATGTTAGCTATGCAGCTTACCAGAAGAGAGGAATTCCATAAAATGCAAATGGGGTTTAAAGAAGAAATATCAGGTTTATGGGTTGTTGATACACTCAAGGCCCAGTTAGTTGCAAAAATATTTACTCAGAAAGAAGGGATTAATTATCCGAAGACTTATTCTTTGGTGACTAAGTTTGCATACATAAGGATAATCTTAGCGATTGGTGCACATCTTGACTTGAAACTCTACCAGATATATGTCAAGATTGCATTCCTCAACAGAGAGTTGAAAGAAGTTATATACATGGATCAACCTTTAGGATTTCATATTGAGAGACATAAAGATACAGTTTATAAATTGAAAAAGTTATTTTATGGTTTGAAACAATCATTTAGACAGTGGTATCTCAAATTTTATAATACTACTATTGAACTTGGTTTCGTTGCAAACAAATTGGATAACCGTGTGTATGTCTTGAAAAATGGGAGCAGTTTTACAATGTTATTCCTCTATGTAGATGATATTCTACTTGCTGGAATTGACTTTGAAGTGCTGAATAAGATTAAAACAGTAATTTGTAGTGAATTTGAGATGAAGAACATATTGTTGGGACCTGAGATGGCAAAGAGAACACTAGAGGGAGGTGAATATTGTTTTCAGGAAATAAAATTTTACCTCTAGAAATCTCCCTAAGATCAAAATTAGTGTTACCTAATTTTATCTTAATCAACCAACAATACTTGCAATAAAAAATGCGTAGCGGAAATAAATGTAAGCAAGAGAAAAATAAAACAATTTGCAAACACACAGTTTTTATCCTGGTTCACCTCTTCAGGGCTACGTTCAGTCCTCGAACTCACTCAGGTTTTAATCCACTATTTTCGGTAAATAATACAAACCACCTCACATCAAATGAGGATTTTCTCTTGCCTCACAAATCGAGGTCTTTTACAAACACCTTGCCTACAACAAGAGTTTACTCACCACCTAGCCTCCAACTAGGATTTACAAATCCTCACCTACAATGAGAAAATCACTATTATTAAAAACCCAAGTAAGAGATATTTACAACCTTTTGAAGATTTACAAATACCTATAGTCGCTTGATGAAGCCCATGTGTATGTGATTGCTATAGTAGTGGATTTGATCTCAAAAAAAACTTTTAGAAGCTTAGAGATCAAAAATAAACTTGGTTTAAATCTATTTAAAGATATAGATTTTAAAATAGAGATTAAAACATGTATAGAGGCCAATAAAATTACTCAAAAAGATTTGAGAAAATAATCACAAGAAAGTTTGAAACAATGACAAAAATAGAGATTTTTGAAAAAGAGAACTTTTGAAATTTTGCTTTGAAAAATATAAGAAGATGATTAATAATTGATATAAAAAAGATCTAAGGTCTCTAGCATTTATAGCACACAAAAAAAATTCAAATCATGCCCAAAAAAATCTCATTTCAAACGGCTAGTAATTGCGAGTTAATTTGAAATCAAACTTTCCTTAAAAGCCGAAAGTTTTAAAATTTGAAATCAAGTTTTCATGAAAGCTAAGAGTTTTAAAATTTTGAAATCAAGTTTCCATAAAAGCTTAGAGTTTTTAAAATTTGAAATCAAGTTTCCATAAAATCCACATAAAAATACTTTGAAAAAATTTGGTAAAAATTAGATATTAATTTAAAACATTTTAACACATTTTAAAAACATTTTAAAAATATTTTTAGCATATTCCTAAGTGTGTGGGGGATTTATCAAAAGGCTTCAACATATTTTTAGGACTCAAATAAAATTCAAAACATTACATAACATTATTTGAGCTAGGATGCAACTCTTTGTACATTGCCTTTGCTTTCACTTGAGCTTTTGATCCCCATAATTTTTGAGATTTTTCTTCAATGCTCCTAGCCTCCTAGCCTTGGATGTAACTTGATTTTGTGCCTTCCTTGATTTTCTTGTAGCAACATATAAGTTTGACTTTCATTCTTTGAATCATGGCCCTTAAAATTCCATGTTTCATCACCTACATTAAAAATGCACTTCCTACACACAAACTCAATGAAAACTTTAGTATCATAATATGTTGCTCATCATCAAAATAACAATAGGGTGGAGACTCAATATCCAACATTCCCCCCTTTTTATGACGACAACATATTGCATAAAAACTTAAAACTATGCAATGCATATTATGTGAATATGTGTGCATATCATATTCTCTCTCCCCCCATTGGCATCATTAAAAAGGTAAATACTAATTAATAGAAATTATATGGCCAAAAATATATTCTTCCCCATACATATCTCTCTCTAAGTGTGTATGTGACTCAATATCAACATGTGTATGATTCCAAGAGAAATATACCAAGTTCTAATGATAAAATACATCTAATGCAACAAAGTTCTAACACCAAGTGTTAAAAAATATTTTTTTCATAAAAGAAAATATTCTTACATAGGATCCCCCTTAAAGTTTGCATCATTAAAGTTGGTTCTCCCCCTTAATCCATGCATGTAACTTGAGATTCATTAGGAGCTCCTATACTAATCCATTATAATTTTGGTACCTGAAAATCAAAAAAATAATTTTGGTACCATTTTTTTGTGGGTCCACGAGATTAGTCATACATAATAGCATATATATTAACTAATAGGGAACCAAACCCATTTGGGTTTTGATTTTTAATAAGAAAATCTATAATCTTTTCAAAAATGAATGATGTTCATTAAACTAGAAATGTAATTGTCTTTCATTTGAACGGTTCCAATTTTGGGAATCCAAACTTTGACATATTCATTTTTAGTTTTAGGAACTCTAGCTTGATGATGAGAAATCCTAGCATTTTGAGTAGTTACATTGTAACCTAAGCCATGCTTGCTAGTTGATGGTCTTTCTGAGCTAATCAAGCTATCTAATTTTTTTTACTTTTATTAAATTTAGCTATATTATTAGCCAAGTCCTCTTGCTTTACCTTAATGGCGGTCATGTTCTTTTCTAAGTCTCTAAACCTATTTCCTAGGTCTTTATATTCTAGGCTACGCAATCTATTCTTTTCTTCTAGATCTTTATTCTTACTAGTCAATTTTAAGTTTTCTTTCCTAATCTTTTCTAGCTCAAGATTAGGAGAATTAGTTTCACAAGATTTATGCTTTTTGAGAGTTAAAAGCTCTCTAAGTCCTATATTTAGCAAACTCATCCTCATAATCAAGGTCCTCATCATCGCTACTATTGCTATCACTAACGTTAAGGTTAGAATTTACCTTGGAATCTCCCTGTGCCATGAAGCACATATATGAATTCTCATTCCTTTTACTTGCTTCTCCTTCACTTTCGGATGATGATGAACTATCAGAATCCTCTTCATCATCGCTTCTATCCCAAGCCACAAAATCTTTTCTATTTGGCCTTTTGCCCTTGTATGGCTTCATTCTCTTATCTCTGTTTTTCTTTAGTGGACAATCCTTCTTTATGTGACCGGGCCTATTATATTCATATCAAATAGGTTCGTTAGTAGAAATGAACTTTCGATTTTGAGACTCACGTGCTTTCTGTATTTTCTTGAATCCTTTGGAGATGAGTGCCATTTGTTTCTCCATTTCATCTTTGACTTCATCATCGGACTCTTACATATCTGATGTGGCTTTGAATGCGACGTTCTTCTTCTTTTCTCCGTGATCCTTGGTCTTTTTCTCTTGCAATTGGAGTTCATATGCCATTAGAGTGTCGATGAGCTCCTCCAAGGTTAGCTTTGAAGTGTCATTGCCATCTTCAATGGCCGAAGCTTTGGATTTCCATTCAGGAGTGAGAGATCTAAGGATCTTGCATACATAATTCTCTTGTATGTACTTCTTTCCCATTCCCGCAAGTGTATTCGAAGCTTTGGATTGCCATTCAAGAGTGAGAGATCTAAGGATCTTGCATACATAATTCTCTTGTATGTACTTCTTTCCCAATCCTGCAAGTGTATTGACGATCTCCATAAAACGTGTGTACATCTCCGTTATGCTCTTGCCCTTATCCATCATAAATTGTTTGTATCTACCAACATAAAGAGAAGATTTTGCATACATAATTCTCTTGTATGTACTTCTTTCCCAATCCTGCAAGTGTATTGACGATCTCTGTAAACTGTGTGTACATCTCCGTTATGCTCTCGCCGTTATCCATCAAAAATTATTTGTATCTATCAACATAAAGAGAAGATTTTGATGATTTAACTTTTTAGTTACCTCATGCATTACCTCAAGGTTATTCCATATTTGGTGTGCAGATGTATCCATGGAGATGCGGTTGTACTCCGTTGTGTCAAGACCACAATATAGAATGGACATCACCTTGGCATTTAGAGACACTTTGTCCGTCTCCTTCTTGATCCACTTTTCTTCCTTACGAGTGGCTGATTCATAAGGATTCTCCATCATCTTCCATAGCTCATATGAGATAGAGAGAAAGTACAATTGCATCCGATTCTTACAAGCTACATAATTTGATCCGTTAAGAAGTGGTGGTCGATTGCTTGATTAACCTTCGGGGAAACGATTAGTTGATGCAAACTATAACATCGCTTTGATACCAAGTGTTGGGACCTGAGATGGCAAAGAGAACACTAGAGGGGGATGAATAGTGTTTTCATAAAATAAAATTTTACCTCTAGAAATCTCCTTAAGATCAAAATTAATGTTACATACTTTCATCTTAATCAACCAATAATACTTGCAATAAAAAATGCATAGCAGAAATAAATGCAAGCAAGAGAAAAATAACACAATTCGTAAACACATCGATTTTATCCTGGTTCACCCCTCCAAGGATGTGTCCAGTCCCCGAACTCCCTGCCTTAATCCACTATTTTCGATAAATAATACAAATCACATCACCTTCAATGAGGATTTTCTCTTGCCTCACAAACCGAGATTTTTTACAAACACCTTGCCTACACCAAGAGTTTACTCACCACCTAGCCTCCAACTAGGATTTACACATCCTCACCTACAGTGAGTAAATCCCTCTTACTAAAAACCCAAGTAAGAGATACTTACAATATTTTGAAGATTTACCAATACATATAGCCGCTTGATGAAGCCGATATGTATGTGATTGCTGTAGTGCCCTGGGAAGCTACTGCACACGTACTAGAGGGGGGGTGAATAGTACTTAAAATAATCAAGATAGTTATTCCTAATTATTGTGCAAGAAACAAACGACAATGCGGAATTAAACAACTATCAACAAGAATTAAAACAAACGCAAACACAATGGTTTTAATGGGTTCGGATCCACCCAAGTCTCCCCGACTTGTTCCCGGTGATCCTACGTCCCAACCACCCGGATCCCCTCCGGATACTTGAGTTAGCAACCCTAACTCAAGATTTCCACTAAACCCACTTGCGGAAACTCCACAAGTGCAATCGACCTACAATCGATTCCCGTGAATCCCACAACCCGGGATCACTCAAACTCTCACAACCGAGAGTGTACAACAATTCAATGAAATGAAATGAAATAAACTCTTACCGTACAAAATCCTATGCCTTGAGTAAACTTACCAAATTAGGGCAATGATGGATTTTGAGGAGAGAATGTCACCAAACCGAATCTCCACCAATAAGATCAGCGATCGAAGGCAAGGATGGAGGATGGTGACTTTGGATCAAGCTCTAGGCTTGGAAGGCTCACAATGGAGAGAATCTCTCTTGAGGAAATGGCTCAAAGAGTTGAGGGAGAGATTCTTGTGAGGAAGAGAAAGCTTTAGAATGGAGTTGAATAGCTTCTCTTAGGTTTCTTCAAATCTCTAAAATGGCAGCCTTGAAACTTATGAAAGAGCCCCTCCAACTATATATAGGATAGAGGAGAGAGGGAGAGAAAATCGTTTCAAGAAAAGCTCCAACGGCTCTATTCTGAACCAGACTAGTCGGTCAAAGAAGGATCACTGACCGACTAGTTCATCAACTAGTCGGTCGGTGATACAACGTAGACCGACTAACGGTTGAACAGCCAAAAGGTCGAAGTACAGGCAAAGACAACTAGTCGGTCTAAGAAGACTTGCCGACCGACTAGTTTCACAACTAGTCGGTCGGTGAATGTTCTTTGACCGACTAACGTCGAAATAGAATAGGCTGACTTCAAGTTGACTTAGTCGGTTTAAGAACAAATGCTGACCGACTAGTTTCTCAACTAGTCGGTCGGTAAACGTTCTTTGACCGACTAACTCGAAACAGTAGCTCAGGCTGAAAATGACTGTACACAACTAGTCGGTCTGAGAAGGACTCCTGACCGACTAGATCGTCATCTAGTCGGTCGGTGACTCTTCTTTGACCGACTAACTGTAGTCATGGAAAGAGCTGAATATAGAGAAGGCAAACTAGTCGGTTCATGTAGAGTTGCCGACCGACTAGATCGTCATCTAGTCGGTTGGTGACTCTTCTTGAACCAACTAACATGCACTCGAAGCCGATGGAAGAAGCGATAGGCTTCGGGAAAGTTTCTAATGGCTTCTATGAATATCCTAGCTCTAAGATATGAGTGAAATGAAGATTATAAAGTAAGTCCTACTCAAGGCTTAACATTCTAATCTATGAAGCTAGAAGACTATAAAATAAACCTTACGAGCCGTCTTCAAAGCTTCATTCTTCATTCCTCTTGACTTCCATAAAACTCCTTGAGCTTCAACGAAGCTCCAGGCACACGATCACGCGTATTGAGAAGTCTTGAGAAGTCGCTTTTGATGAACGTGGTATTTTGGCGACGATCTCCATAACTGCGCTCACAAATAAGTTAGTATACATTATTTATGTTTGCTCATCATCCAAAACCAAATCCGGGGAATCAGATCACAACATTCTCCCCCTTTTTGGTGATGACAAACCAACATAAATAATAATCAATAATAATGATTCAATTGAAATTTACTTACTCCCCCTGCATTGATGACACGTTAGTTCCATATACAATAATGTTCATATGCATCAAGCAGCGAGGGAAATATAAAATATGAATCCTACTATTGCACCTATAGGATCAAAATCCATTTTATATCTTCACTCCCCCTGAATTCTAACACATCAAGTTAGATTCATGGTAAATTCCTTTGAATTATTAAGTAGCACATTGTCATTATTATATCTCTCCCCCTTTGGCATTAGCAAAAAGAGCGGGAGGAGACAAATACAATGGCTAAAAAATAACGCATGGGAGTCGAAGAATACGACCAAGGTCCAAAATAACACCAAGGCAAAATAGCAAATACAAAATACCGAATAAAAGCAAATCGTGTCAAGGAGACCAAAGTCGAAAATCGGAAACCGAAATCATAAAATCATCGGCGAAAATCGGAAAACGAAATCACCAAGCCATAGGCGAACAACGAAATCCGAAATCATCAAAACTCAAATCGATTTTACTTATTGAGTTTTGGAACATACTCTCCAAAATCAATAGAATGCATGGAAAACAATTCTATGTTTCCATAGAAAGAATTCTATTAAATCCATAAAATCGTCGAACGACGAAATCAACATCAGAGACAAAATAATCCGATGTGCATACCAAATGTAGCATGCAAGAATATTATGCCAAAAATAGATAGAACATCATATAACAATGGCATACACTAATCTAGCATACCAAATGAAGCAAAATGATACCAATCGTACTATATTCTACCAATGGATACCAATATGAATCAAAAGTATGAACATACTTACAACATTAAGCTCCCCCTACTTTGGTGCATCATTCAAGCACCATCAACTCCAATCGAATGAAAATCCTTGCAAATCACGGAGTTGGTAGGGTTGGTATCTCATGGTGGATTTAACCTAGAGAATATCATTTTGGTATCCAAAAATCTTTTTGGATCCTATGGGTTAGGCAATAAATTTAGCTAACTAAATTCAAATTAAATGTAACCCATACAAACCACAATTGCTTTGGTACCCATAAAATGAAATTAAACTTATGGTACCAAGCAATGAAGGGTCAAAGGAAACTAACCCTTCGGAAACCAAGTCCACGAGGAACTTGATTTCCCAACATAATCATCATTCAAGATAACATCATTAATAAACGATTTCACATACAAATTCTTATTATGCATGCTTGTGTTCTTCGGACCCCAAATGGTGTATGTCTTGGGTGTCCTAATCCTATTGGGAACATGCATATGTTGTTGATTTCTATGTGATGCATGTCATGGGTAAGCATATGGAATTCGATGCAAAGGTGCATGATGATAATTATTCATATGAGAATGAGGATGAACATATGAATGTGGAGGAACACGTGCATGAGTGTGTCTCATAAGGTGTGCACGTGCTCGTGGGTGCGAAGCATAAAAATCATCATTTGTGCTAACATGTGGGGTAGGATGTGTGTTCCTACGTGGCATGGCATACATGTAAGCATGACCCTTCTTTGGAGGTCCACCCAAAGTGGGTTTCTTTCCAAAAGGGGGCGTGTTCCTAGCGGAAGCACCATTGGTAGAAGATCTACCCATGACGTGTTTACTTCCACTAGTAGAAGCATCGGAAGATGGCCTAACAAAGGTGGCGGACGATTTGGATGACTCTCCCATCTTATACCCCAAACCAATGTGATGATTGGCCGGAAGTAAGTCATTTAGGATATCATCCAACTTGCCCTTACCTTTGTTGAATTCATGAATTCGGCCTAATGTGCTCTCATGCTTCTCGGTGAGAGAATGCAAAGAAGCATCCAAAGTGGACACTTGCGATGCGAGTGCACAAACACGTGACTTGAGATTTTTATTCTCAATACTCAAAGTTGAGATTTGAGACGTCAAATCCGCTATCACATGTTCATCCGAATCCTCGATATGAACATGCTCAAGTTGAGACTTGAGATTTTCAATCTCATTTCTCAACCCATCAACAACGGTGTCGTTGTTGACGATGAAAGGCTTAGGCGAGTTTTTAAGACTATCTAATTCATTTTTAGTCTTCATAAACTTAGTAGCCATATTTGAAAATTTATTCCAAAGTTGTTCATTGGCTATTCTAAGTTCATCATTGGTTACCTCTTTGCCTTCATCCTCGCTTCCATCTTCGCTTCCATCCTCGCTTTCATCGGAGGAAGCCTCTTCATCACAATCCTCTTTTCCCATGAAGCACGTGTGTGCAATCTCCACTCTTTCATCGTCCGATTCTCCACTTGAGGAGTCGGAGTCGGTGAAAGTGCCGACAAGCCCTTTCTTGTGCTTTCTTGACTTGTCGTGCTTGGATGCCTTCCACTTCCCCTTATGTTTGTAGAGAGGACAATCCGGCTTGATATGTCCTGGCTTGTTGCATTTGTAACACACGGGAGTAGAAACATTAGTCGAAATAAATTTAGATTTATGATTCAACTTACCTTGTCGGAAGAATCGGATGAACTTCTTTGCCATATTGGCCAATGCTTCCATGTCCAATTCTTCGTCCTCTTCTTCTTCCGAATCTTCATCATCGGTAGATGGAGCGGCCTTGAATGCAATTGCCTTTTTCTTTGGCTCGTCTTGCTTCAAGTACGCCTTCATCTTTTCCTTCATCCGGATCTTACTCTCCTTGCGTACCTCATAAGACAACAGGGTACACATTAGTTGTACGACGGTATATTTATTCATGTCATTACCTTCCTCGATGGCGTAGGTACGCTTCTCCCAACAAGAAGGAAGTCCATCGATTATCTTCGAGACTTTCTCCTTTTGGGTGTAGGTCTTCCCAAGAGCTTCCAAGTCGTTTGAAATATCCACGAAGCGAGCGTAATATTCCTTCATGGTTTCGCCCTGCTCCATATGAAACAACTCAAATTCTTTATTAGCAACGACGAGTTTAGAATCTTTTACCGTACTCGATCCTTCGTGCAATATGAGGAGTTGGTTCCATATTTGATATGCACTCTTACATGTGCATATCTTGTTGAAATCCTCGGGCTCCAACGCACAATTCAAGGCATTCATTGCCTTGGCATTGGCTACTTCCGCGGCGACCTCCGCGGGTGTCCACTTCGCGAAATTTTCTTCGGAAGGCTCGATATACTCCGTCATGGTAGCTCTCCGTAGTGAAGCGCTCCGGAGGAAAACTTGCATCCGGCATTTCCAGTACCCGTAGTTGGTACCGTTGAAGTGAGGAGGCCTGACGGAGGATTGTCCTTCCAAAACAGAAGAAGATCCGTGACGATCCTTGAAGACGTTGTAGTCGTTGTTCGTCATCTTTGAACTTGTAGCTTTAACCCCGCTCCGATACCAATTGTAGTGCCCTGGGAAGCTACTGCACACGTACTAGAGGGGGGGTGAATAGTACTTAAAATAATCAAGATAGTTATTCCTAATTATTGTGCAAGAAACAAACGACAATGCGGAATTAAACAACTATCAACAAGAATTAAAAACAAACGCAAACAAACAATATTACTGGGTTCGGATCCACCCAAGTCTCCCCGACTTGTTCCCGGTGATCCTACGTCCCAACCACCCGGATCCCCTCTGGATACTTGAGTTAGCAACCCTAACTCAAGATTTCCACTAAACCCACTTGCGGAAACTCCACAAGTGCAATCGACCTACAATCGATTCCGGTGAATCCCACAACCCGGGATCACTCAAACTCTCACAACCGAGAGTGTACAACAATTCAATGAAATGAAATGAAATAAACTCTTACCTTACAAAATCCTATGCCTTGAGTAAACTTACCAAATTAGGGCAATGATGGATTTTGAGGAGAGAATGTCACCAAACCGAATCTCCACCAATAAGATCAGCGATCGAAGGCTAGGATGGAGGATGGTGACTTTGGATCAAGCTCTAGGCTTGGAAGGCTCACAATGGAGAGAATCTCTCTTGAGGAAATGGCTCAAAGAGTTGAGGGAGAGATTCTTGTGAGGAAGAGAAAGCTTTTGAATGGAGTTGAATAGCTTCTCTTAGGTTTCTTCAAATCTCTAAAATGGCAGCCTTGAAACTTATGAAAGAGCCCCTCCAACTATATATAGGATAGAGGAGAGAGGGAGAGAAAATCGTTTCAAGAAAAGCTCCAACGGCTCTATTCTGAACCAGACTAGTCGGTCAAAGAAGGATCACTGACCGACTAGTTCATCAACTAGTCGGTCGGTGATACAACGTAGACCGACTAACGGTTGAACAGCCAAAAGGTCGAAGTACAGGCAAAGACAACTAGTCGGTCTAAGAAGACTTGCCGACCGACTAGTTTCACAACTAGTCGGTCGGTGAATGTTCTTTGACCGACTAACGTCGAAATGGAATAGGTTGACTTCAAGTTGACTTAGTCGGTTTAAGAACAAATGCTGACCGACTAGTTTCTCAACTAGTCGGTCGGTAAACGTTCTTTGACCGACTAACTCGAAACAGTAGCTCAGGCTGAAAATGACTGTACACAACTAGTCGGTCTGAGAAGGACTCCTGACCGACTAGATCGTCATCTAGTCGGTCGGTGACTCTTCTTTGACCGACTAACTGTAGTCATGGAAAGAGCTGAATATAGAGAAGGCAAACTAGTCGGTTCATGTAGAGTTGCCGACCGACTAGATCGTCATCTAGTCGGTTGGTGACTCTTCTTGAACCAACTAACATGCACTCGAAGCCGAGGGAAGAAGCGATAGGCTTCGGGAAAGTTTCTAATGGCTTCTATGAATATCCTAGCTCTAAGATATGAGCGAAATGAGGATTATAAAGTAAGTCCTACTCAAGGCTTAACATTCTAATCTATGAAGCTAGAAGACTATAAAATAAACCTTACGAGCCGTCTTCAAAGCTTCAATCTTCATTCCTCTTGACTTCCATATTGCTCCTTGAGCTTCAACGAAGCTCCAGGCACACGATCACGCGTATTGAGAAGTCTTGAGAAATCGCTTTTGATGAATGTGGTATTTTGGCGACGATCTCCATAACTGCGCTCACAAATAAGTTAGTATACATTATTTATGTTTGCTCATCATCCAAAACCAAATCCGGGAAATCAGATCACAACATTCTCCCCCTTTTTGGTGATGACAAACCAACATAAATAATAATCAATAATAATGATTCAATTGAAATTTACTTACTCCCCCTGCATTGATGACACGTTAGTTCCATATACAATAATGTTCATATGCATCAAGCAGCGAGGGAAATATAAAATATGAATCCTACTATTGCACCTATAGGATCAAAATCCATTTTATATCTTCACTCCCCCTGAATTCTAACACATCAAGTTAGATTCATGGTAAATTCCTTTGAATTATTAAGTAGCACATTGTCATTATTATATCTCTCCCCCTTTGGCATTAGCAAAAAGAGCGGGAGGAGACAAATACAATGGCTAAAAAATAACGCATGGGAGTCGAAGAATACGACCAAGGTCCAAAATAACACCAAGGCAAAATAGCAAATACAAAATACCAAATAAAAGCAAAGCGTGTCAAGGAGACCAAAGTCGAAAATCGGAAACCGAAATCATCAAACCATAGGCGAAATACGAAATACCAAATCATCTAGCCATAGGCGAAAATCGAAAACCGAAATCATAAAATCATCGGCGAAAATCGGAAAACGAAATCACCAAGCCATAGGCGAACAACGAAATCCGAAATCATCAAAACTCAAATCGATTTTACTTATTGAGTTTTGGAACATACTCTCCAAAATCAATAGAATGCATGGAAAACAATTCTATGTTTCCATAGAAAGAATTCTATTAAATCCATAAAATCGTCGAACGACGAAATCAACATCGGAGACAAAATAATCCGATGTGCATACCAAATGTAGCATGCAAGAATATTATGCCAAAAATAGATAGAACATCATATAACAATGGCATACACTAATCTAGCATACCAAAAGAAGCAAAATGATACCAATCGTACTATATTCTACCAATGGATACCAATATGAATCAAAAGTATGAACATACTTACAACATTAAGCTCCCCCTACTTTGGTGCATCATTCAAGCACCATCAACTCCAATCGAATGAAAATCCTTGCAAATCACGGAGTTGGTAGGGTTGGTATCTCATGGTGGATTTAACCTAGAGAATATCATTTTGGTATCCAAAAATCTTTTTGGATCCTATGGGTTAGGCAATAAATTTAGCTAACTAAATTCAAATTAAATGTAACCCAATCAAACCACAATTGCTTTGGTACCCATAAAATGAAATTAAACTTACGGTACCAAGCAATGAAGGGTCAAAGGAAACTAACCCTTCGGAAACCAAGTCCACGAGGAACTTGATTTCCCAACATAATCATCATTCAAGATAACATCATTAATAAACGATTTCACATACAAATTCTTATTATGCGATACATGCGATAATCGGTGAGTACCGGGTCGGATCACAGAGACAAGTCGTTCTACACTCGCAAAATTGATCAATAAAGAAAGGTAAAGCGTGAGACAACCACCTAGCTAACGGTGGAAAAGTGTCAGAAAATGTGTAGTGAATCTATCTTCCTATCCTACGCACTAAGGGTGGAGAGCCGAATCGGCGAGCAACGAGGAGGAATCATGTGGTGTGTGTGAATGAGGCCGTAGGCGTGGGAATTCATCCCAAATATAACTCAATTGATCTCCCGGCTAAGGGACGATCAATCGGGGGATGCAGCATTTCATCGAACGTGTGGGATGCAATAAGTAATGAATGAAACTCATATGAGTAATAAACAATGAGCACATTAGAGAGGGTCCACTAGGATGAGCCTCTCTTTGGATTTACCCTTAGGGTTCCAATAAACAAACCTAAATCAAAACTTCATCCACAATTTAGAAAACGAAAAATGTGCTAGAGATGAAATTCACAACCCAACAACAACAAGCACAACAAAACCACATAAGAAAGATTCAGAAATTCATAATGAAAAGGAGAAGTTTTTACTCAAAATTATCATCCAATTACAACACAAAAAACTAAATCAAGATACACAAGAGAATAGGAAAATTTCACCCAAGTGTCACTCCAAGATGAGATCTTCCCCTCTCATGTGCTCCTCCAAGCTCTTAGCATCATTGAGCTCTCCCCCATGGCCTCCAAGGTCCTAACCCTAGCTTTGGGGAAGAAGAAACCCCCCAAAATCTCCAAAAAAAGAGAACTCCCTCGCTGGAATTTGCACAGGCCCGTTTAAAACGTTGCGGGTTGGGCGCACGGGTGCCCGACCCGTGGGCTTCAAGAGCCCACAAAAGGAAACTTCCGACCAGCGGGGGGGGTACGCGCGGAGCGCGTGCCCACGCCCCCTGTGCGCGTGCGGAGTGGGCCGGCCGCTGGGCCGGCCTGCGTAGCGGTTTCTGTTTTTTAATAGATGAAGCAGCGGCCCGCTTCGCACTGCCCGCAACAGCGACTGGATCGGCACCATGTGGCGCCGTGGGATCGCGCCACGTGGCGCCCCCAATAAAATCCTTTTTTCTGGTCTTTAATCCCTTTTTCTCTTCCAAATAATTCCAAAAAAATACCTAGAAATCTCAGAAAAATCTTAGAAAACTCTGGAAAATCCCCAAGACTCCCAGGAGTACCTGAAAAATAGGAGAAGGAGAAATTAGTACATTTGATTATAAAATGAATATAATGACTTATATAAAACAATATTGACTTTCAAAATTCATATAAAACAATCCATTACTCAAATAATTCTCAAAAATTGAAAATATGATCATAATAAGACCAAGAGCATATGAAAAATATCAGGAAGCCAATAAAGACGGTAAAATCCATATTTTGTGCCAAGAATGAGAGTAAGCCCTAAAATGAAACATAAAGTGAAAATTCACTCCAAAGAGCAATATTAAGTATAATTCTTAGCACAAAATAGGGGTAGTTAGGGGTATAAATATACACTTTTCACTCCGAATCACACCCCCAACTAGCCTTCTGCTAGTCACTTGCAAAATATGCTATAAATTCGGATTAAAGTGAAAAACATGCACCAAACTCAAGATATCCTCATGGCATAGTCCAAATGGTATTTTCAAATGATTCGAAAGCCAATATACACAATGTATGAAAGGAAATAACAAATGATGTTCTCCTCAATCCAATTAAAAGAAAAGTAAGGCAATAAGCACCGTATCACATTCTTTGGGATATATCACAAATGGCAAAGTTTCTAATTTTCATGGAAATGGTCAAAACAAAATAAATTCTTCTAAGTGGTGGGAGATGAGATTGCATCACTCATGTTTCTTATTCTTTAATTTATTCATTTATTTTTCTTTTCTTTTTTCCTTCTTTTTTTGTTTTCTTTTCTTGTTTTGTTTATGTTTTGCATTCACGCGATAACGCTATGAAATGCAAACACCCCCCTTTTGCATACATGCGATAATGCCATATAGGCATAGAGATGGAATGATCCCCTAAATCTCATCGTTGGCGTCCTCCCCAATGTTTCGTGGGGCACCTGCTACTCAATTTGATTAGAAAAACCATTCGCTTATATAACTCTCTTTCTCATTCTAAACATGAATTATCAACTCATCCATCCACTCCTTAAGAGGAAAACAAAACATGCACCATTGGTCACACCCCAATCCAATTAAAAACTAAGCCATTCATCCCAAATCATGCAATCACTTACACCAAACTATATTTCCAAATTATTTCAAAGATATATCACGACGTATAAAATAGCTTCATACATGACATATTAGCATTTTGACTCCAAGATGGAAAAGAAATTAAAATGTGTCAATCAAACATCGAAGAAGTTGATACCAAAATGATAATTGAAAAAATTGCATGGCATTAAAGCATGTAGAGACTACGCATAAAGCTAGTGGCATAGGGACAAGGAGGACAAATATGGTATGCAATAAAGAGCAATGGTTGATGGCGAAATGGAGGTATCTCAAAAAAAATTTTTAAGCTACCATCAAAATCCTAACAATCCTAAAGATTCTAACACTCTCCCCTCAACTTAAAATAAACATTGTCCTCAATGTTGGGAGAGTATTAGATCTCACAAAAGATACTAGAAAAGAAAAGAAAGCATAAAAGCACGAAAATAAAATAATTATTTATTTACACTATTAGAAAGAACACACCGTGGCAAAAGGCGGATCTCGAATGTATAACGGTGGTGGCAACTGCTCGATCATATCCTTACGCTTCTCCGCAAGCATCGCCATTTCCAATGCCTTACCTCCATTACAGGCATTAGTGGCAAGCGACATAACCCCGAGCATCTCCTTATGATGGGTTCATGCCAAATGAGGGAGATAGGTCGTGTCAAAAATAATTGGGCGAGAGCGCCCGTCCAAGTGAAAAGCTTGCCAAAATGGGTCGTCAAAATGAATAAATGAATTTACGATCAAATGATGACAATCCTTTTCATTATGATATGGAATTAAATAATTTGATTTGGGGGTGGAGGGAAAAGAAATATGGGAACTTCCCTGAGATGTGATGCTAGGCTCGGGATGCTGCATGGCCTCAAGAGGAGGTGGAAGTGGCTACAGAGAGAAAACTGGAATCGGAGGGAGCTCGGGCTCAATATATACCATGTCACAATCCCCGTCACTGTCCTCTTTCTCGACATCAATATCAACATCAACGATCTCTGTGGCACTCCCCACAACTGGTGACTGCTCCTGACCAATCTCCTCGATGACTGGTAAGTGCGCATCCTGAGGCGAGGGAAGTGACATCTGTTACAGGACTGGAGGTAGACTTGTCTCGGGCAAATCCAAGCACGCATCATCCTCGTCATCCCAGAAATAGTTCATCTCAGTTGTCCTCCCTAAGTACTCAACCGCCTCGACCCGTGAAGCTAACTCTAAAGTGGGTTGTGGCTCAGGCTCCATGTTGTCCTCAATATGCTCTTGGCCATCATGCACATCCGCTTCATCCTCAACCTCAAAGTGAAAATGCATCGTGTCACCGTCGTGGTCGACACGCACTCCATCATCCGTCTCCTCTAACTCCTCAAAATATGGACATTCAGCTTCCTCTACTTGGCTCCAATGCACCCCATCATCATGTTCTGCTTGTTCCTCCATAGGGCCGTAATGGAATGAGCCCTCAGCTGGCTCCTCAGGCTGGTCCTGGACCTGCTGGACTGTCTCCTCATACTCTGCAAGGTCCCAAAGGTAACACCATGAATTCTCGGTCGAATAATAAAAGAACTCCCCACCGCAGCTCATCTGCACGAAGTCACACCCAGATGAAGATAATCCCGTATAAAATATCTGCAGTAGATGATCCTTGTGAAAGCTCTGGTGTGGGCACACAAGCACCAAATCATTGAACCTCTGTCGAGCCTGATGGTAGGCATCCCATTCAGCTTGGATAAAGCTCAATATATGCTGCTCCATGGTTTGCCGCCCCTGTAACTGCTCCAAGAAAGTAGGCAAAAATACTCGAAGAAATTCAGCCTGAAATGACAACCATGTAAAATGTGAGTCGAGAGACAATGAATCAAACCACAATCTAGCATCATCTTGTAAAGAAGAGGGAAAAAATCTAAAGTATATGAAATCATCACAAATGTTCCCACCAAGACAAGAAGGCATCCACTCTTCAAATTTTTTTATATGTAAATGAGGGTTCTTCCACTCCGAGCCATGAAAGTATGTCGGAAGTGGGATATCCTCCAAATCAACGTCGAAAAAAATCTGAAGATTATGCCATTTTGTTGTAAAATTTTTTTTTCAAGAAAATGAAAATAAACAACCAAACGACTCAATAAGTGGAAAATAAATAAAATGTAAAGACACAACACTAAGAGATAGAAGTATTACACTAAAACTTTCGAAATCAATCAAAAATTGCTAATAATAGAAACCATTGTCCCCGGCAACGGTGCCAATTGATTGAACCGGAAAACGCACAAAGGCACGACTTCCACTCCCAAGCGTAGGAGCATCAATGCAATAAAAAATAACCGGTGAGTACCGAGTCAGATCACAGGGACAAGTCGTTCTACACTCGCAAAATTGATCAATAAAGAAAGGTAAAGCGTGAGACAACCACTTCGCTAACGGTGGAAAAGTGTCGGAAAATGTGTAGTGAATCTATCTTCCTAGCCTACGCACTAAGGGTGGAGAGCCGAATCGGCGAGCAACGAGGAGGAATCATGTGGTGTGTGTGTGTGTGTGTGTGTGTGTGTGTGTGTGTGTGTGTGTGTGTGTGTGTGTGTGTGTGTGTGTGTGTGTGTGTGTGTGTGTGTGTGTGTGTGTGTGTGAATGAGGCCGTGTGCATGGGAATTCATCCCAAATATAACTTAATTGATCTTCCGGCTAAGGGACGATCAATCGGGGGATGCGGCATTTCATCGAACGTGTGGAGTGCAATAAATAATGAATGAAACTCATATGAGTAATAAACAATGAGTACATTAGAGAGGGTCCACTTGGATGAGCATCTCTTTGGATTTACCCTTAGGGTTCCAATAAACAAACCTAACTCAAAACTTCATCTACAATTTAGAAAATGAAAATGTGCTAGAGATGAAATTCATAACCCAACAACAACAAGCACAACACAACCACACAAGAAAGATTCAAAAATTCATAATGAAAAGGAGAAGTTTTTACTCAAAACTATCATCCAATTACAACACAAAAAACTAAATCAAGATACATGAGAGAATAGGATAATTTCACCCAAGTGTCACTCCAAGATGAGATCTTCCCCTCTCACGTGCTCCTCCAAGCTCCTAGCATTATCAAGCTCTCCCCCATGGCCTCCAAGGTCCTAACCCTAGCTTTGGGGAAGAAGAAACCCCCCAAAATCTCAAAAAAGAGAACTCCCAAGCTGGAATTTGCACATGCCCGTTTAAAACGTTGCGGGTCGGGCGCACAGGCGCCCAACCCGTGGGCTTCAAGAGCCTGCAAAAGGAAACGGTCGCCCAGCGGGGGGCATGCGCGAAGCGCGTGCCCCCACCCCCACCCCCCCATCCCCCGTGCGAGTGCGGAGTGGGCCGGCTGCTGGGCCGGCCCGCGAAGCGGTTTCCGTTTTTTAAAAGATGAAGCTTTGAGCGGGCCACTGAATTGGGCCATTATTTTTATTTTTTTAATTTCTTTGGAAAGAAACAGCGGCCCTCTTCGCACTGCCTGCAACAGCGGCTGGATAGGTGCCACATGGCACCGTGGGATCGCGCCACGTGGCGCCCCCCCAATATAATCCTTTTTTCTGGTCTTTAATCCCTTTTTCTCTTCCAAATAATTCCAAAAAATACCTAGAAATCTCAGAAAAATCTCAGAAAATTCTGGAAAATCCCCAAGAATTCCAGGAGTACCTGAAAAATAGGAGAAGGAGAAATTAGTCCATTTGATTATAAAATGAATATAATGACTTATATAAAACAATATTGACTTCCAAAATTCATATAAAACAATCCATTACTCAAATAGTTCTCAAAAATTGAAAATATGATCACAATAATACCAGGAGTATATGAAAAATATCAGGAAGCCAATAAAGACGATAAAATCCATATTTTGTGCCAAGAATGAGAGTAAACCCTAAAATGAAACATAAAGTGAAAATTCACTCAAAAGAGCAATATGAAGTATAATTCTTAGCACAAAATGGGGGTAGTTAGGGGGTATAAATATACACTTTTCACTCCGAATCAACATCTCCTAAAAATGGCTAAGTACCACAAAGACTATACTCTCTTATCTCCTTCTCCATTATCTTCCTTTTAATCTAGCTCGTTATGTTTTCATCTAATGGTGACTAACTTGAGCATCAGAGGGGGATCAGTCGGGGCCCAAACCCCGATCCCCTAACGATCTTTTCATGATGCAGGATATCGAAGATACTTCAAAGCTAGTCCAACATCCATCCATGGAGTCCAATCCTAGCTCACTTCGACTCGGAGTTCTTCTCTCACGAGTCCCATCTCTCATCCGACGTAGTGTCGATCCAATGAGAGCGTCCACATCAGCCCGATCGTTATCGACGAGTCGTTATCTCCCACGAGGGTCACTTCCGAGCTTCCCAACCTCAAACGATCGACGTACCAGCTGTCCGAGGATCGATCGAGTACCGCATCGGCATCTACAACCATCGTTCGGCCTAGGTTCTTCCAACCTAGGGTCCCACCTCACTTGCTGACAGGGCTCCAACTCAGCCCGAAGGGCCTACGTCGGCTTGACAACTGTATCGGTCAATTTTGGCCTTAACATCTAGTAATGGTTAGTTAATTTGAAATCAAACTTTCCTTAAAAGCTGAAATTTTTAAAATTTGAAATCAAGTTTCCATAAAAACTAAGAGTTTTAAAATTTTAAATCAAGTTTCCTTAAAAACTGAGTTTTTAAAATTTGAAATCAAGTTTCCATAAAAGCCACATAAAAATACTTTGAAAACATATATATTAATTTAAATCTTTTTAACACATTTTAAAAATATTTTTGACTTAATCTAAATGTGTGTGGGCTTGATCAAAAAGCTTTAACATATTTTTAGGACTCAAATAAAATTCAAAATATTACATAACATTATTTGAGCTAGGATGCAACTCTTTGTCCATTGCCTTGAATTTCACTTGAGCTTTTGATCCTCATAGTTTTTGTGCTTGTTCTTCAATGCTCCGAGCCTCCTAGCCTTGGATGCAAATTGATTTTGTGCCTTCCTTGATTTGCTTGTACCGACATCTTTGAATCATGGCTCTTAAAATTCCATGCTTCATCACCTATAGTAAAAATGCACTTCCTACACACAAACTCAATGAAAACAATAGTATCATAATATGTTGCTCGTCATCAAAATAACCATGGGGTGGAGACTCAATATCCAACACATGTGATGCATGATATATTCTTGGAATACATATCCTTAGATATTGGAAGGTGTGAATGTTAAGTTTGAACCAAGAAAATTATTTGCATATAATATTAAGAAGATTCTTTGTTTATTGTCTTATGAAATACCTGCCAGTTCTCAAGAGTAATTATCCAGATATGCTTAATCAGAAAGTGGACCCAGTAACCAGGGACTACGCTAAGCTTTACCCTGTAGATGATTAGAACAGATCTTGTCAAGTAGGTATTCTCTTTTCTTACCACATTTATGTAAATTATTATAAAGATCATGCTAGACCTAATGTCGTACTTTAATCTGAGACAGTTGATAATATAATGATAATTATCCGTGTTATTCTTACGTAAGCATGTAGGAACATGTAAGTAAATCACATATGCTTAGTACGTTTAAACCAATGAGGAGAATAAAAAATTATCGATGCCTTGTTTTAAGCACACCACGGGTCTGCTCGCGTTCTAGCTCCCGAGTATAATGGGAATCAGGGCGTAACTGATGTCTTATGCATGCATCAAAATAACATTTATAATTTGATAGAAATTCAATCACATATATTATGATATAATTGATTATGGTACATAGTACATGCTTCACCTTGAGAATATATTTTTGGAAACATAATTGTTGAGTATATGCCATAACATGCTTCATAGTTGCATATGTTGGTTATTGCATCATCCCTAAGCTAGTTTTGATGATAAGAAAACAATTAGTCTTACTAATGGTGTTTTTGAGATGATTTGTGAATGTAGGAATCCAAGTCCACAATGGTCAACTCAAGCTTAAAGACAATGATGATCTGGAATCAAAAGCTTGCAGTTTGGTGAACTTATGGATTGGAGCTCAACATAGAAGATTTGAAGCTCATCCAAGGATTTGTCGAGATGCGAGACTTCAAGACAAGTTGGTCAAGCTAGATGAAGACACTAGTGTGTCATTTTTGTAAACTTGTCTTAGAATGTTAACACTATTAGTTGAAACTTGCACACACACTTAACTAATGTTTTTAAAATTCTTATACTATTTAGAAAACATTTTGAAAAGAATAGAATGGTTTTTGAAAATATTTCTAGATTTTTTTTCATATATCGACTACTTGTTGAGTATTTGGAGAATATTGTCAATGTTTTGTCTCAGAAAATAGTTGACTACAATAGTCTGGGAAGTCAACTACCATTATATGGATAGTCGACTACTAACTATATACGAGTCGAATATTTTGGCCCAACGTACTGAAAACACAGTTTCGTATTTTACGACAAGGTGTCTATTTTTTCGTTGGGAGGGTATTTTATGGAACTATTTTCAACTATTTTTCTTCCATATGTATGCTGAGAGCGTTGGGAGTTTTGCAACACATTAATGAGCAAATAATCCAAGTTTTAAAGCATTTTCTAAACTCTCTCAAGCTCTCTAAACTTTTCAAGGCCTTTGTTTTATTTTCTTGTAAAGCTTTGAAGGATCTTGGCCTTTACTAATTGGGGATCTCCTCAAGCTTTATCTTGATCATTTGAGACCACAAATACGTTTTTTGTTGATCTCTAAGTATTTTAATCATCTTTATTATTCTTGAGATTAAATATGGATTTTCCTTAGCCACTTTCACTTCATAAAGCTTCAATTAATTGGCTATAGGAGATTTTGACCTTCATCATCAAAAGAAAGATTTGTAAATCTATACTAGGTGTGATGGTAAGAATTCTTGGGTGTACTTGTTGGTTATGAAAAGCCTCAAGTGTTGAGGTCCTCACTTGGTGAAGTTGAATTTTATTATATTGGAAATTTTTAGTAAGTGAAACTAGGGGGTTGTAAAAGCCCTCAAGTTGAGGATTTGGCTCTCTAGTTGGAGAGTTGGTTAGTGGAGAAAATTCCAACGAGTTTGGGGACTAGATGTAGCACACGGGAGGGTGAACCAGGATAAATCCTTTATGTTTGCATCGTGATCTATTGTCTCTAATTTCTTTGCTTGCATTTGTGTTTTAATTTCTACTATTTACATCTCTCTATTTCAAGTAGTTATTTATTTGATTAAATACTTAAGGAGGAAACTCTTTTAGGAGATTTAGGCATTGTTAAAGGGTTTAAAGTTTTACTTAAGCATTATTTTTGAAAACACTAATCACCACACTCTAGTGTTTGTCTGGCATTTACATGGAACCCACCACGTGGTATCAGAGTTATGGTTGATTTGATGGCACCAACAATGATGAGACACGGTCAAAGTTTAATTTCTCATTACGTATTCGATGGTACAAATTTTCTAATTTGGAAAAGAAGGATGGAGATACATCTTGAGGCCAAGGATTTTGAGTATGAGACATTCATACGAAGCTCATTTGATGTTCCAACCACTTCAAGAGTGACATGGACAAACGATCAAAAGGAGACATACTCAATGAACTTAAAGTTAATGCGTACAATTTATATTTGTTTATCGACATAATATTTAGTGAAATTTCAGAGCCCAACACTGTTGAATACAATGGTGTTGGATACAACAATATATGATTTCTTGTTTGATGATAACAAACCTTCATGAATATTTTTGATGTGTTTGTTAAGTGTTTTTAGGTGTAAATAACTGTTGAGAACAAAGTGGCAAAAGTGTGAATATGTACATAGTGGCAAACTTATGAATATGGTCCATGGCAAGCTCATAATTTATGTACAAGAAAAGGAGATATGGCAAAGGTGTGATTAAATGGGATTTGACTTGGTCAACATATTCTACAAATTCCATAGAGGGATAAGGAAATACGGTGTGCAAATTTTAAGATTTAATTTGAATTCAAAAGAGTCCTTTATATTCTAGGATTAATCAAGTTCATTGAATCAAGGAGATAAGATAAGATTTGATTGAAAATTCAAATCAATTCAAAGAAGAGATAAATTGATAGCATAAGAGCAAAGGAGTTTGTATTGGACTCAAATTGATCTAGGAGAATCAATTTCAAATCAATTTAAAGATCTATATAAATTGATTTGATGAGAGCAAAGGAGTTTGTAGTGGACTAAAACTCTTTGGTCCAAGCCATATATATATTCCTACCCCTCATAGGATTCCCCCCAAGAGAAAGCAAGCACAAGGACGGCCTTAGGCTTTAATTTCTTCATCTTGACCGAATTCATCTTCTCCAAGCTTCAAAGAGATCATCAAATTCACAGGACGAAGAAGGAGCTCAACGGACGACGCTGAAAAGTGCATTACTTTCTCCGCAGAGCTCGGGTCTACGAACTGTTTGCACCGGGACGATCGCAAGTCAATGCTCTACTCTATGGTAATATTTTTCTGATCTTAATCTCTGTATTAAATCAGTGATTTTTATTTTAGTGTGAGTTGTATTCTGAATAGCTTCATAGCTCTTATCATCTTCAAAGAAGAAAAAGGTCCAAGTGCTTTTCCTTGTGATCGGTCCATATTTTACACATTTTTTTCTGCATATTTTCATGCCATCTCGAATGCTCATATTGCGATTTTCACGATTATTCGACGATATTGTATTACTTTTCACTATTTCTTGTTTTTGTCGGATTTCAGGAAATATGGAGCGATTTGGATCGATTGTGAGATCAAGAGGATTTGCACCCACTCCGGAGTGTCAACCATGGCCCTTTTGAGGGTTATTCTGCAATGGAAGAGGAGTGGAAGAAGAAAGAACGTCGTAGGAGCGACGGGGGAGCGAAAAGATGAAGATTGGGCATTTTCAGCATGCCACTCGGCCGAGTGAAGGAGTCACTCGGCCGAGCATTGATACCCCGCTCAGCCGGCCAGATCGGACACGCAACAGAGATGTATCGGCGTGCACTCGGCCGAGCATCGCACGCCGACTCGGCCGAGTGAGGAGACTCCGTCTGTCCGAGTGGCACCCAGACGACGGCAAGCCAAAATGTCCAACTTACTGTAATCCGTCAGTCTGCCCCAGAAGTCCGACTCGGCCGAGTGACAAAAGCCGTCCACCCGAGTACCAAATGCCCCTCGGCCGAGTGACATTTGCCACTCGACCGAGTGATGCCGAGGACACACGACGCCCAGATTTTCAGACATCCTCCTACTCTTTTCAAATCTTCTATCATTCCAGCCATCAAATTATTTTTCTCATATTTTTTATGGATAGTAGACTTCATGATGGTTCCAACGCCACCAAGAACGCGTAAATCGGAGGTCGTATGAAATCTGGGGAATTTCTGCAAGTTGATGCTGCTGTGCTGGAATTTCCACTCAGCCGGGTCACATATTCCACTCGGCCGAGTGCGGCCTGGGCCCAGATTTTAAGTTGCGGTTTGGGCTGTTTTTGGGCACGAATTTGAGGGGTTTTCTAGGGTTTCTTGCTAGGGTTTTGGGAGAGTATTTAAGGGGTTTGTAGCCACCATTAGAGGGGGATCCCCCATGTTTTCTTAGCCCCCATATATGTTTTTCTTAGGATTATTTTAGAGGTTAGGCCATGCCCTAGGCCCCCTCTTGGATCTAAAAGCTTGTATTTTGGATTGAAGATCTTCATCAAGCTAAGTATTTTCTTCTTTTTATTTGAATCTTTGTTTTTCCATCTTTTTGTATGCAAGCAATGATTTCTATTGATTCATATATCCTTGTTGCTATGCTAGGGTAGATTTGTTGTTCTAGGGTTTGGGGATGAACCATATGGATCTAATTTCAGATTTGTGATGAATGAATTTATATATTACTAGAATTGCTAGGAGGTTAGGTTGTGATTGATTTACTACGGATAGCTAGGGATTTCCATCGATTTGGGATTTGCAAGAGATTGGATTCTAATCGATGGGAAGGCCTAGATATTCGATTTAGGTTTACAATTGGGTTTCTCTAGACTTGGTTTGCAAGAGATTGGACCAAAGCTAGGATTTTTAATTGTAAATCTATACCAATATTCGTTTGCAAGAGATTGGACGAATACGAACTATCACAACCTAGATCGTGACTCGAGTTTGCACGAGAGTGGGCTCGAGGAGCGATTGGACGATGATGTCAATCTTCATGCTAGCGGCTTAGGTTAGGGTTTGCAAGAGATTGGGCCCTAATCTAGGTTGCTATAGACCGGAAATAGCGCGAGAGCGTGAGCTTGGTTCTCTATTCAGTTACGACTAGTTCACCTCAACACAAGTCTAGTAATATTGAGATTCACTATTTACGATGACGTATGACGATCCGTAGTGGGAATTCCCTAGCCCTAGACTTCTTTATTTGCTTTTATATCCCCATACTTTGCCCGACGATTGTGACAGGATCGCCGCAAGGCAAATTCCCTCTTTTATTATATTGTATTTGAATCGATATTTGACCGATTTCTTTATCACCGACACCGACATCCACCACCATTTCCATTATATCATTCCATAACCATCTCCACCAATAAAACATTCGTAGTCAAACCAACCTAGGATAGATTGGAGCCCAACACCACCTCCTCGTGTTCGATACCCGCTCGCCACTACGCCGTGCGCTTGCGGTAAAACTACAACCGTTCTTTGGGTCACATCCCGGAGCGATCAAGTTTTTGGCGCCGTTGCCGGGGAGGTGTTTCCCGTTGGGTGCCAATTTGTCACAATTAGGTTGATTAGATTACATTGAAAAAAAAAATAAAAAAAAAACATTGAGAGAGATTTTTTCCCACCACCTGCTATTTTTATATTTATCTCTCTTTGTACCACTGACGTCTTTTCCAGGTTGTTTACTTTGATTGATCAGGTACAGTTGTTGCAGCGATGGTGCTTCCAAAGAAAATGCGAGCGGGCTCTATACAATCCTACATATATCTCGCTGCATTCTATCAGGCTGATGGAGAATCCTTCGGGGAAGCCTTGTCTAGGTTTGAAGGAATGTTAGGAATGTTCCAGATGGAGTCAGACCATGAGTGGAATGACTCCACGCTATTTGATATCTTCACTAGAAGGCTAAAGGGACCATCACGTGAGTTTCTGAAGAAGATGCAAGTGGGAAAGTTCAGTGATTTGCAGTTGGCAGCAGCCTTGGAGCAAATGATAGATGATGCTCGATCTACTGGTTCACTAACCGTTACGGTAAGTAAACCATACGACCAAGTATTCATCGATTTTGTTATGGCTAATGTCTCTAGTGCAGGTACTATCATAGATGGAGTGTATGCTTCACTTGAAGGTGATCATATCCACCTTTATACCATCAACACTCCACAAATAGAGACATCTGATTTGCCAAAGGAGGACATGTACACGGACCTATTGAGAAACATTGTCGACATAGTTCGAAATTCCGGTCCATTGACAATAACGGCAGGTGATCCTTTTGAGCTTGAATTTCAAAACTTTGTTACTCATTGTATCTCTTCCACAGGAACAATTGATGATGGAGTCTACGCTCTAATTGAGGGGCACAAGACCCATTTTTACACCATGGTCGAGATACATGAGCCTATAGAGCCACCTTATGCCGTCGTCGCCTCCCCATGCCACCCACCTGAGTCAGAGCTGCCCATACCATCAGAGGATATTATTGTGGAGGTCATGCATACAGTAGTGGAGCAGACCATCGAGGAGGACGTGACTTTGGACGATGACATCTGCACACATATGGAGCCCGAATTGTGCCCCCCTCCTTTCGAGCTACCGCGGCCATCCCCACCTTCTACAGAGGCTGAGCATCCCTCAGAGGACCACCCTTCCACTGACGTCGAGGACAATCCCACAGAGCTTATGGATCCCCTTCAGGGAGATCTCTTCACTCCCTCGCCCTTTATATTTGATTCCCCTCCCGTGTATGATGCTTGCTATGATTCAGATTTTGACGACTCATTGCACCTTTTGCAGGATTCATGTACATATAATCAAGAGGTACGATGGGACGTATACGAGGAGGAGAGCGAGGAGTTAGCACCCTTCGATGCTATTGATTATGATCAGGAGGTGCAATGGGATAAGTCTGACGATGATGAGGAGTTGCCTGATGAAACCCACGCTTATATGCTGATTCGGGATATAAATTGCAAATTTTCCCCCCTAACTATCCCCATTTTGTGCCAAAGATTAGGCTTAATTGTGCTCTTTTTGGGTATATTTTCATTTCATATCAATTTTAGGGCTTATTCTCATTCTTGGTACAAAATACGGTTTTTATCGTCGTTATTGGCTTCCTATTATTTTTCCTATGCTCCTGCCATTATTTCGATCATATCGCCATTTTTTGGGAATTATTTGAGCACTGGAATAATTTATATATGGAATATTGGGAGGTCAATATTAATTTATAATAGTCATTATATTAATTTCACAATCAAATGGACTAATTTCTTCTTCTCCTATTTTTCAGGTACTCCTGGGAGTCTTAGGGATTTTCCAGAATTTTCTGGGATTTTTCTGGGATTTCTGGGTATTTTTAGCGAATTTATTGGGGGAGAAAATGGGTTGAAAATACCAGAAAAGGGGTTTCTCTTTTGGGCGCCACGTGGCGCAATCGGAGGGCGCCACGTGGCGCCGCTGCCGTCTGCCGCTGAGCACGCGAGTTCGTTTAATTAAAAAAAAACATTAAGCGGGCCGGCGGCCCGCTTCGGAAAATCGAAGCGGGCTTCGCCCCGCTTCGATTTTCCGAAGCGGGCTCCGGCCCGCTCAGCTTATAACGCGCGCGCGGATTTAAAAAAAAAAAAAATTTAAAAAATTATCGCGCGCGCAGCAGCGAGCGGGCTGCGGCCCGCTCGAATTTGCGAGCGGGCTTCGCCCCGCTCGAATTTTTGAGCGGGCTGCGAGCCCGCTCCGCCTTACTGAGCACAGGCGCGCACGGTTGCGGGTCGGGAGCTCAAACCCGACCCGCAACGTGTTATTTTAGCCCCTGTTGCGAAAATTTGGAATCTCTCGGTTTTTGGGGTTTTTGTTGGCGTTTTTTAGGGTTTTTGGAGCCCTAGCTCCAATTTTCTAGTGCTTGGAGGGGGAAGAGGCCATAAAAGGATGAAGGAAGCTAGGAGGAGGAGCTAAGGTGGAAGGGGATGCTTCATTTGGAGAGATTTGGGTGAAATCATTCCTCTCCCTTTTGTAATTTCATATCTCTCAATTTGTATTGAATATTGGGTTATTTTTGAATGAGAATTCCATCTTTGATTTCATAATGATTGAGTAGTGTAGGATTGCTTGGGATGTGATTTATTGATGTTGTGTGTTAATTATTGCCCTACCTCCCTCTTGCCTATTATATTGTTAATGTTGGATGTATAATTAGGGCAAAATTTCATTGGCCAAGTCCCGAGAGGGCAATTTGAGAAAATGTCATGCTCGTAATTTGATTAGTGTTCGATTATACGTCCATCCCTATTGCTAATTGTGATGTCCTTTAATGTTAAATTCTCCGATTGGGTTTCCTTAGCCGGATGACCAATTGAAGTATATGAGGGTAATTTGTGCTTGATTAACACCAACATTAGTGAATTCACAACCCATGCTCCTCGCCTTGCTACCCTAATTTCTCCCTTTGGCTCTCTAACCCTACCAATATAGGTTAGGATTTTTAGTTTCACTTCACGTTTTTCACCACGATTTTCACACTTCCGTCGTTAGTTTAGGTAGTTGTAAAACGCTATTATTTTCTTTATCGATCAATTTTGTGAACGTAGAACGACTTGTCCCTGTGATCCGACCCGGTACTCACCGGTTATTTTTATATTGCATTGACGCTCCTACGCTTGGGAGCGGAAGGCGTGCACTTGCGCGTTTTCCGAGTCAACCAATTGGCGCCGTTGCCGGGGACAACAGTTTCTAGTAGTAGCATTTTTTGATTGATTTTGAAACTTTTAGTGTGATACTCCTATCTCTTAGTGTGTGTCTTTCTATTTATTTATTTTCCACTTATTGAGTCTTTTTGGTTGTTTATTTTCATTTTTCTTGGAAATTTTTTTTTAAAACCATGGCATCTTCTTCGGATTTTTCGGACTTTGATTTGGAGGATATCCCACCCCCGCCATACTTCCATGGCACGGAGTGGGAGAACCCTCACTTACATATTAAAAATTTTGAAGATTGGATGCATTCATGTCTTGGTGGGAAAATCGATGATGATTGCATATATTTTAGATTCTTTCCCGATTCTTTACAGGATGATGCTAGACTTTGGTTTGATTCATTGTCTCTAGACTCACATTTTACTTGGTTGTCATTTCAGGCTGAATTTCTCCGAGTGTTTTTGCCTATCTTTTTGGAGCAGGTACAGGGGCGGCATGCCGTGGAGCATATAGAGAGCTTTATCCAGGCTGAGTGGGAGGCCTACCATCAGACTTGGCAGAGGTTCACAGATTTGGTGCTTGCGTGCCCACACCAGAGCTTTCACGAGGATCATCTTCTGCAGATCTTCTACACAGGATTATCGCCTTCTGGGCGAGATTTGGTGCAGATGAGCTGCGGTGGGACATTCTTTGATTATTCGACCGAGGATTCGTGGTGTTACCTGAGGGACCTTGCAGAGTGGGAGCGGACTGTGCCATCTGGAGAGCCGTCACTTGGATATGAGGATGATGGCCAGTCCCAGTTTCTACTTCAGGATGGAGAGCTGCAGGCCCAGTGTCAGCTTGAGGAGCCACCTTTGGGCTCTTTTTCTTGCGACCCCATGGGATATAGAGCAGAGCAGGAGGATGGGTTGCATGAGAGCCAGGTAGAGGATATTGAGCATATATATATTGAGGAGTCAGAGGAGACAGATGACGGAGTGCGTGTCGACCACGACGGTGACACGATGCATTTTCATTTTGAGGTTGAGGATGAAGCGGATGTGCATGATGGCCGAGAGCAGATTGAGGACATCATGGAGCCTGAGCCACGATCCACTTCAGAGTTAGCTTCACAGGTCGAGGCGATTGAGTATTTTGGGAGGACGACTGAGATGAGCTATTTCTGGGATGGCGAGGATGATGCGTGCTTGGATTTGCCCGAGACATGTCTACCTCCAGCCCTGTCACAGATGTCACTTCCCTCGCCTCAGGATGCGCACTTGCCAGTCATCGAGGAGGTTTGTCAGGAGCATTTACCAGTTGTGGGGAGTGCCGCAGAGACTGTTGGTGTTGATATTGATTTTGAGGAAGAGGATAGCGACAGGGATTACGAGATGATATATATTGAGCCCGAGCTCCCTCTTACTCCAGTTTTCCCTCTGCAGCCACTTCCACCTCCTCCTGAGGCCGTGCATCATCCAGAGCCTAGCATCACATTTCAGGGAAGTTCCCATCTTACTTTTTCCTCCACCCCCGAATCAAATTATTTAATTCCATATCATAATGATTCGGATTGTCGTCATTTGATCGTAAATTCTTTTATTCATGTCGACGACCCATTTTGGCAAGCTTTTTATTTGGATGGGCTTTCTCGCCCAATTATTTTTGACACGACCTATCTCCCCCATTTTGCAGGATTCCATCACAAGGAGATGCTCGGGGTTGTGTCGCTTGCCATTGATGCCCGCATTGGAGGTAGGGCATTGGAAGTGGCGACGCTCGCGGAGGAGCGAAAGGATATGATCGAGCAGTTGCCACCACCGTTATACATTCGAGATCCGCCATTTGCCACGGTGTGTTCTTTCCATGTAGTGTAAATAAATAAAATTAAAAGTTAGTTTGCTTTTGCATTTTGCTTTCGTATGCTTTTCTTTTTCTTTTCTAGGATCTTTTGCCGAGATCTAGTACTCTCCCAACATTGAGGACAATGCTTATTTTAAGTTGGGGGGAGAGTGTTAGAATCTTTAGGTTTGTTAGGATTTTGGCCTAAATTTTTTTTTTTTTGAGATTCCTCCAAGTCTCGCCTCATTCCATGAATTCATTGCATATCATATTTTGGCTTCCTCGTTCCTACGCCATTAGCTTTGTTTTGTCCCTATATGCTTAATGCCATGCAATTTTTTCGGATTATTACTTTGGTATCGATTTCTTGATGTTGGATTGGCATGTTTCACTTCTTTTCCATTTTGGATTCATATGCTAATATGCCATGTATGAACTACATTATATGTTGTGATACTCTTTTTGAAACAATTTGGGAAAAGTTTGGTGTAAGCGATCGCATGTGTTGGGATGAATGATGTCGTTTTTAATTGGATTGGATTTGGCCAATTGTGCATGCTTTGTTTTCCTCTTAGGAGTGGGTGGATGAGTTGATAATTCGTGTTGGATAATGAAAAAGAGAGTTAGTATAAGTGAATGTTTCTTTCTAATTGAATCGAGTAGCCGGTGCCCCACGAAACATTGGGGAGGACGCCAAAAATGAGATTTAGGAGATCATTCCATCCATTTGCATATATAGCGTCATCGCGTGTATGCAAATGTGTCGGTGTTTGCATTTATGGCGTTATCGCGTGAATGCAAAACATAAACATGAAAAATCCAAAAACAAAAAAAAAGAGAAAAAAAAAGAAAAAAATTTTGAATGAATAAGCTTCATGAATGATGCAATCTAATCTCCCACAACTTAGATGAATTTTTTTTCGTTTTGGCCATTTTCATGAAAATTGAAAAATTTTGACATCGTGATATCCCGATACGTGTGATACGGGGCTTATTACTTCACTTTTCTTTGAATTGGATTGGAGAGAGTTTCATTTGTTATTTACTTTCATATATTTGGTATATTGGCTTTGAAATCAATTGGAAATATCATTTGGGTTGTGCCATGAAGATATCGAGGATTTGGTGCATGTTTTTCAATTTAATCCGAATTTTTCGCATATTTTGCTAGGGACTAGCAAAAAGCTAGTTGGGGGGTGTGATTCGGGATATAAATTGCAAATTTTCCCCCCTAACTATCCCCATTTTGTGCCAAAGATTAGGCTTAATTGTGCTCTTTTTGGGTATATTTTCATTTCATATCAATTTTAGGGCTTATTCTCATTCTTGGTACAAAATACGGTTTTTATCGTCGTTATTGGCTTCCTATTATTTTTCCTATGCTCCTGCCATTATTTCGATCATATCGCCATTTTTTGGGAATTATTTGAGCACTGGAATAATTTATATATGGAATATTGGGAGGTCAATATTAATTTATAATAGTCATTATATTAATTTCACAATCAAATGGACTAATTTCTTCTTCTCCTATTTTTCAGGTACTCCTGGGAGTCTTAGGGATTTTCCAGAATTTTCTGGGATTTTTCTGGGATTTCTGGGTATTTTTAGCGAATTTATTGGGGGAGAAAATGGGTTGAAAATACCAGAAAAGGGGTTTCTCTTTTGGGCGCCACGTGGCGCAATCGGAGGGCGCCACGTGGCGCCGCTGCCGTCTGCCGCTGAGCACGCGAGTTCGTTTAATTAAAAAAAAAACATTAAGCGGGCCGGCGGCCCGCTTCGGAAAATCGAAGCGGGCTTCGCCCCGCTTCGATTTTCCGAAGCGGGCTCCGGCCCGCTCAGCTTATAACGCGCGCGCGGATTTAAAAAAAAAAAAATTTAAAAAATTATCGCGCGCGCAGCAGCGAGCGGGCTGCGGCCCGCTCGAATTTGCGAGCGGGCTTCGCCCCGCTCGAATTTTTGAGCGGGCTGCGAGCCCGCTCCGCCTTACTGAGCACAGGCGCGCGCGGTTGCGGGTCGGGAGCTCAAACCTGACCCGTAACGTGTTATTTTAGCCCCTGTTGCGAAAATTTGGAATCTCTCGGTTTTTGGGGTTTTTGTTGGCGTTTTTTAGGGTTTTTGGAGCCCTAGCTCCAATTTTCTAGTGCTTGGAGGGGGAAGAGGCCATTAAAGGATGAAGGAAGCTAGGAGGAGGAGCTAAGGTGGAAGGGGATGCTTCATTTGGAGAGATTTGAGTGAAATCATTCCTCTCCCTTTTGTAATTTCATATCTCTCAATTTGTATTGAATATTGGGTTATTTTTGAATGAGAATTCCATCTTTGATTTCATAATGATTGAGTAGTGTAGGATTGCTTGGGATGTGATTTATTGATGTTGTGTGTTAATTATTGCCCTAACTCCCTCTTGCCTATTATATTGTTAATGTTGGATGTATAATTAGGGCAAAATTTCATTGGCCAAGTCCCGAGAGGGCAATTTGAGAAAATGTCATGCTCGTAATTTGATTAGTGTTCGATTATACGTCCATCCCTATTGCTAATTGTGATGTCCTTTAATGTTAAATTCTCCGATTGGGTTTCCTTAGCCGGATGACCAATTGAAGTATATGAGGGTAATTTGTGCTTGATTAACACCAACATTAGTGAATTCACAACCCATGCTCCTCGCCTTGCTACCCTAATTTCTCCCTTTGGCTCTCTAACCCTACCAATATAGGTTAGGATTTTTAGTTTCACTTCACGTTTTTCACCACGATTTTCACACTTCCGTCGTTAGTTTAGGTAGTTGTAAAACGCTATTATTTTCTTTATCGATCAATTTTGTGAACGTAGAACGACTTGTCCCTGTGATCCGACCCGGTACTCACCGGTTATTTTTATATTGCATTGACGCTCCTACGCTTGGGAGCGGAAGGCGTGCACTTGCGCGTTTTCCGAGTCAACCATATGCCAAATCTACCTGAACAACCTGAGGCGAACAATGTGGAGTTGATCGATGTGGGTACAGGTGGAGCCCTTGGAGAGGTGCTGGGAGCCGCATTGCTGGAGTCTGATGGAGTCCGTGGACACACGCATCTGGCAGAGCCACGGAAAGAGCAGTTGGAGCAGTTGCCTGCACCGGCAAAGATACTGGATCCACCTTTTGCTATAGGTGATATCAATCCAGTAATGTAGAAATTTTTATGCTTTCAATAAACCCGAATCCTCTCGACAGCGAGGGGACCGTATAGATTTGATTGAATAAATATCACCTCTTATGACGGCAACAAAAATTTTTACACCCCAAACCCATTATATACATTAATTGCCCTCTCCATATTTTGATGTGTCACATCCTTTTGCTCACCACATTCGAGCATTTCTTTCAAGTGAAACCTTACTTTCTTATTCGTTTGACTTGATCACGCTTTGCAAAGCCATGACATTTTTGGTCAAGTCATTTGAATATGATTGTTTGGTATAAGCTTGGGGGGAAGGCGCTCTCATGCATCATTGTATGTGCATGTAGTTACATTAGGATTTCATGTCATTCATTTCATCATATTTCATTCACCCCCTTATTATTATCGTTGTTCCTCATATTCTTTAATTATGATCACATTGAGGGCAATGCGAAGTTTAAGCTTGGGGGAGTGCATTTCCATGCCATTTAGATGCATTAGTTGCATTTTTTACTTTATTTTAGGGGTTTTTAGAAATTTTTCAAAATTTTGTATCATCTTTTTGAATTTTCCATCTTATTTTCCTTTTATGTGTGTTCATGCATCATGTTGTGTGCTTGTTTTTATTTTATTTCCTCTCTTTTATTTTTTATTTCTTTATTTTCCTTTTTTCTTCTTCCGCTAGATGAATTTCATATGATGATATCTCTTATTAATTTAGCAACCATCACGATGCTTATTATTCCTTGCCATGCTACTTAGAGTATTTCATAGTCTTGCTATTCACATGTTCTTGCAAATCTATTTCTTTTGATGATTTCTCTACATGAATGCATGATATTAATTGAAGCTGAATGTATGGATTAGTGTTTAGTATGCTTTTGTTGGAAATGCACCAAGATTCACGCATCATTAGTATATCTGAAGCATCAGTTTTATTGTCTTATTCACCTCATGTTGCATGCTTGATATGATTGTGCGCTTTACCGCTTGACTTCACTTTTCATTGAGATGATTGAGAATATCCGTGCTTACATATTAGTTTTAGTTGAAGTATTATTTTATTGAACTGTTTGTGCACATCTTAGAGTGAACCGAGTGCTACATTATTTCCTTCTCCACAAATATCTTTTATTCTCTACATGTCGCTTGAGTTCACCTCCTAAAGCTACTTATATCTCATCTATTTCCCAAAAATCCCCACAAAAGAAAAAGTTAGCTCCAAAAGTCCAAAAAGCCAAAAAGGAGCCAAAAAACCAAAAATACAAATCAAATAGCTCCTACAAAAATCCAAAAAGAAAAAATGAGAAACAAAGTCCAAAAGAAAAAGAAAAATGTTTCTCTACCTCATTATTGGAGCCACAAAATACTTGGGAAAACCAAGGCAAAAATCCCATTTTCCACTATCATATTCCTTTAGATGCGATGCCTCAAGCTAAGCTTGTGGGAGGTGAATTCATTTGACCATATGAGTGAGTGCGACATTAGAGTGGAGAGGTGCACGAATGGGGAAGTTTGATAATACTGAAACTTAGCAAAATACTTTAGTTATGGAGATTTCTTATGAATTGATGTAAATATGTGAATGTCATGTCTCTTATTCTATTCTTTATTGCATGCTTGGTGTGTATCTTATATGCTTCATTTATAACTTTTGATTGAAAAGTGCATCGCCAACATTTGTATATTAAATCCTATGAAATGCGTGACGTGGATATGAATTGATTGTATGAATTTAGAGAATCCCTTTTGTTGTTCTTAAAGGCTTGCAAGTACCATGTTTATGTAAGATATGAAATCCTTATAGCATGTGATTTGTATTTTCCAAGTTATCGTGATGTGTAGCTTATGGCTTGAGATCTGAGAGAAGAATCTAGCGACCCATTCCACCTCGTGTTCTTTCTTTTTCATCTCATTTTCTTTATTTTCATCTCCCGAGTTCGTCTCTTTACTTATCTTCCTCGAGGACGAGTAAGAGGTAAGCTTGGGGGATTTTGATCGGTCCATATTTTACACATTTTTTTCTGCATATTTTCATGTCATCTCGATTGCTCATATTGCGATTTTCACGATTATTCGACGATATTGTATTACTTTTCACTATTTCTTGTTTTTGTCGGATTTCAGGAAATATGGAGCGATTTGGATCGATTGTGAGATCAAGAGGATTTGCACCCACTCCGGAGTGTCAACCATGGCCCTTTTGAGGGTTATTCTGCAATGGAAGAGGAGTGGAAGAAGAAAGAACGTCGTAGGAGCGACGGGGGAGCGAAAAGATGAAGATTGGGCATTTTCAGCATGCCACTCGGCCGAGTGAAGGAGTCACTCGGCCAAGCATTGAGACCCCGCTCAGCCGGCCAGATCGGACACGCAACAGAGATGTATCGGCGTGCACTCGGCCGAGCATCGCACGCCGACTCGGCCGAGTGAGGAGACTCCGTCCGTCCGAGTGGCACCCAGACGACGGCAAGCCAAAATGTCCAACTTACTGTAATCCGTCAGTCTGCCCCAGAAGTCCGACTCGGCCGAGTGACAAAAGCCGTCCACCCGAGTACCAAATGCCCCTCGGCCGAGTGACATTTGCCACTCGACCGAGTGATGCCGAGGACACACGACGCCCAGATTTTCAGACATCCTCCTACTCTTTTCAAATCTGCTATCATTCCAGCCATCAAATTGTTTTTCTCATATTTTTTATGGATAGTAGACTTCATGATGGTTCCAACGCCGCCAAGAACGCGTAAATCGGAGGTCGTATGAAATCTGGGGAATTTCTGCAAGTTGATGCTGCTGTGCTGGAATTTCCACTCAGCCGGGTCACATATTCCACTCGGCCGAGTGCGGCCTGGGCCCAGATTTTAAGTTGCGGTTTGGGCTGTTTTTGGGCACGAATTTGAGGGGTTTTCTAGGGTTTCTTGCTAGGGTTTTGGGAGAGTATTTAAGGGGTTTGTAGCCACCATTAGAGGGGGATCCCCCATGTTTTCTTAGCCCCCATATATGTTTTTCTTAGGATTATTTTAGAGGTTAGGCCATGCCCTAGGCCCCCTCTTGGATCTAAAAGCTTGTATTTTGGATTGAAGATCTTCATCAAGCTAAGTATTTTCTTCTTTTTATTTGAATCTTTGTTTTTCCATCTTTTTGTATGCAAGCAATGATTTCTATTGATTCATATATCCTTGTTGCTATGCTAGGGTAGATTTGTTGTTCTAGGGTTTGGGGATGAACCATATGGATCTAATTTCAGATTTGTGATGAATGAATTTATATATTACTAGAATTGCTAGGAGGTTAGGTTGTGATTGATTTACTACGGATAGCTAGGGATTTCCATCGATTTGGGATTTGCAAGAGATTGGATTCTAATCGATGGGAAGGCCTAGATATTCGATTTAGGTTTACAATTGGGTTTCTCTAGACTTGGTTTGCAAGAGATTGGACCAAAGCTAGGATTTTTAATTGTAAATCTATACCAATATTCGTTTGCAAGAGATTGGACGAATACGAACTATCACAACCTAGATCGTGACTCGAGTTTGCACGAGAGTGGGCTCGAGGAGCGATTGGACGATGATGTCAATCTTCATGCTAGCGGCTTAGGTTAGGGTTTGCAAGAGATTGGGCCCTAATCTAGGTTGCTATAGACCGGCAATAGCGCGAGAGCGTGAGCTTGGTTCTCTATTCAGTTACGACTAGTTCACCTCAACACAAGTCTAGTAATATTGAGATTCACTATTTACGATGACGTATGACGATCCGTAGTGGGAATTCCCTAGCCCTAGACTTCTTTATTTGCTTTTATATCCCCATACTTTGCCCGACGATTGTGACAGGATCGCTGCAAGGCAAATTCCCTCTTTTATTATATTGTATTTGAATCGATATTTGACCGATTTCTTTATCACCGACACCGACATCCACCACCATTTCCATTATATCATTCCATAACCATCTCCACCAATAAAACATTCGTAGTCAAACCAACCTAGGATAGATTGGAGCCCAACACCACCTCCTCGTGTTCGATACCCGCTCGCCACTACACCGTGCGCTTGCGGTAAAACTACAACCGTTCTTTGGGTCACATCCCGGAGCGATCACCTTGCCGCAAGACTACTCCATCAAGCATCAAAAGCCAAGGGCACAAGCCGGCTTCATCTTCAATCAACCAAGCAAGGGGATCTACAAAGCACAATCGAAAAGTTCTACATCAAATTCAAAGTTCTATGATGTACTTCAAAGATATGAGAATTCCTCTCCACAAGAGAAATTAAATCTGCCCTTACATATTTTTTTATCGAAAAGGACGAGCCCATGATTCCAACGAGTATTTATTCGGAATTTTCTGAGGTTGGTACGATTTACTGTAATTTCTGGAAGATGGAGCAGAAACTTACTTTACGCACAGTCCGCAGTCCCACAGCCAACGCAGAGCATTACTTTACGCACAGACCAGATTTTGGCATATTTGCACAACGAACTTTGGAGGGTTTATTTTGATCCAGAGATCATATTGACACATCGTTCGCGACAGCGCGAAGCTAATGACGAGCTTATCAACATGGACTATTCAATCTTCATAAACTGAGCGTTCTAAACTCTTCATCTTATTATTATTTTTGATTAAGTTGATATATCTTTGAATTATTTTACACTGTTTATTTTTGGAGTTATTTTGGGCTCTTAACTGGTTAGGGCTAGTCAAGTGAAAGTTTTTGCTAGAGTAGTAGTGTTCGACACTTTGGGGAGTGAGGTACCTACTTGGTGAGTTGAGCGTTGGGGCACGAAGCTCTGCATGTGGTGTATCTTGACATTATTATTCTAGTGATTACTTTGGGGTTGGATTAGGTCGAGGGTGACCGAACCAATGTAAATATTATGTTCACTTTGTGTTTGCTTCAGCTTTATTTTCTCTGCACCATATTTGCTCTGTGACTGTTTGATTGTGTAGGCATAATTTTTATATTCGTGAAAATTGTATATAAGCCTATTCATCCCCCTCTAGGCTTAGATCACAATCCAACAAGCACTGCATAAAAAATCTTGAGGATGTTAGAAGAGAAGTATGGAGAACGTTTTATAGAATCACAACCTATGATGAAACCTCGAACCAAGGATAATGATGAAGAGAGCTTCAGAAATGAAGTGTGCTTGATGGCACATCACGATGACACTGATATGGTATATGATTCTAACTCTGATGATGAATTTAATTTGGAGAGTACTTATGAACAATTGTATAAGAATTTGAAAATTTTAAAAACAAGTATAAAATGTTAGAGAGTAATCACAATATTTTGAATATTGATCATGAAAAGATTAAGGTTAGATATAATATTTTATTGCATGATTATGATGTTTTATCTCATGACCATGAATGTTTGAAAAATGATCGTAGTGTTTTAGTTCATAATCATGATGATAGTTGTACATTGTTGCATGGTTATAATTGTTTGAAAATATGATATTTCGTTATGTGACCATAATTCTTTAAAGAATGAGCATGCCATTTATTTCTTCAGCCTAAATGATAGAATATATATGCTTGCAAATGATTTGTGCACGAGGAAGCTAAAGCACAAAAAAATTTATTCTGAAGCTTGATGAGTTTAAGAGAACTCATAGTGCAAAGGCCACTCACCAATACAAGAATGTTTTCACAACACACAATGTTGTTAAAAATGATAGACCTACACATATGCATGTTAGAAAGCATTATGCCTTTATGTATGTGAAGTATGTTAAGAATGATAGATTTCTTGCTCACAAAGATAGATATAATGCACACCATGCCCCACACAAATATGTTGATCACAATGTTCATTATGCTTCACAAAAGTACTTTGTGTACCAAGATGGAAAATTTGTTAGACATACTGATGACATGATATGTGCGACAAAACATTTAGGTTTGCATGATAGAAATGCCTACATTCATAATGTTGTTAGAAGTAAATTTGATGGACATTCTTATATGCATAGGAATTCAAATCTAAATCAAATTTGGGTTTCTAATGGATGATTGCATGTGAACCCATTTTTTTAGGTATCTATGTATTTATGATTATTTTGTCGATATCCTAGAGTAAAAGTGTAGAATAGTGCTTAAAATATAATTTTATAGTCTTTGATAAGATTCAATTGATTAAATATCATGCATATATTTTGTATTCTGTTGAGGATAGTCGACTACTGTTGTCTTAATAGTCGACTACCACATGATACATTCAATAATATGTCACATTTTGTATATATTAGTCGACTATTATTACGATAAGAGTCGACTATTTCTGTGCTTTTCTGAAAAGTGACTTTAATTTTGCACATGTAATTATATCATGATTTTTGTTGAGTCTCTTCTCTATTGAAGAACTTGTTGGGCTAATATTATGGACCCTTCTTGTGGGTACCAATATGCTTAAGAAATTTTATTTCAAGGAGTATGGATGTTGAATAATGGATGCTTCAAGCATATGTCTGGTAACTCCAGATTGCTAAATTCATTTCAAATGAAAAATGGGGGAATGGTTATATTTGGAGATAACAAGAAAGGAAAGATTATTGGCATCTGCAACGTTGGTAACAAATCTAAACTTTTTATTGAAGATATTAGCTTAGTTTATGGCTTGAAGCATAATCTTATTAGCATTAGTCAATTATGCGATAGAGGATATATAGTAGTTTTTACTATTGATGCATGTTTCGTTTATGATGATTCCTTGCAAAATATTTTGATTAAAGGTAAGCGTAGAGAAGTTTTTTACGCTTTATGTTTGCATGATCACGATTTGAAAGTATGTTTAATTGCATCATCTGTGACCCACTTCTATGGCATAAAAGATTCAGTCAGGTGAATATTAAGAACGTGAAAAAGGTGAAAGATTTGGTACATGGTTTACCCAAAATGCGTTTTAAACTTGAAAAGATTTGTGAATCATGTCAGCATGGCAAATTGCATAGAAGTACATTTAAGAGTATATTTTTAAAAGTATATAAGCACTTAAATCTAGAAGACCATTAGAACTCCTTCATATGGATTTATTTGGTCCCTTAAGAGTTTTCTCTCTTAACAGTAGTAAATATGCATTTGTAATCGTTGATGATTATTCACGTTTTACTTGGGTATTATTTTTAATTAATAAAAAAATAATTCCTTTAGTGAATTCAAAATATTTGTCAAACATATTCAAAGATTTTTTTAAAAAAAATTATTTCTATACGTACCGACCATGGTGGCGAATTTGAAAATGAGGATTTCACAACTTTTGTGACAAACACGGTTTTACACACAACGCCACTTTTCCTACTCATCCACAAAATAGGATAGTTGAGAGGAAAAATAGAACACGTCAAGAGTATGTTGAGTATTGACTTCTCCATACTTGGGCTTGAGATGAGCACACATAAATACTTGTGATTAATCTTCTCCATGCAGTTAATTCATTGCCAAATCCAATTAATAAGATCAATTGCAATGAATGACAATCAAGATCAATCAAAGCTCAAAGAGATGATTGAGTGATCAAGACAATGAAAGAAGACTCAAAGACTTCAAGTTCAATCAAAAGAAAGAAAAGAATCTTAAACTAAAGTAAATCTTTTTGTTCTTTTGTTTCTTTCTCTTGGATTGTAACCATGAAGTATAGTTAACTTGGAGCACACACACATCATTCAATCTATCCTAGGAAATCCTTAGAATTCATTTCCTAGGACTCTAAATCTTAAAACCCTTAGTTGTGCATTCTGGATGTATGACAGCAGACTGCTGCTCAAAATCCAGGCGACTGTCAGAGACATGTGCTTGTCTTTTGTTCTTCAGTCACCTGAAATGCACACACTTTTGCTTAGGTTTTTGGGCTTATACTCTTAAATTATTAACAGGTGACTGTTGTACAAAGTACATGCGCCTATCTATAGTTCAGGTGCCTTGACTTATTAATCAGTTACATGTATCATCTTGACCAAAATCTCATTTGGTCAACTTACGCACGTGTGCATATTCAGGCGTCTGTCTTTGGTTTTACAGGCGCCTGTCCATGGCACATGCGCCTGTCAACTCCACTACAGCCGCATGTCCATTATTGTCCAAAATTCTTATTTTGTCAAGTTTCGCACTTGTGCATTCAGATGACTGTATTTGGTTTTACAGGCGCCTACGCATGGCACAGACGCTTGTGTATACCACTTCAGTCACCTGTCCTTTGATTTCCCATATTCTTGAAATTGTGAATTTTTGCACTTCTGCCACACACACGCCTGCCTTTGGTTTATCAGGCACCAGTATGTTTGTTAGGTGCATGTCCAATCTTAAGCAATTGCCTGTCCCACGTGGTTAGTTAACGTTTGTACTTTCACCTACCCTCTGGACACAGTGCAGTAGGCGCCTGTTGGTTCTTCATCAGTCGCCTGTCTTGACTGTACTTTCAATCCGTTGGAGCTTTTCCATTGAATTCTGTTGAGGGTTTTGGGAAATCGTTTGGGGGTTTTGGAGAGCTTATAAATACCCTTCTTACTGTTCCATTGGAACTCTCTTACACACTTGCTCATCTATCATTGGGATTAATAAGCTCTCAATTTAATCCAAAAGCCCTAAATCGCCAAATCTAATCTTGTCTTCCAACTAGAATCAATTCTCATCATCTAGCTTTGGTGAAGACAAGTGCAAGGGGTTTTCTCTCTTTAAGGAAGAGATCAACACATTCCACTAACTCCTCACTTCAAGTTCTACACTTCAAGGCATTGGAGTTTGTAAGTGTGTATTTCATAACTCTCTCATTATATTGTTATTGCTCTCGGTTTTGTGAGAGTAGTTTGTTTGATCCCAGGTTGTAGGAATCAAGGATAACAATAGTTGTATTGATTACACTTGTTGGATTGCTACAATTGGTGTAAAGAAAATCTCAAGTTAGGGTTCTAACTTGAGTATCCGGGTAGCATCCCGGGTGGTAGGCACATAGGATTACCGGAAACAAGTCGAGTTTGACTTAGGTAATCCGAACCTTTGAACATCTTGTGTTTGCATTGTTCAATTTGTTGTTTCATATTATTTCTGTATTATTGTTGGTTAGGATTTTAATTAGGCGTAATTTCCTCTTTAATTTTATAAACACTATTCAATCTCCCTTCTAGTATTTTTCTCATAGTACATGGTCCTTACAATTGGTATCAGAGCACTAGGTTAAGCTATAGCATCCAACAACAACAACAACAACAACGTTCCACCACCTTCTTCCAACAACAATCATGTTTGAGATGGTGCTTCATCGGTTTATGATGGCCAATCTACGGTTCGACCTTCGCGCTTCAATGGCACAGATTTCGACTATTGGAAGTGCCGGATGGAGACGTTCCTTAGGATTGCTTCTCTATGAAGAACCCTTCATAAGGATACATATAGCCAACAGAAGAGGACTACGACAAATGGACACCAGCCGAGAAGTCTGCAGAGGTAAACAATACCAATGCAATGAACTCTCTTCATTGTGCTTTAGAGCTCGATGAGTTCAATAAATATGCACATGTAAGAGTGCATATCAAATTTGGAATCATCTCATTGTTACTCATGAAGGGACCAATAAGGTAAAACTATCAAAGTTATATGTTGCCGTGCAAACTACGATATGTTTCAAATGCAGGTAGATTAGAAAATTGCTACAATGTATGCTCGCTTCACCGACATCGCCAATGAGCTTGATGCTCTTGGGAAGACATACACTCAACAAGAAAAGGTGAGGAAGATCATCATGTCAATGACCTCGAAAATGGAAAGAAGAACCATAGAGATTGAAGAAGTCAATGACATGCAAAACTGTAGGAAGACGTCAAAACCCTTCAAAAACTACACCGTGGTGAACCTCATCAGTACACTCATGTCATTTGATGTGAGAAGGGAAAACCGATTGAAAATAAGGAGAATGAAACCAATGGAGGCGAAGAAGAAAGAAATATCATTCAAACACACTTCTTCATCCTCCGAAAGTGATGAGTCTGGTGATGAGATGGACCGGAAATCTATGGCACTCATGGCGAAGAAGTTCCAATGCTTCTTTCGCAAAGGTAAATTTCATATAAATCTAATTTTGATTCTACTAACAACCCTTCTCTTTGCTTTAAGTGTAATAAGCCAGGGCACATCAAGAAGGATTGCCTAATGCTAAAGAACAAGGAGAAGTGGAAATCTCCAAAATACAACAAGTCCGACAAGTACAAGAAGAATAAGAAAAGGGGACTTGTAGGGACATTTGATGATTCAATCGAAGACTATTCAAGTGAATCCGATGATAAGAAGAATGAAAGTGCTCACATGTGCTTCATGGCACGTGACGATGCATCCTCCGATGAGAGCTCAAGTGATAGTGAAGAACCCGCGGTAACCATGGATGAACTTAGAATTACAAATGAGCAATTATTTTCAAAGTACTAAAATCTTATGCCTAAATACATTAATTCTAAGGAGATAACTGCTAGTTAGTCATCCATGCCACCCATCACCAACAATGACACCATTGTTGAATCACTAACCCTTGAGAAAGCTACTTTCTTACTCAAAATGGGTCATTGAGAAATGATGTTGAATACCTTAAATCTCAATTGGATCATGTATCCATTATGGACTGCAACGATCTTGAGATTGAAAATCTTCGATCTCAAAACACGAGTTTGGGTATTGAGAATGAATCTCTCAAAACTCAAGTACATGAGCTCACCACACTTGTGTCCACCTTGGAACACTCTTAAAACCCAAAGCACACACCACCTATATTGGTATCATTATAGATTTTGTGAGGCCAACTTCCGGTGCATCCACAAGTGGTGATCACAACACATTGGGTAGCAAAACTACCAAGAAAGTCATCATTTCTCACACTCCCTCCTTTGCAAAGAACCCACCAAGGGTGAAACTCAAAGAAATGGACATGCTTTTATGTACACCCCCACACACACCCACGTAGGAACACTCCTACTTCACATGTGGACACTTATGATGAGTTTTACCCATGGACCCATGCAAACCAACACATGAGATATGCTTATGCATGTGCTCCTCCACATACATATGCTCATACACCTCATACACATATGTATGCTCATCCATATGCATCTCATCATATGCATGCTTCTTATGTTTTACATGACCATCATATGTCTCATACTTATCCTCCACCATTAACATATGCCAGATCACACCTTATAGGCCTCATGCACCATGTAGAAATCAACCTCATGTGCATGCAACTAAGAAAAGGATTCCCAAAACGTACACTATTTGGGTTCCTAAGGACACTAGCATACATGATAGGAATTCATATGTGCACTCATATTTTAGAGATGTAATTAATTGTGATGATTATGTTGGGAAGCCAAAGTCCACTTGGACTTGGTTTCCAAAGGGCTAATCCCCTTGGACCCAACAAGCTTTGGTACCATAAGCTTATGTTAAATTATGTAGGTACCCAAGAAAAGGAAAAAGAGCAATAAACGCAAAATGTGCTCTAAGAAAAAGGATGGATACTCAATAGTGGTTGCTTCAAGCATATGACGAGAGATCCCTCTTTGCTTTTCGAAGTTATCCGCATCAAGAATGGTGCAACTGTGACCTTTGGAGGTGATGAAAAGGGAACCATCATTGGAGTTGGTAAAGTCGGTAATCCATCTAAACCTCTAATTAAAAATGTGTATCTTGTAGACGGTTTAAATCATAACCTCATTTCCATAAGTCAACTTTATGACAAATGTTACACTGTTAACTTTGGAGAGGGTAAGTGTAGTATTATAGATAATAGATCTAGTGTTTTGTTTTTCGACACATGCCATAAATATATCTGTATCTTAAGCTTGCCACAATCACTAGAACATTGCTTAATTGCACAGACTAATGAAGAATTTTTATGGCATCGTCGTTTTGGACATGTTCATTTCAAACATATTTATAAATTATCTAAGCATGATTTATTTAAAGGATTTCCAAAGATTTCTTTTAATAAGAAAATTTTGTGATTCTTGTCAACATGGCAAACTCCATAAATCGTTGAGGCCCCTAGAAGTAATGTAAACTTAAAGATGATATTACTTCTAAGAGGCCCCTAGAACTTCTTCATTTATATTTATTTGGGCCTACAAGAGTTGCATCTTTAGGTAATGCACATTATGAATTAGTCATTGTTGATGACTTTTCTAGATTCACATGGGTATATTTTCTATCCACTAAAAATGAAGCTTTTGAAGAATTTACTAAGTTTGCGAAGAAAACTCAAAATCTCTTAGGAACCACCATTATCACTGTTCGTAGTGATCATGGAGGGGAATTTGAGAATGAGTTTTTCTCTAAGTTTTGTAATGAACATGGAATAATTCACAACTTTTCATTTCCTCGCGCACCACTACAAAATGGTGTTGTTGAGAGAAAGAATAGGACACTTATTGAGTGTGCACGCACACTACTCCATGATAGTCATCTTGGATTTCAATTTTGGGCGGAAGCGGTGCACACGACGTGTTATGTGCTCAATAGGATCGTAGTGAGGCCCCGTAGGAATAAAACTTATTTTGAACTATTTTATGATAAAAAGCTTCAAGTAAAATATTTTCGAGTTTTTGGTTCAAAATGTTTTATTACAAACACAAATGGTAATCTTGATAAATTTGATCCAAGATCCAATGAAGGGATTTTTGTTGGATATTCCACAAGTAGCAAAGCGTACCGGATTTACAACAATAACACTTGATCAATTGAGGAATCACTTCACGTTTCATTTAATGGAGATTTTGATGTGCCTCATGTTCATGATGATAGTTTAGAAGTTTTATGTGATTCTATTAATAATATTAAAATTGATGATGTTATTGAGACTAACCCTCTCATGAAGATGTTGAGATTGTTTCTAGTGATCCAGGAGTAACCAAAGCATACCCAAACGTGTGTGATCATCCACATGACCAAATTATTGGAGTTATTGGAGCGGGTGTCCGGACAAGATCAAAAGTTGAAGAATTCACTCATTGCGCCTGTGTCTCCACAATTGAGCCAAAGAACATTCAAGAAGTATGTGAAGATAGCTCTTGGATCATGGCAATAGAAGAGGAACTCATTTAATTCGAAAGGAATGAAGTTTGGAAACTAGTTCATCTACCAAGTGGTCATCAAGTCATTGGGACTAAGTGGATCTTTAAGAACAAGACGGACAAGAACGAAGTCTTCACAAGGAACAAAGCAGGTTAGAGCTTAAGGCTACCAGCAAGAAGAATGTATCGATTTCGAAGAATCATTTGCTCTGGTAGCTAGTTTAGAAACTATTAGATTGTTATTGTCTTTTGCATCCCATAAGAATTTTAAACTATTTCAAATTGATGTTAAAAGTGCATTTTTAAATGGCATTGTTAATGAAGAAATATATGTTTCTCAACCTCCCGGATTTATTCATGAAAAATTTACAAATCATGTTTTTAAACTTAAGAAAGTTTTATATGGGTTGAAACAAGCTCCTAGAGCTTGGTATGATCACCTTAAAAAATTTCTTTTGGATTTGGGATTTAAAATGGGTGAAGTTGATTCTACTCTTTTTACTATGTATTATGAAAATGACATTCTTCTTATTCAAGTTTATGTAGATGATATAATTTTTGGATATATTAACTATGATCTTTGCCAAGAATTTTCATAGTCTATGAAGGAAGAATTTGAGATGAGCCATATGGGTGAGCTCAACTATTTTCTAGGACTTCAAATTTGGCAATTGAAGGATGGCATTTTCATTCATCAAACAAAGTACACCGGGGAGCTAATCAAGCGAATTGGGATGGAATCGTCTTCAAACAAAAGAACTCCCATGAGTACAACTACACACCTTCACAAGGATGAAAATGAGAAACATGTATACATTCATTTATATCGAGGTATGATTGGTAGCTTACTTTATTTAACCGCAAGTAGGCCCGATATCATGTTTTCCGTTTTTTTTGTGCTAGATATCAATCACAACCTAAGGAATTACATTTGATTGCGGTTAAACGAATATTTCATTATCTCAATCAAACTTTAGATTATGGATTACTTTATCCTAAATCTAACACATATGAGTTAATCTAATATAGCGATGCCGATTTTGCTGGATGCAAATCCGATAGGAAGAGTACTAGTGGCACTTGCCATCTTCTAGGAAATTCTCTTGTCTCTTGGTTTTCCAAGAAATTCTGTATCATTGTTCATGACCGAAGCGGAATATATTGCCGCAGGACTTGCATTTGCACAAGTTATTTGGATGATACACACGAATAAAGATCATGGTATTAATTGTGATACTTGCCCTATCATGGTTGATAACCAAAGTGCAATACGCCTCTTCAAGAATCCGTTACATCACTCCTGTACCAAACACATAGATGTGACACACCATTTTATAAATGATCATGTAGCTAATAAGGACATCATTCTAGAGTACATTGAAACCGAAAAACAAATTGCAGATATCTTCACAAAACCTCTTAAAGAAGATTCATTTGTTAGGTTACGTGGAGAATTAGGAATTATGGGTAAATCTGAAATCTAGAACTTCATATTCATATGCTATACCATGTTTTGAGTTTGTATGATCATTTTCTTCATATCCAATGCGTCTATTTTCTCATTATGATTTCTATGTGATTTATTGGAGAATTTGATGAATTCATGATTGTATTGATATATTTTATATATGTATTAGTTTATATGGTTATAAATGTATGTTGATGTGATTAGAGTGTCTAGTGTATAAAATTAGGGTGAGAGAACTCCATTTCTCATTTTTGCCTCATTCCTAGTTTTGAGAACCAGGACATGCGCATATGGATCCTTCAACAGGTACCTGCTCAAACCCTCTAATCTTATCTCTAATTCACATCTTTCAGTCAGGCGACTAATGTTTTGGTGGCCCATGCAAGTCACCGCACTGCGACGTGCGTAAGGATAGTACTTGTAATGCTTCAGTAAGTGATTGGGATAGGTTCGCCCTAAGGTGGGTAGCGGCCTTAGTGACCTTAGAATTTTAAGTGATCCACCATTGAACCCCTAGTTTTAGGGAGTTAAGGGATGAACTTTCTGCTGTATATTATACCATACATGTATATTGTAGGTATGCACGTGTATATGTAACGGTGTGAACCAGTGTGTATAAGTGCATTGTTGTGCTTAGAGATTTGAATTATGCAAGTTGCGTATACTTGTATATTTGAATGGCAGAAAGCTACATGTATCCTGAATGGTTATAGTGGTATATGGATATATGTGGTCGTTTATACTATGTGGGTAAATACTTGAGCGTATACATATATTGTCTATATATAGATACCCGATACGGGTATGTGAGAAGGGAAAGAAAGAATGAGAGAAAGAGAGAGAATTCTAGGTTTTTCTCTCTTTTTCATATCTTTTCTTATTCTTTTCTTATCCTCCAAGAAAGGAATATTCCAAGGGAATATTCCATGTGGAAATGACCAAAATACCCTCCCATGTTCCAAGTATTTACAAGTTTGCCATTACTTTACACACACACAACTTGGGTATGTACGCACATCAATTTAAGCCAAAATGACCGTTTTGCCCCTGACCTTTCTAAAAATTTACGGGGATTGCCATTGACCCCCAACCCATTTCCACACTAGCATGGCTCCCCTTATACACATCCACACACATCCATGTGTGCATACAAGCATCACACACACACGTCTAATGCTTCTCTGTAGTTTTGCACCAACGACGTCCTTCACATTTCTCTTGCATTCACATGTCGCATTCTCTTCCCTTAGCCACATATCACGGCCTAATCTCCTCTACATTACGTCACATATATCAATATCCACGCTTATTTCACGCCCACGTGCGCATTCTATGTGAAAATGCCACATGTATATTGTCACGCCCCGTTCCCCAGAATACCCGGCATTTTAAATATTTTTTTTTCGAGTATCGTGAAGAGTGAGGGTGATGAAAGAGGAAAAGAGGGAGAAAGATGAAATTGAACAAACAGGCCACTGCGCACATGCTGGGATTGTACAAGTAAAGCTTCACAATAACATCAATCGATCTCATGAATACATAGACCAACAACTGTTGGATCTGGATCGTAGCCTAGAGGGGGGGGGTGAATAGGCTTATAAAAATATTCGTGCAACCCACGAACAATCCCACGCAGTTATAGGCACAGACAGGGCAATAAAATAGCAATCACAGAATACGCACAGATATACCCTGGTTCGGTCGTCCCCACGACCTACTCCAGCCCCGAAAGCAACTACTAGATAGATATGTAATCAAGTACAGCTACAATGAGTCAAGATCCCAAATCTACTCTCACCTAGCTCGTACGCACACCACGTGCTCTACACTCTCAATCTAGTCAGATGCTTTCCCTCCGTGACGACTCCCAAAGTCGTCAGGTCCCCAAAAAAAATACATAAGGTAAAATTTCCCCTACAGAGATTGCTACACCAATACAAAGATAAATAAATAGAGTTTTAGAAATGCTCAGTAATGGTGTGGCGTCTCTGTCGTTCAGCGCGTGTCAGATCTCGTCTGACGTAGATGTAGATGTCCCGTCTCTCGTCTCCTCAGCAACTCAGGTTGCGGCACTCTCTGATGTTGCGTTCTGCTGCAGTCTGTTTTTATTTGATTACTTTCTCTCTGTAATAATTCCAGTCCAAAGGAAATCTGGGGAGAGAGAGCGCGCCAATTTCGGTTCCCCTTTTTTTAATCTCCACCTGCAATTTTATTATTTTTCTCTCTTCAATGCAGGCATGTGAGCATCCTACTTTCGGCAACAGGCCTTGAGAGGAATCCTTTTTTTTCAACCGTGGGTTGAAAAACGAAATGAAGTATATTGGCCGGCTGCACTTCGTGATATTTGATGGGAAAAAAAAATCTCTGGCAAATTTTTTTTGAGTTTTGCTTCTCAGGTGCGTCTCTCAATAAAAAAACAAGAGAGTTTTTGTTCTCTTAAAAAAACGGGATGATAAAAAAAGTGACGCAACCAAAACCCTGTGCGGCCCCTCTGATGATTTTTGAGATATGCTCTTGGAGAAGTTTTAGAAGGCCGGCACTATATGATTTTATAGGGATTCCTCAAAAACCCTAGATGGCCTATTTACAAAGTTGCCACCGTAAGTCGATGTTCACTTATTTTTGCCGTTTGGAGTTCGATTACTTATCCGAAAATTATTGCGACTTCCTTGTTGACTTCACCATGATCCACGACCCTTCCTGCAAATTCTTAACAGACACATCAGATCGTTCACAACTGTTTGTCATCATCAAACCATAAATCCTAGATCGTTGTGTCCAACAATCTCCCCCTTTTGATGATGACAAACCAAAAGAGATTTGCACTTAACGCTTTTTAGCAATATCATCATGTGTGAAGTGTAGTGGAGGGGTGTATGCAAAGCAAGTAATAAATGATGTTCAAGCACGCATGCAATACACCATTCAAAGCAAGTAATAAATGATGGATCCTAGTTTGTTTGCAATGCTCCCCCTTTTTCCAAGCTCCCCCTTCAACCAATAATACCGTATCCTTCAATCAATAATACCCATTACCACAAATCTTTCAACACTTTTCTCCCCCTTTGTCATCATCAAAAGTGTATTCGTGAAGATTAAAAACATACCGCATGCAAAAAGAGAGTATTATTAAATATAACTAGCATTTGCATGTCGTCATTCTATAAGTAGCACTGCAAATCCAACGATAATAATAATTAGAATTCAACACCATCGTGTAAGTGCAGTTATTAAACATAGACGTACAAAGGGAGATACTTTTACAAATTCAACCAAAACCAATCCATCATTTTCCAAATAACTTTGTATCACCTAGGATTGATTTTCCCCACCTCATTAAAAATGAGTTCAAGGTATCACATCCCAAAACATAGCCTAAAAGGACTCTTAGATGTGGGAGTGACATTGCTTGACGAGTAAAAACACCAACGCTAAAGATTACCCATAAAGCTTATGTTGGATACTCGTGGGTAGTGTATTTGCCATGAATTGTATCCATTTTTCATACGGAGCAATTTTCAATATTTTTTTTTTCACATTCATTTCCTTTGTTTTGTGCTCAATTTTTATTCATGGCAAATCACATCATATCCCTTAGATTTTTCAGTTAATAATCATCCTACATTCACTTTCCAATTATTCATAAATAGTATCTCCAAAAGTACGACATAGTCTAATATTCGTGGAACTGAAAGTAGGTGTAGAAATCATATTATTAAAGCATTGAACTTGGCATGGCTATTATTGAAATAAAACATACGCATGTAGCCAAAAATAATAATACTACAATTTCTACAAGGATATGATCATCATTCATTTATATCACTATAATGATGCAAAGAGGAAGATATGCAATAAGCTCAAAATTTTTTTGCTTTTGTCTTTTTCATTTTTTTTTTTTGGTTTTATAATGAAACAAACACACTAAAAACAATCAAGCAAACAAAAACAAAAACAAAAACAAAAAAAAAAAAACAAGCACACAAAAATGTTAACCAAAAAAATGCTATGAAGGTGTGCATTAAGTTCAAAGAATGAGATATACCTTCGCGTCGCCGTTTGACTAAGGAGCTAAAAATAATGAGACATTCAATTTATTGCTCCTCGTCAAATTTCCATCCACCTACAAAAGAGGTGTCGTGTGTGACCTTGGAATCCAACAAGGTCCACTAGTGTTAGTCAACAAAGATTTAGGAACCCATATTTGTTTGAATTTAATATTGGAGTTCCTATATTTGCAATAATATGATGTGTGACCAACGCTATCACATGTAAAGCACTTAGCATGAAAATTTTCAACCTTTGTTGTTTCAATGTGAACTTTTTTATATTTTGATTTTTCAACATTTTTAAGACCATATCCTAGTCCTCGCCTATTATTGCCATAAATTTGATTTCCAAGAATAATGTCCAAATTTTGTTTTCCAATGGAAAATCTCTTTAATGACAATTCTAGGGTGGTGACTTTGGATTTCAAGATATCATTTTCATTCACAAGCAAAGTGCATTTACTAATGAAAGCTTGCTTGTTTTCCTCTTCTTTCTTTTCAAAATCCCTCATTTTTTCTTTAAGTTCAAGATTTAGCATGTTAATCTTTTCAGAAAGCAATTCATTTTCAGTTTCAAGCTTTATCTTATCTAGCTTATACATGCTAATATCCTTTAATAAAGAGGGACATGAAAGACAATCAATTTTTTCAGGCAAGCTAGCTTTCTCTTTTTCTAACATGGTAATGGTAGATTTGCATGCAACAAGCTCTTGTTTAAGATTTTTCATTTCTATAGACATGTCATACTCAGTTTGTTGCATATCAAAATTATCATTCCTATAACATTCCACATCAGCTTCTAGCTCATCAATTCTATGTTGCATTCCTTTACAGATTTCTAAAAATTCAGCTTTAGTGGGAGATTCTACCTCATTGTGTTTGGCCATCAATGCCATGCAGGAGTGGGCTTCATGTTCCTCATCCTCCTCCTCAGCTTCGCTATCCATGTCCCACGTCAGCACTTTCGTTTTTCCTTTTGCAACTTGAGCTGTGTGTTGTTGTGGGCAATCTTTTATGTGGTGCCCTTTCTTCCTGCATTTAAAACATTCACTTCTATTAATAGCTTTCTGATCATAGGAATTTCTACCAAAATTAGAATTATTAGAACGAATGAACCTTTTTCCCATCTCAGCTCTTCCTTGATCAGTCTGAATGTATCTCCTGAAGTTTCTGACCATTAGGGCTTGCTCTTCATCAAGATCGTCGTCGTTAGCTTGAAGAGCTAATGGTGTGGAAGCTTTGGTCTTCTCTTCAGGTTTCTCTCTGGCTTCTATACTCTGCAACTCAAGCTCGTGTGACATCAGGTTGCCTATCAAGTCCTCCACTTTCATTGTTGATAAGTCCTTAGCTTCTTGAATAGCGGTGACTTTAGGCCTGAACGAGCTTGGTAGCGCCCTTAAGATCTTTCGTACCTGTTCATGGCTAGAGTATGGCTTACCGAGGGAACTGGATTTGTAGACGATGTCCGTGAACCTCGCAAACATCTCTTTCACAGATTCTGTTGGTAGCATGCGGAAGCTCTCGTATTCTGTGCTAAGCAACGCAAGTCTGGATTCCTTCACTTGCGATGTTCCCTCGTGTGTCACCTCCAGAGTATGCCAGATTTCCTGCGCAGTTAGACAATGTGAGATACGATTAAACTCAGATTTATCAAGAGAGCATATAAGCGCATTCATAGCTTTACCATTAAGAGTATAAAGTTTCTTATCAGCTAAATCCCACTTGTCTTTAGGCTTAATCATAACAGTGTCTTCAATTTTAATAGTGGGTAGACTATAACCATTTTCAACAATATCCCACACATCATAATCTACAGACACTAAATAGATTTTCATCCTAGCCTTCCAATATGCAAAGTCTACACCGTTAAACTTAGGTGGACGGGCTATAGACTGACCCTCAGCAAAAGCACAATCAGATATATTCATGGTCATCTAAAAATCTAGACTAGATCCTCTAAACTGGCTCTGATACCACTTGTTGGATCTGGATCGTAGCCTAGAGGGGGGGGTGAATAGGCTAATAAAAATATTCGTGCAACCCACGAACAATCCCACGCAGTTATAGGCACAGACAGGGCAATAAAATAGCAATCACAGAATACGCACAGATATACCCTGGTTCGGTCGTCCCCACGACCTACTCCAGCCCCGAAAGCAACTACTAGATAGATATGTAATCAAGTACAGCTACAATGAGTCAAGATCCCAAATCTACTCTCACCTAGCTCGTACGCACACCACGTGCTCTACACTCTCAATCTAGTCAGATGCTCTCCCTCCGTGACGACTCCCAAAGTCGTCAGGTCCCCAAAAAAAATACAAAAGGTAAAATTTCCCCTACAGAGATTGCTACACCAATACAAAGATAAATAAATAGAGTTTTAGAAATGCTCAGTAATGGTGTGGCGTCTCTGTCGTTCAGCGCGTGTCAGATCTCGTCTGACGTAGATGTAGATGTCCCGTCTCTCGTCTCCTCAGCAACTCAGGTTGCGGCACTCTCTGATGTTGCGTTCTGCTGCAGTCTGTTTTTATTTGATTACTTTCTCTCTGTAATAATTCCAGTCCAAAGGAAATCTGGGGAGAGAGAGCGCGCCAATTTCGGTTCCCCTTTTTTTAATCTCCACCTGCAATTTTATTATTTTTCTCTCTTCAATGCAGGCATGTGAGCATCCTACTTTCGGCAACAGGCCTTGAGAGGAATCCTTTTTTTTCAACCGTGGGTTGAAAAACGCAATGAAGTATATTGGCCGGCTGCACTTCGTGATATTTGATGGGGAAAAAAAATCGCTGGCAAATTTTTTTTGAGAGCTTCTCAGGTGCGTCTCTCAATAAAAAAACAAGAGAGTTTTTGTTCTCTTAAAAAAACGGGATGATAAAAAAAGTGACGCAACCAAAACCCTGTGCGGCCCCTCTGATGATTTTTGAGATATGCTCTTGGAGAAGTTTTTAGAAGGCCGGCACTATATGATTTTATAGGGATTCCTCAAAAACCCTAGATGGCCTATTTACAAAGTTGCCACCGTAAGTCGATGTTCACTTATTTTTGCCGTTTGGAGTTCGATTACTTATTCGAAAATTATTGTGACTTCCTTGTTGACTTCACCATGATCCACGACCCTTCCTGCAAATTCTTAACAGACACATCAGATCGTTCACAACTGTTTGTCATCATCAAACCATAAATCCTAGATCGTTGTGTCCAACAACAACAACATAACAAATAGATAACAACTTCTATTTATATACATAACCCAGGTACACCACTACATATACACCGTCATTCACCACCTCCCAAGACAACCATATCACACCACGAGACATCTCACGCTAAGTGCTACTCCTGAACCCAACTCCAAGTCACCTCCAACCAAGCTGACTCTGCTACCTGAAAAATGGGGAGGAGCACGTCAATGCGTGCCCTAGTAGGAACCAACTTGGGTTTGGAACTCCATTCTAAGGTCTTCAATCCACAAGGCAAGCCAAGAGAAATGGAGCATGTAACTAAGTGATAAAATGAAAGTTAATAGCTAAAATAAGGGAATCATGCCTGCGGTCCAATGTCGAGTTACTTCAAGAAAAGGGTTAGCACGAACAATAACAATAATAATAACAACAACAACACAAGTATTCAAGCAACCACTATCTAATAGGACAAGTACATGTGTCTGTGGTATGACACAGAGTCACAAAGAAGCAGGCAAATGAAGGGAAGTGCTTCCAGCAGAAAGAGTAACAAGCAACTTCTTATTTTATTATTTATAATTTAATTAATTGGAACTTGGGTAAATTGTGTGATACCAGGACCTGGACTTCACCCCAAATTTAGGGTGAATATATAGCACACGACACAGTGGACACGGGCATTGTACAACACCGGGCCTCTCACCTCCCCCGTCCCTCGCAGGAGTGAGGCTCTCCACATAACCCAACCTCCGTATGACCCCTCCACTCCCGGTAAAGACGAGTGGGTATAAGTATCCCCTCCACTCCCGGTAAAGGCGAGTTGGTAAGCTCCACACCACATAATCATTTTCCCCAACTCCTCAGTCCAGGCCTCATATCCACAACTTATCAAATCACACCTAAAACCCGGGCTTTACTAACTCACCCTCATTAGAGAGGACTGAGACATTCAAGAGTTTCATTTCATCATTTTAGTAATGAAGAAGTCATGCTGCATGGCATCACATCTCATATTCATATCAACATGGGTCATACACCGAAGTGTCATACCCTCCATTGTATTCATATCAACTCATCATCACATCACATATAGTACCATGCATGACATGCTCCCAGCATTACAAGTTCATATCAAATTTCAATTTATATCTACATGATTGAGCTTTTCTCACATTTCTAGTATTTGCCTTCATTCAGGCATTTCATCGAACACCTGATGGGCATCATTCATAATGAAGCAACATAATAACATTTACACGTGCCCAAGGACATGAACATTCCCTTCATCATACAACCATATTAGGCAAACATAATAATGGCCAATTAACCACATTTAATGAATAAGAATAGCACTTTAGTGTATTCAGCTTGCTGAAATTGCAAGAACATCCATAAAGATCAACATATTTCATCCATTTATATTGGGAATTTAACAAAACTATATAAAGGAAAGTTGAAGATATAACAGTTATGGAACTACAGATAAAATTTCATGCAAACATATGAACTATATGATTTATGGTGAATTAATTAGTGAAGTGTGTCAATTCTGCTTTTTAGACAGATTTTAGGATCTGTGTTCAAAGCACTTTTGAGCATGTTCTAGCCAGAAATTCAACATAAGAGCATTCTGATGAAATTTTAGAAAAACTTGTTATCTTTCCAACAAGACCAAAATCATAAAATTCCAATATTTGTGCAGCTCTGTAGGGCAATTTTACTAAACTGTGTCAACACTGAAAATCAAACAGACATGCTGTAAAGATGGATTTAATTCTCCTAATTTCTGAATGGAACATATATCAAAATTTATATGATTTTAGGGTATAACTTCAAGATCTACAAGCTCATATATTTTTTGAAACATGATTCGAGCTACAGTAATCATAACCAAGGCAAAATCAGACATCAAAGTTTCTGAATTTTAAAAGAGATAGATTTGCTAAGAATTTCAAGGGGAAAATGGTGAAATTGAACATGATACATAGATTTTTGATTATCCCTATCACATATTAAGTAAAACATGCTATAATAACATAATAGCACAAATCAATTTGAAGGAATTCCAATTCCAAGAAGTTCATACCTCAAAAGCTTCATTTTCCTCTTCTCCTTCTCCTTCTCTCTCCTTCTTTCTTTCCCTTTCTCATTCCCTCTCTCTCTCCCTCACCATGGCCGGCCTCCCCATGTCTCCATGGCCGAAATTCTTTCGTGTATTTTACTGTATACGCGTGGCATTTTCACATAGAATGCGCATGTGGGCGTGAAATAAGCGTAGATATTGATGTATGTGACGTAATGTAGAGGAGATTAGGCCGTGATATGTGGCTAAGGGAAGAGAATACGACATGTGAATGCGGGAGAAATGTGAAGGACGTCGTTGGTGCAAAACTACAGAGAAGTATTAGACGTGTGCGTGTGATGCTTGTATGCATGCATGGATGTGTGTGGATGTGTATAAGGGGAGCCATGCTAGTGTGGAAAGGGGTTGGGGGTCTATGGCAATCCCCTTAAATTTTTAGAAAGGTCAGGGGCAAACGGTCATTTGGGCTTAAATTGTTGTGCGTACATACCCAAGTTGTGTGTGAAGTTTTACTTGTACTATCCCAGCATGTGCGTAGTGGCCTGCCATTCAGTTTTCTTCTTTCTCTCTCTTCCCCTCTCACATCACCCCCACTCTTCAGGATACTTGGAAAAAAAATTTAGATGCTAGGTATTCTGGGGAACGGGGCGTGACAAATGTTCAATATACAGGCGCCTGACTGTCTCCCAGGCGAATGTGTTTTTGCCATCAAGCGCCTGCCTGTAATCCTCCTGAGAAATGATCTCTCTGAGTGAATTTATTGTCTGCAGACAGGCCCCTGTAAGTCATTTCACAGGCACCGGTCCATCGACAAGCAGCTGTGTTTTCTCTTGTAGGCGCATGTGCTTCTGCTCAGCCAATTTTGATTCAAGGCTTGACAGGCGTCTGCACTTTGTGCATCAATCGCCTGTCTTAGCTGTTTGGCAGTTCGTAAGCCTTCATCTCAGTCGTTCATCTTCATCCAACGGCTCCAATTCATCATCCTCTCGATTTAAAGGGTCGATTCGAACTCTTTTCTCTCTCCTTCGATTCGATTTCCCCACTCCTCTTGAACAGTTAGAGAACTTCCCGACCTTTCGATTTCTCCAGGGATCGAAGTCCTCCGACCATTACCTTCTGCTGTCTGCCTCCTCGAGTCGTCCATCATCTCCTCCATCCTTCTAGGTATCTTTTTCACTTGATTTCAGTTTCAATTCGTGCCCTAGGAGCTAGGTTTCTTGTCAATTTCATAGCAATGGCTCCCAAGCCCGGTTCATCTTCTAAGGCTAGCCATTATCCCTCAAGAAGCCTATGGAGAAGAAGATTAGGGTTCTCAAACTTGCTTTGACCAAAGCTCGCACCAAGAGAACTAGGTCTCCATCTCATTTGATCGAGTCTGCATCTGATTCTGATGAATCATGGACTAGTAAACCTGAGCCACTTCTCTGTAAATGCAATAAACCTCATACTTCATCTGCTCAACCCCAAGTTCAACTCAAACCCCTAGTTGAACCCCAAGCTGAACCTGAAACTCATCCTAAAACCACTTCTACTCCTCCTTCAACAGTCTCAGCTACTCTCCATATATGTAGAGATGACATGTGCCTAGGGAAATTTAATGCACTGCTCAATGTTAAAATCCTTATGGATAAATTCATTGTCTATTCAGTTTTCAGGTTGAAAATCTATCTCAGCTCTTGACCTTGACCAAGCTTGTTGATCTCTTTCGTTACTCTACTGCTGAATCCCCTAACCCATATCCTAAGCTCATCAAACTCATTTTTTAACCGTATTTGTGGTGAGTATAATGATACTGTGGTTATTGATACTCTAGTTCAGGGGACCTCTATCAAACTGGACCCCAAGCTTCTTGGTACCATTCTTGGTATTCCATCTTCTGGGTCTCTTCCAACTGATATTAGCATCTCCAAAATTTCTGATCTTGATCAAACCATCCTCCAGGATATGTTTAGAGTTCTTCCTCCTATTCTCACCTCGAGGGTGAAGACTAGCATGTTCTCCAAACGTGGGTGGCCAGTCCACCACGTTGTGAAATCTAATATCCCCCCAAAATATGGATCCTCTGATCATCCCTCCCATGGCATTCTCAAATTCATGTATGCCAACCATTCTGGCATTGATGTAAATTGGGCTAGAGTCATTTTGGACAGGATGGACCATGTTAAGATCACCCCTACTCTGTCTCACCTCCCTTATAGCTGCATCCTGACCCATGTTTTCAGGCATTTCAAAATTGATCTTGAATCCTATGAGCCTGTTCCTCTTGGTCCTCTCCTGGATGAGTCTACAAAGCTGAAGTCATCTTCAACTATGCAGATTGCAGTCAAGAAGAGGCAACCTATTTCTGAGCCCTCCTCCTCTTCAGCGCCTCCAGTTGTCACTTCTATTCCTTCTTCTTCATCAGCTCCATCTCCTCTGGACCACTTCTTTATCCAGTTGGATAAGAAGGTGAATCTGATGCTAGAGATGCTCAGCACTTCCTTTGAGCATCAGGGTTTACTGGTGCCTTCCTCCCTCTAGTCATTGCTACACCCTTCTAAGGCTACTTCATCTGCTGCTCCTCCTCCTGCTGATGACCCTCAGGCTCCTCCTGCTGATGTCTCTCAGATTCCCATTGCTACTACTGAGCCTGCTGAGGCCACTCAAGTTATCACTCCTTTAGTCGAGACTCCTGCTGTTGCTGCTGCTTCCATCCCTAATCTCTTGACATGTGTCCTAGGAGGTGGCATGGGTTAGGTAGGAATTAATGGGGTAATGACACATTAGCATCTAATGTGTCATCATGGCAATTTTTTATACAAAATTTACTCAATTAGAAAATAAGGAATACTTACTAATACTAAATACCCCTTGATATACTATGTATTTCACCTCAATACTTCAGTCTTTATAATACAAATGTTTTCTAAATTATTTAAAAATATTCTTTGGCCTTACAAAAATTAAGGAAAATTTATTGAAAATACCCACAATATTAATACACCCAAATACGTCCAAAAATAAGTATATTATCCTTGTACTTATGAATACGGGGTATTACATTATACCCATCTTAAAAATAAAGTTCGTCCTCGGACTTTCTAAGGTTAGGGTTTAACTGAAAGTTGAATAGATCTAAGGGTCTTCCCACCCTTAGATCAATATAATCACGCATAGATATATGTTTCATAGACATGTACATACATTGCAATATTACACTCAAGGAGGTACATATACCCCCTAGTATTCACGCACCACATTTCCGTACAAATACTTCACAGTTATACATATGTATGGATACAAGTCACCTTCACATAATACACCCACACATCGAATAAGCAACATCATTCACATGTTCATATATACCACAAAGAAGGTATCACATCATTTTCAGACAAATATACTAACACCACACATCTGTATAATATTACACATATACATGCCCCTATCACTTCATACATCCATATTAGGAGTGCATTACGTAACACAAATGCACATACACATCCATCTCTAAAGGCTACTATCATTATACACCCTAATCCCAATTTTTTATATATAACTACACCTATCATTACACTGAGATGAATACATACAATAAATATTTACCCAATCCATACCATATATGCAAAATATTACAAATCCGATCCAATACCATACAGTCACACATACTATAGGTACATCCCATACATAAAGCAAGACATACACACCAATACATACACACAACCATATTAATATCACTTCATATAGCTAACCATATCACACTCATACAATATCCCTATATACATCTATTACATACATAGCATAGAAAGATGCACACACACTCAATCACAATTCCAAGACATGTACATACAACAACACACACATAAGTATATAGTTGTACTTTACTTCACATATCCACATATTTACTTCACATATCCATATACATACTCTTACATATTTAAATAGAATTATAACCATTAAAGGTACATGTACCTATCAACTCTAATACAAGTATTCATACTAAATGCAATTATACTTACGACATGTATTATCTCTTCAAATACCCATACACAACGAATATACATATTCACACACATCTACACAAATAGAGGCACACACACTAACCTATCTTATCTATGCAAACATACTAATATACGTTATCTATGTGTATCTACTAATACCCTTACTTATGCTTACATATTAAAGCAACAACACCTTCATACATCGTACATATATATCACACTCATAGAACCAAATATACCAATTCACGAATACATATCAACTACACCTATAGATACAACAGTAGACCCTGTAGGGCGTCGCCAAAGGTGACAATCTATCCACCGGGAACTAGGTCCATCCTCAGTCTTCTACAGCTAGGGCTTTATACTAAGGATGTCTCGATCAAGACTCTAAGGTCACTACCCACCTTAAGACTCGACTACTCTCTATGGAGAATTACCCGAACTACCTTACGCACACCGCAGTGTGGTGACCTGCATTGGCCATGTTCGTGATCATGAAGCTTTAATATTTAAAGACCGGAAGTGCATGGCATTGTCGTAGTGCTATACGGGTTGTCCGTAGGGAAGCGTTCGTTGAGTATTGATTTCTCTCTAAGTTCGAAAGCTATGCAATTGATAGGTGGTCGCGATGAATAATAAGGATAATATTAGAGGATAAAACTCTAGGGCTAGGGTATCCCTGCCATTGAATTAGAGGTGATATTGAATTAGGATTAACCAATTATTGGATTCATTGAGACTTGGGAGAGGTCGTCTAACCTAAGGGTATTCTCCTCTCCCCCACATTCTCATGGTGCATGATAGGATACCCCCTTACGTTATCCCTATCCCCTGCTCTCGCAATGCTATGATAGGACTACCTAACCTATATCGATGTCGACTCTTACCGATACATCGATATACGTTAGGTGCATTACGTCTGACGAATATCCCAGATCTTCCTCCACACCACTCTCGTGGATTTGGATTTGGATATATATTAGGAGGGCTCTAATCGACACCCGACTCTCGTTGGCCATATCGATAGTATGCGTAAATGTAGTGATTGAAAACCCTAGATTACACCCGACTCTCACTGGCAGCTAATCTAATTAACCACAAGAGAGGAACCCAATATACATTGACAATTAACATCCTAACATACCCCCAAATCACCAATTAGCCTACAATTACTTAAATATTCATTCAATCTATATCCCCCACTCAATGGGGTTCAACCTATTGCCCTAGATGAGAAACTACTCACTACTCATTATTAAATACTCGATCAATACCATGGATTCAATAGCCATTGCAATAGAATCAATAAGGAATTTCGAATTTCAAACAATCCACATCAATAGAGATAAAGATAATCAGATTCTATTATCAAAGATTAAACTAAAAACAGGGGGCTCTTTCTTCTCCTCCTTGCCTCCTCGTCAATTCTATCAAACTTCTTCCTCTTCCGCTCATCATCTAGCATTGCTAGCTCCTCAATAAGGCCGTGGGCGATGCTTCGGTGCACGTGAAAGTCCCGTGATCTCATTTAAGCTCCAGATCGCTCCATATTTCCTGAAATACGACAAAAAAAGAAATAGTGAAAATCAATGCGATATCATCGAATAATAATGAAAAACGCAATATGGACGATCGAAACGACATGAAAACATGCAGAAAAAGGTGTAAAATAAGGAGCGATCAAAATCCCCCAAGCTTACCTCTTACTCGTCCTCGAGGAAGATGAGTAAAAAGGCGAACCCGGCGGGTAAAAATAAGGAAAAAGAAAAGAGAAGATATAATAGAGATCAAAGAGGGAGGTGCTAGATCATTTTCTCAGGGCGTGGGGCTGCTTACTCAAATAGCATACGATGAATAAAAACATGCCAAAGACTTTTATCTCGATATCATGATCATATATAAATGCATTTGATATAGAAACCTAAGAATATCAAAACGATATGAAACATGAAATCATTCTAGAATTAGCATCATCTGAGGCATCCAAAGTAATATACATAATCATAGATTGCACACTTTTCAATTGGTCGCTTTTTATTTGGAGTATAAGAGGCATCACACAATTTGGAGCAATAAGAATAGAAAGAAATGGTATTCATGAAATGCATGCCAAATTTCAATTCGTGGACTTCGTAGTACTCCTAGTAATCTTCTTGAATATAGAAAATTACCTAGCTTAAGTCGTCATGCACAGACAAGTGGTCACTCTCTCACATATCATTGGATCCTCTCTTCCAAGCTTATCTATAAGCGTGGTGGCATCAAATAGAACAATACAACGTTTTCCCATTTTTGAAGCGCCAAGAAAAATAAAAGAGGGAAGAAACAAAGAAAGAAATTGGATCGTGTATGAACTTCTTTTTTTCTTTTCTTTTTTTTCTCCTTTTTTTGAAATCAATATGTACAATAACGATCCCAAATCAAAGATAGAGAGATATGCATGTATTCTTCTTTTTTTTTCTTTTGATTTTGGGGTATTGGAGCTTGGACTTTATAGCTAGGGGAAGATGCCAATATAAGATTTGCTAAAGGGAGATTAACCAATGATTTTAAGTATAGAAATAAAGTTCAAGATATGTGAAGAAAGAAAAATATGCAACGCTCAGTTTACTCTTTTGAATGTGCATGTCAACTGTCAGCAGAGTAACTTAATCTACTCAGTTCAAATTCAGAAAGTAAACTAATCCAGTTATATCAAAATGGCATACATTCAATCAACCGGGAAATAAAGCGTACAATTTTCATGCAAAAAGAAGTGATAGTAGACAACAAAGCAATATTCCAAATATAGGCAATCAATGCGTGAAGCTTGGTGTGTTTTCTATGAAAAGTATACAATATAAATCATCAGACTCAGCTAATGGTAGAATTTCATTCACATTCATGTAATAAAGATGTAGGTTACCATTCTCGAATGCATGGCGAAGTATAGCATAAGATATTTGAGATAAAAACGATGGCATGACAAGAGAATATGCATATAAAAGTAAACTAGCTCCAGGTCATCGTCATCACAGAAAATTCATCTCTAGCAAAAAGGGATAAAAGAAACAAGGATAAAGGAAAAACAAGAACTACTATACATATGCATCACAAAAAAATAAGAAAACATGATGCATGAGAAAAATACGAAAAAGTGGGTGAAAATAAGTGTAAAATAAATAAAGGTGGAAAAATGAAGATAAAAATGAAGAAAATGAAAAGTGCGTGAGACACTCACTCCCCCAGCTAAACTGCACAGTGTCCTCAATGTGCTAAGTGTGGCACAAGGAGAGATATGATATGGGTGGGGTGGGTAAGGATGCATGCATGATAAAGTATGAAAATGATAGAAAATGAGATGGAAATGCAAATGATGCATGCAGAGATCAAGATGGTGCAATATAACGGTCCCAGAAATGAGTCCTCTCTCCCAGGATGATATAGACAAATCTGAATAAAAAGTGACAAAAATTTGTTGAGAGGAGGGGCGCAAAATTGGCAGAAAATATGATATCAATCATGGCAACGACAAAAGTATGGGAGGCATCAAGTGTGTGCCTAAGAAGGTGGTGGGGCACCAGCACCGTCCTGTGGTTGGGGAGGTGGTGGTGGAGGGGGCTGCAGTGAAGTAGGATGGATAGCGGTAGGTGGAGGCTAACCGTGGCGACCTGAATACCAGGGAGTAGAGCGACGCGAGACTGTACAGAGCTAACCGTGGCGACAAGAGCCCAAAAATCTCCTCTGAGCCCACTAACGGCCCACTCTAGAGCACGCAGGTGCTGAACTAGGGTATCGGAGGAGGGGCAGAGGGTCGAACAGGTGGGGATCGAGGATGCCACACACGGCTACCGTAGACAAGTGGGGCCACGACTGGGTGAGTGTGTGAAGTTGTGCTCGCCAAAATACACTCAGCCTCTGTGGGAGGCTGAGACGCAGGAATGCTCTCAGAAGTGTGAGCAGTGGCAGAAACTGAAGCGGTGACAAAGGGCGAGAAGGGTAGAGAGGTCGCTGACACAGAAATGGGGACAGACATCACGACACTCTAGGTGAAGACATCGACAGCAGGGACAGAAGTGTCGATGACTGGGGAGGTCGTGAGATCAACAGAGAATGACTCCCTAGCGGTCAAGAAATCTGGCGAGGACATGGTCTCAGCTGTCAGAATAAAGGAAGGCTCGCCGCTCTCAAGAATAATGGTGGGGGCGCTCTCAAAACTCACATAAGAAATGGGATCAGAGGTCAACGGCACAGAGGTGGTGGTGTGTGTGGTGGTCTCAGCAAGTTTTCTCCTGACACTAACAGAAGTGTGGACAGAGGTATTGGGAGCAATGGTTTTTGGATGAGAGGTAAAAAAGGGGGAAGGTCAAATCTGATGCAGGCTGAGGGATAGGGATCTCCGGGTCCAGAGGTGGGAGAAGGGGCTCCTGTTGAGCGCCCTTGGGCTCTAGCACGTACGCAGCTGGGATGAGGAGGTCCATCTCTGATCTTCACACACCCCTCCTGCGGGTCCAATGTGGGTCCGAGAGGGGCTCGAAAGCACCATATAATCTGCACCAAATGGACCGTGTAGCCAAACCCAGTGGTGCTGACCATGAGTATGCAACATCCTCATGCGGGCAATGACATCTATGGAAAAGGAAGTGGGGCCCGTGGGTCGTAGCAAACCAGCTGGTAGGTCAACCCCACACATAGGAGCCAGAAGTGTAATCAGACCGCCACAACAAATAGGTGTCCTGGCTGCGACAGGGATAATGATGCGATTTAGATACCAACTGGCTATATCGATCTGAGTAGCGGGAAGTAAGACGTCTCCACCGACCTCGAAGGCTCTTGCTCTAGTCATCGCATAGAGAATGTAAAACTCAGGCATAGACATCATCCCAGGCTCATACCTCGCGAGAAAAGTGGTCGCCATAAGGCGCTGAGCAATGCAGAGGCATGGGTGAACGATAGAGGAGGCCTTAGCCCGGCTAGGGTCAAAGGTGAGAGGTGATCCAGTGATGAGTGTCCAGAAGGCAAGAGTATCGAATGACGGTGGGGGGATGTGCATGGGACCATAAGCGCGGTCGGGGTTTGGGACAGGGGGGCCACTGAAAATAGGCTCGGAGCATGTCAAGGGTAATCTTGCACTCACGATCCATCAGACGAAATGAGCAATCCCTAGGAGTCCTACGGATAGAACTAAGGACCTCAAGTGTCGGCCAGACGTAGGTGTCCGCTGACACCGACAAAAAATCACGCCACCCCACGTTATCATATAACTGGAGTATGCCCTCAAATACCCCTAGGTGCTCAAAATCTGCAATGTGTGCAAACCTAGAGGGGACGATCGAGCGATGGGAGATCCTCTCAAATCTGACGCGGTGTGCGTCGTCTCGGAAAGTGCTTCACATCGTGTCGAAAGCCGGGACGGGCTGTGCCATTAGGGGTGGAATAGGTGTGGTAGGAGGCAGAAGTGTGGGTGGTGGTGGGCTAGGCGGTGGGGAGTCTGCTCTAGCAGAGGAAGAGCCAGGCTCGCTAGTCTTCCTCCGCTTGGAGGCGAGCGCCTGCGAACGTGACCTAGTGCATGGAGGCATGGGTGCTGTGAGATGTGCCTACCAATGTGAAGTGCTATAGAAAAGGAGCGAATGTACCCAAGCACGATGCACCTCCAAGTGAGCGGTGTGAGCAAAGCGACGCCTCCCCTCAGAAGCTCCGAATCTGCCCCTGATTCTACCCCAAGCTATCCTGAAACACAAATAGATTAATTAGAAACGAATATCAATAAATTTGGGGTAAAATCAAGAGAAATAGATGTGTATAAAGTTTAATTTCAATTCGGGGGCGGAATAGGACTTACGAAATAGAGATTTGGAGAAAAGAGGGGAATTAGGATGAAAAGGCGGACGAACGGTGGTGAGGGTGGCTGCGCCGGTGGTGGTGTGGCCGGCGTGGGGTTGCGCCACTCATGGGGGTGGTGCGGCTCGGGCGAAGGAACAAAGTCGTTCGAGCGATCGAGGATTGCTCGGGCGATGAAATTGCAATTTGGAAAATTTGGGGATTTTTGGGCCGCGAGCTTACTAATATAAAGTGCTAGTCACTCGGCCGAGTGGCGTGACCACTTGGCCGAGTGGCTCAGTTTATTAAGTTTTTAAAAAATTTCGTGAAAGTACCGACTCGGCCGAGTAGAACTTCCCACACGGGCGAGTAGACAAAAGTCACTCGGCCTAGTGGCAAGACCACTCAGAGCTTTTTATGTGATGAAAGTGTTTGATTCACTGGGTTGAGTGATAAAGTCACTCGGGCCGAGTGGCATGTAATTAACAGAGAGGGGTTTTTCGAATCTTCGCTGATCAGTACCCTACTCGGCCGAGTAGTGTCTTCACTCGGCCAAATGACAAAGTCACTCGGCCGAGTGGGCTGCTATTTTCAGCTCCAACTCTCTGTTTTTGCTCCACTTTCTGATTTTCTTTTTCCCGTCAGTTTCTTCCTTCTCCTGACACCTGAGCACATCCCTTGAGCGCCATCCTTTACCATGGCCTTCCTCCATTCATATGGTCTCCTATTCTCCATCTCCTGAAATGAAAAATATTGCCCATTGTCAGGGTTTTCTTCGACTCTTGACTCTAAACACTAATAAATATCTAAAACAAAAATAAAAGGAAAAATTCAATTAAAAATGAGATAGAACCGTTGGGTTGCCTCCTGACAAGCGCTCGTTTAAGGTCTTGAGCTCGACCCCTTAAGATACGTGACTAAAGCTCAATGTTTGGCGCATGTGAGATGCGCGCGTCAAACTTACCGGGAAGGCCGCCTGGATTTAGTTGTTGATTTACTTCGGTGTTCCTCAGCTCCCCTTCATCATGGGTAGTAGTGTGGGGTGAGTCCTCCAAGCTTGAGCTATTGACATCCTTCTTGTTAGCCGACGGCAAAGATTTGTTGTCCAATGGAGCTTTCTTCATGTGCTTCACCGTAGAGAGCTTACATAGCTCTCTAATTTTGACGACATCAGCGTCGTCATTCTCCTCATCCGTAAGAGGGTTCGGTGGGTCTCCCATCATATCGCCATCTTTGGTGAGTTGGCCCTCTTCGAGGCCGTCATCGTGCTTGGCCCCGATGGCAAATGGCATGGCGTCGTCAATCACCTCGTCTAGGAGGTCCACGTAATCCACATCCTCTGGCCAAGACATGTGCTTCATTTCCTTCGAAATGTGGAGTTCAACTTCAATATTGCCGACGTTCAAGGACAAGGTTCCTTCCCTCACATCTACAATCACTCCGGTGGTGGCCAAGAAAGGGCGTCCAAGAATCAGCGACGTATCACCTTCCTCCTTAATATCAATCACCACGAAGTCGCATGGCAAGCAAAGTCCGCCCAGTACTTGTAGTGGTATGTTTTCGGCAATCCCCACCGGCCTAGTGATCTGCGATGAGTTGTATCTTCATGTCCATGGCATTGAGATCGGTTCCCGTATTCAATTTCTTAAACATCGTGAGGGGCATAAGGCTCACACTTGCTCCCAAATCTACCAAAGCTTTCTGAAGTGGGACTCCTCCAAGCATGCAAGGAATTCGAAAACTACCGGGATCTTTGAACTTGGTCGGTGCTTTCTCCTTCCTAATAAACCACGTACTTTGCTCGGCGAGCATGATCCTTTCTTTTCACTTCTTTCCCGCGATAAAATCCTTTAGAAACTTAGCATAGGATAGGATTTCGATGATGGCATCCAAGAATGGGATATTCAAACTCACACCTCGCAAAGACTCCAGAAATTTGACGAGCCTTTTCTCAATCCTTACCTTTGCTAACCGTTGTAGGAATGGTATCGGTAGCATATAAGTGCGCTCCTCTCGTGGCTTCTCCACTTCAGATTTTTCAACGTCGCTTGGCCCCTTTGGGTCCTCCTCTGCATTGCCTGGTTCCTTATCAACCAAAATTTCTTCCCTCGGCTCCTTAGCTTGAATCATGACAGGAGTAGTGTCTTTCCCGCCTCTTGTAGTCACCGCCATAACCGCATTGATGTGCCCGGTGTTGCTTCGTGGATTTTGTTCCGGTTGAGCCGATAATTGTTGATTGTTCTTATTTAGCAATGCGAGTTGCTCCGATAATTGTGCCATGACAGTGTTGAGGAAATCTTGTTAGGCCGTCAACTTTGCATTAAACTTCTTTTGTTCGGCCATGAACTCTTCAACCCTTACTTCAAGGTCCGACCTCGGTGGTGCTTGCGGTGGATTGGGTGCCCTCCATCCTTGATTGTATCTCAGAGGTCTATAGGGCCCCGCTTGTTGCCTCGGTGGGTAGTTTTGTTGGTGAGGTGCTCTTTGTTGATATTATGGTTGTTGTGGAGGCTAGGCTTGTGATTGTTGCGGCGATGGTGATCGCGCCCGGATATACACCCGGAAAACGATTGTAGTTTTACCGCAAGCGCACGGTCAAGTGGCGAGCGGGTATCGAACACGAGGAGGTGGTGTTGGTTCCAATCTATCCTAGGTTGGTTTGACTACGAATGTATTATTGGTGGAGATGGTTATGGTGTGATGTAATGGAAATGGTGGTGGTTGTCGGTGACGGTGATAGAGATGTTGGTCAAATATCGATTCAAATACAATATAATAAAAGTGTCTAGAGCTAGGGAATCCCCACTACGAATCGTCATTCATCCTTGTAAATTGTGAATCTTAATATTGCAAGTCTTGTGTCGAGGTGAACTAGTCGTAACTGAATAGAGAACCCAGCTCACGCTCTCGCGCTATTGTCGGTCTATAGCAACCTAGATTAGGGCCCACTCTTGTGCAAACCCTAACATAAGCCACTAGCATGAAGATCGACATCATCGTCCAATCGCACCTCGAGCCCACTCTCGTGCAAACTCGAGTTATGACCTAGATTGTGATAGCTCGTATTCGTCCAATCTCTTGTAAACAAATATGGGTATAGATTTATAATAAAAATCCTAGCTTTGGTCCAATCTCTTGCAAACCAAGTCTAGAGAATTTCGATTATAAACCTAATTCGAATATCTAGGCCTTTACATCGATAGGAATCCAATCTCTAGCAAACCCCAAATCGATGGAAATTCCTAGCTACACGTAATTAATCGATCACAACCTAACCTCCTAGCAATTCTAGCAACTTAGAAATTCATCCATCACAAATTTGAAATTAGATCTATATGGTTCATCCCCATGCCATAGAACATCAAATCTACGCAAGCATAGCAATAACGATATAGAGATCAATATGAGACATTGCTTGCATGTGAAAAGATAGCAAATCAAAGATTCAAATAATAAGAACAAGGATACTTAGCTTTGATGAAGAACTTCAATCCATTTACAAGCTTTTAGATCCAAGAGGGGGCCTAGGGCATGGCCAAACCTCTAAAATAATACCTAAGAAAACATATGGGAACTCCCCTCTAATGACGGCTACAAACCTCTTATATAGCCTCCAAAAAACCCTAGCAAAAACCCCTAAAACCCCCTTGAAACCCGCGTCCAAAATAAAATCTGCGTGTAAGTTAAGTTCTGGGCTGGCAGCGACTCGGCCGAGTGAAAGTGTCACTCGGCCGAGTGACACTGATATGCGAATTCCAGCACTGCAACATCAAATTACAGAAATTCTCCAGATTTCATCCGACTTCCGATTGGTGCGTTCTTAGCGGCGTTGGAATCTTCATGAAGTCTACTATCCATAAAAAATATGAGAAAAATACTTTGACTACTAGAATGATAGCAGATTTCAAAAGAGTGGGAGGCTATCTGAAAATCTGGGCGCTCGTGTCATCGGCGTCACTCGGCCGAGTGGGATTCTTCACTCGGGCGAGTGGACTTCTCTACTCGGTCGAGTGGGGTCTTCTAATGTTCTTCCAAAATTCCAGAGAGTTTGCCTTGATTTTCTTCAGAAATTCTGACTCTCTCGGACGAGTGGAGTTCTCTACTCGGCCGAGTGAAATTCACCACTCGGCCGAGTGCATTGTAGCAGAAGATCTCTTCATATCAGTTGTACTCGGCCGAATACGATTCTTCACTCGGTCGAGTGGGCTGTGTTTCTCAGTCGAGTGGCCTGTTTCTGGAGTTAACTCTTCTCCTCCTCGCCTCTTCGTCGATTCTATCGATTTCCTTCTTCTTCCACTCATCCTCCAGTACCGTTAGCTTCTTAATAGGGCCATGGGCGATGCTCCGGTACGCGTGCAAGTCCTTTAAGCTTATTTTTGCTCCCGATTGCTCCATATTTCCTGAAATCCAATGAAAACGAGAAATATCGGAAAGTAACGAAATATCGTCAAATAATCGTGAAAATCTCATTATGAGCAATCAAAATGGCATGAAAATGTGCAGAAAAAATGTGTAAAATATGGACCGATCAATATCCCCCAAGCTTACCTCTTACTCATCCTCGAGGAAGATAAGTAGAGAGACGAACTCGGGAAATGAAAACAAACAAGATGAAAGGAAAGAAAAAGAATACGAAGTGGAAGGGATCGCTAGATTATTCTCTCAGATCTCAAGCCATAAGCCACACATCACGATAAATATGAAAATACGAATCACATGCTATAAAGATTCCATATCTTACTTAAACATGGTACTTGCAAGCTTTTAAGAACAATAAGAGGGACTCTTTAAATTCATAAAATCAATTCATATCCACATCACGCATTTCATAGAATTTAATATACGAATGTTGGCGATGCACTTTTCAATCAAGAGTTATAACATAAGCATATAAGAATCACACCAAGCATGCAATAGAGAATGGAATAAGAGACATGGCATTCACATTTTCATACAAATTCATAAGAAATCTCCATAGCTAAAGTAATTCGCTAAGTCTCAGTATTATCAAACTTTCCCATTCGTGCACCTCTCCACTCTAATGTCGCACTCACTCATATGGTCAAGTGAATTCACCCCCAAGCTTAGCTTGAGGCATCGCATCTAAGGGAATATGATAGTGGAAAATGGGATTTTTGCCTTGGATTTCCCAAGTATTTTGTGGCTCCAATAATGAGATAGAGAGATATTTTTCTTCCTTTTTTATTGAACTCTCTCTTTCTTTTCATATTTTTCTTTTCGGAATTTTGTAGGAGCTATTTGATTTGTACTTTTGGTTTTTGGCTCATTTTTGGCGTTTTGGACTTTTTTGGAGCTAACTTTTTCTTTTGTAGGGATTTTTGGGAAATAGATGCGATATAAGTAGCTTTAGGAGGTGAACTCAAGTGACATGTAGAGAATAAAAAGATATATGTGGAGAAGGAAATGATGTAACACTCAGCTCATTCTAAGATGTGCACAAATGGTTCAATACGATAATACATCAACTAAACTCATATGTACGCATGGATATTCTCAATCATTTCAATAAATTGTGAATTCAAGTAGTAAAGGGTACAATAATTTCAGGCATGCAACAGAAGGTGAATAAGACAATAAGGCATATGCTTCCGTTATACTATTGATGCGTGAATCTTGGTGCACTTCCAACAAAAGCATACTAAACACTAATCCATACATTCAGCTTCAATTAATATCATGCATTCATATAGAGGAATCATCAAAAGAAATAGATTTGCAAGCACATGTGAATAGCAAGATATTGAAATACTCTAAGTAGCATGGCAAGGAATAATAAGCATCGTGATGGTTGCTAAAGCAATAAGCGATATCATCATACAAAATTCATCTAGCGGAAGAAAAGAAAAGGAAAATAAAGAAATAAAAGTAAAAGAGAGGAAAGAAAAGAAAACCAAGCACCCAATATGATGCATGAACACACATAAAAGGAAAATAAGATGGAAAAAATCAAAAAAATGATGCAAAATTTTGAAAAATTTTAAAAACCCTAAAAATAGAGTAAAAATGCAACTAATGCATCTAAATGGCATGGAAATGCACTCCTCCAAGCTTAAACTTCACATTGTCCTCAATGTGATCATAATGGAAGAATATGAGGGACAACGATAATAATAGGGGGTGAATGAAAAATGATGAAATGAATAACATGAAATCCTAATGCAACTACATGCACATGCAATGATGCATGAGAGCGCTTTCCCCCAAGCTTATACCAAACAATCCTATTCAAATGACTTAATCAAAAATGTCATGGCTTTGCAAAGCGTGATCTAGTCAAATGAATAAGAAAGTGAGTATTCACTTGAAAGAAATGCTCGATGGGTGGTGAGCAAAAAGGATGTGACACATCAAAATATGAAGAGAAAACTATAAAAGTATTAAAGGGATTACACCTGAAATACCTGCAAAAGTTTTGTAAAAGAGAGAATAAAGGATCCCCTGGCGCATCAGGGAAGAGAAGCTTATATACTCCTACTAAAAGACCCAAAACACCTAATAACTAAATCTGACGGTGCTCAAATAAGCCCTAGGAGCCAATTCGACTCACCTGCATCGAATACGATGTGGCTACGTCGTCTGGATGCGTAAAATGGCCTTCGATGCAGCAGTGATGTGACTGCATGGTTGGAGCACACGGCCGCATAATTTGTTTCTTTAAATCTTCAAAAGTCCCTCGAAATAGTCGCGTAAAGACACCGTTTGGCTTCAGCTGCTCCAGGATTACATGGTCACATCGAATCCATCAAACGACCGTGTAACGTTATTTCTTGCTCATCTTCTTCCATCAAGGATGTGGCCTTTTGGGGTGTCTTCATGTGACCACGTGAAATTGAATCTCGAGCTGTCAGGGTGTCTTGGTTACGCGGCCGTGTCAAAAACGACGCGGTCGCGTGTGTCTATTTGCTTCATCTTCTCCCCCTTGCACACTTTGAGCTCCCGCCTTCGCTCCTTGCATTCTTTTCGGCCTTTTTCACGTTCTATGGTCCAAATTTGATACGTATTTACTGAAAAGCACAAAATGGACCATAAAAGTAAAAATGGAAACAAAAACAGGAAAAACGGGATGAAATAATGGATGAAATAACATGAAATGTGTTGGGTTTTCTTTGTTCTCAGGGCTATAAAATCGACGGTTGTCCTAAGTTGGGCAGACGACGAAAGCAAAAAAGCTGCGGAAAACATATCTTAAAACAGGTTTAAGAAAAGCCCTAAAGAAATAAACACTAGCCAGAATCTCTACTATCCCGAGGTTGGGTCTGGCCAACCCCTAAAGATAGATCTATCAAACTAATGCAATTATAAAAGCATGAAAATTAAATTACATACCATGCTCTTCGTTTTTGCAGAATACGAAGCGTCGTTTTCAGCAACCTTTCTTTGACTCTGAAGTGATACCCCGAGCTGCTTCTCCCGAGCCGAACCGTGTCCCAAGCTGAATCGCATCCCGAGGTGAGCCAACACCGTGCCTCCGAGCCAACCACTTGTCGAAGAAAGTTTCACCTTCAGTAGATCCTCCGTAAAGACTTCGGATCCAATCTGAACTCCTTTGTAGCTTTGCTAGAGCCAGATCAGGAGCAAGGAAGAATTAGGGAAAATGAGGGAATATAAATTTAAGGCTTAATCCGAGCGTGCTAAAAAAATTTTGGAGCTTCTCGAATTTGAAGACTTGATACAGGTTTTAAGGAGGGGGGGTTGGCCCCTATTTATAAAGGCGGCTGACCCCTCCTCTCTTCTCAATTTCCGATGTGGGACTAAATGTGTTTGGAGAATTTTCTTAACACACAACATGCATTTCACAAAGGCAATGTTTGATCAATTAAATCCCTCCAATCATTGATCTCCAAGAGCGATGTCATACATTATTACGAAGAGGGTTGAATGATGAACGCAAAGGAAAAAACGAGGATCAATTCTGAGTTCGTTTGACCCCTCAAACGAAGACCCAAAGATGGCCAAAACTGCTTTACGCACTGCCCATCCGCCGCTTTTTGGGTTACAAAACCTTACTGTGGGGCCCACCGCGTGGGCCACATGCTGCGAGGTAGCCTGCGGGTCGGGCGCCCGCCTGCCAGGCGAGTTGGGCGCCCACCTGCGGGCGCTAGCGCCCGCCATCCAGGCGGGTCGGGCACCCGCCCGCTAAGCAGGTCGAGCACCTACCCGCGAGTTAGGCGCCTGTGGTTGCACAAGCCCGACCCGCAATGCCCTAAACAGTCCCTTTTTAGTATTTGGCTCTATCTTTCTCGTTTGGACCTGTTTTGGACGCCGTTTGAACCTGGGTTTAGACCAGGTTGTTCTCGTCATCCGGTTACACATCTTATGTGTTCATCCCACATATAAAGTTAGTTCTTTAAGCTTTTTTCACAAATAATTTGTGACATATTAATTCTATTGCATCCAATGCATTATCTCCCTGATCCTACCTATTACTTGACGAAGGTCTCACTCTGTGTGAGACCCTACAGCCTAACCCTACTATAGGCAGGGCTCGAAACCCCAGATGGTAGTGACCACGAGTTGCAGGTCTCGTCCCTGTTTTGGTATCATAATTATGTGGTTATCTCATCAACATGAGTATTGTCAGGAGCACCCTGACTGTATCCATGATGAATACTGCAGTTTTAGTCCCTACGTCAAAATTATGCTGCTTAGTCAAGCCTATGGTATGATCAACTGTTAACACCAATAGCTCGAATCTGGTTAGTCTCCATCGATCTTTAGTCAAACAATGTTGGACTTCTTCCAACATACTCTAGCCAGAGTTTTTACTAAAGATCGAACTAACATGTGCGACACTAACTCCCCATAAATGGGAGAGACAAATCCTCGCTTGGTCATTACTCTCCTCGCATGCTTCAAGTGTCACACAACCAAAGACCTTTCAACGTGGCTTGCCCCGAGGCTAGATCAGAGATATAAGTGACACCGTTCACATACAGTTTCATACAATGGCCCTAAGTCTAAGGACCAACTTGCTTATCATAACATAGATTTTTTACTAACAGATTAGTCAATGTTAACCATTTGATAACTCTCGTTGGTTCGTTCAGTAAACTCATTCTCCAATGAGCACTTGTGTCTCGTCTTCGACTTTGCCATGTCAAACGACCATGAGATCATCGTCACCATTCCATGGTGAAGACTAAGACACAATGGTCTATCTGATGTGTCGATATCCTTTTCTCGAAACATCTACGACCACGTGTTGAGTATTGGACTTCTTTCTACTTGGTTTTGATGATGAGCAAACATAAATACTTGTGACTAATCCCCTCCATGCAGTTAATTCATTGCCTAATCAAATCATGGAGATCATAATGCAATGAATGACACTCAAAGATCAATCAACATTCAAAGAGTTGAAGATTGGGTGATCAAGATAAATATTGAAGCTTCAAAGTCTTCAAGATCATTCAAGAGAAAGAAGAGAAGCAAATTCAACGTAAATCTTTTATTCTCTTGTTTCTTTCTCATTAGAATGTTGCCTTGAAGTAGAGTAATGTTGGAGCACTCACACATCACTCAATCTAGCTTAGAATTTCATTAGAACTCATTCCTAAGACTTTAACATTAAATTTCCTGAGCTGTGCATTTTAGGTGATCAACAGGCGACTGCTGAACATTTGACATGCACATGTTTCCTTACAAGTGCCTGAGATTTGTTCTACAGTCGTCTGTTATGCACACACTTTTGATAGAATTCTTTGGGTTTTCTATATTCAATTCTAACAGGTGACTGTTGTACAATGTACAGGCCCCTAGTTGGTTGCAGGTGCATGCGATTTCTTAGTCAGTCGCCTGTGTATGCTTGCCCATAAATCCCAAGTTTTGTCAACTTTCAAACTTGTTTAATCAGGTGACTGATGTTGGTTTCCCAGTCGCCTGCCCATGTCACAGGTGCTTGTGTAGACCACATCAGTCACCTGTCCATCCTTGCCCAGATCTTTCATTTTGGCAACTTTCGCACTTATGCACACAGACGACTAACGTTGGTTTCCCAGTCGCATGTCCATGGCACAGGTGCCTGTGGATACCACATCAGTCGCATGCCCTTTCTTCCCAGAATTCTTGAGATTTGTTAACATTCGCACTTGGCCACTCTGATGCATGTCGAAGGTTTCTCAGGCGCCAATCAGTTTTCAGGCACCTGTCTAACCTTCATCAATTGCATGTCCTACGTGGTAAGTTACCGTTTGAATTCTCAACTACCCTCTGACACAGTGCAGCAGGTAACTGTAGTTTCTTCATCAGTCTCATGTCCTGCCTGTAAAATCATTCTGTTGGCTCTTTCAACACGGATTTTGAGTGGGCTTTTGGGTAAAACGTGTGAGGGTTTTAGAGAGCCTATAAAAGAGTCTCATATTATTCCATTGGAGAACTCTTGGAATCCTTAGAACTCCATTGATTTCATCTCAAGCTCCCAAGCTCTCAAGTGCTCAATTCTTTTTAGCCTTCATTCTCTCTTGCTCTCCAACCTAGAATCAATGTTCAAATCTTCTAGGCATTTGGTAGTAACAAGAGAAAGGGCTACTCTCTCGTCTAAGGAGCGGGGCGTATGAGAAGAATATGCGGGTCACTAGGCATATGCTGGAAAGTACAAACAATGCTCCATCACAGAAAAGACAACACAAGAGAATAATAGACACGTACAACATCATTCGTTTTATTACTATATTACAAAGAGTACATCATACATCATCATCTGTAGCGGGGGTACAAAGGGGACAAGAGAGATTCCTAAAAAAACCACAAGGGACATAGATGTCCATTCCTAGTACAACTCACTCCCTAGAATACCCCTGAGAACCAACTGTAGAAGACTGCCCTCTGTGGGCTCCAGCTCAGAGTCAACTCCTGGCCAAGTCCATTTCTGTCTGCTCCTAAACTTGGAAAAAAATAGGACACGTCAACGTGTGACCCAGTAGGATAATCTATCTACGCAAGGTAGGGTCAGTCTCAGAACTGTTCTACCTAGTAAGGTCTAGTCAACGACTATCTACCACAAATGCATAAAGAAATAAATATTCAGACAAGTAATGCAAAGGTAATATATTGAATTAACATGCAAGAAAAGTAAGCAACATCACAGACAAGTATTGAGAAGCAAAAGCTACAAAATTAAATAAAAATAAGATAAAGGCAGACAATAACAGATATGCACATGAGATGATTATGAGTGCAATGCAATGCCTAAGGGATCACATCTATGCTGGCGTGCCTACAATGTGACTCATGGATTCTACAGATGGCTCCCATGGAATCAGGAGGTGGCTCTCGACATTTCTATGGCATGCTGGTCCATGTAGCACGTAGGTCCATGTCATTTATTTACCACACATAGATTCAAGAGGTGGCCCCATGGATTTATGACGTGGCCCCAACAATTCCATTGCACACTGGTCCATGTGACACTTTGCTCTATATGGTGTTAATTTTCCATTCTTTTCATATGACAGAGCATGTATCATTTACCACTTTTATTTCAACTTTCACTTTCATATCGCAATAGAGTATCTTATACATTAGAAATATCTTTAAAAGAAATTAACAAGTTGTACAGTGGCATGGCATATATATTTGCATATTGATAAAGCATGAATACATCAACATTAACAATGAACTTAATGAAACATCAATTAAACATCATGAGATTCTTTTCCTATGTCTTAGAAAAGCTTAAATATAACATGGAGAGTATGGCCTAAACACCAATGACACAGTCCAGATTGCAGAAAAACATGAAGAGTCACAAACAGAGGCTGTTAACATCAAGTTTTATTATGAATTTGTTGAAATTTTGTAAATGAAAGTCGTAGATAAACAATTGATGCTTTCATATATCAAATATCACGATTTTAAATCAAGTAGGCTCATTGTTATAGCCTAAACCTCACAGTGCATAGAAACTATGTTTCAAACAGCATCAGTGAGCCCTAAACATCTGTCATTTGTGATATCTTACAGTCATAATTTCAGTAAGACTAAAACATAAAAAGTATAGCTACAGAAGCCATCTTTCCAAATTGACTAAAATCACCCTTATTGGATTTCTACAATGGGAGTTCTACCCTTTTTAGTAATTTGGTGAAGATTTTGGCAGAATCTGATATTACTGATAGATTAATGGTTCGGTCGAAATATAAATTGAATTTGGCCAAATGAACATTGGAGCTAACAAGTTAGCTTTCCAAATTGTATTTTTACATGATTTTTCACATTATAGAATAAAAATTGTGCATAGGTGAAGTTGCAGTAGAAACTGTCTTCCAAAAATAGACAACATGAAGTTGATTTCCTACAAATTTAACTATCTAATCTTATGCCATTCTTAAGATTCTAACTCTAACTAGAGTAGATAAACCTCCTATCGCATCTAGTCCTTCTCTTGGAGTCTTTGGCCCTTCTTCTTCTTGAAGACCCCATCAATCCTCAAGCTTTCTTCTTCCATACTTTAAGCTCCAATGGTGGATGTCAATAGGGGGATTTGATTAAGGAGATGGAGGTGGAGATGGTGGAGATGGTGGAGATGGGCTCGGCCTGGTGGCTGAATTGGTGATGCACTGGCTCGGCCAAGGAGGAGAGGAAAATGGTGTTGAGTGAGAAGAGGAAGAGAGAGCATGGGCTTTTCTTTCCTAGTTTGTTTTTGGGTTTTGATTTTTCTCCTTTCCCTTTTTGTTTTTCCTTTCTTTTTCTCTTCCTTTTCTTTCTCATTAAGCATAACACAATCATCCTCATCACCATCTCATCCCTAATCTATTGCCATGTGTCCTAGGAGGTGGCATGTGTTAGGTAGGAATTAATAGGGTAATGACACATTAGCATCTAATGTGTTACTATGTCAATTTTTTTACAAAATTTACTCTATTAGAAAATGAGGAATACTTACTAATACTAAATACCCCTTGATATACTATGTATTTCACCTCAATACTTCATTCTTTATAATACAAATGTTGTTTAAATTATTTAAAAATAGTTTTTGGCTTTACAAAAACTAAGGAAAATTTATTGAAAATACCCATAATATTAATACAAACGAATACATATTATCCTTGTACTTATGAATACGTGATATTACACAAAAACTATGCAAAATATGCACACAACACTTTTAAAACCACATCAAATAGTAAGGGATCCAATCAAGAGATGGATTTAGAATCCATGGCACTAATGGCAAGGAAATTCCAAAAGTTTTTTCGGAATGGTAAATTCTAACCCAAAGCTAAATTCGATTTATCTACCAATTCCTTCGTGTGCTGTAAATGTAATAAGGCAGGGCATATTAAGAAAGATTACCCCATGCTCAAGAAAAAGGAGAAGTGTAAAGCTTCCAAGTACAACAAGGGAGACAAGTACAGAACACCAATGAGAGGAAAGGATTCGTCGAGACATAGGACGACTCCTCAAGCGATGACTCTAGTAGAAAAGATTCGGACAATGAAAATGGTGAGGTAGTGTACATGTGCTTCATGACACGAGAAGATGATGCTAACGACATCATAAGGGACGATTCAAGTAATAGAGATAGCGATGGCGATGGCGATGAGGTAACGATGGATAACCTTAGACTTGCACATGAACAATTATTTGGTAAATATCAAAATTTGTTTAGTTCTTATATGGATGCTAAGGATAAGCTTGCTAGACTCACAAATTCATATACACCCATCACCATACATGATGACACCGTCATAGACACACTTGTCAATGAGAAGGCAACATTGCCAACTCAAAATGGCATAGTGAGAAAAGAGGTAGAAACCCTCAAATCTCAATTGGATTGTGTTGCTATTGTAGATGTGACGATGTTGAGATCGAAACTCTTCTATATCATACACACTCTTTGGGAATTGAGAACGTGGCTCTCAAAACTTAAGTGCATGAGGTCACCACACGTGTATCCACATTGAAAACCACTATTTTTTCACTATCGAAGAAATATGAGCTCATGCCTGCCAATGTTGAGAGATTCAACAAAGGTAAAGAAAAATTGGATGTCTTGCTAAAAATCAACTATCAGCAAATCATCGGGTTGGCATTGGTTATTCTAAAGCAAGTGCAACCAAAGCATGCACCACTTATAATGGAGTCACTATAGATTTTGTGAGGCCATCCTCTGGTGCATCCACGAGTGGTGGTCACAACAACTTGGCTAGTTCAACTACCAAGGAAACCACCACTCCGACCCCACCTTCTTTTGAAAAGAAACCCACCAAGAGTGGACCTCAAAAGAAAGGTTATGCATATATATACACTAACACTCACATGCGTATAAGAGCACCCACACCTCACACTCCTACGTATGATAGTTTTTATGCACCACACCCACGAACATGTGCAAACACTCACATCACAAGTCCTCATACACATACTCATCCACATACATATGCTCGCACACCACACACACATATGCATCCACACACTCATACTTCTTATGTACAACCTCATGCATATACACATCATGCATACACACATAATGCTAGACCACGTGGTAATTATCATGCACACCCACATTATTATTATTCATATGCACATACACAAACACATGCATATACACACCCTCATGCATATACTAGACCAAGTGCCTACATACCTCATGCATCACATAGACCATAAACGTTTATGCATGACCTATTAGGAGTAGGACACCCAAAACATACACTGTTTGGGGTCCTAAGAACACTAGCATTCATGCTAAGGGTTTGTACATGCAATCATATTTTAGAGATGTTGTAAATAATGTAGACTATGTTGGAAAGCCAAATTCCCCCATGGACTTGGTTTCCAAAGGGCTAATCCCCTTAGACCCAACATGCTTGGGTACCATGTGCTTATGGTCTATTATATAGGTACCCCAAAAGAGCAAAAAGAGCACTAAAAGTAAGAATTGCTCTAATTGCAAAAGAAAAGGATGGATATTCGATAGCAGGTGCTCCAAGCATATGACGATCAAATCCGAGTTTGTTTACCAAGATCATCCGCATCAAGAATGGTGGAACGGTTACATTTGGGGGCAATGACAAAGGAACCAGTATAGGCATTGGAAAAGTCAGTAACCCATCCAAACCATTAATAAATAACGTTTCTTTAGTAGAAGGTTTAAATCACAACCTCATTTCCATAGGTTAACTTTGGTGAGGGAATGTGTAGCTTTCTTTATAGAAATAATTCAAATATTTTGTTTGGTGGCACATACCAAAAAAAATATTTTGTCTATGCCACTTCCACAAGACTAATGATTGGTAGCCCACACGAATAAACAACTTAATGGCACCGAAGGTTTGGTCATGTGCACTTTAAACACTTATATAAATTATCTAAGCATAAGCTAGTAAGAGGTTTCCCTAAACTTTCCTTTAACAGGAAAATTTTTTGTAATTCATGCCACATGGCAAACTCCAAAAGTCTTCATTTAAGCTTAAAGATGTAGTTTCATCTACTAGGCCGCTAGAGCTTTTATATCTAGATTTATTTGGTCTTACTAGAGTTGGATCTTTAGAAAATACATGCTATGGGTTTGTTATAGTTGACGACTGCTCTAGATTTACTTGGGTGATATTTTTGAATAGTAAAATGAGGCTTTTGAAAACTTCGTTATATTTTCTAAGAAAGTTCCAAATCTTCAAGGAACCACCATTGTCACTATTCGTAGTGATCATGGAGGAGAATTTGATAATGATCTATTCTCTAAGTTTTGTGATGAGAATGAGATATCTCACAATTTCTCTGTTGTTCGTGCCCCACCACAAAATGGTGTTGTGGAAAGGAAGAATAGAACACTTATTGATTGTGTAATTTTAGCCTGTAAGGATCAATACACTAGAGGGGGGGTGAATAGTGTATATTAAAAAATGTCGCAAATAAAATGTTAGTAATATTTGCAAAGATGGCACAGAAATAAAAAAACAAGTACTGAAATTAAATCAATCGCAAACACAGAGATTTATCCTGGTTCGGATCCTTGTGATCCTACTCCAGTCCTCTACCCCGTAGAGATTTTCAATCCACTATAATCACTTTCCCCGCAAGCACCAACTTACAAAAATGGCGACACTCCCCGTGTCCCAAACTTTGTACAATCTCTAACAGAGATTCAAACCTGTAAAATAATGAAATAGAAAAACACCTATAGCCTTGTTATAAATTTCAGAGAATGAATTCAAGGATGGTGTTTTTAGAAGAAGAACTTCAAGATGTAAAAGATATGTAATGAAGCGCAACACTTGAAGTTCTCTGGTTCATAAAAGAAGAGAGAGAGATCAATCGATTTCTTCTTCAATTATGAACACAAACAACTTTCCAAAATGATGTTGAAAAACCAAGTTCTTCCGTTCTTAAACGAAGAAGGAAATCTAATGATTTCTTCTTACAAATAAGAAAAGAACAACTAATGGCCTAAAGCTTTAGAAAAGAGAAGACTTGATTCCAACAAATAAGAGAGTAAAGAAGAGGAAAGTGTGTGAATGAAAAGAGAGGGTCTACCCCTTTATTTATAGTGTTTAGGGACGGTTGGGGACTGTAGTTAACGTTAGAAAACGGGCAGGAACCGTCCCTGAAAATTTGGGATCAAAACGGCTAGTTTTGAAATTGGTCGACCAAAATGACCACATTGGTCGACCAAAATTTAGAGAGAGAATTTCGACCGTTGGAGGACATTTCTAGAATCTACACGGTTAGGGGAGTTTGCACATGCAATCCCATAACCAAATTCGAAGGTTTAAAATTGGTCGACCAAAATGGGGTTATTGGCTGCCAATTTTCAAAGTTGCAAATTTTCGAAATTGGGAAGTGTAGATCTCTGAGGAATGGAACCTAGATGACTAAGATATATTATCACAAGGCTTTGTGACTCTAAAAAAGTAAATTTTACATTGATTACATAAAGCCGTAGATAGGACTGCATCTGCAACTGAATCTGAGAAGCTTCTTTGCAGGAGATCCTTATCAAGTGATTATATATCCAAGTCGTGGATTAGGTGCCTTTGTCTTTCCAGCTTCATGATTGATATATCTGATTGAGTATGCATGAAGATATCTGATTTGTGTGGAACTCAGCATTGATATGTATCTGCATACATAGAGTTAGTAGCACTGAATGTGTTTGTCATATCAAAACCATATGGAAATAGAAATATGGAATTATGAAATTCCAACATTCTCCCCCTTTTTGATGATGACAAACATAAAAAATATATAAAGTTAAAATTCAACATATCAGATATACTCCCCCTGAATATGTGGAGTTTGTGAGTACTCCCCCTGAGTAGATGAAATATATTCTCCCCCTTTGGAAATCTCAAAAAGAGGGAAATAATAGTTAGTGAAAAATAAGTTAGATAACATTAGGAAATAAAAATGGCTGTAAAAGAAAGAGTATATAGCATATATAAAAATTGAATATAAGTTGGCCAGTGTTGGAAAAGGAGTTGTATGCAAAAAATAGTATGTAGGCCGAAAAAAATATGTGTGTACGAGAGAATATAGGGTGAAGGCCGAGTAAGGGAGCAGGCCAGTAAAAAAAATAAAGGGCAAACCATTAAAAAAAAATTGTGAGAAGGCCACAGTGTGGTATGTTAAAACAAATTTGCAGACCATGAAAAAAAAAACATAGTAGGGTAGGCCTAAAAAAAGGGAAGGTCAGTTCGGAGTGGGCCATAAACTAAATATATATATATATATTAGTGCAGGCCGAAATGATTGAAGGAAGTATATGCCAAATTTTGCATGAAAAAGAGTGAGCCAAGTACCGTAGTAGTATATTAAAAAATCAAATTTAAAATAGGATGAATGAAAGAAATAAGTATATAGGGGCCGAAGAGAGACCCAGAAGAGGTCTGTTTGTAACAATTGAGTTTATGTGCGAGCGACAGAGGCAAAAGCAACATTAAAAAAGAAATTAGCAAAGTACCAGGCTGCCAAAAAAATTTGACAGGACATGGGCATAAAAATGGCTTATAGCATAAAAACATAAATAGGAACAGATTGGGCAATGGTGCCTGCAAATTCCAAAGTAGCAAAACATATGTTAATTACCAAGACAAATGAGCAGAACATGGTGCAGGCCAAAGTTACAGAAGAGCACAAAAAAAACAATGGATCCAGTAGAATGAAGTGACACAACAAACACTGCCATATTAGCAGAAAAAGAGGAGAACAACAAAGTAACACATAGTTAAGACAGTCAACAGAGCTACCAGAGACAACAACAAAAAAATATAAGAACTATAGAAGCATCAAGGCGAAAGAGACAACAAAACAGCCAGGGACAATATAATAACTAACAACGAGGGACAACAAACATTCAGTGACAACAAAACATCCAGAGACATAGAAGCAGCAATTCGAAAGTACATAAGTCTGGAACTACAAGACTATATAGCCCACATATCACACAAACCATACAACAGAAAACACAAAGACAACAAGCTAAACAAAGCAAAGATAACCAACAGAATGTTTCCAAAAAAAACCTAGCAACTACCCATCATCAGATATCACCAACGGGCGTATGGAACATCAAACCAACTAGGAAAGAACCAATGAGTGACTACTGCCGAGAGGAGGAGCCTGGGCCAGAAGGAGACGCATCGGCCGAACGTCTAGTGGCCCGAAAGTGGAGCGACTCAAAGTGATTGGCCAACGAGGCAACAACAGTAGTAAGATCGTCCATTCGTTTGTTATGCTCTTGTAATGTAGCATCACCGGAACTCAGATGGGTCTGAATGCCACGGAAACCATCATGCATCTCACCCTGAATATCCTGAAAACCTCTAGTCACCGAATGACGCAAAGCACGAATCTCACCCAGAATAGCATCATGACCAGATGACGGGGTAACAGGAGTGGTAGGAGAAGCCACAGACTGGGAATACCGTTTGCGAACCGGAACACGGCCACGAGTGCGAGAAGAGCCGGGGGTATGGGAAGTGGGAGTGGGTCGTGGGGTAGGAGTGGGACGAGGCCGCGGAGAGCGAGTACGAGTACGGGGAGAGCGAGACATGGATCTAGTAACCGGACGAGATGGAATGGGAGATGTGTCAGGGTCAGTGGCAACGGCATCAGAATCATCATCAGGATCAGAAGTGTCAGTGACGATCAATTGCATGTGAGTCAGGGTTGCAGAAGTGAAATCAACCGGATTGAAGATAGGGGCAGAGTTTGCGAATGGAATCTGAAAGGCTTCCAAGATTCTAGTAATCAAGGAAGGCAAGAAAATGTGAGACTTAACAGGCTTGGCTAATGAGTCAAGTAAAACAGAACCCCAACAGATAGGAAGTTCACCCAGCAAAGCATATAGACAACGTGCGGTCTTGGTGCTGACATAATTGAGGGAACCTATCTTGGGAGCGAGATTGGTGAGGATGATTTTAACCATCATACGGGCAGGGGGATGAAGGGTGGCCGCAGAACGTTTGGGGCGAAAATCTGTGGACAGGAGAAGCTTAATGGCGGGGTCATTGAGAGTAGTGGGCAGAGACTGGACATGGGTCAGTGGTAGGTGCAGGAGACGTGATAACATAGGACCAGTTAAGCGAAAGTAGAACCCATTGACAATGGTTGTAAGGGATAACATACCAGCCTGTAGGGAGGAGTCTAAGTTGGCATAAAATTCTCGTACCAGAGAAGGAAAGTACGGAGTTCGATTGGAAGTAGACCATAGACCGACCAACCCGGCGGAATGAAGAGGGCTCAAAAGCCTTGAGAACCCATGGTCGCTGAAATCAATATGTCGTTCGGGATGGAAGGGGATGTTCTCCAAGAGCCGAAAGTGTTGCGTAGCCGCCGGAGAGCGAAAGTAGGCCGGTGCCGGGGTCGCGATGAAATCTTGGGGGGCGGATCCATCGGGAGTGAAGGCGAAGGATGACCGAACGAGATCGAGGAGCCGTCGATTGAAGGCGAGCGCCGGGGAAAACTGGGTGGATCCGGCGAAGACTTAGCGGAACCAGCGAAATCGAGGAGCAGGCGGCCGTGGAGGGCGACGAGGGAGCGATTGGAGGGAGGCGGTGGAGGATCGGCCACGGGCGAGGATAGGGATGAAGACGCCGGAGGTTGGAGAGGGTGGAGGCCGGAGATTTGAGGAGAGGGTGATGAGGAAACGGGAGAGAGACCGGCGGGGTTGGTGTTTTGGGGAAAATGAAGGGGTGCGTTGGGAGGAGATATAGCAGAGATATTTTGGGAAAAATGAGTTTCCCTAGACACGAATTTAAATAAGAAAAAATAGTTATGGGAAGTTGTTGGAACTGACAAATTCCAATCGACAGAGAAGTTGAAATAACGAATCCCACCCAAAATTCGAAAACGAATGGATGTGTTCAGTTTCTGAAACTAAAAATGGAGGGAACGGATAACGAGAATAAGCGGGAAGACGAAGGAGTTACTGAAAAATTAAAAAATAATAAAAAATTCGAATATTGGCGACCAAAATTGGTGAATTGGTCGACCAATTTCAAAAATACCCAGAAAAATTTGAAAAAATTTGGAAAAATTCTAAAAAATAAAAATAAGAATGTGTCATAAGTCCGATTCACTAATAATCCCTAAATTCCTACGAAGCTTAATAAAAGTATCTTCTTTCAATGGTTTGGTTAAAATATCAGCTGTCTGATGTTCAGTAGTTATAAATTTAAGAATTATATCTCCTTTCTGAACATGATCATCTAGAAAATGATGACGTACATCAATATGTTTTGTACGAGAATGATGCACAGGATTTTTAGAAAGATTAATAGCACTAGTATTATCACACATAATAGGGCAAGTAGAGCAATCAATACCATAGTCAGATATAGTTTGTTTCATCCATAAGATTTGAGCACATGCTAAACCGGCGGCAATATATTCTGCCTCGGTTGTAGATAATGAAACGGAGTTTTGCTTTTTGCTAAACCAAGATACTAAAGCATGACCTAAAAAGTGGCAAGTACCACTGGTACTTTTACGATCTGATTTACAACCAGCAAAGTCTGCATCACTATAGGATAATAAATCAAATGTGCTTGACTTGGGATAAAATAAACCAAAATTAGAAGTGTGCTTAACATATCTAATAATCCTTTTTACGGCAGTTAAGTGTGAAACTTTAGGATCTGCCTGAAAACGTGCACATAAACATACTGAAAACATAATGTCTGGTCTACTAGCAGTTAAATAGAGTAGAGAGCCAATCATACCTCTGTAAAGACGTTGATCAACACTCTTACCATTTAAGTATTTGTCGAGAGATGTAGATGTACTCATTGGAGTACGTTTTTCTGCAGAACTTTCTAAACCAAAACGCTTGATGAGTTCTTTAGAATACTTGCTTTGGTGAATGAAGATTCCTTCCTTCAATTGTTTAATTTGAAGACCGAGGAAATAATTGAGTTCACCCATGTGACTCATCTCAAATTCTTTCTGCATAATCTTAGAAAAATCTTGACAAAGAGATTCATTAGTAGAACCAAAAATAATATCATCAACGTATATTTGAATAATGATTATGTCAGATTTAATATTTTTAATAAAAAGAGTGGAATCTATTTTACCAATATTATAACCAGAATTTAAAAGATAGCTTTTAAGTCTTTCATACCAAGCACGAGGTGCTTGTTTGAGACCATAAAGAGCTTTCTTTAATTTGAAAACATGATTTTCAAAATTTTCATGATGAAAACCAGGAGGTTGTTCAACATAAACTTCCTCCTTAAGAAATCCATTTAAAAAAGCACTTTTGACATCCATTTGAAATAATTTAAAATCTTTAAAACATGCAAATGATAACAACATGCGAATAGACTCAAGACGAGCAACTGGTGCATAGGTTTCATCGTAATCAATACCTTCTTCTTGATTATAACCGTGTGCAACCAATCGTGCCTTGTTTCTAATTACCTGACCAGATTCATCCAATTTATTTTTGAATACCCACTTGGTACCAATAATTGAATGGTCTGTTGGTCTGGGAACTAATTCCCAAACATCATTTCGTTGAAATTGATTGAGTTCTTCCTACATAGCGATAATCCATGAACTGTCTTCACATGCATCTTTGATGTTCTTTGGTTCAATGGATGAAAGGAAAGCACAATGCGCCATTTGTTCAATTTGACGACGAGTTCTAACTCCATCTGTAATATCTCCAATGATTAATTCTGATGGATGGTTTGGAACTTGTGCAAAAGCCTTGGGAAGATCTGTATTATCTGAAATAGACTCAACAGAATGATTAGTAGCATCAATTTCATCAAGTTTGATATTATCTAAAGAATTAGATAAAGGTAATATATTTTCTTCATCATCAACAATGAGAGACTTAGATGAGGGATTCTCATCAAATGTGACATGTAGTGATTCTTCAACTGTTGAAGTTCTTTTGTTATATACTCTGTAGGCTTTGCTACGTGTTGAGTATCCAACAAAAATACCTTCATCAGATTTCGAATCAAATTTATCAAGTGCATCTTTAGTATTTAGAATGAAACATTTACATCCAAACACTTTAAAATATGATACACGTGGAATGCGATCAAAGAATAATTCAAAACAAGTTTTATTTAGCAATGGCCTTATAAGAATTTTATTCATAATGTAACATGCAGTTGCGACAGCTTCAGCCCAAAAATATTTCGGTAAATTACTATCACAAAGCATTGTTCTTGCACATTCTTGTAAGGTTCTATTTTTCCTTTCAACTACTCCATTTTGAGGAGGAGCACGAGGAAAAGAAAAATTGTGAGTAATGCCATTTTCATTACAAAACTTGGTAAACGATTCATTTTCAAATTCTCCTCCATGATCACTACGAATAGTGACAATGTTAGAGGATTTGATTTTTTGTATCTTTTTACAAAATATTGAAAATTCTTCAAAAGCATCATTCTTGTTTTGTAAGAATATAACCCAAGTATATCTTGAATAATCATCAACAATGACAAATGCATATCTACTTCTATTTAAAGAGGCTACTCTAGAAGGACCAAACAAATCTAAATGTAAGAGTTCTAATGGTCTCTTTGTTGAGATAACATCCTTTGATTTAAAAGAAGAGTTGTGCATTTTTCCTTGTTGACAAGCATCACAAAAATGTTTGTGTTTGAAAGAAATATTTGGCATTCCATTTACTAATTTGTGTTTTGAAATGTGTGCAAGATTTTTGAAATTAGTGTGTCCAAAACGTTTATGCCATAAAAGTGTATCATCAGATGTAATTATTAAACAATGATTATTTGTGGTAACAGACATGCATAAAATATAAATGTTATTTTTACGCTTACCACGAAACAAAACAGATGACATATCTGAATCATAAATAATGCAATCATTTTGTTCAAAAACTATTTTGTAATTTTTATCGCATAATTGACTAATGGAAAGTAAATTATGTTTCAAACCGTCAACCAGGTGAACATTCTCAATGATAGGCTGATTAGTATTGCCAACTGTTTCAGTGCCTATGATTTTTCCTTTCTTGTTGTCACCAAAGGTAACTGTGCCTCCTTGTTTGTACTTGACGTTTGAAAGTAGTTTGACATTTCCTGTCATATGTTTTGAACATCCACTATCCAAAATCCATCTTTCTTTCCTAGGTACCTGAAAGATAAAACATTAAGTATTGGTACCCCTTCTTGAGGGTCCTTGGGATTAGATTTTTGGAAGCCAAACCCAAGTGGAATTTGGCTTTTTAATATAATCATTAGAATGAACTATAGCATGTATATAATGAGAAATATAATCATTTCTATCTTCTAAGCATGAATTCTTAGGAACCCATATACTAATTGTAGTAGGTTTCCTAGAAGATGGTTTTGAAATGTTAGAAACATTTCTTTGTGAAGAAGAAGTAGAAATGTTTACTTTCTTTGTGTAAATAAATGTGTGATTCTTCTTTTGAGGTTTAACAAAAGTAGTTATTCCACAAGAAGAAGAAGTGTTACAAGATTTGGGTGCATCCTTATGAGAATATCCCAGACCTTTTCTATGATTTGCAGGATATTGTATTTTTAGTAAATCATCAAGATTAGTCTTTCCTTTATTAAATTTATTAATATTGGAAGACATCTCGTCGTTTTTCATCTTTAGTGATGAAATATTTTTATCCATTTCAGATATTTGAGAATGTAGTTCTAGATTCTTAGTTTTGAGAATATCATTCTCTTTACTAAGATTTAAATTTTGAGAAGATGTATTCTCAATAGGTGTAGTGTTCTTAGAAGAAGACAATTCTTGATATTTAATAAGAAGATCATCATTATTCTGTTTCAAAGATTTATGTTGATTATTCAATTTTTTGAAACGAGAATAGAGATCTTTTGATGCATCAAGTAATTCTTCGTTATTAAAAGAACTTACCTCATCTTCATCTTCTTGTGCCATAAAGCACATGTTTGCACTTTCATTTAGATCATCATCTTCATCATCTGAAGAATCATCCCATGTTGCTGCAAATGCCTTTTTCATTTTGTCAAACCTCCTTTCTCTTCTAGATTGATCATTATTGGAAGTTTTGAACTTTGCTTAGAGAAGAGGACAGTCTTTCTTCATATGTCCTGGCTTATTGCAATTAAAGCAAAGAGAAGAATCAGTATTCTTAGATTTAAAATTATTATACCTACCTTTCTGAAAGAATTTTCTGAAGTTTTTGGCAAAAAATGCCATATCATCATCTGAATCTTCATTATCTGATGTTGCGTTGAAGGCAAGTACTTTCTTCTTTTGATCTGATTCTTCTTTCTCGTCTTGAAGTGTAACTTCATGGGCCATTAAGTTACCAATAAGATCTTCCATAGATAATGTGGAAAGATCATTGGCTTCCTCAATAGCAGTGATCTTTGGACGCCATACTGGAGTTAAAGCTTTAAGAATTTTGCGAACCTGTTCAAGAGAAGTGTAAGTTTTTCCAAGAGCACTTAAAGAATTTATAATATTAGTAAACCTGGTGTTCATTTCTCCAATTGTCTCTTGGTCCTTCATCTTGAACAACTCGAATTTGTGAACCAAAACGGAAATCTTTGTTTCCTTCACTTTACTGGTTTCTTCATGAGTTACCTCAAGTATATGCCAAATCTCCTTAGCACTTTTGGCCCCTGAGATACTCGATTAAACTCATGTTTATCCATATCACAAAATAAAGCATTCATGGCCTTTGAGTTGTTGGTTTTTGCAGTTTTGTCGTTGGTGGTCCAATCAGCAACAGGAGTTGTTGGCTTTTCGTATCCTGACTCTACGATGTTCCAAATTTCATAATTCATACTTTGGAGATGAATCTCCATTCGTATTTTCCAATATGAGTAATTTGAACCATCAAATAGAGGAGGACGAGTTTGAGAGTGCCCTTCAGGATGCTGATTGTAGTTGTGTGGAACTGCGTTCATGTTTGAGGAACTTGCTGCCATCTTAACCTTGCTCTGATACCAAATGTAATTTTAGCCTGTAAGGATCAATACACTAGAGGGGGGTGAATAGTGTATATTAAAAAATGTCGCAAATAAAATGTTAGTAATATTTGCAAAGATGGCACAGAAATAAAAAAACAAGTACTGAAATTAAATCAATCGCAAACACAGAGATTTATCCTGGTTCGGATCCTTGTGATCCTACTCCAGTCCTCTACCCCGTAGAGATTTTCAATCCACTATAATCACTTTCCCCGCAAGCACCAACTTACAAAAATGGCGACACTCCCCGTTTCCCAAACTTTGTACAATCTCTAACAGAGATTCAAACCTGTAAAATAATGAAATAGAAAAACACCTATAGCCTTGTTATAAATTTCAGAGAATGAATTCAAGGATGGTGTTTTTAGAAGAAGAACTTCAAGATGTAAAAGATATGTAATGAAGCGCAACACTTGAAGTTCTCTGGTTCATAAAAGAAGAGAGAGAGATCAATCGATTTCTTCTTCAATTATGAACACAAACAACTTTCCAAAATGATGTTGAAAAACCAAGTTCTTCTGTTCTTAAACGAAGAAGAAAATCTAATGATTTCTTCTTACAAATAAGAAAAGAACAACTAATGGCCTAAAGCTTTAGAAAAGAGAAGACTTGATTCCAACAAATAAGAGAGTAAAGAAGAGGAAAGTGTGTGAATGAAAAGAGAGGGTCTACCCCTTTATTTATAGTGTTTAGGGACGGTTGGGGACTGTAGTTAACGTTAGAAAACGGGCAGGAACCGTCCCTGAAAATTTGGGATCAAAACGGCTAGTTTTGAAATTGGTCGACCAAAATGACCACATTGGTCGACCAAAATTTAGAGAGAGAATTTCGACCGTTGGAGGACATTTCTAGAATTTACACGGTTAGGGGAGTTTGCACATGCAATCCCATAACCAAATTCGAAGGTTTAAAATTGGTCGACCAAAATGGGGTTATTGGCTGCCAATTTTCAAAGTTGCGAATTTTCGAAATTGGGAAGTGTAGATCTCTGAGGAATGGAACCTAGATGACTAAGATATATTATCACAAGGCTTTGTTGTCACGCCCCGCTTCCCAAAATGGACGGAAGCGAAACGTGACGAGGCCCGCTTAGGCCAGAGCTGGGAAGCTCGGACCCAATAAGCGTCTATAGAGGTACCATTATAAAAGTTCCAGTTTCTTGCATTAATATAGTTCGAAACAACAAAAGTACAGAAAGGAAGTTGCATTCATTAAATAGAGATATAATATCCAACAAGTACAAAGTCTAAAAGAAGCCTAAGCGTGGCAACAAACTATCTAAGAGAAAACTGAAAGTAGTAACCTCTGAAAGTGGCGACTAAAAGACCTCAAGGTCTGATCCTCGTCAGGCACGAACTCTGGATCAACGTCCTCGGCTCCTCGTACTCCAGTGAGTCTGCCTCGTCCACGAGCTCTGGCTGAGCACCTGACGTACAGCACCCAAGAGAAAGGAACTGTACGTCAGGTAAAGTCTACAAGAAGGGTTAGACTTTACTGCAAGTGTACCGAACTTTAAACAACGGTTTACTGGTTGATTAGCATGCTGAGGTTCTATTACACAACAGTTTACTGGTTGATTAGCATGCTGGGGTTATAACTGAGTAACAAACGGAAGTATCGTAGCAGGAAAGTAAAGCGGGACAAGTAGTAGTCGTAGCGTGTGCTACCAACTACGGGACTAACCTACAGGTGTCAAGACAAGTCGGGACGTGACGGAAACAAGGCAAGACAAGACAAGTGAGACACGAAAAGGGTTCACGCCTTACGGTTCGAGGGGGATCAGACCCTCTTGCCGTGCGCACGCTCAACCCAACACCAAACCCCAAGACAAGACAAGACATGACACCAGTACAAGGGATCACTCGCTCTAGCTTGGCGAGTGCCCTATTGCCCGCAGGCTGAGAATCAGTATAAGGGATCACTCTCTCTAGCTTGGAGAGTGCCCTATTGCCCTCGGGCTGTGTATCAGTACAAGGGATCACTCTCTCTAACTTGGAGAGTGCCCTATTGCCCGCAGGCTGTGAATCAGTACAAGGGATCACTCGGAGAGTGCCCTATTGCCCAGCGGGCTGTGCAAGACGGGACGGTACGTGACAAGACAGGAAGGGTTATTCTAGGGTGTCCACACACACGCACACACATGTTAGCCCTACAGCATGTCAAAAGTTGTTGTTGTCGGGCTCAGACTTCGTCGTCAAGTCTGAGCCGTCAGGAGTCGTCCCGGACGCTATCATTTCACGTCCGGTTCTATTTGTTCACAGTTAACAATTCTAACCAACTAGGGCCTAAGCACGGCCAAAAGTGCAAGTGGATACACTTGCCTGCGATGGCGAGTGTATGTCGTCCTCTCGAAGCGTCTCGTCCAAGCGTCTCGTCCGCGGAAGTCCGTCTGAAATATCGCCACGTCGACGATGTCAGGTCACATTTTTCAATAACTCCTATTTAGGTTCATTTCTAGGTTGTCGGGACTACCCTAATCGTCAAGTCACAATTTTTTTGTGTTTCGTTCAACCTAGATCGACCACTACCCTATATGCACAGAAAAATTGTCCAATGGTCGATTTCTACAGTGAGCAGCGTTTTACTGGTGCGGAAAAGTAAATTTAATTGTAGTTGTCCAGTTTTAGTTAGGTTTTCGGTTTCTCTACGGTGTGGGTTGTGCCACGAGTTAGGGGGACCAACCTGGTGTAAGGAACACGCATTGGCGTCGGGTCTGAAAACGGTGGCGGTTCCGAAACGGCTACGGCAACGAGCTAGGGGACGTCGATGAGTGGCAACATGCAAGGGAACGTCGGAATCCAGACGGTAGCAATGGGGCGTACATAACTATCTGCATCATTGAAAACGTTTGTAGAAAGTAACATGCTTACAGGTGGTAAATACTTGCCTGAAGCGTTTTGGGTGTACAAGCGTTCGTCACGGAAGCGTGAATTTCCTGCATCCAAGATCTCGTAATATCAGCTAAAAGGTCCTAACTAATTATAAGATTTAACCTATAACACTTTCACATTATATAATGGTTTATACCGCAACACTTATAATCTGTACATATAAGTGTATTAATAAAGTATATATGTATATGAGTTGTTCTTGTATACTTGGCCCCATTTACATAGTAAAACTTTTATTAAAATATGCAATAAAAGCTTACTTGCACTAACAGGCAAGTCACACATATTACCAACGTGTATGCCACTGTGGTTACAAATAAGCTAATATGTAGAGTTAATCATGTACCTTTAAATGTAACAGCCTATATATTTATCTAAGATATATGTATAAGCATCATATAAATTGGAACTCACAGTATTTTCCTTGTGACTCCTCGCATTTGTAGGGGATCGTCTAGACGTCAATCGGGCAGCGGCATTTGGAGGCTTGGCGACGCGTCGTAGTCGATGGCGATGGCAAGCAGCTGATGTGGGCTGTCGGGGGAGGCAGCATTGGTGCGGGAGGAGGAGGGTCCGGCCGGTGGCTTGCAAGCGGGAGGGAAGAGGCTTACAGCGGCGGTTAGCGGCAGCACAGCTTGCGGATGGGAAGCTGTCGCGCCGGAGGGGATGGTGCCGTAGGGGACAGTAGCAAGGGGTCGTCGGCGTCGGAGTGGCGCGGGGAATACCGTAGGCGGCGCGGGGCTGCGCGCTGCACGGGGATCGGGGTCAGGCGGCTGAGAGGGGAGCCACGGGGGAGAGAAAAAGGAGATGGGGGAGAGAGACGTGCGGGGGGGGAATTTGTTGGCGGCGGCTGCGTTCCCTGAAAGAAACCCTAAGGTTAATATTTGAAGAGGGCAGTAGATTTGGATAGCCCTAGGTTGATGTTAAATAAAAAAAATAGGGTGGCAGCATTCGAGTATGGTCTAAAGGTTTTTCTTATTAAATTATTTGTGTGTGGAGTTATAGCTGTGCCATATGTTTAGCCTTAGGTATAGGTTAGATTGAGTTTTGTAGATGGGGATAGAGAAAAGACAGAGCCACGTGGGTGTGGGGAGGGATAGGTCAAAAATGAAAGATTTGATTTATAAAACACTTTTTATTAGGTTTGATTTTCATCCACCAACGAAAGCAACTAACAGTATTAGTTTGCTTTGAAAAAAAAACGTACATGCCTATTTAATAATAATTATTTATATATATATATAAATATTTTGTAAATAGCATGATAAGAGCTACTTGGGCACTCGACGTTGAAAAATTAAAAGGAAAGTACCGGGGTGATCGCGCCTCCGAGAGGATCGAGAATACGGGATTCGGTCGCGATTCTGAACTACGGACAACTGTAGTAAAAAATCAAATACACAAAACGCACACAATACACAACTACGCGCTAAATTACGTACGGTCGGAAAGTAGCCGTTACATTTGTGACTCTAAAAAAGTAAATTTTACATTGATTACATAAAGCCGTAGATAAAACTGCATCTGCAACTGAATCTGAGAAGCTTCTTTGCAGGAGATCCTTATCAAGTGATTATATATCCAAGTCGTGGATTAGGTGCCTTTGTCTTTCCAGCTTCATGATTGATATTTCTGATTGAGTATGTATGAAGATATCTGATTTGTGTGGAACTCAGCATTGATATGTATCTGCATACATAGAGTTAGTAGCACTGAATGTGTTTGTCATATCAAAACCATATGGAAATAGAAATATGGAATTATGAAATTCCAACAGATTGTGCACACACTATGCTTAGTGACAGCCGGATTAACATCAATTTTGGACAGAAGCCGTCCATACCGCATGTTATGTACTAAATAGGATTTTAGTACGACCACATACGAACAAAACATGTTTTGCACTATTTTACAATAAAATGCCTCAAGTTAAGTATTTTCATGCTTTGCAAAATTTTTTATCAAAATCACACACGATAATTTTGATAATTTTCATCTGAGATCTAAGGAATGAATCTTTGTTGGATATTTAATTCGTAGTAAAGCCTATCGGATATACAACAAGAAAAATTCAACGGTTAAGGAATCACTTTATGTTTCATTTTATGATGATTTTGATGCACTTATTTCTCATATTGATCATAGTGTAGAAATTCTTGTTAATTTCATGCAAAATGTTAAAATTGATTATTCTATTGAGACTAACCCTACTAATGATATTATTGAGCTTGTTCCTAGTGATCCAAGTATACTCAAGACATGTGTCATGGTCCCACATCATCCACATGACCAAGTGATTGGAAACATTGGAGATGGTGTTAGGACAAGGTCAAGGGTGGAGCACTTCACACATTGCACTTTCATATCAACTATTGAGCCAAAGAATATATAAGAGGCATATGAGTATAGTTCTTTGATCATAGTGATGGAAGAGGAGCTTATACAATTCGAGAGGAAAGAAGTGTGTGAACTAGTTCCTCCTCCAGAAGATCACCAAGTCATACGAACTAAGTGGATCTTCAAGAACAAGACGGATGAGAACAAAGTTTTCATATGGAACAAGGCAAGGTTAGTTGATCAATGCTACCGTCAAGAATAAAGAATCGATTTTGAAGAATCTTTCACCCTGGTAACTAGATTAGAGTCTATTAGATTATTTTTCTCATTTGCATAATATATGAATTTTAAGTTATATCAAATGGATGTCAAAAGTGCATTTTAAATGGATTTGTGAATGAAGAAGTTTATGTGTCATAACCACCCGGTTTGATACATGAAAAATGTCCAACTCATGTTTTTAAACTTAAGAATGTACTTTATGACTTAAGACAAGCACCTAGAGCTTGGTATGATCACCTAAAAACCTTTTTATTAAATTTAGGATTTAAAATGGGGGAGTAAATTCAACCTTGTTCACAAAGTATTTTGAAAATGACACCCTCTTGATACAAGTTTATGTAGATGATATAATCTTTGGTTCTTCTAACGATCAACTTTGTCAAGAGTTTGCTAAGTCCATGCATGATGAATTTGAAATGAGCCACGTGGAAGTGCTCACATATTTCCTTGGATTGCAAATTTGTCAACTGGTGAAAAGGATCTTCATCCACCAAACCAAGTACCTAGTGGACTTAATCAAGCGATTTGGGATGGAGACTCCATCCACCAAGCAGACTCCAATGAGCACGACGACTCACCTTGACAAATATGAACGTGGTAAGGACGTTGACATACAATAATATCGATGTATGATAGGTAACTTGCTTTATTTTACTGCAAGTAGGCCCGATCTTATCTTTGTCGTATGTTTATGTGCACGTTACTAATCACAACCAAAAAATTACATTTGATTGGAGTCAAATGAATATTTCGTTATCTCAACCACACACTAGATTGTGCATTATTTTATCCTAAGTTATACTCATATGAGTTAGTCTCATATAGCGATGCCGATTTTGTCGGATGTAAATCTGACAGGAAAAATACTAGTGGAACTTGCCATTTTCTAAGAAATTCACTTGTATCCTAGTTTTTCGAGAAACATAATTTGGTATTCTTATCTATGACTGAAGCAGAATATATTAACGCGGGTCTTGCATGGGCGCAAGTCTTATAGATGAGACAAACACTTAAGGACTTTGATATCGATTGTGGCACTTGTGCTATCATTGGTCGATAACCAGAGTGCTCTATGTCTATCTAAGAACCTGGTACAACACACTCGTACCAAATACATAGATATGAGACATCATTTTATAAATGAGCATGTCCTCAAGAAAGATGATATTCTAGAGTACGTGGAAACCCAAAAACAAATCGTCGACATTTTCATCAAACCTCTCAAAGAAGATTCTTTTGTGATGCTATGGAGAGAATTAAGGATTATGGGTGAATATGAACTTTAGAAGATCATTTTCATATATTATAACATGTTTCCTACATAATTGATATGACTGGATTCATGTAAGCAACCTGCTTGCAAACCCACTCCTAAGAAGAGATTCAAACCAAGATTGTCTCTCCTCCTCCATTTCAGTATACACAACCAACCCCTTCTCAACCTGAATCCACTACATAACCCGAATCCACAGACCAACCCACATCTAAACCCATCACTCCTACACCCTGGGCACGACTCTTGAGATTATGTGTCATAATCCAAAATGGCAGTCATGCTATACACATATTATGGGTGCTCGAGTTATCCCTGAGCAATTCATTAAGGGTGTGTTTGGATTGAAAGAAAATGTATGAAAGAAAAGTGAAATGAAAAAGAAAAAGAAAGAAAAGTGAAATGAAAATGAAATGAGATTCTTTCTCATGTTTGGTTAACAAAGAAAATTTTGAAGAAAGTTGAAAGGAAAATAAGGAAATTTCTTCCATTATGTTATTAATTCAAAACGAAAAAAATTAAGAGGTGTTTTTGCTAAATAATTTAAGAGGTGTATTTGCTAACTTTATAAATAATTTGCTTAAAAAATGTAAGGGATATTGTAGTCTCATAATAAATTAAAAATTTGTTAGTTGTTCTGGATTATTCAGAAAGTTAGCAAATAATTTACGAATTCTAACAAATAATTCTATAACCCTACAAATATCATGATTCGTAAATAATGTGATATTACATAGTACATAAATAATTTACAAATTATATGAAAACGTTGGAAATAATTTGCAAGCTATTAGAAAAATTCGTGCATTATGCACGAATTTTTATGCACGAATTTTCAAGCAAAACGCGAAAATTGCACGAATTATTCGCTAATTTTTTGAACAAGTTCATGAATAAAAATATTTTAAATATTCATGATTTTCAAAAAAAAATTCAGAATTATTCACATACTATTTTGAAAAATTCGGGAAAAATTCGCAAATTTTGAATAATTTGCGAATTTTAAATAATTCATGTGTAAAATTTTGATAATAATTTGTGATTTTTTGAAAAATTCATTCATAATTTTTTGAAATAATGCATGAATTATTCATGAATTCATTAAAAATAGCTACTAATTATATTTGTTAAAAAACACAAATGTATGAATGTGAGAATAATTAGTTTTGCTTTCTTTTCCCTCATTTTCCTTGGGTCAAGAGGAGGAAAACTTGAAAGAAAAGTTTTACTATTTATTTTCCACTCTTTTCCTTCATTTTCTTTTTCTTTTCACTTTTCTTTTAAGCCAAACAATGTAAAATCATTTTCCTTCTTATTTTCTTTCCTTTTCTTTCCTTTTCCCACTAACCAAACACACCCTAAGTATAGTGACTTTCCAGGCTCTCGGACATTTTCAAGAAGACCGAACTCTTAGAATTATGGCGAGATTCACATGTCACACCCTCTTGTCTGAACTCTTAGACACCATTGTCCAATGGGTTCACATTCAGCTTGATTCCCAGACCCTTGATACTATTCTTGGCATTCCTACATCTGGTCAACATATAATTGATATGGATATGACTGAGCCGTCCATCTTGGACAAATTTTTCATTGAGTGGCCCGTTACGATTACCGCATGTCTTGGTGCCAAGCACCTGAGTCCTCTGGCCAGGATTTGTGACCTTATTATCAAATCCAATATCTTGCTCAAAACTGTTTCAGTTGATTATCTTTCCTTAGAGTACTTCCATTGTCTTTATGATCTCTTCGGAGAAGTGAAGATAAACTGGGCACATATCATCTTGGACCGGATAGATGAGACCCAGGCTTTACCTTATCCCTCTCTCTTCACACATTTTCTCTGCCATTTTGGCGTTACATTGTCTTCTGCTAATAGGAGTGCCTCTGGAGCTCGTACTGACTCCGCGGTGCTTAAAAAGTCTGAGTCCGTTTACAATGTTGTAGCGAAGAAGAGCGATGTCGCTTCTTCTGCTGATGGTCATTCAGCTTCAGTTTCCTCCACTTGTAGACCCAGCTGCTACTACCGGACCTTCCACTTCGGCTCCATCATCTTCAGAGCCTACTTACATTGATCTGCCACCTCCACCTCCACATCCTGGTGGTGATGCATCTACCTCTTAGCACCCTCATGTTCATGATGATTCTTTTGACATCATGATGTCTCAAATTTCCAGCCTCAGCGATGGCACTGATTGAGTGCATTCTTGTCAAGATGGCTTCTCCTCTAATCTACAGAGATTCAATTCTCGTATTCTTGGTCTTGGAGAGAGTCATGTTTGAATTCCGAATCGTCTCAATACTGATCATAAGAGCATTCAGCAGATGGTTGAGGATGCTGCCTACATTAGAGGTCGAGTTGATGATATGAGGGCTCGCTTGACATGTTTGAGCTTAGTCATAAGAGCCTTAAGAGAGAGGTCTATGTGATGCATCAGGATCATGATCAGGTCCTGCAGATGATGAGATCTGTTTCCTCCATCATTAAGACTCAGCTTTAGTAGATGGAGTTGTTATCTCTTCTAGTTCAGAAGGTTAAGAAGAAACTGTAGCTAGATATGCCTACGTCGATAAACTTTGCTCATGTTGATGCACCCCAGACCGAGTGATGCTGTGACCCAACGAGAGTAATCACATGGTTAACATAACATATTTTTCAGTGATAACTCTCTGTGATGATAGGCAAGTTGGTCCTTAGACTTGAAGTCATTGTACGAACATGTACTGAACGGTGTCACTTAGATTTCTGACCTAGCTTCAAGGCAAGGCCTGTCGAAAGGTCTTTGGTTGGGTGACACTTGAAGCGTGCAAGGAGAGTAATGACCATGAGAGAATTCATATATTCCGTTATAGGGAGTTAGTGTTGCATGTGTTGGTTCAGTCTTTAGTGAAAAACTTTGGCCAGAGTATGTTGGAAGAAGTCCAACATTATTTAACTAAAGACCGATGGAAACTAACCAAGTTCAAGCTATTTGGATTGACAGTTTGACCGTACCCTAGGCTTGACTCGGTGACTTAGTTTTGACGAGTGTACTAAAACTGTGGTATTCATCACGGACAAAGTCAGGGTGGTCCCAACAATACTCGTTTCAATGAGTTAACCACATAAGTATGATACCGAAATAGGCACTGCACCTACTGCTCGTGGTCACTGCCATCTGGGGTTTCGAGCCCCACCTGTAGTAGGGTCAGGATGTAGGGTCTCATGCAGAGTGAGACATTCGTCAAGTAATAGGTAGAATTAAGGGAGATTATACATTAGATGTATAGGAATTGATTAAGTTGCAAAAGAGTTTGTGATATAAGACATCAAACTGCAAAGAGGTTGCACATAGCTTCTGCATTTGGGATAAATGATCCTGAGTGCAAGTGGGAGATGTTGAGGGATGTATGCCCTCAGTTCATTTGTATTTAATGCAAATGGTTATTAATATTAGATGTGGGAATTTTGCATATGATGCAAAGGGGGTTAAATGTATTGTAATATGTTTACATGCATATTTAATATAATAAATGCATAGAAATGGTTACCTAGATGACGGGATCGTCCCAGTCTAAACGCTGGTTCAAACCGCGTCAAAAACGGACTCCAAACGCACAAAATAAAGCCAAAACAGTGCCCAAAGCCTAGTATTGGGCCTTGCGGGTGTGGTGCCCGTTTGACGGGTGCCCGACTTGCTTGGATGGCGGGCACCCGCACATGCTAAGTAGGCAGGCACCCGCACCACTCAGCCAAGCTGGCCCAGGCACAGCCCAGGCCCGGGCATAGTGTGGGCCCACGCCCGTGCTACGCGTAGACGTACAAGCCCATACATCAGCGCACGCACACTGCACATGTGTTGCACGCATGGTGCACAGGTGGGGCCCACAGATGTGCCCCACCAGGGTACTAGGGCTGCGTGCATATGTGATGGCTGCGTTTTTGTGAAAAACAAGGTTTTGGGCTGATTTTGGAGCATTGTTTGAAGGGACAAATGAACTCGGAATGGAGTGACGTTTCTTCTTACACGTTCACCGTTTAACCCTCTTCGCAATGATGTGTGACATCATTCTTGGAGCTCAACGGTGAGGGAGAGAAAATTCGTCAAAGTTTGGCCTTCATGTAAGACAAACTAATTTGACTTTTCTTCTCCAACACATTTAGTCCTACATCGGAAATGGAGTGAATGGGAGGGGTCAGCCTTCTATATAAATAGGGGTCTGTCCCCTTCCTTGAAACTCGTCCCAAGCTCCAGATCTAAGTATCTCTATTAAATGTGAGTAAGCCTGTATCTGAGCTTAAAGTAAATTATCCCTCTCTCCCTAAATTCTTCCTTGCTCCTGATCGGGCTTTAGCAAAGATACGAAGGAGCTTGGATCGGATCTGAAGTCTTGACGGAGGATCCACTCAAGGTGAAATCTTCTTCAACACGTGGTTGGCTCGATGATAAGGGTGTTGCTTTCCTTGGGACGCGGTGCGGTTCAGGAAGCGGTTCTGCTAGGGACGAGGTGCGGCTCAGGACGTGGTTCGGCTTGGAAGTAGCAGCGCGGGGCCAAAGAAACATTGCTGAAAACGACGATTCGTATTCTCGGAAGCGAAGTGAAAGGTATGTAGTTTAAATATTCATGCGTTTATAATTGCAAATGTTAGATAGATTTATCCTTAGCGGTTGGTCGGATCCAACCCTGAGATAGTAGAGATCTTGGCTGGGGTTGTTCTCTTTAGGGATGTTCTTAAAATTGTTTTAAGATGTTTTTTTCGCTGCTTATTTGATTTCTTCGTCCGACCGAATTGGTCCGGACGTCGACTTTCTGGCCCTAAGGACCCAGAAAATCCATCATGGTTGGCCTGTTGGGGGTGTGGCCCACGGTATTATGGCAAACCATGTTTATGATCAATCTGCTGGGAAAGTTGCCCCCAACCTTATGGTCGATCGGATGGTCAGCCTCCTGGGGGAGTTGCCTCCAGCCTTACTATCGATCAGATGGTCGGCTTGTTGTGGGAGTCGCCCCCAGCCTTATAGTTGACCGTATGGCCGGCCTGCTGGGGGAGCAGCCCCCAGCCTTACGACAAACCATGTTGATGATCAGCCTGCTAGGGGAATTGCCCCAGCCTTATGGTCGATCAGATGGTGGGCCTGCTGGGGGAGTTTCCCCAGCCTTACAGTCGACTGAATGTGCATTCTGCTGGGGGAGTTACCCACAGCCTTATGGTCGATCGGATGGTCAGCCTGCTGGGGGAGTAGCCCCAGCCTTATGGAAAACCATGTTTATGATCAGCTTACTGGGGGAGTTACCTCCAGCCTTACAGTCGATCAGGTGGTCAGCCTGCTGGGGGAGTTGCCACAGCATTACAGTGACTGCATGGTCGGCCTGCTGGGGGAGTGGCCCCTATGCGTATGGTAAACCATGTTTATGATCGGCCTGCTGGGAGAGTTTCCCCTAACCTTACGGTCGACCGGATGGTTGGCCTGCTGGAGGAGTTGTCCCAGCCTTACGGTCGACCGGATGGTTGGCCTACTGGGGCAGTGGCTCCAGTTTTATGGCAAACCATGTTTATGATCGACCTGTTGGGAGAGTTTCCCCCAGCCTTATGGTCGATCACATGGTTGGCCTGCTGGGGGAGTTGCCCCAGCCTTATGGTGACCGCATGGTCGACCTGCTGGGGGAGTGGCCCCAGCCTTATAATCGATCAAGTTGATGCACGAAATTGGGATGTATGGATGACTAAGGGTGTCTCTCTTTGGAATTTTCACTAGGTACCAGTTGCGAAGGGTTTATACATTATTTGTTTCTTCCTTTACGGATAGTACTTGAACATGTGTTCCACATTCTAAGTGTGAGTGAGCTCTTTCCCTCCAACATTGAGAGTCGGTATGTAGCCTACTCGAGGACCTCTTTGATTTTGTAGGGCCCTTCCCATTTTGCAGTGAGCTTTACCTTGTGTGTGATCTCAAGGTTGAAGATGGCTTTCCTTAGGACCAAATCTCCTTGATGGAATCCTCTTCCTTTGGCCCGGGTGTTCTAGTAACTAGCCACTCGATGCTTCTGTCAGATGAAGGATGCTAATGCTTGGTCGTGTTATTCGTCCACAAGCTCCAGGTTCATTTCAAGGCCCTCTAAGTTCCTTTCTTCGTCGAAGTGCTTGATGCACAGTGATTCCTTGCATATCTCGACCGGAACAACTGCTTCTGCCCCGTAGGCGAGAATGAAAGGTGTCTCCCCTGTGGCTTCCTTATGGGATGTTCTGTACGACCGAAGTATTTCAGGGAGCTCCTCTGGTCAAGCTCCATGGGCATCACCAACTTTCTTCGATGTGGCTCGAGAATGCATTTATTGGTAGCCTCTGCCATTCTGTCAGTCTGCAAGTGGGCTACAGAGGCAAAGAGGAGCTTGATCTTACAGTCTGCACAGAACTCCTTGAATCCTATGTAGTTGAACTGTGGTCCATTGTCGGTGACGATAGATCGAGGGACTTCGAACCTGCAGATGATTGACTTCCACACGAAGCTCAAGCTCTTGACCTTTTTCTAGGTGGTGGTGGCCAAGGGTTCAGCCTCGATCCACTTTTTGAAGTAGTCCACCAGCACGATTAGGAATTTTGTCTGCCCACTTGCAATGGTGAAGGGGCCAAAAATGTCCAGCCCCCACTTGGAAAAAGGGATGGGGCTTATTATTGGTATGAGCTCGGCCGGGGGGTGCTGAGCTGAGCTGAGAAAACCTCTGGCATTCCAGGCATTTCCACACATCCTACATCGAATCAATGACCAAAGTTGACCAGTAGTATCCTTGCCTCAGAATATTTAGTGTGACTGGTTTACCTCCATGGTGGTTCCCATATAGAGCTCCTCGTAGATCTCTCGGATGACGTAGTCTGCCTCCTGGGGTCTGAGGCATTTAAGATAGGGGAGGATATCTGACTTGGTCCAGTGTCTCCTGTATAGCGCCCCTCATGGAGCACTTAACTGAGGGATCTCCTCTCCAGAGTCTTGCTCTCTTTTAGGTTTGCAGGGACTTCGCAAGTGGCGAGGAACCGGACGATGTGATCCATCCATGTAGGCTCCTTGTCGACGTTCATCAACTCCTCTTCACCTCTTCATCCGTGCTGGGGCTATGGAGGCTCTCGATGTAGACATCGCGAACCAACTCTTTGGTGAAGAGGAGGCCAACTTAGAGAGGGCGTCTGCACGGGCATTCTCCAATCTCGACAAGTTGAGGACTTCGACGTGTCTAAACTTGGATAGTCCGGACTTGGCCGATGCAAGGTAACGCTTCATCGTTTCTTTTCGAGCTGTGTAATCCCCCTGTAGCTGGATGATGATGAGTCTGGAATCACTGAGGAGGCAAACTATGTCCGCCCCAAGCGTTCGAGCTAGCTATAGGCCATTGGTGGCAGCCTCGTATTCTGCCACGTTGTTGGTGGCCAGGAATCCGAACCGAAGGGCGTACTCGATCGTATTCTCATCGGGATCCTGGATGATGATACTAGCCATGCTACCAGACTTGGTCGTGGATCCATCCACGTGGATGACCCCTACGTCTTTGTCTTCTAGTTGAACATCAGAAACAGTGTTAGTTGTTAAAGAGGACAAGGGAAAAGGCATTACCAAGCCAGGGTCTGTTCCTGCAGAGGATGTTGATCCGTCAGTGGTACACTCGATAATAAAGTCTGCCAAGGCTTGCCCTTTGATGGCCGTCCTCGGTTTGTATCAGATGTCGAACTCGCTCAACTCGACCCCACAGTTCAGCATCATCCACATCTGATAGAACCTCTTAAGGTTTTGCTCGAGCTAGGAGTCGGTTAGGGCCAGGATGGTTGTAAGGATCATCTTACCCTTGCAATACTAATAACACTGCACTAGAGGGGGTGTGAATAGTGTAATGGCACAAACTACGTATTTAAAAATTAAACTTGCAAAGCGGAATTATAAATGCAAGAGGAATTTAAACACCACAAAAATTCAAATGCAAACATAAGATATTACCCTGGTTCCCCAAACTTGGTACGTCCAACCACACCAAATATTCACTATAATTCCCACAAAGAGAAGTGAATACAATCCCACAAAGAGATACCTCACACAGAGGATTTTGTCTTACTCAAGAACCAAACCAACCTTACACAAGGGTTAAATTCTCACACAGAGAATTACTAACTCCCACACAGAGAATTAGGGTTAGTCCTACACTAGGACACCAAACTTCCACAAACACAGTAACCAACTTCCACAAAGAGAGTATCTAATTCTCACAAAGAGAATTAGGGTTTCAATGAAAACACAAAGTAAAACAAATACTCTTAACTATACATTGATGATGAACTTACTCATTAATGAATGCAAGGCATGGAAGAGGATCTCCAAGTGATGAGATTAGCTTGAAAGCACTTGGATGATTTCCATTGAGCTTGACTTCAATGCATGAAGAGGAATATGAGCTCTAAGAGGAAAATGAGAGAATTTAAGAGTGGCTTAATGATTCTCAAATAATCTTTAATAGTTCTAAGAAGTTCTAATGAACTCAGCCATCTCTTATATATAGGAAGCCAAAAGAAACCCTCAAACCCAAAGAAAAATGCCAAATCAGAAAATCTGCAATGGCTAGAATTTGGCAGTTTACGGCACAGACGGTCGACTGAAGAACAACTGACATTCGACTGGTCAACGGCTATAAAAATCCCAACGGGTATAATCTGAGCCAGGAAAGACGACTGTAGAAGCTAAACATACTAATGTAAATAGACATGCGACTGTAAATACTTCATCAGTCAACTGACTTGCAAATTGGGATGAAGCCCAGAAAATGCAAGTTGCGCATAGACGACTGTAGAACAATTCACATGCGACTGTAAATTGATAGGCGACTGTAAATACTTCATCAGTCGACTGACTTGCAAATTGGGATGAAGCCCAGAAAATGCAAGTTGCGCACAGACGACTGTAGAACAATTCACAGGTGCATGTTGGAAGACAGGCGACTGTAAATACTTAATCAGTCGACTGACTTGCCAATATGGATAAAGCCCAGAAAACACAAGTTGCGCACAAACGACCGTAGAACAATTCACAAGCGCCTGTTGGAAGACAGGAGAGTGTAACTTGCACTTCAGTCGACTGTTCCAAAAGCTCAAGTAAGAGTCAAGAAATGGTTGACTTGAGCTGGTGTACAACAGCCGACTGTAGAAGGCTGGCCAAGCACCTGGAATCACCTAGTCGCATATCCCTCCTTCATCAGTCGCCTGTTAGAAAGCCAAAGACTCCAATTGAGTCATTTGGCATGATGAACATATTGGGTTGGATTCTATGATAATCCTTAGGCTCACAAAGATGGTTATATGCATATGCATGAATGAGTGGATCATCTATCAAGGCATTACATTAAACCTTGACTTAAAAAGAGAAAAGCAATAAATGAAATAATACATTGATTACATTGCTTTCCTTAGAGTCTATGGCTTCAATTCTTGATGCCTTGATGCTCCCAATCATCTCCAAGCTTTGGCACCCCTTGAGTCCAAGTTTTGGCATTGCTGCTCTTGATGACCATCCTTGCACCAAGCATATAGTCTCCAAAAGTGATATTCCTCAATTGATAGCTAAGAGACTAAAACATGAGAGACATTAGCAACAACATAATGATGTGATCATCATCAAAATAACATTGGTATGAAACGTCAATACTCAACAATCTCTCCCTTTTTGATGATGACATACATTATGTAAAATAAAAAGAAATAAAACACAATGCTAATGAGCTCCCCTACTTATATACACCAATTGTAAATAAGATATACAATTGTAAATGCTCATTATACCAATTGAAATAATAAGACATAATTGTGACATATAATAGGCATGGATTACATAAACCAATTGTAATAATTATGTAACATGCTCCACATGAATGGTTTACATAATCCCACATATCTCTACCCGTGTGTGTGTGTATGTGTGTGTGTTTGTTTGTGTTTGTGTGTGTGTGTTTGTTTGTTTGTGTTTGTGTATTTTCTCATAGATATATCTCTCTCCCCAAATGCATATGTATGATAAACATTATCTCTCTCCCCAAATGCATATGTATGATAAACATAATTTACATAATGCATATATCTCTCCCCCTGTCATTGTCAAAAAGGTGGACATCGAATATATCCCCCTTGTCATTCTAATTAATGATGTGAAAATATGCAAGAGATAAAGAGATGTATGATACCAAATATAAAAATTTAGTGGGTATCAATCATTATCCCATGCTCCCCCTAGATCATAGAAAGTGTCAAATTTTTGACTTCTAGGACCTAATACTAATTGTAAAGAAAGAGATTTAAAAAGATATTTCCATATACTAATTGTAAATAATACTTAGAGCCATGGGCCTAAAGTATATCAAAGCATATATATGTAAAAATCAATTACATTGATACACATGACATTGCCAAAAGGAAATATAACATGAAACATGTTAGCAATGTCCAATGGTTGAATTTGAGACCAATAATAACCAATTGTAAACAATGATCTCAAGAATAACCCGAAATGAGAGTTAAAATATGTTTTAAAATATTTTAAACATAAAACATATTTACTCCCCCATTGGCAAACATATTGTTGAGTATTGGACTTCTCCCTACTTGGTGTTAATGATGAGCAAACATAAATACTTGTGACTAATCCCCTATTTTGTAGTTAATCCATTGCCTAAGCTTATTATAAAGATCTACTTGCAATGGATGACACTCAAAGGTCATTGAAGGCAAATGAAATGGATTGGAAGATCGTAGATGGTGATTGAAGCTCCTAGAAGACTTCAAGCTCATGCGTTGAATAGAAGAGAGAGTTCATCAAATGTAACTTTCCTATTTCTCTCCTAGTATGTAGCTTAGAAGTAGAACATTGTTGGAGCACACACACATCTTCATTTCGTCTTAGGATGTCTTTAGTTCAAGCTTCCTTTGACTCCAATTCATTTCAATCTAGATTGTGCATGTCATGTCTATAACAGTCGACTGCTGAACGTTGTACAGTCGACTGTCTCAAAAACAGTCGCCTGTGTTTTGTTCTACAGTTGCCTGTTATGCACAAACTTTTACAGTCTGGTTTTGGGATTCTCTGCTTTAATTCCCACAGTCGACTTATGAATGATTCACAGGCGCATGTCCAAGTGACAATCAACTGTGTTTCGTTAATCAGTCGCATGTCTGTCTTTTGGCCAAATCCTAGTCTCTCTGTTTATTTCAGTCAGTCGACTTATGTTGGATTTACAGTCGACTGTCCATTGGATCAGTCGACTGTCAATGCTTCTACAGTCGTCTGTCTGAGAGCAAATTTGTTAACTCTGCTCTCTGGAAAATCTCAGGGTTTTGACAGTCGTCTGTAGAAGAAATTACAGTCGCCTGTTCTGATTTACAGTCGACTATCTTCTCTTTATCAGTCATCTGTCCTGTTCTCCCAGATGTTTTTCAGATTTCATCTACTTACCATTCTTCGGCCAGTCGCCTGTTGTAGGATTTACAGTCGCCTGTTGGTTCAATAATCGACTGTTTTTGCCTCATCAGTCGACTGTCCATGTGGTAAGTTACCGTTATGAATTCTCATATACCCTCTCTGACTGTGCAGCCGTCGACTGTGAATTCTTCAACAGTCGACTGTCGCGAGTCCAGATTCTATCTGTTGAGTTTTCCTCACGGATTTCAAAGCGGTTTTTGTTGAATTTTTTTGTAGGGTTTGAGAAACCTATATAAGGAGCTTATACTGTTCCATTGAGAGGTTACCAAGTTGATACTCATTCTTCCAAGTTTCATTTAGCTTGCAATCTCTCAAGATCAAAGCTCTCAAATCCTAAAGCCCTAAGAATTCCTAACTTCAATCTCTTGCTCTCTAACCTTGAACCAAAGAGATATCTTCTAGGCATTTGGTGCAGTCAAGAGAAAGGGCTTTCCTATCATCCAAGAGAATCTTTCAACACATAACACACTTCTCCTTCAAGTTCTACTTCAAGGCATAGGTGATTGTAAGTGTTTCTTTCATATTTCAAAACTTCCGTTATTTGAATTCACTCTCGGGCTGTGAGAGTGGTTTGCTTGCTCCCAAGTTGTAGGAGTCAAGGTCAATCGATTGTATTTCGATTTCACTTGTAGGGTTGCTATAAGTGGGTTTTAAGGAAACCTCAAGTTAGGGTTCTAACTTGAGTATCCGGAGGTATCCGGGTGGAAGGGACGTAGGATTACCGGGAACAAGTCGGGAAGTGACTTGGGTAATCCGAACCCTTGAAACATCCTTGCGTTTGCATTTGTTTCATTTTGGGTTCATTTCTATTCCGCACTATTTTGTTGGTTAGGAATTTAAATTGGTGTAACTATCTTTTTAAATTGCTTAAACACTATTCAACCCCCTTCTAGTGTTTTCTCCATAGCCAGGGTCCTTACACATATGGATCAACAAATGCATGTATGCCAATGTATTTCCCAATGTCCCCATTTTCATGAAAAATAAATTTGAAAGCATTTTTAAAATCATGAAACATCATACAAACAATGAGTATGCTAAAAATAGACATTAAGCATAATACCCATGCAACATGCATATGTGCGCGAGACCTAAACATTAGGGAGCCAAACCCAAGAGGAGTTTGATTTCCGAATGTAATCACATGAGGTGATCACATCCCTAACTAGAGAGTTGATGTATCTATCTCTCTCTTGCACACTACACCTAGTGGGAATCTATAAACTCAAGGATTTCCTAGGCATGGGTTTCTCCTTTGCAATAGGGGTGGATGCGGCATGCTTAGGTGTAGAAATGAATTTCTTGGCATACAAAGAGTGATGACTTAGCTTCTTAGCAAAAAATGAAGGATTTTCATTTTTCCGCACCACCTTGTGATTTACATGCTTCTTGTTGGTGTTATTGTTATATAATTAAGCATGGTGATTCTTCTTAGGTGCTTTAGCAATATTTCTTGAATTTGCATCAAAAGAAGAAAAATAGTTGGGTTTGGTAACCACCTTTGGGGTGTATCCCAAACCTCCTCTATGGTTTGTCAGACGTTATTTTTCAAGCAAACCGTGGAGTGAATCCCTAGAATAAACAAAGCTTTTAAGCTTTTGGGATTCCTCTTCGCATTGCAACGTAAGTTGTTGAATGCGAGTTTCTAAGTTAAGGTTTTGAGCTAATAATTTATCATTGAAAATGCTCAATTCCTTAACTTGAGAGAGAAGTGTGTCTCTCTCACTAGTGTTACAAATATTCATATCATTATTGTTTACACTAGAAGATTCAAGTTCATGCACTCTACTCATAACATTTTTAAATTTAGCTTTCAATTTAGCATATGAGTCAATGCACTTACTTGCCCCATTGAAGATCACGTTGTTGCAGTATTCGAGATCCTCGTAGGATAGCTTTGGCTCCTTCTCAACTTCCTCATCGGATTTCTCCTCGCTTGAGCTTGACAAAGACTCTTCCCCTTTAGCCATGAAGCACGTTTCTTTATTAGGGTTGAGCCACGCCTCCACCTCTTCATCGCTTGAACTTAAGGAGATTGATGAAGAATCATTAACAGCTGCGAAGCACATGTGAGCTCGCTCCTTGTCATCCTCTTCTTTATTACTTAATGTGTCCTCATCGGAGTCATCAAATGTGCCGACAAGTCCCTTATTTTGGTTCTTGAACTTGGACTTGCATTTCCAATGATTCTTCCCTTTTCCCTTGTAAGTCTCTTTGGTGGGTTTGGAAGGGCATTCGGTGGAGAGATGACTTTTTCTCTACAATTGAAACAAATCGGATTGTTAGAATTATAAGCAAACTTGGAAGAAGATTTACCTTGCTTGCTTTTGAAGAATGTTATTAGTTGCTTGGCAAGCTCCACAATTTCATCTCCACTAGCATCATCTTCTTCATCTTCTTCACTAGGAGCTTCTCGATGAAATTTATTTCTCCATTTGATTGGCTCCTCCTCGGCATGGAATGCAACCCCCTTTTGCTTCTCCGGCTTCTTGGGCTTGGTTGGTTAAATCTCATTCTTGTGTTGAAGCTTCACTTCGTATACCATGAGATTCCTAACGCACTCCTCAACGGTATATTTGGACATGTCGTTAGACTCCAAAATCCTGTTGGCCTTTGACTCCCATTTGGGTGCAAGAGAGTCAAGGATCTTCTCCACTCAATCCTCTTGAGAAATCACCTTTCCAAGTCCTTCCAAAGCGTTCACGATGTCTGTGAACCTTGTGAACATTTCTGAGATGCTTTCTCCTTCCTGCATCTTAAACATTTCATATTTATATCTAAACAAACTTTGTTTAGATTTATTTACATTGGATGTTCCTTCAAAAGTAGTCTCTAAGATATGCCAAATTTCGTTGGCTGATTTGCACATGGAGAGCGGTTGAACTCATTCGGAGTGAGGGCGCAATGGAATGCATTCATAGCCCTCGCATTGAATTTGATAGAGTCCTTCTCCGCCTTTGTGCTTGAGGCCGCGGGTGTAGTAGGCTTAAAGGGCGACTCCGTGATATCCCAAAGGTCCTGACCCTCTATGTAGATCAGCATCTTGATTTTCCAACTAGGGTAGTTGGTTTCTTGAAGAGCGGGGTTCGTATGGTTGATAGACCTTCTTATGAGACACAGATATAGCGTTGAATGCCATCATTGTTGTATGCTATAAGCTCGCTCTGATATCAATTGTAAGGATCGTATTACCATTGCAATGCTAAAAATAACACACTAGAGGGGGTGTGAATAGTGTAATGGCACAAATTGCGTATTTAAAAATTAAACTTGCAAATGCGGAATTATAAATGCAAGAGGAATTTAAACACCACAAAAAATCCAATTGCAAACACAAGATATTACCCTGGTTCCCCAAACTTGGGTACGTCCAGTGATTCGGGTTGAATATTGCATATTTAACACCTCAATTAGCCTCATTTTGTGCATATATGATGCGTATTTGGTCTCTAATACAACCGTATTTTGAATACCCTTATTTATTAGAGCTAACTCCCATTTTATGCACAAAACAACAATAAACTGAGTATTATTGCTATTTTTATATTTTTAGTACGAAGATCTCGATCTCACGATTCCAATGACTATTTATTTATATTTTCTGAGATTTGTGCTAATTACCATGAATTTTTGAATGCAAAATACCATTTAAATGGAGAAATACGGGGAAAATATGGTCGAAATACGTCGTATATACGCGGGGCGGCGTGACAAGCTCTTGGCGCTTCATTCTTCATCCGACAGCAATCAGCGGAGAGGGAGACGCGGCCAAATCACAACCGTTGGATATCGATCCAACGATGACATCACTCTCGAACGCAACAGGCAAAGGCGATCTTGAGGTCCACGTGGCAGCTCCAGGGCGTTCCCTGCCCAAATCGAACGGTCGAAGATCGAGGGCGACGTGACGCAGTTCAGTGCGTACGATGACGATCGAACGGTTCAAAATAAGCCCGCATTTGAGTCGTATTCGACGAGTAATGGGTCCACGTGGCGCAATCCCATCGGGTCTCCGCTCGATCAGACGGACGAAACTTAAGCGGGTTCGGACTCAGCGACCGAAGCGGGCGAGGCGGGATTTTTGATGGACACGTGGAGGGATCTCATCAAATCCCGCCCAGATCGGACGGCTAGGGTAAGCACCGACAAGCGGAGCATGTTTAAGTTGATATTTGGAGCGGTGCAAACCTGTTAAGCCTCTAAAAACCCGCAATGCCTCTATATAAGCGTATTTTAAGGTTTTGTTGCGTATTCTTGCGTATTTGGGGCTCTAGGAGCCGTATTTTGGCATGAAATTTGGAGGCCATGGAGACAGAGTCCAGAGCCATCATCTAAAGGGGATTTGGGGCTATTTGGAGATAATTGGTGATATTTTTCCTATCTTTAGCCTTGTATTTCACGTATTTGGCTTGTATTTGAAGTATTCTTCACGTATTTGAGCTTTTGGTGATGTATTTGTCTATGAATACTGAATCTTTTCTATTCATGCGTGGTTAATCTTCATATCTGTTGGTTGTGATGTAATTAGGGTGTCGTATTCATTGATTTTGATATCTTTTCGCCCTATTTGCATGTTATAATCACGTATTTTGTCAATTTCTACATATATGTTATTTGGGTACGTTATACGGAGACGTGGGCATGCTTCAATCGAATATGATCTTTGTGAACTTATTCGTGATGCAATCCGAGAGGATGTATCGTGACCTGAGATGGCACTTGTGCGTATTTTCTTTATGAAATCGACGTTATACGTGATTACTTGTTGGCACTATTTTACGCTCGTTATCGCCATACCTTCCGACGTTCTCGTGCCCTAGCCAGACGAAACGTTGAGTTATAGAAAATATATTAATAATCATTGATTGCATATACCCTAACGAAATCACTACCAACACATACTCTCCATATTAGTACCCTATATCGAATTCACCGTAATTTTCGTAGGATTCTCTTTTACTATTTTAAATCATCGAATCCATCACTTTTATATCTGTTAGGTGGTTGTTTATTATCGTTTTAGTACTCTTTATAGACCGAGATTCGTGGTTTTACCGGTCAGTTGTCCCGTGGATATGATATCTGGACTCACCAGGATTATTACTTGTTTGATCTCCTACACTTGGGAGTAGCGCTCACACATTTTGAGACAAGTCAAGTTTTTGGCACCGTTGTCGAGGATAACAGTACTTGTGATCTACGATTTCAGTTCGTATGGAGGAACATTCAGTGAGATCCTTCCATCTTATAGTTTAGGATTTTTATTAGATTTTTTTGTTTTGTTTTGTTTTCTCTTTAACAAAATTCAAAAAAATGGAATACATGAAATTCTATAACACAAACAATTGGTATGATACAGAGTACGATGTTGCATACAAGCATAGAATGGAGAAGCTTAAGATCGTTAATTTTAATCAGACAGACTGTGAAACTTCTTTCAGGCCTGGAGGAGGTTCAAAGACATAGTATCGAGCTATCTGCAGCATGGGTACACAAAGAAAGAGCTTATGGAGTCCTTACTATTTGGACTACGACCACAGCTGCAGGAATTTTTGGGAGTCATGACGCCGATAGAGGCGTGGAAGTACATGGAGTCCTTACAAGAGAATGATCAGACCATTAATGAGACTTCAGAGCGTGATTCAACGGAGCCGTCATGCCTTGATCAAGGAGAGCAAAGCGTAGACGTACCATTGCAACCCTTGAAAGAGGAAGTTTATTTGATCATTCAAACACAAGAGACTACATCCCATCAATTCCAAGAAAACTTGCTTGCTCGGAGTTGGAAAATTCAGCAATCCATTGAAAATCTTACTCTGATTGCCACTTGCTTAGAAGAAAGTAATTCTTTTGAAATTCAATTTCAAGAATCTAATATGAGTTCATCTTTTGTTGCAGGTATATCGAGCGAGCCATGTCATGATGAAAGCACAACTCAGAACATTAACATGGCTGGAAGCGTATGCAAAAGAGAGAACGAGCTAGCAATTTTGGATGAACAAGAGGAGGAGATAACAAGGGACATGTGTTCAGAGATTATCGATATGGGGCCCGAACCACTCTTTCCCCCAGTTTTTCCCCAAAATCATTCATCCCTCTCCCCAATGATTGAACATCATACCGAGAGTAGTGCATATCGTTCAGGGAGTAGTCATCAACATGCTTTACTTTATTTTACTTACTTTGATGACTACATTTGGAATATTTTTATTGAAAATAATTTAAGATTAAATTGGATTGACGTGACTCATCTCTCGTAGGATATAGTTGACCACTTTATAGAGATGCTGGGAGTTCGTTGCTGGGATCCAATTTAGTTAGTGGAGGAAGACTACTCGTCGAGAAGCGCAAGGATCAGATAGAACAACTTTCTCCACCATTAAAGATCTGTGATCCTCCATTTGACCACGGTGTGTTCTTTCCATTAGTATAGATTTTAAATGCTTTTTAGGATGCTTGATTTTAAATAAACTCGCACCCCTTTCGACATCGAGGACAATGTCCATCTTTAGTTGGGGGAGTGTGTATAAGACCTTAGGATTTTTTTTAAAATAAGGCGAGAGAAAAGAATAAATCACCAATTCTCATCATTCAAAATTCCTTCACATGTCACATTATCGGATGATTATTCATTGAATGAGTTCTAAAAATCGTTTATGGCTTGAATTAAATTTTTTTTCTCTTCATGGAATTAGTCGTTAATATGCTATTCATGGAAACTTTCAAGCGCCATGATTAATATCTCGAAATAGTTTGAATTTATTTCATGCATGCTACTATGATGCAAAAGCTTAAGTATACACGATTTATTATAACAGTCTTCAAGTTGAAGAGGAATTTGGCCATTGTTACTAATGTTTATGTTCATATTTATGGGTATTGAGTTGCTTACGAAAAAAATGCAAAAAGGGTGAAAAAGAAAAAATGCATCATTCCCTAGAGTTCATTAATTAGCCGGGTCTTCGTGCCTCGGGAAGCATTGGAGATTCGCGTCGAAAGATGGATGAATGGGGAGTGCATTCAAAAAAGGGATAATAAAAACTTAGATGATTCGAGTTATTAAGTTCGAGGGGCTCTTCTAAGCCTAATGTCCGAAGGTCGTCTGGCCTAAGAATCATTAACTGAAAGCTCGTTACATGGATCATTCTAAGTCGTCAAAAAGAAAAAGAAAAAAAAGAAAGAAATAATGAATAAACTAAGCACCTTCAACACCCATGATTTGAACGATCTTTTTGAGATGCCAATTCCTTGGAAATAAGAAAACTAGCATATAACGACGTGTTATACTTTCGCTTGCGCAAAACAATGCTCGCATGTTATTTTATTCAAAGTACATTAGAGAAAATATCATGTGATTGATCTTATTCATGAATTGTGTATATTGATGGTCAAGATCATGTTGAAAAGTGTATTATTGAGCCATGCCATAAGCGATTGATAAAATTTATTGTTTTATTAATCATTCGACTTCATCGCTCTTTTTGCTATGGACTAGCAAATCGCTAGTTGGGGAGTGTAATTCGGGTTGAATATTGCATATTTAATACCTCAGTTAGCCCTATTTTGTGCATATATGATGCGTATTTGGTCTCTAATACACTCGTATTTTGAATACCCTTATTTATTAAAGAAAACTCCCATTTTATGCACAAAACAGCAATAAACTGAGTATTTCTACCATTTTATATTTTTAGTACGAAGATCTCGATCTCACGATTCCAACAACTATTTATTTGTATTTTTCTGAGATCTGTGCTAATTACTATGAATTTTTAAATGCAGAATACCATTTAAATGGAGAAATATGGGAAAAATACGGTCGAAATACGCCGTATATACGCGGGGCGACGTGGCAAGATCTTGGCGCTCCATTCTTCATCCGACGGCAATCAGCAGAGAGGGAGACGCGGCCAAATCATGACCGTTGGATATCGATCCAACGGATGACAGCACTCTCGAACGCAGCAGGCGGAGGCGATCTTGAGGGCCACATGGTAGCTCCAGGGCATTCCCCACCCAAATCGAATGGCCGAAGATCGAGGGCGACGCAACGTAGTTCAGTGCGTACGATGACGATCGAACAGTTCAAAATAAGCCTGCATTTGAGTCATATTCGGCGAGTAATGGGTCCACGTGGCGCAATCCCATCGGGTCTCCACTCGATCAGACGGACGAAACTTAAGCGGGTTCGGACTCAGCGAACGAAGCAGGCGAGGCGGGATTTTTGATGGACACGTGGAGGGATCTCATCAGATCTCGCCCAGATCGGACGGCTAAGGTAAGCGCTGGCAAGCGAAGCAGGTATAAGTTGATATTTGGAGCGGGTGTGAACCTGTTAAGCCTCTAAAAACCCACAATGCCTCTATATAAGCGTATTTTAGGGTTTTGTTGCGTATTCTTGCGTATTTGGGCTCTAGGAGCCGTATTTTGGTGTGAAATTTGGAGGCCCTGGAGACAGATGCCAGAGCCATCATCTGAAGGGGATTTGGGGCTATTTGGAGAGAATTGGTGATATTTTTCCTATCTTTAGCCTTGTATTTCACGTATTTGGCTTGTATTTGAAGTATTCTTCACGTATTTTGAGCTTTTGGTGATGTATTTGTCTATGAATACTGAATATTTTCTCTTTATGCGTGGTTAATCTTCATATGTGTTGGTTGTGATGTAGTTAGGGTGTCGTATTCATTAATTTTGATATCTTTTCGCTCTATTTGCATGTTATAATCACGCATTTTGTCAATTTCTACATATATGTTATTTGGGTATGTTATACTGAGACGTGGGCATGCTTGAATCAAATATGATATTTGCGGACGTATTCGTGATGCGATCCGAGAGGATGTATCGTGACCTGAGAGGGCACTTGTGCGTATTTTCTTTATGAAATCGACGCTATACGTGATTACTTTTTGGCACTATTTTACGCTCTTTATCGCCATACCTTCCAACGTTCTCGTGACCTAGCCAGACGAAACGTTGAGTTATAGAAAAGGTATTAATAATCATTGATTGCATATAACCTAACGAAATCACTACCAACACATACTCTCCATATTAGTACCCTATATCGAATTCACCGTAATTATCATAGGATTCTCTTTTACTATTTTAAATCATCGACTCCATCACTTTTATATCTGATAGGTTGTTGTTTATTATCGTTTTAGTACTCTTTATAGACTGAGATTCGTGGTTTTGTAGGCCAGTTGCCTCATAGATACGATACATAGACTCACCAGGATTATTACTTGTTCGATCTCCTACACTTGGGAATAGAGCTCACATATTTTGAGACAAGTCAAGTTTTTGGCGCCGTTGCCAGGGATAACAGTACATGTGATTCGGGTTGAATATTGCATATTTGACACCTCAATTAGCCCCATTTTGTGCATATATGATGCGTATTTGGTCTCTAATACAATCGTAGGGTTCGAACTCAGCGAACGAAGCGGGCGAGGCGGGATTTTTGATGGACATGTGGAGGGATCTCACCAGATCCCGCCCAGATTGGACGACTAGGGTGAGCATCGGCAAGCGGAGCAGGTTTAAGTTGATATTTGTAGTGGGTGCGAACCCGTTAATGTTGAGTATTGGTGTTTCATACCAATCTTTTTTGATGATGATCACAACATTATGTTGTTGCTAATGACTCTCAAGTTTTAGTCTCACAGTTTCATTCCTTGATTATCTTTCTTGGAGACTAATCACTTGGTGCAAGGATGGACATCAAGTGGAGAAGGGCCAAAGCTTGGACTCAAGGGGTGCCAAATCTTGGAGATGATGGAGAGCATCAAGGGATCAAGATGGAAGACTTAGACTCTAAGAAAAGCAATGTAATCCATGTAATATTTCCTTTATTGCTTTCTCTCTCTTTTAAGTCTAGGATTAATGTAATGCCTTGATAGATGATCTACTCATACATGCATATGCATTTAACCATCTTAGTGAGCCTTAGGATTATCATAGAATCCAACCTAATAGGTTCATCTTGTCCAAAGACTCATTTGGATTCTCTGGTTTTCGCCTGATGAGGGATTTACAGTCGACTGGGTGATTTCCAGTCGCCTGTCGATCCTTCTACAGTCGACTGATATGCACTGCTCAAGTCAACATTTCAATTGACTCTACTTGAGCTTTTCGCATCAGTCGACTGCTGCTCAGTTTACAGTCTCCTGTATATTTACAGTCGCCTGGAAATTGGTCAACAGTCGTCTGAATAGCGTAAGTGCAATCTCTGCCTCTTTCTGTTTTTCTCCATCTCCTGCAGTAGACGACTGATGAAGGTTTTACAGTCGCCTGACTATTTTACAGTCGACTGTATTATTGACATCAGTCGCCTGTATGCTTCTCTGGAGAAAGATTGCAGCTCTCTGTTTTATTCCATCCCCTGCAGCAGTCGCCTGCTGAAGGTTTTACAGGCGCATGTCCTGTTTTCAGTCGACTGTATTGTCTTCTTCAGTCGACTGTCCTGGCTCAGATTATAGCCGTTGGATATTTTCTAGCCGTTGATCAGTCGACTGTCTTATGATTATCAGTCGACTATCAGTGTCATTTTCACCCAGTTTCTAGCCGTTGCAGCTTTGGGCTGTTGGCTATTTTTTTGGGTTTTGAGGGTTGATATAGGGTTCATATATTTATGGGTGTGCTGATATATCTAAAACTTCTTAATGCTATTGAAAATCACAAGAGATCTATAAGCCACTCTCAAACTCTCTCTTTTCCCTTGACTCTACTTGAGCTCTTTCTCCTCTTCATGCATTGAAGTCAAGCTCAAGGGAAATCATCCAAGTGTAATTCTAGCAAATCTCATCACTTGGAGATCCTCTTCCATGCGTTGCATTCATTTATGAGTAAGCTCATCTCAAGGCATATGTAAGAGTATTTGTTTTACTTTGTTATTTCTTTGAAACCCTAGCTTTCTGTGTGAGAGCTAGTTACTCTCTGTGTGAGAGTATAACCTTCTGTGTGAGGGTTGGTGGAGATCTCTCTGTGTGAGAGTTTGAGTCTCTCTGTATGAGAGCATTAGTCTTTCTGGGTGAAAGAAAGGATATCTCTTTGTGGGAATCCTAAATCCTCTGTGTGAGTGTCACGCCCCTCTCTCCAGAATACCGGCATTTATAAATTTTTTTTCAGGTATCCTGAAGAGCGAGGGTGATGAGAGAGGAAGAGAGAAAAAGAAGAAACTGAATAATCAAGACACTGCGCACGTGCTGGGATAGTACAAGTAAAGCTCCACAGTAATATCAACGACTCGTAAATAACATAGAACAACAACAACAATTTATATAACACCATTTCATTTACGTACATAGTCCAAGTGCATCACTGCACATACACCGCCACACTCCACCTCCCAAGACAACCATTACATACCACAGCCTACCGCTCACACCAAGTGTTACACCTAAACCCAACTCCAAGTCACCAATAACCATGTTGCCCCTGCTACCTGAAAAATATGGAGGAGCACATCAATGTGTTCCCCAGCAGGAACCAACTTGGATTTGGAACGCCATTCTAAGGTATTTCGATTTCAAAAATGGCGTTCCAAAATGGCGTTCCAACTTGTATTTCGATTTCACTTGTAGGGTTACTACAAGTGAAATAAAAAAATGCTGAAAATTTCTACGTATGAAAAATGGATACACTTCATGGCTAATACACAACCCACGAGTATCCAACTTATGCTACATGGGTAATCATTAGCGTTGGTGTATATTACTCGTCAAGAAATGCCACCCCACATTTAAAAGTCCTTTTAGGCTATGTTTTGGGGCTTGGTAACTTGAACTCATCTTTGATGAGGTGGGAAAAATCAATCCTAGTGACATTCATGAAAAAAATTGGAAAATGTGGATTGATTTGGTTGATTTTCTGAAATCGAATCTCCTCTAGTACTTTATTGCCTCTATCATTACACTTACACAAAGGTGGAGAAGTCTTGTTATGAAATTCCATGAGCTTAGATTGTCTATTCTTTGGAAAACTCATGCAAATTGCACGCTACATTGAATAATGGATTATTTTTGCATGGAATATTTTCGTTACTTCATTAATCCACTTTTAGTTATTACAAAGGGGGAGAAAGAAAAGATTTGACAGATTTGATGTCGGTATTATTTGTTGAAGGGGGGCTTGGTATTATTTGTTGAAGGGGGAGCTTGAGAGAAGGGGGAGCATGCTTTTATATTTACTATTTGTTGTACATGCTTTGCAATGCTTGAATGACTCATCCATACATCATATTGCATTACACCCTTTAACACACTTCACACACCCAAATCTATTGCTCAAATCTTTTATGGGTTTGTCATCACCAAAAGGGGGAGATTGTTGGATGCAACGATCTAGGATCTTAGGTTTGATGATGACAAACGTGTCATTATATTTAACGTGTGTGCTAAGTGTGTTTCAGGAATGGAAAAATCGTAGTTCTAAGCGTTGGAGAATTTGCTATTCATATAGCACTCTGGAAGATAAAGAAAGTGGCGTGCACAAAGCAAAGTGGACTTAGTCAAGTCATGAGAAGAGATGTGGACCAAGTCAAATTGACTAAGGAGATTGGATTGATTCAAATCAATTTGATATTTGATCAAATAAATTAGGGAGATTTGTTGCTACCCATTTCTCAATCAAACTTCAATTCAATCCCAATTCATATCTTATTCAAATATCTTATCCTAGCCGCATTACCCTAAAACCCTAGTTCTATTAGTATAAAAACCCATCATCTGTTGAAGCATTAAGGGACTTGCGACAATCAAAACAAACACAAAAAGTCGGCCATTATCAAAAACTCCAAGGGAGCCAGCACCATCAAGAACCAACCTTTTGGAGGCCATCATCACCAAGGAGAGGAGGAACTCACGCCATCTACAAAGGAGCAGCCGCAAATCAGCCTTGCCAACCTAGGAAGTCACCTCATAACCACAAGAGTTCGCCATCATCGAGAGGCAACCTAGCATCATCGAGAGGCAACCAAGCATCCAACGAGAAGACGAGATGCTGTTGTATCCAAACAAACTCCACCATCGCCGCCGTTGAAGGATCCTCACCGTCGTGAAGCCGCTGTAGACCGAATAAGCTGCCGCCGATTGAGCTGATCACCGAAGACAAAGGCGGAGCGAAAACCCTGAACTGCTGCAGCTCGTCGAGTTTCTGCTATCGCCTGGAGATCATCACCGTTGAGCTATTGAGGTGTTCGTCGAAGGATCCCGCCGTCGCTCGAAGAGATTGAGATCCACGCCGCTGTCTGCGACACATTGCTGCACGCTGGAGAAGAAAGACATCGGAGAAGCCGCTGCCGTATGTTAAAGCCATCGGAGAGAAGAATCCGTCGCTGAGCGAAGCCAACGATCACCGAAGCAATCACCGTTTAAGACCGCTTCAATAAACGAACCCCACCGAAGCTGTCGGAGATCACCACCGTCGTCGTTGAGTTGATTGTCGAGGCCGCTTGTTCGAAGTAGTCGCCGCTCGGAGCAGCCGCTGGGAGTTGTCGAAGAAACGAGAGAACGACGACGTCGTCGCTTAAAGAAGACAAACACCGAAGTCGCTGCTGTCTGTTGTCGAGGACAGAGCGTCACCTGCATATCCACGCCGTCGCCTTCAACGAGAAGCCCGCCGCCGTAAGCTGAACACCGAAGTGCTGTCGCTCGATCGGAGAAGCCTACTCGCCGTTGTCGAAGCAGAGATGCCAGAGTAGGGCCACAGTACGAGTCGAAGACGACGAGGACGACGTTCCTCGCTGTCGCTGCATGGGTTGAGAACGAGCGGACGGATGAGATCGCAAAGCAAAACAAATCGACGGCTGAGATTGATGCATGCGAAAGAAATCCAACAGAAGTGAAAGAGCTGCTGCTGACGTGGATTAGTGGGATTACTCTGCACACCGACCCACTATAAAAGGATTTGAACTAAGCTGCTTTACACACCGACTGCCTATTTTAAAGGGATTTGCTGAGCGCACAGACCGCCCATTATTATGTTTTGAACTGAAACTTCTTTGCACACAGACCAGTGTGCTATTTGCGATCCAGGAGTCAGATTGAGACACCGTTTGTGTCAGATTGGAGCTGACGACGTGCTGATTGACAGAGATGCCTACACAGACAAGAACTAAGCATTTCTAAATCCTTAAACTCTTTTATTCGTGTCTTAGTGTAACGTTCTCTGTATGAGAAACTTTACCATTTATTTTGTGACTATTTTGGGACTTGTCTGGTTGGGGCTAGACAAGTGGGACCCAGCTAGTTTGGGACTAGCTGGTAGAAAGCGTTACTAGGATTGATAGTGAGAGAAAACACTGTGTGTGGGGTACTGAGAGCCTGGCGAGTGTAGAGACGTAGAGGGTGCTCTGAGCGTGCTCTAACTTGTGGTTTTGTACCTATTGCGCTATTCAATACTAGTATCTGCTTTGGGGGCTGAAGTAGGTCGAAGGGTCGACCGAACCAGGGTAAATCTGCTGTGTACTCTGTGTCTGCTTTTTATTTACCATGTTGCTGCTATAACTGCGTGTGCTTATTCGTGGGTTGCACGAATTATTTTTATAAACCTATTCCCCCCCCCTCTAGGCTAGGATCCAGACCCAACAAGTGGTATCAGAGCATGTTAGAGGATCTAGTCCAGTCTAGCTATCATGAAACCCCCAAAGTTAGTCTTTCCCCATGGCATGCCTATTGATCGTCCTCCTCTTTTTAGTGGCCGTGAGTATATATACTAGAAGGCTAGGATGAAAACTTATTTACTATCCGTTGATGTTGATACTTGGTACATTATTGATAACGGATATTCTATGCCTAAAAGTAATCTGAATTTAAATGATAAAGATGTGTGTGATATAAATGCTAGAGCAATGAATATCTTATTGTGTGGGTTGAGCAGAAAAATATTTGATCGTATCTCACATTGCTCTTCTGCGCAGGATATATGGAGGAACTTGGAAACTGCATATGGAAGTGAGAAATCCCTCAGCCGCAATGAAAAGAATCAAAAGGGAAGAAACGCTCCTTTAAATAATTTTGATGCTCCTCTTTGTAACAATACTAAGCGTAAAGTTATTTTTTTTAAATGCACAAAGCAGGGACACTTCGCTAAACATTACCCACAAGAAACAGCTGGTGTCGTAGAGAAGAAAGTAAAAGATGTAGTGCAAACGTGGGACATGGATAGTGGAGATGAGCTCGAGGAAAATGAAGCACACGCATCCCTCTGCTTGATGGCAAAACATAATGAGGTAAAATCAGGTAGCAAAGCTGAACTTCTTAAAATTTGTGAAGAAATGCAAAATCAAATAGTAGATCATGAGTTCACTATTGAATGTCTCCAAAATCAGAACTATGACATGCAAGTTAGAGATGATAATGTGTTTAAAGAGAATAAAAAACTTAAAATTGAACTTCATGCATGTAAGTCTACTATTGAAATGAAGAAGGAAAAAAGCAAGCTTTGATGAAAATGCTCCTTGTAATTCTTGTTCCTCATTATTAAACAAAAATAGCATGCTTAAACAAGATTTAATGAAGCTCGAAGCTGAAAAAGAATATGAAATAAGAGAGCTTAACGATAAATTTTGCATGCTAGACAATGACTTTAAAAGAAAAATGATTAAATTTGAAAAGAATGAAGAGGAAAACAAGAGAGCTTTTATAAGTAAATGCACTTTGCTTGTGGATGAGAATAAACTATTAAAATCCAAAGTTTCTAGTCTTGAATTGGCCATTAAGAAATTCTCTATAGGAAAACAATCGTTGGATACCATTTTAGAGAATCAATTATATGGCAATAATAGAAAAGGTCTTGGATTTGGTTTGAAAAACGTTGAAAAGCAAAAATTCAAGAAATTCCACAATGTACCCTCTATTGCAAAGAACAAATATGTAAAGTGCTTTACTTGTGATAGTGTAGGCCACACTTCATATAATTGTAAATTTAGGAACACAAATATCAAGTTTAAACAAGTGTGGGTTCCTAAAACAATAATGGCTAACACTAGTGGACCTTGTTGGATTCCAAGGTCACACTTAACACCTTTCATGTAGGTAAGGTGGAGATTTGGCGAGGAGCAAATTTCTTTTTTCAATGTCTCATTCTTTTAGCCCCTTCGTCAAATAGCGACGAGAAGGTATAATTTTATCCCTCTTTGCATTTCATTGCATACCTTCATAGATTGTTTTGTGTGCTTGTTTTTATTTTGTTTTGTGTGCTTGCTTGCATGATTTTTAATGTTTTTATTTCTGAAAAAAATAAAAAATAAAAAAATGGTGCTTAAAAGAATACCCTTTATGATTTATCTTAAGTGGTATTGTATGAATGTTCAAGTCTATCCCTTGTAGAAGTTAATTCATTATTGTTGTAGCTACATGAACATGATGTTATCTTTTTAGTAGCCGTGACATGTTTCATAAGTTTCAAATTTGACTTCTACACCTACATTTGCACTTTCACGATATTTGACTTCTTAGTACTTTTGGAGATTCTTTTGAAGAATAATGGAAAGTGAATGTAGGAATGATTAATTTCTGATTTTTCTAAGGGATATGAAGTGTTTAGCCATGAATTAAAATTGAGCACAAAATAATTGCAAATAAAAAAATACTGAAAATTACTCCGTATGAAAAATGGATACACTTCATGGCTAATACACAACCCACGAGTATCCAACTTATGCTACATTGGTAATCATTAGCGTTGGTGTATATTACTCGTCAAGCAATACCACCCCACATTTAAAAGTCCTTTTAGGCTATGTTTTGGGGCTTGGTAACTTGAACTCCTCTTTGATGAGGTGGGAAAAATCAATCCTATTGACATTCATGGAAAAAATTGGAAAATGTGGATTGATTTGGTTGATTTTCTAAAATCGAATCTCCTCTAGTACTTTATTGCCTCTATCATTACACTTACACAAAGGTGGAGAAGTCTTGTTATAAAATTCCATGAGCTTGGATTGTCTATTCTTTGGAAAACTCATGCAAATTGCACGCTACATTGAATAATGGTTTATTTTTGCATGGGATATTTTCGTTACTTCATTAATCCACTTTTGGTGATTACAAAGGGGGAGAAAGAAAAGATTTGACAGATTTGATGTCGGTATTATTTGTTGAAGGGGGGCTTGGTATTATTTGTTGAAGGGGGAGCTTGAGAGAAGGGGGAGCATGCTTTTATATTTACTATTTGTTGTACATGCTTTGCAATGCTTGAATGACTCATCCATACATCATATTGCATTACACCCTCCAACACACTTCACACACCCATATCTATTGCTCAAATCTTTTATGGGTTTGTCATCACCAAAAGGGGGAGATTGTTGGACGCAACGATCTAGGATCTTTGGTTTGATGATGACAAACGTGTCATTATATTTAACGTGTGTGCTAAGTGTGTTTCAGGAATGGCAAAATCGTAGTTCTAAGCGTTGGAGAATTTGCTATTCATATAGCACTCTGGAAGATAAAGAAAGTGGCGTGCACAAAGCAAAGTGGACTTAGTCAAGTCATGAGAAGAGATGTGGACCAAGTCAAATTGACTAAGGAGATTGGATTGATTCAAATCAATTTGATATTTGATTAAATCAATTAGGGAGATTTGTTGCTACCCATTTCTCAATCAAACTTCAATTCAATCCCAATTCATATCTTATTCAAATATCTTATCCTAGCCGCATTACCCTAAAACCCTAGTTCTATTAGTATAAAAACCCATCATCTGTTGAAGCATTAAGGGACTTGCGACAATCAAAACAAACACAAAAAGTCGGCCATTATCAAAAACTCCAAGGGAGCCAGCACCATCAAGAACCAATCTTTTGGAGGCCATCATCACCAAGGAGAGGAGGAACTCACGCCATCTACAAAGGAGCAGCCAAAAATCAGCCTTGCCAACCTAGGAAGTCACCTCATAACCGCAAGAGCTCGCCATCATCGAGAGGCAACCTAGCATCATTGAGAGGCAACCAAGCATCATCGAGAGGCAACCAAGCATCCAACGAGAAGGCGAGACGCTGATGTATCCAAACGAACTCCACCATCGCCGTCGTTGAAGGATCCTCACCATCGTGAAGCCGTTGTAGACCGAATAAGCCATCGCCGATTGAGCTGATCGTCGAAGATGAAGGCGGAGCGAAAACCCTGAACTGCTGCTGCTCGTCGAGTTTCTGCTATCGCCTGGAGATCATCGCCGTTGAGCTATTGAGGCGGTCGTCGAAGGATCCCACCGTCGCTCGAAGAGATTGAGATCCATGCCGCTGTCTGCGACACATTGCTGCACGCCAGAGAAGAAAGACATTGGAGAAGCCGCTGCCGTATGTTAAAGCCATCGGAGAGAAGAATCCACCGCTGAGCGAAGCCAACGATCGCCGAATCTATCACCGTTGAAGATCACTGCTGTAAATGAACCCCACCGAAGCTGTCAGAGATCACCGACGTCGTTGTTGAGTTGATTGTAGAGGCCGCTTGTTCGAAGTAGTCACCGCTCGGAGCAGCCGCTGGGAGTTGTCGAAGAAATGAGAGAACGATGTCGTCGTCGCTTGAAGAAGACGAACGCCAAAGTCGCTGATGTCTGTTGTCGAGGACAGAGCGTCGCCTGCATACCCATGTCGTCACCTTCAACGAGAAGCCCGCCACCGTAAGCTGAACACCATAGTACTGTCGCTCGATCGGAGAAGCCTACTCGCCGTTGTCGAAGCGGAGATGCCGGAGTAGGGCCACCGCACGAGTCGAAGATGACGACAACGACGTTCCTCGCTGCCGCTGTATGGGTTGAGAATGAGCGGATGGATGAGATTGCAAAGCAAAACAAATCGACGTCTAAGATTGATACATGCGAAAGAAATCCAACGAAAGTGAAAGAAGCTGCTGCTGACGTGGATTAGTGGGATTACTCCGCACACCGACCCACTATAAAAGGATTTGAACTAGCTGCTTTGCGCACCGACTGCCTATTTTAAAGGGATTTGCTGAGCGCACAGACCGCCCATTATTATGTTTTGAACTGAAACTTCTTTACCCACAGACCAGTGTGCTATTTTTGATCCAGAAGTCAGATTGAGACACCGTTTGCGTCAGATTGGAGCTGACGACGTGCTGATTAACAGAGACGCCTACACGGACACGAACTGAGCATTTCTAAACCCTTAAACTCTTTTATTCGTGTCTTAGTGTAACGTTCTCTGTAGGGAAAACGTTACCATTTATTTTGTGACTATTTTGGGACTTGTCTGGTTGGGGCTAGACAAGTGTGACCTAGCTAGTTTGGGACTAGCTGGTAGAAAGCGTTACTAGGATTGATAGTGAGAGAAAACACTGTGTGTGGGGTACTGAGAGCCTGGCGAGTGTAGAGACGTAGAGGGTGCTCTGAGCGTGCTCTAACTTGTGGTTTTGTACCTATTGCGCTATTCAATACTAGTATCTGCTTTGGGGGCTGGAGTAGGTCGAAGGGTCGACCGAACCAGGGAAAATCTGCTGTGTACTCTGTGTTTGCTTTTTATTTACCATGTTGATGCTATAACTGCGTGTGCTTATTCGTGGGTTGCACGAATTATTTTTATAAGCCTATTCACCCCCCCCCCCCCCTCTAGGCTAGGATCCAGACCCAACAACCAACCCTGCACAAGGGTCAAATTCCCACAAAGAGAATTACTAACTCACACACAGAGAGTTAGGGTTAGTCCTACACTAGGATACCAAACTCCTACAAAGAGAGTAACCAACTCCCACAAAGAGAGTATCTAATTTCCACAAAGAGAATTAGGGTTTCAATGAAAACACAAAGTAAAACAAATACTCTTACCTATGCATTGATGATGAACTTACTCATTAATAAATGCAAGGCATGGAAGAGTGACGTGCGTTTATATTTCATATATTCACGCACGTTTTCTTTTGTGTTTCCCCGTGTTTTTCGCCATCTTTTATTCGTTTTCTCGTATTTTCTCGTTTTCTTTCACTTTTCTTTGTTTATCCATGTTTGCAGGAGATTGACCGTGTAGGGGACGTTTAACGACGATATCTCAAGTCCCCGGAGCAACGGGAGGAGTCACGCGTGATCCAGGGGGTCATACACCAAAGAATACATCTTTCAGCCCCTCACCCGGTCGGTTGGTCATCTCCAACCGATCGGGTGATGCACGCGTGCACCACCCGGTCTCAGCCGGAGCTCACATGGAAGTCACCCGACCGGTTCACAGACCGGTTCAGCAGGGGCCTGTTCTCTGTCTTTTCGAGCAAAATGCCAACCGATCGGGTGACTCTCACCCGATCGGGTGACTCTCACCCGATCGGTTCATCTGTAGCTGAAGATGAGGAGCTGAAGACACGGGCTCCAAACCAATCGCTTCACCCGACTGCGCTAAGATCCAACCGGTCACTCAAGAACTCACCCGACCGGTTCATATGACCGGGTGAAAGCTCGCCGTTTTCTGTTATTATTTTGTAACGGATCAACCGATCGGTTGACTTGTCAACCGATCGGATGATGCGAGAGTCTATAAATAGAACCCCTAGGGTTCCAGAAACGGGGAGCTGCTAGTTTTTTACTGTTTTCTCCATTTGCGACGGCTGTAATTGTTACTCTTTTGTAAGTTTTCAGATCTTTCTCAAATTTTAGTATTGTCTTATCTACTCTATTACTTCCGCATTACAATCTTCTGATTATGATTCCAACGGTTAATTTTTATTTAGATTGCTTTTTAATGGATTTTTGTGAGTAGTTCCCAAATCTGGGATTTTGGTGGAAACCCCTTCGGGGGCTCTTCCCGATGCGTCCATAGGGTTAGGAAATCGATAGGGATTAGGAATCTAACGGTTACGCTGGGTGTTTCATTGTCATCGGTGGGAAAAAGACCGCCTTTGACCGTTGGGCCAATGGGGAATAAACTTGGCGGTTGACTCCCTAGCCATAGCTCACGCCCATAGCGTAGACGTCGAATCCTAGCACGCGGGAGTGGCAGGATGAGACGTTGGGAGTTATCGTTGCGAGCTTAGTGCTCCCGGGATCGATCAGTGTTAATGGACACGGGAGTGCCCACTGATCGAATCCGGGAAGTCCGGTGTATCATCCTGGGCACCGACCGGAATATCGGGCCCATGGGATGCCGGTACCACTTTCAGAGGCAACGTCCCACCATTAGACCCTAATTCCGATCGCTATCCATACCCGTAGGCCGTATCGGTGAGAGCCACTCGTCGGAGCGGAAACCAAAGTCCCGGGTTTATTTCTTTATTGTTCATACCCTTTATTTCTTTCCGTGACAACCATTTACCGATTTGGGCTAGCTCACCCCCCGGGGTGATTTAGGTCCTACTTGACTCAAGCACAACCTCGCCTCCCTGCGTTCGACCCCCAAGTCACACTACAACACCGTGCGCTTGTGGTTACAAATTTCTAAACCCCTCGCGGGTCCCCGGCCATTTGCAGATAACAAGCCGGGGTGCACGTCAAGTTTATGGTGTCGTTGCCGGAGAGGCAACGTGTTTGTTATTTTAGGATCTCTTGAACCCTCGTGTCTAGCTCTTATCCCTACCTCGCGATAATTTTCGCAGTCTCCTTTTTCTTTTTTATTTTTCTTATTTTTATTTCTTATTTTATCTGTTTCTTTCCCACTTGTCGCTTCACGGGTGTTTGTTGTTTTTCATGCGCAGGAGTTCAAGGAGTCTTGACGACTTGATTCCCCTCGATCCAAAGATTAACGTCACCCTTAGGCGTTTGGCCGCCGAGAAGCGAAGAAGAGAGGATCCCGAATCCATGGAGGAGAACACCCCGCCTCACAAGTCTCTGTTGGAGTACTCGATGCCATCTATCGAGTCCACTTCCGCCATCTGTTCTCCAGCTATTGCGGCCCAAAGCTTTGAGCTAAAGCCGTCTTTAGTGACATGGATCCAGCAGGACCAGTTTGTGGGTGCACCTATGGAGAGCCCGATCGAGCACCTAGACTCCTTCTTGGAGAAGTGTGACACCTTCCGGATTAATGGTGTCACAACTGAGGCTATCCGTCTGAAGCTATTCCCCTTCTCTTTGCGAGACAAAGCCAAGCAATGGCTTAGGGGGAAGGACCCCAACACCTTCAATACCTGGGAGAAGCTCTCCAACGCTTTTCTGACGAAGTTCTTTCCTCCGGGGAAGACCATGAAGTTGAGGAGTGAGATCTCCTCCTTCTCCCAGGCCAGCCACGAGTCCTTGCATGAAGCTTGGACGAGATACAAGGAAATGCAAAGAAGATGCCCTCACCATGAGCTTCCGAAGTGGCAGATTATTAATCTGTTCTACAATGGGTTGAGGGATGACCTGAAATCTTCTATGGACGCCGCGGCTGGGGGTTCCTTCATGTCTAGGAGAGAGGAAGATGCCGGACATATTCTAGAAAATATGGCATCCAACAATGAGCGGTGGTGTGACGAGAGAGCAACACCAAGATCTGGGGGTATACACAGAGTCGAGGACGTCGACAAACTTTCAAGCAAGTTCGACTTGCTTTCGACCCAGATCTCCGCACTAATGGTAGGAGCCGGTGGGGCCGGTACACAGCAAATTTCAGCGGTAGAATCCGAATTCTTTGGGGAATTCGACGGTGGTGACATCTCACCACCGTTGGATCAGGCGAGCGCACTATTTTACAACCCCACGGGAAATGCGCCGTATCTGCCAAGGATGAATTCCAACCCGGTCTACTCTCCAAACAACCGGAACCACCCCAACTTCAGTTACCGGCCACCATTTCAGCCCTCGCCGCCTCAGCAGCCGCAGCAACAAACATATCAGTCGGCTAGGCCATAGCAGAGTCAGGTTCAGCAGCAACCATTTCAGCAGCAACCTCAGCAACAATTTTACGCCCCCAGGAATCAGCAGCCGATCCAGCAGCAGCAGCAGTATGGCCAACAGAGGGCCGTCTCTCCGGTTGAGTCTCTCTTGACTCAATATATAACCAACCAGGAGAAGATCAATCAAAAGCTGGAAATGGGTCAGCGGACCCTCACGGACCAAGTAACCCAGCCGGGGTTACAAGTGGCGAACCTTTCAAGGTCACAAAACCAATTGCCGCCACAACCGGAGGTGAACCCGAGGGGAGCAACCCAAACATCGGCACTCGTGCATGAGCACGCAAATGTGTCCGCTATCGTTCTGAGAAGCGGGACACAAATTCCTACTAGAGTGCCCCCTAACAGACCGGAAGCACCGTTGGTCGTTGAGCGGCCAATCGAAAAATCAAACGACGCCGGTGCTTCGTCATCAAATCCTATGACTCCGAAGGGAGTATCTGAAGAAGAGAAGGAGAAGGAGGAGGAAGGGAGCCCTAAAGTGTTCAAACCCGTTGTGCCATTTCCACAACGGTTAGCTCAGGCCAAAATTGATGAGAAATATGGCAAGTTCTTCGCCATGGTAAAGGACCTGAGCCTGCAAATCCCCTTCCTAGAAGCAATCGAAACAATCCCCTCCTATGTGAAATTCCTGAAAGATTTGGTGACTAGAGGGTCTAGAAAGGAGAAAGTAGTGTTGACGGCGGAGTGTAGCGCTCTTATCCAGAGGGCAAATCCGCCGAAACTCAAGGACCCGGGGAGCTTCTCAATTCCTTGCACGATCGGGGCAGTAAAGATTCATCGTGCACTCGTCGATCTCGGAGCGAGTGTAAGTTTGATGCCCTTGTCGATGTATAGAAGAATAGGAATAGGTGATTTGGAGCCCACCGGTATGACCCTACAATTAGCTGACTGGTCGGTCAAATATCCGGTGGGAATTGTGGATGACCTCCCCGTTAATGTAAGAGGGGTGCATGTGCCAGTGGACTTTGTAGTTATGGACATGCCTGAAGACGCACACACCCCCATCATCCTGGGACGGCCTTTCATGGCCACTGCTGGCGTTTTGATAGATGTGAAGAACGGAAAACTCTCTTTAAACGTCAGCGGAGAAAAAGTTGAGTTTGATCTGGGGTTATCCATGAAGTACCCCGATCCCCCAGATGACCCTCGGTGTAATTTGCTGGAGGTAGAGGAAGAAAAAGCTGCTGAAGAGAGCTCCTGGGAGATTCTCTTAAGAAACCCCCACCCCCCATGACTTGGGGGATTCAGAGGGTGGAGACGGCCCCAAGGACAAAGAAGCTGCTGGAAAAGCGAGTGCAGTAAGAACGACCCCTCCCGGGTTCCCCAAGGCTCCTCCTGCGAGGAGAACGGGGAAAGAGCCCATGGACCTCACTAAAGACGAGGTCCGGATCCTAAAGAAGATGGCGGGAAGCGCCAACACGAAAGAGAAGCCCCCGGATCCCAAGAACAAGGGGGGTAGTCGAGCAAATATTTCTCCAGCCGCTGACTACTCCAAAGGCCTTCAGCTCCAATGAAGAAGAGATGCCGAACTTCAGGCATCACCCGTATCAACCACCGTGAACATCTCTTACGGGCGTCGAGCCAACGACGTTAAACAAGTGCGCTTCATGGGAGGCAACCCATGTTCTAAACTTTTCCCCCATTTTTTAGCGTTATTTTTGACTTTATTTTATCTACTTTTATAAATAAAATCAGCCGCGAGAACATCCGTTCAGGGACTTAATCAATCTGTTGGATTTTGCAGGAAACAAAGCCCCAACCGATGGGTTGATAACTCACCCGATCGGTTGGGATGTATCAGATACAAGCTGAAATCTGTCCCCAAATGAACCGATCGGTTGAAGAATGAGGAGACCGGGTGACAGACCGGGTGAGCTGGGGAGAACTCTCGGAAAATTTTTGGGGAATATCAACCGATCGGTTGAGTTCTAGCGCGATCGGTTAAAGCGACCGGGTGAGCAGCCCTCAATTCTCGGGGAAATGAGTGGAGCGGCCAACCGATCGGTTGACAAGGCAACCGACCGGTTCGCCTGTAGCAATTCTTCGGCAAGAAATTTCGACCTAACCGTCAACCGATTGGGTGACAAGTCACCCGATCGGTTCGACTTAAAAACCCTATAAATATCCCCGACTGCCCATTCGATCCGCACTCGGCATTTTCAAATCCGGAACTGCCGTTTCGACTCCTCTCATGCGCCTGCCTTCTTTCTTCCCTAAAATCAACCTCGATCGTCTTTCCCCGCCATCTCCCTACCCGTCCACCATCGATTTCTCTCCATTCTCCTCGATCCCACACACACATAAAACCCTAGCTTTCACCCATTCTCCCCAATATCGAAACTTGTTGAAGAAATCGCCGCGGCTTCACAGCGTGCTCCTATCGCGTAGCATTGGGGCGTCTACGAGCAACGATCTTCATCTCATTTGGGTAAACTCGCTCCTTTGCTCGATTTTTATTTTTACCCCAAATATTCCATTTGCTCGTTGGTCGTGTTTCGTGTTTGTATTGATTCATTGTACTTTTGCATACTCACACACCCGCACGACACCCGCATAATGCCTCCCCGCCGTGTTAAACCCACCGACGCTAGCTCTTCGAACCCTAGGCCCACCCGTCATGCTCGTCGCGCACAGCCCCCCGCTCAGCCCACCACCTCCAACCCATCTACCCCCGATCAAGACCAAGCCGATCGATTCACGGCCATGATCCTCATAGCTGGGCAGGGTGGTCGGATAACCGAGGAGTCCGTCGACCGAGACCTCCCCTTTCTTCAAAGCTTCATTCGCCACATCTGTGAAGACCCACCCGACGTCTCCGAGCTCCACGTTCCACCCCCCACGACCCCTGGTCCACAGCACAGGCCCCCGTCACCACCTTCAGAGGGTGGTGCCCCTGCTTGATCTTTCTTTCCCTCTTTTGCCCCCCCCATATTTGTGCCCATCTGTCTTTTCGGGGCCCTGCTTTGTCTCTGTCGGAGGGGGGGACCGTTCGCGTGTCGCTTTCTGATTTCACCTTATTTGTTTTTGACTCCCCCTTGCATATCTCTGTATTTTATTGATCATATCATTTCGCTAGCACTGTCTGGTCTAGCTTGGGGGACGTCTATTTTGGTGTGCTGTCGTGTTTTGTTTGTTTTTCTCATTTTTGTGTGTGTGCTTGTTTTTCACTTTTTGAGTGTCGTGTCGTGTGGTTTTATTTTTATTTTCGTGTTGTTTGATTTTGATTTTGATCTTTCTTTATATTCAGTTTCATCTATGTGTTTTCCTCATTTTCATTTCTTTCTATGTCAGTGCGTATCCCCCCATCTTCATTGCCCTCCCGTTCTCACTCATATTGCATTGAGGGCAATGCAAACTTCAGCTTGGGGGAGTCGCACTGTGTGCGTCGTTTGAGTCCTTCTTTTTCATTTTTTGTGTCGTTTTCATCGTGTTTTTTATTTTTTCTCTTCTCTTCTTTTTCAGCTCTTTCTCCTAGAGATGAATCCTATGATGAATCGCCACAAAATCACACACACCTAGCATTGCATCGATAATCACACTCACTAACCCTAGGATTTCGAGTCCTCTTGCATTTCACGCATAGTGGGTCCACTTAGCTTTTTTGTGAGTCGTGACTAGCTATTTGGTGTGCTTCTACTTTATGATTTTATTTTATATACCTGTCCAGGAATGACCCCTAGATTATCATGCTTCGATTTGAATATGCGGTACTTGCTTCCATTATATGCATGCTAAATTTATATCGTATATTTCAATTCACATGCGTCGGGATTCCACAATTAAGGACTAGGATAACCCATTTAGCCTATGCTCTATTTAGCGAGAATAGTTTCCTTTGCCCAAGTGTTTAGATTTCGACTTCTTTTTTTGTTTTACTTGGTGCAAATCCCCTCGTCGTGTACCGTTCTCCCACTTGGGAGAGTGCACATGTGTATAGCCAAAAACCCAAAAATCCAAAAAATAGAAAAAAGGAAAAGAAAAAAACCCAAAAAGAGAAGAAAAGAAAAATTTTGTATAGCCGAAAAGCCAAAAAAAATACAAATGCCCAAAACCCAAAAAAATTCCCGTGTGAATATTTTTTCCTACTTACCGAGAATAAAGGGAAGGCGAGAATTTGCACCGAGTGTTCTACTCCACATCATCTCAACCCCCATCGTTTTCGAAAACACTTGGCTTAGGAACTTTTTAGCTAGTATCTAGGCTATAGTGGCGTGATTTCCTTAACCCTAGTTGTGGAGTCCCCGATGCATGATACGCTTCTATTCTTACTCTTCTCATGCATGCTTGAACTAATATTCACCGCAATTTCAAATTCGAATCGGTATTTGGGTCATTTCCTGGATTTGCGTATATGAGCTCATAGCACATTGTAGAAAGCGACACCATTTGCTAGCACACGACCGCACTCACTCGCGCTTCACCGCGTGGGCCCACGACACTTATTTGGACTCGTTTTCCTAGGTTTGGTGGTGTGATTTGACGTTTGCTTGCTTGGTGTGTCGTTTTTGATTTTGTTGGCTCTGACGGACGATCTAGGATTTAGAGTTTTCTTTTTCTTTCTTCCTCTCTATTTTTCCCCTCCGAGCTCCTACTCTCACTCGTCTTCCTCGAGGACGAGGAAGAGTTCAGCTTGGGGGATTTTGACGTGCGTTTATATTTCATATATTCACGCACGTTTTCTTTTGTGTTTCCCCGTGTTTTTCGCCGTCTTTTATTCGTTTTCGCGTATTTTCTCGTTTTCTTTCACTTTTCTTTGTTTATCCATGTTTGCAGGCGATTGACCGTGTAGGGGTCGTTTAACGACGATATCTCAAGTCCCCGGAGCAACGGGAGGAGTCACGCATGATCCAGGGAGTCATACGCCAAAGAATACATCTTTCAGCCCCTCACCCGGTCGGTTGGTCATCTCCAACCGATCGGATGATGCACGCGTGCACCACCCGGTCTCAGCCGGAGCTCACATGGAAGTCACCCGACCGGTTCACAAACCGGTTTAGCGGGGGCATGTTCTCTGTCTTTTCGAGCAAAATACCAACCGATCGGGTGACTCGCACCCGATCGGTTCATCTGTAGCTGAAGATGAGGAGCTGAAGACACGGGCTCCAAACCGATCGCTTCACCCGACTGCGCTAAGATCCAACCGGTCACTTAAGAACTCACCCGACCGGTTCATATGACCGGGTGAAAGCTCGCCGTTTTCTGTTATTATTTTGTAACGGATCAACCGATCGGTTGACTTGTCAACCGATCGAGTGATGCGAGAGTCTATAAATAGAACCCCTAGGGTTCCAGAAACGGGGAGCTGCTAGTTTTTTACTGTTTTCTCCATTTGCGACGGCTGTAATTGTTACTCTTTTGTAAGTTTTCAGATCTTTCTCAAATTTTAGTATTGTCTTATCTACTCTATTACTTCCGCATTACAATCTTCTGATTATGATTCCAACGGTTAATTTTTATTTAGATTGCTTTTTAATGGATTTTTGTGAGTAGTTCCCAAATCTGGGATTTTGGTGGAAACCCCTTCGGGGGCTCTTCCCGATGCGTCCATAGGGTTAGGAAATCGATAGGGATTAGGAATCTAACGGTTACGCTGGGTGTTTCATTGTCATCGGCGGGAAAAAGACCGCCTTTGACCGTTGGGCCAATGGGAAATAAACTTGGCGGTTGACTCCCTAGCCATAGCTCACGCCCATAGCGTAGACGTCGAATCCTAGCACGCGGGAGCGGCAGGATGAGACGTTGGGAGTTATCGTTGCGAGCTTAGTGCTCCCGGGATCGATCAGTGTTAATGGACACGGGAGTGCCCACTGATCGAATCCGGGAAGTCCGGTGTATCATCCTGGGCACCGACCGGAATATCGGGCCCATGGGATGCCGGTACCACTTTCAGAGGCAACGTCCCACCATTAGACCATAATTCGGATCGTTATCCATACCCGTAGGCCGTATCGGCGAGAGCCACTCGTCGGAGCGGAAACCAAAGTCCCGGGTTTATTTCTTTATTGTTCATACCCTTTATTTCTTTCCGTGACAACCATTTACCGATTCGGGCTAGCTCGCCCCCCGGGGTGATTTAGGTCCTACTAGACTCAAGCACAACCTCGCCTCCCTGCGTTCGACCCCCAAGCCACACTACAACACCGTGCACTTGCGGTTACAAATTTCTAAACCCCTCGCGGGTCCCCCGGCCATTTGCAGATAGCAAGCCGGGGTGCACGTCAAAGAGGATCTCCAAGTGATGAGATTAGCTTGAAAGCACTTGGATGATTTCTCTTGAACTTGACTTCAATGCATGAAGAGGAATATGAGCTCTAAGAGGGAATTGAGAGAGTTTGAGAGTGGCTTAATGATTCTCAAATGATCTTCAATAGTTCCAAGAAGTTCTAATGAACTCAGCCATCTCCTATATATATGAAGCCAAAAGAAACCCTCAAACCCAAAGAAAAATGCCAAATCAGAAAATCTGCAACAACTAGAATTTGACAGTTTACAGCACAGACAGTCGACTGAAGAACAACTGACAGTTGACTGGTCAACAGCTGTAAAAATCCCAACGGCTATAATCTGATCCAGGACAGGCGACTATAGAAGACTACACAGGCGACTGTAAATAGATAGGCGACTGTAAATACTTCATCAGTCGACTGACTTGCAAATTGGGATGAAGCCCAAAAATGCAAGTTGCACACCGACGACTGTAGAACAATTCACAGGCTGTAAATAGACAGGCAACTGTAAATACTTCATCAGTCGACTGACTTGCAAATTGGGATAAAGCCCAGAAAATGCAAGTTGCACACGGACGCTTGTAGAACAATTCACAGTCGCATGTTGGAAGACATGCGACTGTAAATACTTCATCAGTCGACTGACTTGCAAATTGGGATGAAGCCCAGAAAATGCAAGTTGCGCACAGACGACTGTAGAACAATTCACAGGCGCCTGTTGGAAGACAGAAGACTGTAACTTGTACTTTAGTCGACTGTTTCAAAAGCTCAAGTAAGAGTCAAAAAATGGTTGACTTGAGCTGGTGCACAACAGCCGACTATAGAAGGCTGGACATGCGCCTGGAATCACCCAGTCGCCTGTCCTTCCTTCATCAGTCACCTGTTGGAGAGCCAGAGAGTCCAATTGAGTCATTTGGTATGATGAACATATTGGGTTTGATTTTATGATAATCATAAGGCTCACAAAGATGGTTATATGCATATGCATGAATAAGTAGACCATCTATCAAGGCTTTACATTAAACCTTGACTCAAAAGAGACAAGCAATAAATGAAATAATACATGGATTACATTGCTTTTCTTAGAGTCTATGGCTTCAATTCTTGATGCCTTGATGCTCCCCATCATCTCCAAACTTTGGCACCCCTTGAGTCCAAGCTTTGGCATTACTCCTCTTGATGTCCATCCTTGCACCAAGCATATAGTCTCCAAAAGTCCAAAAGTAATATCCCTCAATTGATAGCTAATAGACTAAAACAGGAGAGACATTAGCAACAACATAATGTTGTGATCATCATCAAAATAACATTGGTATGAAACACCAATATTCAACAATGGTGTGGGCTTAGAAGTATGGTCTGAGTCGTCGTGCTAAGAGGACAAGGGCATAAGACAGCTTCTCTATAGGGCTGTACTACCCCTCTGCATCTCGCAAGATCCAGCTAGTGTAGTAGACCAGTCGATGCACTCATGTGTCCTCTTTGATCTTAATGCCTCCTCTATGCTAACCAGATATTAGCTCAGCGGCTCCCCTTCCTTGGGTTTGGTTAGGAGTGGGGGACTGCAGAGGTATTCCTTCAGCTCGGCGAATGCTCAGGGATAGCTTTCATCCCATTCCAGAGCTTTCCTTTCACCATTTGGTTTGGCGAGGGCCTTCCTCAGTACTCAGAAGAAGGGGAGCGATCTTTCTGCTGACTTGGATAGGAAATGTTCGAGGGCAGCGATCCGAATGTTCAGCCTCTGCAATTCCTTGATGGTCGCTGGCTCTTTCATGTTGACCAGCACCTCGATTTTGTCTAGGTTGGCCTTGATTCCGCGGTTGGTGATCATAAAGCCCAAGAACTTTTTGGATTTGACCCCGATGTGCATTTGGTCGGGTTGGGCCTGATGTTGTGTCAACTTACCGGCTCGAAGGTTTCTCGGAGGTCGGTAATGTCGTCGGAAGGGCTTTTGGACTTGACTAACATGTCGTCCCCATACACCTCCAGGTTCCTCCCAATCTGAGAGCTGAAGTCCCTGTTGATCATCCTCTGATAGGTCGCTCCTGCGTTCTTAAGACCGAAAGGCATCTTCTTGTAGCAAAACATCCCGTAGTCGGTAATGAACAAACGTTTTCTCCTCATCCTCCAGGTCCATCTAGACCTGGTTATATCCGGAGTTGGCATCCATGAAGCTGAGCATCTCATAGCCTGAGGAGTTATCCATGAGGTAGTCGATCTAAGGGAGCGGGTAGTTGTCTTTGGGCTTTGGGGCATTCTTTGTTGAGATCGGTGAAATACACGCACATTCGCCTCTTGCCGTTCGATTTCTTCACCATGACTACATTGGCCAGCCAGTCCGGGTACCAGACTTCTCTGATGAAGCCAGCTTCGAGCAGGCAGTCGACCTCCTTGGTTGCTGCCTGCATCTTCTCGTCGCCCAAGTTCCTCTTCTTCTGCTTGATTGGCTTGAAGTTGGGGTGGGCGTGCAGCTTGTGAGTGATCACCTAGGGGTCCACACCCGGCATGTAGTCGGGTGACCAAGCGAAGATGTCCATGTTGGCCTTCAGGAACTCGACCAGCTCACCTTTTAGGGTGTGGTCGAGCTCTAATCTGACGGACATGCACCTGCCCACCGAACCGGTGACGGGGACGAGTTCCGATTTCTCGACGGGCACGTGCCTCGACCCCTCCTGGCTTCCTCTCTGGTCGAGGAGGACCATCGGGTCAAGTTACCCCGTTTCACGCTCCCGGCTGGACAGTTGGTAGCAAGTTCTCGACTGCGCCTGGTTGCATCTCACCCTCGCAATCCCTTCTGGAGTTCAGAACTTGATCATCTGGTGCATGTTCGACACTATAGCTCTGACTGTATTGAGGAGCGGCCGATCAAAAATTCCATTGTAGGCCGACCCAACCCTCACAGCCATGAACTATGTCATTAGGGTGATCAAGTGGGGATGCTCTGCAAGTGTCACTAGCAGGCGGATTCCCACGATCAGGGCGACGTATCCCGTGAATCTAACTATCGGGCCCGAGCACGGCTCCAGGTCGTCCGTCCACTACCACGTCCTCTCCAGGGTTGACATGAATAGGATGTTGCATGAGCTTCCCGTGTCGACGAGCAGCCGTCAGACTTCGGACATGTTGATGATGGAGGTGACGACCAAGGCATTATCTTTCGGCAGCTCAATCCCGTCCAAGTCATCCTTGGAGAAGAAGATGGGTTGGTAGTCATCTCTGGGCTTCTTCTGGCATGTGCTCATAGCCATCACTCGTTAGACGCCTAGCTTCCAGGCTCGGGGTGTGTGTTCGCTTGGCACGGGCCTACCAAAGTTGGCATTGACGGGCCCAGGAGCGGGTGTAACCGTAACGGCCCTCCTAGGGCCTTTGGCACGCGATCGAGTCATTTTCAGTGTGGTTGTGAATGTGGATGTATACTCATTCCCATAGATGACACCAGATGTTTCGGGGTGTTTTCTCACCACAGGTTGATAGTACGGAGGCCCAAAGGTCGTCGCTGATGTGGAGGACGAGGACGGCCTTCGAGGCCAGTCGGCCAAGCAGACCTGGTGCGAGGGTGCTTGGAGCCAAGCGACAGAGCGCCGAAGGAGGGCTTCGGCGGGTTGATGACCTCCAGGTTTGGTAGGATCGATCGGACTCTGGTGCTATGGGGATCAGAGCCGAGCGATGGAGAGCCAAAGCGGAGCTTCGGCTGGGTGACGTCTCCTTCGATCTGTAAAACGAGAAACTCGTTAGGGGGGTCGGGCCTTGGTTCCGACCAAGTCCCCTCCGATGCTGAAGTCAGATCTTGACTAAGAAGTACTCGGTGGAATCGAATCCGGCTGACGAAGAGACTGAGCACGAGTTCTCAGACCGAGCTATGGAGGGAGAAATATGCGGTGGAAGAAGTTCTAAGGAGAAGGTATACATGGGTCACAGATGTCCCGCCTTTGGGCCTTTGGTCTTCTGTCGGCGGGGTTTCTTATAGGAGAGTGGCATGTCAACGCATCCCCTTGATACGCCCTTACGTTCATGGCGTTTATGGCTTCTCCCGCCATGCCCGCCCTCCTTGATGGTAGCTTGAATGGTGATCAATGCGGGCTTGGTTTAGAGTAGGGTTTCCATAACTGTAGGGAGCCGAATGTCCGTTGGACCCTTGTCTTGGGCTGAGACGTCACGATCCGCTCTAGACGCCCTCGGGCCTGAGCCCAGGGCCGTTTTGGACCGAGCGGTCGATCTCCTTCTTTCTAGGCCGACCGGAGGGTTGTATCAGCCACAGCTCAGCATAGGGTTGGGTATCGAGACCTGAACCTTGTCAAAATAAGATTTGCAAAAATTCAATATGATTAAAAAAATTGAACTTCATACGGCTACAAAACCTAAGCATTTGCCAAATTAGGCAGTCCAGTCCTTATCCACCCACCTAACCCGGGGCTACCGCTGTAGGGAAAATGGTGCGCCACCACGTGACAAACGACACGCGTCGATGCAGCGCGCATTTGTAGGGCCAACCAAAATTCCTTAAAAGCACAGCCATTCTAACTTGTACGGCCCACTCCACCACGAGCCCACTTGCCATTGGCCCAACACCACGCGGGCCCAGCATTCCACGACCGACGCTCTGCGGTTTGCGCTTGTGGCTGAGGTTGATTCCAGTTGGCAGCCTGCCAGGGACTCACCAATGAAGGGCCGAAACGGCAACCCCCGTGGCCCCAACTCCAAGCTTATACGGCGAAAATTAAATAATAGAAAACAGACAAAGGCCGACTTCAAGGGCTTATATATACGTGGTGGGTGGTAGCCTGAATAGAACTCGACTCCGAAGGAAGAATGAAGAGGGAGTGGCCCTGAGACGCGCACCGTGTGGAACGACCACCGTCGATGAGTTCGGTCGTGCTCGTGCCACTCTGTGTGCGTCTCAGCCGCTCCCTCTCTCTCTCTCTCTCATTGTCAATCTCGTCTGTGTGTTTACGTCCATATCTTTTGCTATGTAAGCGTGTAGCCCTCACTTTTTATCTCTCAACCGCTGTTTTATAAAGTCGAGTTTATATGATCTTATTATTTGGGCGTCAAATTTATCATACGTGTATTAACTCACTGTTTACGTGACTGGAGTTGAACATCAAAATTCAAGAGGGTGAGCTTATTCTTATCTTGTCAGCGTTATTCGTTTGAAACAATTTACATGCGTTGATTAATTATTGGTGCCACGGCTAACAATGAAAAGTTACTGCCCCAAAGTGCAGACAGGCGACAATAGGAAGTGATTCGGGAGCTTTTGGTGCCACGTTCGCAAGATATGTTGGCAGCTTGCACGCACCGTGGCTAGAGATCTGCCCTTCGTCGTATTATCAAAGCCAGCATATCCGTAGGCCGTACCACGTTCCTGCTAGCATGGTCGTCCAAGTGGCCAGCGTGATAATCGACCCGCGTGTATCCGGATCCTTTTCTTCCCTGTCGCTGTATGCATATGTACATTAAAATGTTAATATTTTTTATAGGGTTTTTTTGCATATTCGTCTCTTTATAAAATATGTTTTAATATTTATCCTTTAAATGTGAGTATTTGCTCTTAAATCAATATTAAACTTTAACCTTAATAGTCCATCTATCCTACATTCTGTTAAAGAGTTACCTGAAGTTAGATTAATTAACGCTAAAATAATGATTAGAATTAATTAATTAAGAATTAAACATTAATTAACAATTAAAGAACGCCAAATCAACACTCGTTCATTTTGGGAGGCGGCGACGGCGCCGCCTCCTCCCACAAAAGCTGACAAGGAGGTTAGAGGAGGCGGCATCCTATTTTTGGGACAGAGGCCGGTGACGGTGGCACTGCCTCCCCCACCATTGTTTAGGAGAGGGAGGAGGTTGTGTTGTTGTTGCCGCCGCCGCCCCAAAAAATGACGAGGAGTAGGCAATGTCGCCTCTGCCGCCGCAAAAACTGACGAGGAGGTCAGAGGAGGCGACAACACCACCTCCGCCCCTCATCGTCATTTTTGGGGCAAAGACGGCGGCATCACCACCTCCCCTACCTCCATTGTTTAGGACGGGGAGGAGGCGGCGCTGCCACGGAGGAGGCGGCGACACCTCCCCTCCTTCCCGTGAACCGCCCAGACCCCCCTAATGAAAAGCCACAAAGACCTAACGGAATATTCCCACTTCTGTTAGATTTTAATAGAAAATTAGAGAGATAGACTATTAAGATTAAAGTTTAAGATTTGAGGGACTTGAGAGAAAATACACATATTTAAGAGATAAATATCACAATACGCATCTTTAAGGGACGAATATGCGAAAACCCTCTTTTTATAATGTTTGTTAAAAATATCAGATTAGAATAAATGTAATGTAGGAAATATTAAGTATCAGGAGTATTTGTTTTAGATGTATATTTTTCACGTTAGAAATTTTGGTCTTCCATGAACCTCTAGAGTACAAGCTACCGGGAAGTTGATGAGGATGATCTCGAAGGGTGATCCTCACTTTCAGCTGACATATATAGCTTTTTGTGGGGCTGGAGCTTGGGCAAAGTTAAATCCCCTACAGTGCTTAAATTGGACGATATAGAACGTGAGCCCGGGGTAATTATCATCGATTTGTTGAGAGACTGATATATAATTCCTCAGGGCTATAGTGGCTAGGATGGATAAAGCAAACAAGCTCAATGGATGAGTAGTTAGCTTATCAGATCATGGGCTAATGGTTCCGAGCTTACTTCTTCCTGATTGTGGAAGTAGAATATTTACTAGAGTAGCAACGGGGTAGCCTTGTAACTTTAGAGGAGATGTGATAGTTCTACTCGGATTGTTTGTCCATCTGGTGATCATTACTTGGATCAGCCCACCGACCATATAGGCTGTGATAATTGACATATTTGGCAGGGGCACTACCATTGAAGGAGGAAACACAGCCCTTGGACCATATCTTTATGGGCCCAGCATCCTTTCTTAAGTGGGATTGGGCTTCTGCTTGGCGTAACAATGGTAATCATCCCCTGAGCTCAATTGCTACGATGGTTGGGGTTGAAGAATGTGAGGCTAAGTGGGCGTGACCATTGGATTGTAGGCGTTGAGGTGTGGAAATCAAAGCATTGGACTACTAGATGTTAACACGTGACGACGATGATGTCTCATAGTGGCAAGGGGAAGGGCCCAATGATTAGGGGCCACCCCAAGTACAATGACCGAGCTCCTACTTGGGAGCTCAGATCCACATAGTTATATACTTTGGGCCTCCGAAGATTTCTTCCAAGTGCCTGATAAAATCTTTGAACATGTTCATGAGGTTCCTCTTTCCAACTTCATTGGGTTATGTCAGAACCACCTTCGATCTTTTTTCGAAGCATGGATCTATAAAGAAAACAAGTGGATCTGTGTGACGGCCCATATCCATCACTACACGTACTTCTGTATTTTATGTATTTCTATTATTAAAATAATAGAAAATTGATTTTAAATACATTTGAAGGATTTAAAATAGTTTTTAAATGGTTTACACGTATACGATTTTTAGTTATATGTATTATCAAAATGATTTCAAAAAAATTATATAATATATTTTAAATATGATTTTAAATCTTTTGTATAAAAATATCATTGAAATAGTTTTAGTAAATATTTTTCTATAAAAATGTTATCAAAATAGTTTTAAAATTTTATAAATATGATTCTATGATCTTTAAGTATCATATGCAATTTTTACGTATTTTTTATGTATTTTTTACGTATTTTTCTGAGGCTAAATCGACTTCGTCCCGAAACCCGCTACACACAACTGGTAAAACTTTTTGCCACAAGACTCAAACTTTCATAGCTCAAAATGTGAAATAGAAATTATTTTCATGATCCTCGTGACAGTACGAACCCGTGGTAATTTTTCTGGAAGTTTCGGAGTCAAATGTGAAAAATGATATTTTAATATTAAAATAACAATATAATAATATATATATTACTAATTATCGTTTTACAATTATCTTAACCCTATTGCATTAACCTAATACCATTAAATAATCCTAATTAATTTCACACACCCAGTCGGTTTAGCAGCCCACGAGGAACTCACTAAGCTTATTTCTAAGCTTAGTCATCGTTTCCCAACAACCTATTAAATATCCTAATTAATGCCTAAGAATATTATATTATTTCCTAATCCTATAAATTACCCACTAATCCTCCTTCTTTCAGCACACATCATACCCATTCTTTCTCCCGCAATGAACCCATGCCCTCCCTCCTTCGGCCAACAACCTTCGGGCGAAGCCCCTTCCCTCTCCGAACTCCACTGACGTGAGCTCACCGGTGACCGCCGCCCACTCTCAAACTTCGGTGAATTCCCAACCATGGCAGACCCCTCACCCGAACCCATCTCCTTCCCGAGTCCATAACCGCCATCCAGCCTCCCATCTCGTCATTGGCAACACCCCACAACACATGCCGTGCTCCGTCAACGACGCAGCTAGCCGCCAACTTCGCCAAATCACCCACTGGCCACCAAGGTCACAGCCACACCGTCAACGCCTCCTCTCAACAAGCCAACTGTCATCTCTCGCTCCAGCTTCATCGTCTCTTCGATGTCGGTTAATTAGCCCCCTCCGTCGTGAGCACCACCGACGAAGCCGAACACCGCGATAGCCCCGACACCCCCCCAACTCGATGGTTGTTTTCCCCCGCCTCTCTTCTGGCTTCATCCACAGCTAAAGCCGGCTTCGCCACTGCCTGAAGCCCCCACCGTCGGCATCATCACCCACCGTGGCTCTTGCAGCCGGGGCTCCTATCCAATGTCCCCCCATGCCGTCGTGCATCGAGAGAGAAAGAGAGCAGATAGTAGAGAAGAAAAAGGGGAGTGTAATTAAGAGAAGAATAGTATATATATGTATACATATACGTATTATACTTAGTATATAATATATAATATATATTATATATATTATATAAGAGAGATATATGCTAAAAATTATAGAAAATAATATAGACACCAAAATAAACGACGACCACCAAAAAATTCACCGCTTCGTCACGAACGCGTAGGTGCCTGTTTGGTGACTATCAGGCAAGTATTTCTTCAACAATATATTTTTAAAGTTTATTATTATTTATGTCAATTTCACTAAATAAATTATTTCCATCAATTTTCCCGTAGACTTATATGTACAAAAATTACCTATAAATCTACTAGTTAAGACAAATAATTTGATATTTGTGCATAAAATTCTGACGTATGGTTTTATCAAAATAATTCATGAAGCAACTTTAGTAATTCATTTTTAAATTCAAAAATTTGTTTTTGGCCATTTAAAATTAAGAAAAATGCTTATACTTGTTCAAAAATTATGAAAAATTCATAATGCTTAGAAAAATATTTCCTTCTTAGATGTACTCATATGCTTAATTTTAAATATTTCTGATTGCATTTTCTTATGGCAATTGCCTGGTTTAAAATAGTAAAATAGTAAAATAGTTATATTATGGGTTGGCGACGTGTCACTCGCCATGAAAATTATATTGATGCATAAACTCTTGAGACATTGTGGTCTGGTTAGATACATCTGATATGAGCAACTATACAGAAATGATCATATGGAACTATACGGTGATGCATACTATTAATTGATAGAACACATATTATTGACCGGCATTTGACTTAACCTGTGGGTATTGGGGTAGTCTATGGTCACAGATATTACGAAAATGTCTGTATCCGCTCTATGGCTACCTTCAACACACGAGGCAAACAACTTAATCGTCACCCGAGGTATGGGGTCGGTAAGTAGTGTCACGGGTAGCTCTCATGACGGGGTGCATTTTAGCCACATATCGTACTCTTGGACATGGACGTGGCACTAGAATTGATGGAATATCTCATGCTGTCTGTTTATCACATGTAATAATTGCATAAATATTTTTAAACTACTATCTAGTATCATTTTCAGCTCTGACATATTATACTTGTTTTATACCAGGCTATAACATGCTCAAATTCTGCTCATATATATACTGATACACTTGACTTATAATATGCATGTACTTTTGTAATGACCCGCTCTTGGGGGCCATTACTTATTTGATTTATGCGCAGGTCTACAGTTAACCAGTGAAAACAAAATAGCCACGATGCAGATATGTACAAAAATACTCAAATAGTGTCCAATTATTACAATCCGTACTGTACAAAATGTTCCAACAAAGATACATGAAAGAAAGAAAGTACATAACTGAAAATAACTCTGAAAGTTGCGGTCTCAAGGTCAAACTCTAGCGCTGCCAACTCAAAAACATCTACCTCAACATGTACATCGTCTGCGGTGCCACAAAAATAGAACCGTAGGTAAGTCACAACAATTCTAAAAATAGAAATAAAAGCAGTGCACAAGTAAATAACAAGCTAAGTAAGGAAGCAACTAAGTTTGGGAACATGCTAAAGAAGTAGCTAAAGACAACTGCGACAAGTAAAGTAAATGCAGTCAAGCATACCAGAGCGATAAGTAAATTATGAGTGGCCACACAAGTGTAATAAGTAACGTGCATGAAAGGCGTAAAGTAAAGGTGACTGTACAGAAGTGCATGCAATGCATAAAGTAAAGGTGACTGTAAAGTAAAGGTGACTGTGCAAAAGTAACTACGTGACTCAAGTAGGAGAGTATGATATGCAACCATTAAGTTCATCTCTTGCCTGTGTGTTCTTTACCCAGACGAGACTGTTTTGTCGACGCCGGCAGACCCTGTAATTTTGCCACACATACAAACCTTGTAGTTTTGCCACACATGCAAACCTTGTAGTTTTGCCACTCAGGCATATAGGAAGACGTATGCCCTTGAGGAATTTATCCTAAGATAACGATCTCATTCTAATTATTATATGGTATTAATTATCCTAAGTATGAATTCGTAGAAACATATACTTAGATAATTTCCTTAGACTTAGAGTCAGGTCATTACGTATCCAGCTGCAGATCTCGATTATGAGAAGGTAGTGATCGATTAGAAACTTCAGTATTAAACGATTCATGGTCATAGATGTGTCAAGAATAGGATATCGACACATCAGTTAGACCATTGTGTCTTTGTCTAACCTTAGGGTAATGATGATCTCATAGTCATTCGACTTAGGAAAGTCGGAGACGAGACACAGGTGCTCATTAGAGAATGAGTTCACTGAACGATCAACTTAGAGTTATTAAATGGTTAAGCTTTAACTAGACTGTCAATAATAACTCTAGAGTGATGATAGGCTAGCTGGTCCTTAAGACCTGAAGTCATCAGTACGAACCTGTAAATAGATAGTGTCACTTAAATCTATGATCTAGCTTCGAGGTTCGGCCTGCTGAAAGAACTTCGGTTGGGTGACACCTAAAGCTCGCGAGGGAAGTAGATGACTAAGATGGGATTCGTCTCTTCCGTTAAAGGAAAATTAGTGTCACCTGATCAGTATGGTCTTTGCGTTAATCCTCGGTCGGGGTACGTTGTAAGATGTACAATGTGAATATGACAAAGACCGATGTATACTGACCAATGCTGGCTAGTGGGGTTGTCGGTAAACCATACGCTAGGCCATGCAGAGCCACAGTCTTGACGAATGGACTAAAACTACGAAATTCATCACTGACACAGTCAGAGTGATCCCAACAACATGTTAGTCAATGGGTCAATCACGTAAGTATGATTTTGAAACAGGGACGACGCCTGCTGCTTGTGGTTACCGTCGTTTAGGGGTTTCGAGCCCCAACATGTAGTAAGGTCAGGCTGTAGGGTCTCACACCGAGTAGTATCCACGTCTTAGTAATAGGAAGAACGTTAAGAGGAATTCATTGGAAGAAATGGAATAATTAAGTCCACAAGTTATTTGTGAGTTCAAGTCTAATAGGGGACAAACTTTACATGTGATGCAAACTAGATTAAATGTTCCATAAATTTTTTACGACAATATTTAATGAAATAAATGCGTTAGAAAGATAACCTGGATGACGGGATCATTTCGGTCTAATTGCAGGTTCAAACTGCGTCGAAAACAGAGCTCAAACGAGCCCAGAAATGCAAAAACAGTCAAAGGCAAGAGTGGGTTAGACCTACTTGGGCAAGTGGGTCCATCCACAACTATAATGGGCGCAGCCCGCTGTGTTCAGCAGGCCATGTGCCCGCTTCGGAAGAGCCCATTTCCCTTGGCTGGCACGCTCGCTAAGCTTAGCAGGCGCACCCGCAACTTAAGTTGTCTTAGGGTTTTTTGAAACCCTTGTGATGACTACGAACTATGATTTTTTGTCAAAATTTGGGCAATTGTTTGAGGGGTCAAACGAAGTCAAAATTCATCACCATTTGTTCCTACGCGTTCAAAATTTGAAGCTCTTCGAAATGATAGCTTATATGGTGCCTGAAGTTCAATGGAGATGTGGATTTAATTCGTTGAAGTTAGGCCTTTGAGAAAGGCTTACTAAATTCATTAACTAAATTAAATCCCTCTTCATTTAACTTTGTCCCACATTGCTCGTGACGAAAAGGGAGGAGCCGACTCCCTATATAAATAGGGGTGCCCCCTCTTCGTTGAAAAATACACCAAGTGACCTATTCGAGAAGATCCTGATTTTTGAGCACGCTCGATCGTGAAGTTAAAAATTCCTCTCCTCTTTTTCTTCATATCCTCTCATCGGGTCCTAGCAAGACTACGCAAAAGTTTGGATCGGATCCAGACGTCTTTGACGCGGGTCTGCTTAAGTGAAACTTTCTTCGGCAAGTGATCGGCTTGGAGGTGGCTCGGGTAGATCGGCTCAGAGGCGCAAGGCAGCTCGGCTACAATGTAAGAAGGTAGTGCTGTACATCTTGCAAGTCCCAAGGCCAAGATTTCAGGTATGTTAGTTAGTAGCCTTTTAGAATAATGTTAATAATGTCGCATTAGGCTAGATCCCTCTTGGGGTGGTCAGATCCAACCCAAGTCGGCATAGATCTTGGCGAGGTTCTGGCTCGCCTTAGGGTTTGCTAAAATGTTTAGCATGTTTATGTTTTCACCTCTGTTGTCCGTTCGACGTAGGACGGGTACAGATCTGAGCCCTAAGGGTCTGCCAAAACCCTTCAGTGGTATCAGAGCCTAGGTTTGCATGATCTTAGACTGCGATGTTATTTTCATTATTAAATTGCTTACTATCCGAACATAAAGATTTTAACTTTATTTGATAAAGTTAAAATATGTATGGACCCTTCTTTTAAATGTTTTAAAAATTGTTTTTAAAGCATGGAAATTTTTTAAGAGACATTTTAAATTTTATGTGATAAAGTTTATATAAGCCTCTTATGATTAAATGCTTTCAAAGATTATTTTATGAGATAAAATACTTTTAGTACGCATTCAAAAACGTTTCAATGATTTTAAATACGAATGTTTAATATTAAAAATTATTTGATGATTTTTATGAAACCGACATTTTATTAGATAAAATGTTTTAAGTTTTTTAAAATCATATCCTTTTAATTTAAATGTTAAATTTTATTGAGTGCTTGTTAATTATTTATTTGATAGATGTTTTAACTTGCATGTTCTATTTTAATGTCACATAGTTGAACCTTATTTTTATACGATAAAATTAGTTGTTTGTTGATTAATGGACATGATGAATTAGTTAATTATTCATGAACCCCTTTAGCTTAGCCATTAATTCATTAAAAATTTAGAAGATGAATTTTTAAAATGTGACATGCTATGTTTTAATGAACACTTACAACATTTAAACCTAATTTCCAATTAGGGTAGTCCTCTTTAATTGACGATTATTATTTTAATCGTAATCGTTTCAATAATAATTCTCTTTTAATGATTACTATTTCAAATGTTGTAATTGATTTATTAAAATCCTAATAAAGATTAGGGTAGCACGATGAACGAACAAACCTTATAGTTGATAAAGATCTAATAAAAGCTATTAAACAAATCCAAAAAATTTCGAATTTTAAGGATCCACTAGTTGATAAGGATTAACTAGTATTAATAAAAGCTTTTTTAGTTGATGGACAAACATAAGATTGATAAGTCTCCTTCAATGGATCATGATGTCGGTCATTGTGCTTGGCTAAGTTTGCTGGATCACCCTAGCTAGACTAGGGGTTAAGTGGTTCTAACTTAGTCAATTTCCTGGCCGCATCCGCTGGACCGCAAGGAATCGAATCATGACTGTGTAAGTCCATCGACTATATCTAAGTCAAATACGATAATAATCTTGTTCAAGATAATTCGTAACCCTCCTTGTTTTAGGAGTTGGTAACTGTAGGACCCATGTTCCAGTTGTTGAGCTACACTCAAGTTGTGACATGGCAACCTTATAGAAATCGACTTCTTAAATACATATGACGAGATCTTGACTTGACCCAAACCGTCGTGTCGTGAATACACTGAGCACCGGCATAAGGTGAGCCAATGATGTAGTCTAGACTTAAACCCAACCCGTCGGGTCATGAATACACCGAGTGCTGGCATAAGTTGAGCCATTGATGTAAGTTTAGTCCTGACCCAAACCGACGTGGCATGTATACACTGAGCGACGGCTTAAGTCAGGTTGGATGCGAAAACAAGTGTCTCACTAGGCTAGTCATTGTGATTTGGATGAGCACACTCATGATCATAAATGACTAGGGGTAAAACTCATATGGAATCATATTTTATATGATTGATGAAGATTTCGTCTACCGACTGCAGGTCAGACAACTTATTGAGCTACACTCAAGGTTGTCAGACTCGAGGTAGTCGGATCCCTCTCCCACAAACATTTTATATAAATTGTTTATTATTGTGGCTTTAAGTCTTAAAATTAGTGGGAGAATATAGTTTAATAAAAACCATTTAAACTGTACAACGAACATATGCTAATTAGATATCTATTTAAATGCGGAATGGAGTTAGGTCTGAAGTACATGATTGAAAAGAACGTGCTTATCGGTAATATTAAGTTAGTCCCCTCACTGGCTGGGATAGGATACGTGCTGCTCGAGAACGCTCCAGACAAGCCTGGCGTAGATGCAACCCACGAAAAAAGGAAGTCTATAAGCAGTGCCAGAGGGATGCCAAGAAGGCCATGTGCCTTACTTTGGCGTCAATGAACAATAACTGCAAAGGAAGCACGAACATTTAGATGTTCAAAGCATGCTTCTGAATACAGAGGAGTTGTATGGCAAGAGGTCAAGAGCTGCCAAGTTTGAAGCCACCAGTAACCTCTGGAGAACTAAGATGGAGACGAGCCACGTGCAAGATCATATCATTAAGATGATCGAGTACGTGGAAGATGCTGCCCAGTTAGGTTTTGTCCTCGACAATGAGATGGACGTGGACATCATCCTAAAATCTTTAACCACATACTTCAAACAATTCATTACTGGTTTCATCATGAACAGTATTGAAACTGATCTTCCTGGTCTCATCAACATGCTTAGGCAGTTTGAGGAGATCGAGAAGAAACCGACTGTGTTTGTTGTTGGCTCTGCTTCTTCAGACCAGCCGAAAGGCAAAGGTAAGAAGAGACAGGTCCCACAACCAGCCAAGGTGAAGAAGGGGAAAAAGATAAAGGGGGCTCCGTCGAAATCCGAAGGTTTTCACTGCCACAAGATAGGTCACTAGAAGAGAAACTGCGAGGTGTACCTTGCAGAAAAGAAAAAAGAGCATATTGACCCTCTACCTTAAGTACAAAATTCCTTTTTAATAAAGAATAAAATTTCCATAAATGCTTTGTTACATGGTATGAGATACTAAGACATCTGTGCATTGTATACAGGTCGTTGATAGCAAAGCAGAGGATGGAAGAAGCTCCATGGACGGTCGGCATCGGAGTAATCGTTGCTGCTTGGGCCGTACAAGGACTTCGAGAGATATGAAGAAGAAGCAATCGATATTTTTCTTATTTTGAATAAAATGTATCAATGCTTGGTTTAAAACAATGATTGAGTGTTAATTACTCAATGTTTATTTTTGATAAACAAGTTTGATTCAATGTTATTGAATCCATTATTGAATGATATCTTGAAAATGTGCTTTGTTAAAAATTAAGATTTATTGTGAATGGCTGATTGTTGTGGATAAGACTGTCTGTGTTGGTATGCATAAATTCTTGAGTTGTCATGCAGAGCTTCTGACTCAATTTGATTGTTTTGGAGTTGACGATATATTGTAGTCAATCAATAATTACATGTAAGTTCCAGGGGCGTAAAATTGGATATGATCCAAATTATACTCAAGTTAAGATTAATTGTTAATCAAACTACATTTGATACCTTAAAAAATTAAATGTAATAAAAGGAAAGTACAGTTTAGGATGTTTGACTGAGTAGGTCAACGTCAAGACTCCTATAAACGGGTCTTGGTATGACTCATTCGTCAAACCCACCTGACACAGGTATATTCCTATTCAGCACTTATGAACTGATTGTACTTAATAAATAGTCTAAATATGATTTAGATACATAAGTGAAAGTATTTAACCAAATAGTTCTCAAAGTTAGTGGGAGCTGGCAATATAACTTAGTTCCGTCTCGGACTAAGTAAAAGGTTTCCAACTTATTAAATCGTCTAATGCGAAATTAAATCAAAATAGTTTTGATTGTGTCAAGCATATAGAGACTTATGGTGTCACTTATGTACCAGACATAATGGACACAAAAATAATTGGAATGAACCATGACTGACTTATAGAAACGACTAACACTACATCACATTGTATGAGCTAAATTGTTAGCCATACAAAAGGGAAAATTGTTGGATAGGATCCAAAGCAATTTCAAAGGATCAACCTGATGTGATCAAATGATGTATATATAAGACTCAATTAAATAGTACAATAGATACACGTTAGCAGATCCATTCTTAGGTTTGTCATATGAATGTCATGTGTGACTGATATGCTATAAGCGGTATGAAATACCGTGATAAATAGCCGAAGTGCAAGTTGGTGATGTAAGAAGACGTATTCCCTTGAGGCATTCATCCTAAGATAATCATCTCGTTCTAATTATTATATGGTATTAATTATCCTAAGTATGAATTCGTAGAAACATATACTTAGATAATTTCCTTAGACTTAAAGTCGGGTCATTACATATCCAAATGTAGATCTCGATTATGAGAAGTTAGTGACCAATTAGAAACTTAAGTCTTAAACGGTTCATGGTCATAGATGTGTCGAGAATAGGATATCGACACATCGGTTAGACCATTGTGTCTTTGTCTTACCTTAGGGTAATGATGATCTCATAGTCATTCGACTTGGAGAAGTCGGAGACGAGACACATGTGCTCATTAGAGAATGAGTTCACTGAACGAACAACTTAGAGTTATTAAATGGTTAAGCTTTACCAAGACTGTCAATAATAACTCTAGAGTGATGATAGGCTAGCTGGTCCTTAAGACATGAAGTAATCAGTACGAACCTGTGAATGGATAGTGTCATTTAAATCTATGACTAGCTTCGAGGCTCGGCCTGCTGAAAGATCTTAGGTTGGGTGACACCTGAAGCTCACGAGGAAAGTAGATGACTAAGATGGGATTCGTCTCTTCTGTTAAAAGGAAGTTAGTTTCACTGGATCAGTACGGTCTTTAGGTTAATCCTCCACCGAGGTACATTGTAGTATGTATGATCGCCCGAAATATGACTTGTAGTTTTACCGCAAGTGCACGGTGTAGCAGCGAGCGGGTATCGAACTCAGGGAGGCCAAATGACCGTGTCTTACTCAAATCACCTAGCTATCAAGAGAACAAAAATAGTTGGGTGTAATAGTCACAATCGTTCAAGTATCGAGAAAATATCAATATAATAAAAAGCGTCTAGGGATAGGAAATCCCCACTACGGACCGTCTCTCATCCTCGTGATTCATAAATTTCATTGTTGCTAAGCTTGAATATAGGTGAACTAGTCGTAACTTAATGTAAAACTAAGCTCACGCTCTCGCGCTATTGTCGGTCTATAGCAAACCTAGGATAGGGCCCACTCTCGTGCAAACCCTAGCCAAAGCCGCTAGCGTGAAGATCGACATCATTGTTCAATCGTATCCCGAGCCCACTCTCGTGCAAACTCGAGCTACGACCTAGGTTATGATAGTTCTTATTCGTCCAATCTCTTGCAAACGAATATTGGTATAGATTCACAATTAAAAATCCTAGCTTTGGTCCAATCTCTTACAAACCAAATCTAGAGAGATCCAATTGTCAATCTAAATCGAATATCTAGGCCTTCCTATCAATTAGGATCCAATCTCTTGCAAATCCCAATCGATATGAATTCCTAGCTACCTGTAATCAATCAATCACAACCTAACCCTAATCAGTTCTAGCAACAAATCAACAAATTCATCACCATTCAGAGATAGGGTCCATAGGGTTCATCCACATGCCCTAGAACGACGGCACTACTCACTAGACATCATGCAAATCTCAGAAAAATCAATAATAAACGCGGCACAATTCATTGCAAAATAGAAATAATGCATAAAAATTGAGTTTTAACAAGAATAGACAAACCAATGTAGATGCCAACGATCTCCAGCTGAGAATTCACCAAAGAGTAGCCGTCAAAATCCTAAAAGAAAGTCTAAAAATTAATGTTCAAAAGCCTCCTTAAACTAGGGAAAAACTGGGTTTAAATACCCTCTAAAATCGTCCAAAAAATCGTGACCAAACTGCCCCTGCGCAGCCCAGAAATCTTAACCCTAACAGCAAGCGGAGAGGGTCACTCGGCCGAGTGACCCTTGTCACTCGGCCGAGTGGCAAACCTTGTATAAAAACAGTAAATTCGGGGGTTTCAGTGTCTATTTCCGGGGGGTTGGCTCGGCCGAGTGGCTTTCTTCATTCGGCCGAGTGAGCATTCATACTCGGCCGAGTAGGCCTCCTCAGGATCTCTGAAAATTCCAGTAACTTGGCCTTTCTCTGGACGAAATTCCATGTACCACTCGGGCGAGTGAACTTTCTCACTCGGCCGAGTGGGCTTCCTTTGTTCGTCCGAGTATACGCTAAAAATATCCTATGCGTGTCCATTCTGTTCGGCTGAGTAGGGCTTCTTGCTCGGCCGAGTGAGTGGTCTACTCGGTCGAGTGAGGTGCTGTAGAGCTCGTTCTTCTTTTCGCCCCCTCGTCGCTCCTATTGATTTTCTTCTTCTTCCGATCATCCTCTATCGCTAATAAGTCCTCGAACAAGCTGTGGGTGACACTCCTAAGCACGTACAAATCCTTTGATCTCAAATTCGCTCCAGATCGCTTCATATTTCCTAAAATGTGACAAAAACAAGAAATAGTGAAAAACATCGCAATATTGTCGAATAATCGTGAAAAACGCGATATGAGCGATCAAAATGGCATGCAAACATGCAGAAAAAAGGTGTAAAATATGGAGTGATCAAAATCCCCCAAGCTTACCTCTTACTTGTCCTCGAGGAAGATGAGTTAAAAGCGAACTTGATGGAAAAAAATAAAGAAAAAGGGAAAAAAGAAAAAGGAAATAGGAAAGAAAACAAAGAGAGAGAAGTGCTAGATTATTTTCTCAGGACGTGGGTTTTGCTTACTCATATAGCACACGGTGAATATAAAACACATGCCAAAGATTTTTATCTCGATATCATAATCATATGGATGCATTCAAAATGGAAACCCAAGAATAGCAAAATAGCATGAAATATGGAATCATTCTGGAATTAACATCGTCTGAAGCATCTAAAGCGGTATACATAATCATAGATCACACACTTTTCAATCGATCGCTTTCTATTTGGAGTATAAGATGTATCACACAATGAGAAGAAATAAGAATAGAAAGATATGGTTTTCATGAAATGCAGGCTAAGTCTCAATTCCTGGATTTCATAAAAACTTCTAGTAATCTCACCGAGTATAGAAAATTACCTAGCTTAGGTTGTCATGCACAGTCAAGTAGTTACTTTCTCACACATCATTGGATCCTCTCCCCCAAGCTTATCTATAGGCATGGTGGCATTAGATAAATCAATATGTACATTCCCAATTTTTGGAGCTCCAATAGAAATAAAAACAAAAGAGGGAAGAAAGAGAGAAAGAGTATGAGATGGGATCATGCATAAGCTTCTTTTCTCTTTTCTTTTCTTTTTCTCATTTTTTTTCATAGCATATTTACATCTGAGATCCCAAATCAAAAGAATAGAAAGATTTACATGTATTTTTTTCTTTTTGATTTTAGGGATATTGGAGCATGGACTTTAATAGCGGGGGAAATGCCAATATAGGATCCACTAAAGGGAGATTCACCAATGAATATAAGTATACAAATAATGCTCAAGATATGTGGAGAAAGAAATATATGTAACACTCGGTTCACTCTATAAGACGTGCACGACAACTTTCAGCAGAGTAATGTAATCTACTCAGTTTAATCTCAGAAAGTAAACTAATCCAGTTATATCAACCTAACATACATTCATTCAACCCGAAAGTGGAGCGTACAATTTCATGCAATAAGAAGTGATATAAGAAAGGAAAGCAGTACTACAGATATAAGCAATCAATGTGTGAAGCTTGGTATGTTTTCTACGAAAAGTATACATATAAATTATCAGACTCAGCTAATAAAAGAATTTCATCCATATTCATACATGAAAGTGCGGGTTACTATTTAGAATGCATAGCAAGACATAGCATATGATATCTGAAATAAAAACTATGGCATGACAAGATAGTATGCATATAGAGATAAGCTAACACCACGTCATCATCATCACAGAAAAATCATCTCTAGCAAAAAGATGAAAGAAATATGGATAAAAGAAAATAGAACTACTGTACAATGCAGCACACTCAGAAAATAAAAAAACGTGATGCATGATAAAAAAGAAAAAGTGGGCGAAAATAGGTGTAAAAACGAAGAAATGTGAAAAGAAAGAAAATAAAAGGCGACAAAAATAAAAAGTGCGTGAGAACTCACTCCCCCAAGCTAAAGTGCACAGTGTCCTCAATGTGCAAAGTGTGGCACACCGAGAGGCAAAAAGTGGGTGGGGAGGGTGAGGATGCATGTTTGATGGGAAAAAAAAGAAAATGATATGATAATGTAGGTGATGCATGCAGAGATCAAAATAGTGCAGATATGAGTGTCCCCAAAAAGTACTCCCTCCTTCACAAAAGGATATAAACAGATCAGACCAAAATGTGACCAAAAAGGTGTGTAGAAGAGGGGTGCAAAATCAGCATGGATCAAAACAACAACAAAACAGTATCAGTAAAAAGATGGAAGGCATCCAGTGTGCCTAGGGGGGTGGTTGTGGACAGCACCGTCCTCTGGCGGAGGTGGTGGCGGAGGTGGTGGTGGAGGTGGTGGCGGGCGTGGTGGCTGCTGGGTGGGTGTGGGTGGCAGAGGCAGACGCGCAAGAATCTGATTCAGGCAAGCCTGAATACTAGGAAGTATGGCAACAAGGGTCTGGACTGCACTGACGGTGGCAGAGAGAGCCCTAAAATCTCCTCTGAGGCCACTAACTGCCCCCTCAAGAGCACAGATGCTCTGAACAAGAGTGTCGGGGGGAGGTGGAGCAGAGGGTCGAACAGGTGAAGAACGGTGTTGTCTCACACGGCCACCGTAAAGGATAGGTGCAGCTATGGGGTAGTGCTGGGGTGCTGTGCTCGCTAAGTGATGTCCAGTCTCAGTGTGAGGCTGGGACGCTGGAAGAGTAGACGAGGAAGGAGCGGCAGCTGAAGCGGAGGTGAAAACGGACGACGAGGCAGGCTGAGAGGTCAATGACACAGAAGTAGGGACAGACGTCACGATGCTCTCGGAGTATATAACGGCGGTGGAGACAGTGAGGTCGATGACTGGGGCGGTCGTGAAGGGTGCAGAAAATGACTCCCCAGGAGTTGAGAACAACAATGAGGAAAGGGTCTCTACTGCGGAAGCAAAAGAAGGCTCGCCGCACTCGACTATGGTGGGGGGACGCTCGAGGCTAGCCACAGAAATGGGATCTATATCAATGGGCACAGTGGTGGTGGTGGTGGTGGTGGTGGTGGTGGTGGTGTGGGTGGACTCAGCTGAAGTGCTCCCGACACTAACAAAAGTGGGGACAGAGGTGTCGGGAGGTGCAGACGAAGCAAGTGCAGGCTGAGGGATCACGGGGTCCTGGGTGGAATGAGGGGCTCCTGCGGAGCACCCTCAGGCTCTAGCACGTACACAACGGGGATAAGGAGATCCATCGCTGGGATCCACTCTCCGCTCGTGGGTCCTATATGTGTCCGAGCAGGACTCGGGAGAACCATGTAATACGCAGCGAAAGGACCGTGGAGCCACACCCAGTGCTGACGACCATGAGGACGCAGCATCCTCATCCAGGCCATGACGTCTATCGAAAGTGAAGTGGGCCTGGTGGTCGAAGCAAGTCAGCAGGTAGGTCGAAGCCGGTCATTAGGGCCAAGAGGGTAATCAGACCGTCGTAGCAAATAGGCGTCCGAGCGCCGACAGAAATAACTATGCGGTCGATGTACCAACTGGCAATATCAATCTCGATGGCGGGGACCAGAACGTCACTACCCCTATCGAAGACCCTAGGCCGTGTCATCGCATAGAGTATGTAGAGCTCCGGCGTAGATAGCGTCCCGGGCTCGTACCTCGCAAGAAAAGTAGTCGCCATAAGGCTCTGTGCAATGCGGAGTCAGGGGTGGAGAATCGCAGATGCCTTGGCCCTACTAGGTTCAAAGACGAGTGGTGAACCCGTGATACGTGTGCAAAAGGCGTGTGTGTCGAACGACGGGGGTGGGATGTGCATGGGAGCATAGGCGCGGTCTACGACAGGTACAGCGGGCCACTGGAAGAATGCTCTAAGCATGTCGAGAGTGACCTCGCACTCTTGATCCATCAGTCGAAATGAGCATCCTCCAGGGGTCTGGGAAATGGAACTAAGGACCTCTAACGTCAAGCGGATGTAGGTGTCTGCCGACACAGACAGAAAGTCACACCATCCCACGTTGTCGTACAACGTGAGCAGCCCCTCGAGTACCCCTAGGTGATCTAAGTCAGCTAGGTGCGCGAACCTAGAGGGTACAATCAAGCGATGAGAGATACGTTCGAATCTGGCACGCTGGGTGTCATCTCAAAACGTGATCCCCATCGCATCGAACACGGGGGCGGGCAGTGCAAGTGGTGGAATGGGAGCGGCAGGAGGCGGCTGTGTAGGTGGGGGTGGGCTAGGTGGCAGGGAGTCTGCCCTAGCGAAAGAGTAGCCAGGATCACCTGACTTCTTCCGCTTGGAAGTGGGCTCCTGGGTGCGTGGCCTAAGGCTTGGCGGCATGTGTGCAGCGAGACGTGCCCACCAAAATAAAAAAATGTGACGTGCTATATAATAAATAGGGAACGAGTGTACTCGAGCATGACGCGAGAGCAAAATCTGAAGTGTGCGAGGAGCCTCCTCCGGGGGTGCGTCCAGAACCTCCCCCAAGCTTCCCCAAGCTAGCCTGAAAAGTAAACAATAAATGTGGGGGAGATGGGGATTAATAGATATATATATATAAGATAATTTGAATTTGGGGTGCAATGGGCATACGAAATGGGAGAATGGAGAAGAAATTCGAATTTGGGGCGAAACGGGGGTGACCGGCGGCGGGGAAGGCGGCGCCGGCGGCGGGGAAGGCGGCGCCGGCGACGGTCGGCGGCAGGGCGACGTCGGCGTCGGTCGACGGTGGGTCGTCGGCCGGCGGTGGCAAGGGATCGGGCGAGGGAAGAAGTGGATTGGGTCGTTGGGAGTTGAAGGGGCAGCGAGCGAGTGTGAGGGAATTTTGGGGTTTTTTGAGTTTCGAAATTCGCGCTGCGCCCGCATCGCTTATATAGGATAGTTGTGACTCGACCGAGTGAAGAGTTCACTCAGCCGAGTGGACCATACAAAAATTTATCGAAATTATCTCCCACAAGTTACGACTCGGCCGAATGGCTTTTCCCACTCGGCCGAAGGGTCAAGTTCCACTCGGCCGTGTGGCATAGCCACTCAGCAATATTTAGAGCGTGGAGGGTATCTGATTCACTCGGTCGAGTGACAAATTATACTCTAAAATCGCAGAAAATAACAGAGAGTTGGTCAGTAGGAACTTCCCAGATCTATACTCCACTCGGCCGAGTGGAGTCTTTGTTCAACCAAGTGACATATGTCACTCGACCGAGTGGCATCCTGTTTTCTGCTACGGCTCTCTGTTTTCACTCTATTCTCTGTTTTCTTCCCCCGTCAGTCTCTACCTTCTCCCAGGGCCTGAGCGCATTCCTGGGGCACTCTCCCATGCCTTAGTCATCCTCCATATGAATGATCTCTCGTTCTCCATCTCCTATCATTAAAAATAGAGCCCGTTGTCATGATTTTTGTAGACGCTAGACTCTAAACACCAAGAAAAATCTAAAATAAAAATAAAAATCAACTAAGAATGATATAAAACCGTCGGGTTGCCTCCCGACAAGCGCTCGTTTAAGGTCATGAGCTCGACCCCTTATGATTTTCGTTTAGCGCGTGATGTTGGGCGCATGTGAGATGCACCCGTCAAATTTACCGGGAAGGCCACTTGGATTTGGTTGTTGATGCTCGTGGGCTTTCCTTGGCGTTCCCTCATCATGGATAGTGTTGGGAGATAGGTCCTCCAAGCTTGAGCTAGCACAAATCTTCTTCTTCACCAGTGACACCGATCTTCTATCCGGAGGAGCTTTCTTTGAATTGTTGACCATGGAGAGCTTGCATAGCACCCTAATCTTTGCGACATTAGCATTTTCTTCTTTGTCATCGGCCATAGAGCTATCCGGAGGGTCCTCCAACTCCTCTCCAATGCTATAAGTTTGGCCTTCTTCAATGCCGTCATCATAGAGAGCGCCAATAGAATGCGGAATGTCTTTATCGATTACCTCGTCAAGGAGGTCCACATAGTCCAACTCCTCTTGGTAGGGCATATGCTTCATAGCTTTAGGGATATGGAGCTCGACTTCGATGTTTCCAGCATTCAAAGATAAAGTACCTTCTCTCACGTCGACTATCACGCCGACGGTGGCTAAGAAGGGGCGTTCGAGTATAAGTGAAGTGTCGCCCTCCTCCTTGATGTCCATAATGACGAAGTCGCACTGCAAGCATATTCCTCCCGGTACTTGGAGCGGTATGTCTTCCGCAATCTCTACCAGCCTAGTAACCCGACCACCCGCAAGTTGTATTCTCTTGTCTGTTGGCTTCAAGTCGGTCCCCGTATTCAATTTTCGAAACATGCTAAGGGGCATTAGGATCACACTTGCTCCCAAGTCTACCAAAGCCTTTTGTAGTGGGACTCCTCCAAGTGTGCATGGTATGCGAAAGCTTCCGGGATCCTTGAATTTAGTAGGCTCCTTCTCCCTCCGGGTGAACCAAGTTCCTTGCTCGGCAAGCATTATTTTCTCCTTCCTTTTCTTTCCTGGTATTAAGCCCTTCAAGAACTTGGCATATGATGGGATCTCCACAATAGCATCCAAGAAAGGTATATTGAGGCTAACTCCCCTCAAGTATTTAAGGAACTTGGCGAGACGCTTCTCAATTTTAGCTCTCGCCAACCGTTGCGTAAAGGGCACCGGTGGCATGTATGTGCGCTCCTCATTAGGCTTCTTCATTTCAGGATTCCCACCTTCTTGCGGCTCTTTTGTGCTCTCCTCTTCAATAGCAGGCTCTTTGTCGTCCAAAATCTCTACCATGGGCTCCTTGGTTTGGACCATGGCGGGAGTGGTATCCTTCCCGCCTCTAGTAGTAACCGCCACCACTGCATTGATGTGGCCGGTATTGCTCAGTGGATTGGGCTCCAGTTGAGCCGGCAATTGTTGAGTGTTTTGTTAAGCAACACAAGTTGCTCTCCAAGTTGCGCAACGACGGTATTAAGCGAGTCTTGTTGCGCCGTCAACCTAGCATTTATTTTTCTTTGCTCCGCCTTGAATTCCTCCATCCTAGCTTCATGATCCAATCTCGGTTGTTCTTGTGGTGGGTTCGGAGCTCTCCAACCTTGATTATAACCCGGCGGCCTATATGGTCCCGCTTGTTGCCTAGGCCTCGGTTGGTATTGAGGTTGTGGAGGTGGAGGTCTAGCTTGAGGTTGTTGCGACGGTGGTGGGTTTAGAGCTCTATCATTATTAGCATACGAGAAGCCAAGATGATTCCTCGTGGCCAGGTTAGCCCAATAACCGGGGTTGCCCGCAATGTATTGCACTTGCTCCAAGGGTCCTTCTCCATGATCTCCTCCCACGAATGTAGCTTGAGATTGGTCTTGCCAATCGCTCATATTGTCTCCCGGTGTAGATGTGACAGAAGTTCCATGTGGCTCGGTGATATATTTCTCCAATCTCTCCATGACCTTGTGGAGAGAGTCAAACTTATTGGAAAGCTCCGCTACGGCCTTGGCCTCATATACGCTTGTTGGCTTCAAGGAGGATGTAGAAGTTCCTCGTACGTCACCCCAATGTTGATTATTAGAGGCCATCTCCTCTAATAGGGCCGTAGCTTCATCCGGCATCTTGGATAGAATGGCTCCGTTGGTGGTTGCATTTATAATTTGCTTAGTGCCCGGTTGGAGTCCATTATAAAAGCTGTGTATACATGCTTCGATGCTGTGATGGGGGAACTGATGCTGAAGGTCTTTAAAACGCTCCTATGCCTCGTATAGGGTCTCTTGCGGTCCATGCTTGAAGGACATGAGTGCGCTCCTTATCTTCACTGTCTTAGATGGAGGGTAGAATTTGTCAACAAAAGCACTAGCCAACTCATTCCAAGTAGTGAATATCCCTTCCGCTTGCGTCCTCAACCAATATATAGCTTTGTCTCTAAGGGTAAAGGGGAAGAGTCGCAATCAGATAGCATCGACGGAAACTCCCGGCATTTGAAAGGTGGCGCACTTTGTCACGCTCCGGCGTCCAAAATGGGACGGGGGTGACGGCTGTGGTACATGGGTACCAAGCGTTAAGGTGCTGCAAGAAAATTAGCAGGCCACTGCAACTACTAGAATAACACAGGCAATTAAAAATAGGTGCAAAAGCAATGCACGAACAGTAAAGCTCCTGTACAACACAAAAGGTACAGCAAGGCGACGGCAAACAACAAGCGGGAGCGTACGAATGTGCAACACAAATCATCTACGATCAACACACCACAACATCATGTACTGTACATAAGCCACTACCAGTGTCACGGGGTACAAAAGCTGAAGGGGAAAAACACAAGTAACCGCTCACAAAAGAAACTACCCCCAACCCGTTACACCCGTGCCCTATCTAACTACTCTGAGCTCCTGGCCTGGAAGAATTGATTCGGGTTCAATATTACATATTTAACCCCCCCCCATTTAGCCCTATTTTGTGCTCATGTGATGCTACATTGTTCTCTAATTCATACGTATTTTGTACACAATTATTTATTAGAGAAAACACTCTATTTGAGCACAAAACAGCAATTAAGGAAGTATTTCTGCACTTCTTATATTTTTCTTAGCTTGGTCTCGATCTCACGATTCCAATGACTATTTATTTGTATTTTTCTGAGATATGTGCTAATTACTGTGTATTTTTGAATGCAGAATACCAATTAAATGGAGAAATACGCTCAAAATACGAGAAATACGGTCGCCGCCCAATCAGGAATGGACACATGGCATAGATCCATCCCTTCCCGCGCAATCGAACGGCGAGCGACCATCGGCGCGTGGAAATTCTTCAGCCGTCGGATCTCAATCCAACGGCTCACAACCGAGCGTAGAGCAGCAAGCGCATTCGTATGCGCGAGCGACGTGGCAACTGCAAGGACGTTCGATCGAGATCCAACGGTGCATATCGGCCCCGCAATGAACTGGGATTGATCGAAGAAGCGGGCTTTTGCGGCGTGACGTGGCACGATCTCGTCCGTTTGCCGGTTGATCCAACGGTCAATGTCGAGACTATGAACGAGCAGGCAGCATCTCCTCTTCGCACGACGTGGCGAGATCGTGACGGTTGCCCACTTTCATCGAACGACGTGGATTGAATCCGACGTAAACTCGGATCCATTGGGCGAAGCGGGCGGCGCAATCGATGATCCAAACCCACGTCGACGTGGCAGCCTTAGATCCAATCCCGCCCAGATCGAGTGGCTGAGGCTTGAGGAGATTATTGGAGCGGGTTCGGGTGCTATTGGGTGCGGTTTTAGACCCGATAAGCCCATTAAACCCGCAAGCCTATTATTTAAGCGTATTCTAGGGTTTTGGGCGTATTCAGGGGGTTTTTGGAGGCTCTAGGAGCCGTATTTCCCTTCTGTAAAATTCTGTAAAATTCCAGAGGCTGTTCTTAGTATTTTCAGAGAGTTTTGAAGCTTAACTTGGAGATTTGGTGATAGAATTCTAAACTTCTACTCCGTATTTTGGTGTTTTTCATCGTATTTTGCTATTAGATCAATGTATTTTGCTATGAACCTTGATTATTCTTGCATTATGAGTAGCTAAAACTTATTTGTGCATGGTATGGAGTAGTTATGGGATGTGATTTGTGTTAGTTTGGTTGAATATCGTCGTGCTTGATCGCTAACGTCGCTAAAGTTGTAATTTTTGTTATTAAATCGTCTTTTTCATCTTCCAAAAGAAGTGATTGAGTTGATGATCGCCCCAAAAGGGTGAGCTTTGATCTCTCCAAAAGAGAGTTTCATACCGTAGTTGTAAGATTATAGCTTTAGCAACGACTTTATTATTATAGTGCTTGAACCCCCAAAAGGGCATCTTCCGATGAATTGCTCCCAAAAGGAGAATTCATTGAGTTATATTGAGTATTTTCCGATGTATTGCTCTCAAAAAGAGAATTTATTGTGTTATATTCGTCAACCAAGTTAATACGAATCTTGATCCTAACGAACCCATACCATGTGCAAACTTTTCGTCGATACTTTCATACACGACTTTTCTTTGTTTGTATTGTTCGCACGTCACCATCACGTACTTTCACACCATCATCATCATCATCATTGAAGTGGTTAGTTTCTCTTTGTTGGATTTCTATTTGATTTAAACTGTGATAGCAACAGATTTCCTCCCGAGGATTCGACATCTGGACTCCCAGATTATATTACTTGTACGGACTCTTGCGCTTGAGAGAAGCACATTTTTGGTCCCACCAAGTTTTTGGCGCCGTTGCCGGGGAGGAATGGTTTGTTACCACAGTTTATTTCATTTAGAAGACCTTCGGTGGGATCTTTCCACTTTACTGCACATAAACTTTTTTTTATTTTATTTTATTTTTTTAGAATGGACTATATGAATTTCTATTGCACAAACAATCTGTATGATGCAAGGTATGCTAACGCACACAAACATAGGATGGAGAAGCTCAAGATCGTTAACTTTAATCAAACTGACTGTGAAACTTTCTTTCAGGCCTGGAGGAGGTTCACAAACATAGTATCGAGCTATCCGCAGTATGGGTACACAAATGAAGAGCTTATGGCGTCCTTCCTAGAGGGACTACGACCACAGCTGCAAGAATTATTGGGAGGCATGACGCCGACAGAGGCGTGGGAATACATGGAGTCTCTGTAAGAAAATGAAGAAATCATGAAAGAGACTTCAGAGAGCGATTCAACGGAGCCTTTGTGCCTTGATCAAGGGGAGCAAAGCGTAGACGTACCTTTGCAATCCTCGAACGAGGAAGTTTACTTGCTTATTCAGACACAGGAGGCTACATCCCACCAATTCCAAGAGAATTTCCTTGCTCGGAGTCGGCAGATTCAGAAATCCTTTAAAAATCTTACTCTGATTGCCACTTGCTTAGAAGAAAATAATTCTTTTGAAATTCAACTTCAAGAATCTAATACGAATGTATCTTCTATTGCAGGAAAATCGAGCAAGCCATGTCACGTTGAGGACACAAATAAAAATATCCACATGGCAGAAAGTGTGTGCAAAAGAGAGGACGAGCTAGCAATTTTGGATGAACGAGAGGAGGAGACAGCTAGGGACAAGGGTTTTGAGATTATCGCCATGGAGTCAGAACCATGCCCTCCTCCAGTTTTGTCCCAAAATCATTTACCCCTCTCCCCATTGATCGAGCATCATACCGAGAGTAGTGCATATCTTTCAGGGAGTAGTCGTCAACTTGCTTTAATTTATTTCAACTATTTCGATGACTACATTTGGAATATTTTTATTGCGAAGAATTTTAAACTAATTTGGACTGACATAACTCATCTCTCGCAGGACATTGGCAAACAAGTTATAGAGATGCTTGGAGTTGTGTTGCTGGGGTCCAATTTAGCTTCTGGAGGAAAAACAATCGCCGAGGAGCGCAAGGAGCAAATTGAACAACTCCCTCCACCATCAAAGATTCGGGATCCGCCATTTGATCACGGTGTGTTCTTTCCAGTAGTGTAGTTTTCAAATGCTTTCTAGGATGCTTGCTTGAATAAACTCGTACCCCTTTCGACATTGAGGACAATGTCCATCTTTAGTTGGGGGGTGTGTATGAGACCTTAGGATTATTTTTTTTAAAAGAATAAATCACCAAATCTCATCATTTTAAAACTCCTTCACATGCCTCGAATATGGATGATTATGCATTGATTGAGTTCTAAAATTGTTTGTGGCTTGAGTTAATTATTTTTCCTTCATGGAATTACTCGTTAATATGCTATTCATGAAAATTTTCAATTTCCATGATTAATATCTCGAAATAGTTTGAATTTATTTCATGCATGCTAATGTGATGAGAAAGCTTAAGTATACACGATTTATTAAGTCTTCAAGTTGAAGAGGAATTTGGCCTTTGTTATTAATGTCTATGTTCGAAAATATGGGTGTTGAGTTGCTTACAAAGAAAAAAGAAAAGAAAAGAAAAAAAAATGAATGAAACATGAATGAAGAAAAATGAATGAATAAGTATGTCACTAATAAATAACTTGGTTGGCTCGAGTAGTACAGTCCGAGGGGTCCTTTTTGGCCTAATGCCCTATAATCGTCTGATTTGGGAGCCATTGACCGGAAACTCACTCATTTGATGGAGCGATCCAAGTTATACATTTTTCTGCGAATGTTGCTTGATGCGCGTTACGCAGAACTAATAAAAGAAAGAAGTGGCGAATAAACTAAGCAACCTCAATGCCCATGACTTGAACGATGTTTGTGGGATGCCAATTCCTTGGAAACAAGAAAACTAGAGTAAAACTACATGTTATGCTTTTGCTTGCGCAAAACGATGCTTGCATGTTATTTATTCAAACTAAATTAGAGAAAATATCATGTGATTGATCTTGTGCATGGATGGTGTATATTGATAGTCTATGATCATGTTGGAAAGCGTACTATTGAGCCATGCCATAAGCAATTGATGGAATTTATTGTTTTATTAATCATCCGTATTAATCGCTCTTTTTGCTAGAGACTAGCAAATCGCTAGTTGGGGGGTGTGATTCGGGTTCAATATTACATATTTAACCCCCCATTTAGCCCTATTTTGTGCTCATGTGATGCTACATTGTTCTCTAATTCATACGTATTTTGTACACAATTATTTATTAGAGAAAACACTCTATTTGAGCACAAAACAGCAATTAACGAAGTATTTCTGCACTTCTTATATTTTTCTTAGCTTGGTCTCGATCTCACGATTCCAATGACTATTTATTTGTATTTTTCTGAGATCTGTGCTAATTGCTGTGTATTTTTGAATGCAGAATACCAATTAAATGGAGAAATACGCTCAAAATACGAGAAATACGGTCGCCGCCGAATCAGGGATTGACACGTGGCGTAGATCCGTCCCTTCCCGCACAATCGAACGACGAGCGACCATCGACGCGTGGAAATTCTTCAGCCGTCGGATCTCAATCCAACGGCTCACAACCGAGCGTAGAGCAGCAAGCGCATTCGTATGCGCGAGCGACGTGGCAACTGCAAGGATGTCCGACCGAGATCCAACGGTGCATATCGGCCCCGCAATGAACTGGGATTGATCGAAGAAGCGGGCTTTTGCGGCGTGACGTGGCACGATCTCGTCCGTTTGCCGGTTGATCCAACGGTCAATGTCGAGACTATGAACGAGCGGGCAGCATCTCCTCTTCGCACGACGTGGCGAGATCGTGACGGTTGCCCACTTTCATCGAACGGCGTGGATTGAATCCGACGTAAACTCGGATCCATTGAGCGAAGCGGGCGGCGCAATCGATGATCCAAACCCACGTCCACGTGGCAGCCTTAGATCCAATCCCGCCCAGATCGAGCGGCTGAGGCTTGAGGTGATTATTAGAGCGGGTTCGGGTGCTATTGGGTGCGGTTTTAGACCCGATATGCCCATTAAACCCGCAAGCCTATTATTTAAGCGTATTCTAGGGTTTTGGGCGTATTCAGGGGGTTTTTGGAGGCTCTAGGAGCCGTATTTCCCTTCTGTAAAATTCTGTAAAATTCCAGAGGCTGTTCTTAGTATTTTCAGAGAGTTTTGAAGCTTAACTTGGAGATTTAGTGATAGAATTCTAAACTTCTACTCCGTATTTTGGTGTTTTTCATCGTATTTTGCTATTAGATCAATGTATTTTGCTATGAACCTTGATTATTCTTGCATTATGAGTAGCTAAAACTTATTTGTGCATGGTATGGAGTAGTTATGGGATGTTATTTGTGTTAGTTTGGTTGAATATCGTCGTGCTTGATCGCTAACGTCGCTAAAGTTGTAATTTTTGTTATTAAATCGTCTTTTTCATCTTCCAAAAGAAGTGATTGAGTTGATGATCGCCCCAAAAGGGTGAGCTTTGATCTCTCCAAAAGAGAGTTTCATACCGTAGTTGTAAGATTATAGCTTTAGCGATGACTTTATTATTATAGTGCTCGAACCCCCAAAAGGGCATCTTCCGATGAATTGCTCCCAAAAGGAGAATTCATTGAGTTATATTGAGTATTTTCCGGTGAATTGCTCTCAAAAAGAGAATTTATTGTGTTATATTTGTCAACCAAGTTAATACGAATCATTGATCCTACCGAACCCATACCATGTACAAACTTTTCGTCGATACTTTCATACACGACTTTTCTTTGTTCGTATTGTTCGCACGTCACCATCACATACTTTCACACCATCATCACCATCATCATTGAAGTGGTTAGTTTCTCTTTGTTGGATTTCTATTTGATTTGAATTGTGATTGCAACAGATTTCCTCCCGAGGATTCGACATCTGGACTCCCAGATTATATTACTTGTACGGACTCTTGCGCTTGAGAGAAGCACCTTTTTGGTCCCACCAAGAATCGCCCTCAGGGAACCGATAGTCTGGTAGGGGTGCTGTCGTCCCGGAACCTGTACCTGGGGAGTGGGAAAGGGGCACGTCAGAGCGTGTCTAGTAGGAAACTCAACCACACAAGCCATAATCACAATACAGCACGTGGGTCACTAGTACTAAGTTTGTTAAATTCATGTTCATTGTTTGGAACCTAAACATTAAGTGGGACACAAGGGAGCTGGACCTCACCCGTAAGGCGGGTGAAAAGAATCTCCGACTCTCCGGCGTGCTAGCTCGTCAGGAGCCTTCGTAACTCAACCACTCTCCACGACCAAAGGGCAACGACCTCGAAGGTCAAAAGAACCACACACACCCCAAAGGGGCACGACCACTCCCCGCGGTAGGAGGGCCAAAGAAAACAACCTCGAAAGTCCAGTCCCCACTATGTCCACCTAATGCTTTGGTTCCCCCCACCCCATTCCCTAAGATGCTCACCCACCTTAAAGTGGAAAGAGACATCCCGGGATTTCATTATTTGCAACTTAATGATGTAAAGTAACAAATCAACTAACATTCACATAAATAAATAAACATTGCCATGGCTCTATAATTATCTTCCTTACCACTTTCAAGGCATAAGTAAAATGCACCATACATCATCCGCTGAATTAAAAACACAAGAAAATGAAACATAATTACAAGTAACATCCAAGGGAAAACGTGAACTCAAGCATCCAAGTACTACTAAATAGAACTTGCCATAGAAAACAACTTCAAGTGTGGTTATTAATTGACGAACAACTAAGGTAGAATGAAACAATGCATTGGTTTAGCTATGACTTTGTACAATTTAGAAGGGGGTTAAGTTAAGATTCAAAAATAGAGGGAAGGTCTTAAGCGTAATTTATAGAATCTCATAAAGGAACTACTTAATGATAATTATAAGTGCCCAACCCTAACTTTTTACTTATTCTAATGGTTATAAGAAACTAAAATTGCTATCAAATTGAGTGTTCACATCTCTTTAACTAAGTTCGTGGAAATGCGCACTTTCATGTTGAAATGAGACTAAATTGACATGGAACCCAAAGTTCGCATAAAGGGGCTTGTAGGACCTTATAAATAATGGTATTTACGGTTCCTACACTCTCTAAAATCATTTAGAGCTTCTAACTTGTGAGTTGGCAAAACCCCTCCTACTAAAGTTTACTTTATACAAATTTTTCAATTGGGTTTTCTTTTAAACATGGAATTCGAAGGAAATTAGCAAGTGGTATTGTGTGTAACGTTCCTAACTTAAGTTTATAGGCCTTAGGATGTTATAGGGATGCTTACAAATTGCTCACGAAAATTTCGGCAGAGTCTCTCTTGTATTTATCAAAGTTTCCCAATTACAACATAAGTTTAATTAAAAGATACACATGCTACAAACACCAAAATAGAATCTTGCTCATAGATTCATAGGAGGAATGAGGATCAACATCCAAAACATGAAATCCAACAAATTTAAGCTTGACCCTCTTCTCAATTTAATTTCGTTAACAAGTTGTACCAAAGATTAAAGAACAAACATGATTTTCTACACTTAACCTCAAATCGGAAGCATGGTAAGATTCCTTCCTTGTTCTTGCTTGTGAGAGGTTGTAAGCGAGCCCAAAAATTTCCCTAATGTGTAGTAGCAAGGCCTCTTCTCTTCCCCTTTCAAGTTCCTTCTCTTTCCCTTTTTCTTTCTCCTTTTCTCCTTCTTCTCCTTTGTTTTTCTCTTCTTTTTTTTCTTTTTTTCCCAAGCTCCAGCAAGTTTCGGCTTGCCCTTTTTTTGGGGTTGCAGGTGTTAACGAAGTGGGGGAAAGAAATATAAAAATAATAAATGAAAGGGAGTGGGAGCTTGTAGAAGTTAGGAGAAAATGGGGGTTTAATTTATTTACCAACTTGCCATGCCCCTCTTCTTTGTTTTGTTTTTTTGTGTCTTTTTTTTGTGTTCTAAGTTTTGGCCACCACTTGCCTGTGCGTGGGTTTTGCTTTCTTTTTTTTTACAAGTTGCTTTTATATCCTAATCAAAAAGCCCTCTCACTTTGGTCTTATGTTACTTCGCATGCCATAGCCTATGCCTCTCCGTAAAAGCCACTCCACTTAGTGGGTTAATTACGAGTTTGCCATTGTCGTTCATTTTCATTCATTATTTATGTTATTTATTTTTTTTGGCAAGTTTCTACAACATTCTCTTTAATAGTTTGGGTGTAATTGCAACTAGTTGGGCATGTAAGTAATCTTGGTGTAACGGTCCGTATTTTTCAGCGCAACTAGTCACGTATTTTTAAATTTTTTAAACCGATTTTATAATGGTTTGTCAGGAGTTTTACTGATTTCAAAATTTTCTTATAAAAATATTTTGAAGCACCAGACTAGTAATGGAGTATTTTACTAAGATCGGATTTCAACAAATATTCAAAACATTTCTGATAAAATTCATTTTCAAATATTACCGTTTTGGCTTTATGAATTTATTTTCTATACAAATATCTTCAAAACGTTTTCAAATTTCTACGGTAACATTCTATGATCATTTAAGGCTTCTCACATTAATTTCGTAATTTTCTGAAGTCAAATCGATAGAGAACCCGCAAACCCGTTTTCTAAACGTTTTGGCCTAAAACTTGTATTTTCGTAGCCCAAATCTCAAAACGGATCTGGTATTCGCGATCCTCGCGTCGATACGATCCCGTGGATACGGTTTCGTAATTTTTCGGACACGTTAATATCAGGGGCAAAAAAATCGTAATTTTATTTTTTACTAATCTTCCTTGTTACCTTGGCTAATTATGTTTTAACTTCACCCTTGATTAATTACGTTAACTCATCCACCTACCCTATTCCGTCGGCAGCCCACAAGGAAAGCACTTTTCACGTTTTCATCACTCACCCACCCAATTTGATGACTTGTTTCCCCATCTCTTTTCATCAACAGACAACCCTCCACCCACCTACCAATTAAATAAGCAGACATCATCTAATCCTATAAAAATTGAGCCCATCCCCTCAACAGCTAACCCAACTCCTCACCCTCTCTTTGTTGGGAAGCACAACCCACAGCAAACAACCCACCCCAAGCTCTCTCCCCTACCTCTCTCTCCTGAAACCTCTCCTCCCTCCGGCGTCAACGACCACCGCCACCCTCCTCCAAGACCCTCCACACCCTCATCCATATTCTCCGACGACCTACCACCCACCGCCGGACCCGCCACCGCACCGTCGACCGACCTCCCCTTGCCGCCCATCCCCGGCACCAACCTACTGTTCTTGCCAGTGCATATCGCCCCCTGCAACAGCACACGCGCACGAGCGAGGCAACAGCAGCTTACGCCAAGCAGGGCAATGAGCACCTCACGCCAAAGCTGGGCAATGAATTGGGTTATTATATAAATAATATAAGTTTATTTATATAGTTATGTATAGTGATTTTGTTGTAGGTATCGGGCGAAGCAACAGATACCACCAGAAGATCCGTGCCTTCGTCACTAACGTGTAGGCGCCAGTTTCATCTCAATCCGATACTTAGTTTTCAAGTTATGATTTTTCAAAGTTTATTGTAATATTTTAATACCTATTTACGTTTTTTAATTAATAAATAAATAGGGATTTTAGGTATTAAATCCATAACTTGAAATATAAGCCCCAGAAAAATATAAGGCTGGCTCCAGAAAATCAGAAACGACATTTCGGAGCCATTGGCGCTTGTCTCACCTCGACTAGACGCCTACTTTTTTCGGAATGATTTTTCGAACCTAAAGATTAAATAGGTTTAATTCATTCTAAAAATCGTAACTCGCTGGTTTTACCTACACTAATATTTGATAAAATTATATGTGACAATAGACTTTGAGACGATCATTTTGACTATTTATTCATGTAATTCCGATTTGTATTGCTCCCGTAAGAAATTACGGAAGATACACGTTCCTTAAGTTTTTAGGATTTTTAAGCTATTTCTAAGTTTCTAAAAATTATAAGAAATTACAGAAGCTTCTGAAAATTCTCCCCTCTTGCAGTAAAATCTAAATAATTATTTTAAGTTTATATAAAAATTTTAAATATTTTTCGACCCTGTTTTAACGAGTTTAAAAATCAAACTAACCTAATTATTAAATAGGAAAAAGTAGTGGTTTTCTAAAATAAGTATTTTGTGTTGCAGGTACAGACTCTGGTGTACCAACTTCTGAGGAAGCCCTAGACCCGCTTCCGGCTTACTACAACGGTATTAATTTTGGTAAGTCGCAATAAGTTCTAACCTTAGAAATCTAGCCACTGTGCTCGTACGAACTTGTAGCACCGCACTACTACGTGCTCGAAGCACGGAAACATACGCCACTTACTTGTGTTGGACTTGACTTGGAACATTTCGTGGAACGATCATGTAAAGAACTTGGACTTGACACATCACCGGGTTTTGGGGTAACTCATAGTTTGCGAGAGTACGGGAGTGACTAGAGTTTGGTCTACCTGTCCTGTCGCCTGTGTTTCGGCGCCCTGTCCTGCTGCCTGCGTTTCGGCAAACCATCCTGCTGCCTGGGTACCGGCATTCGTCTGGGTAGCACCCAGGCAAGAGACGAACTGAACGGTCACATATTGTACTCTCCGACTTGAGTCACGTAGTTTTAGCAGAGCTTGCACAGTTACTTCTTTACAGTCATGCACTTTACTTTCTGCACTTGTAGCACTTTACTTTCTGCACTTGTACAGACACTACACCGTACTTTACTTCTGCTTGTCATACTTGTACCGTACTCCTTTTCTTTGTTTAGAATCTTTGTGACTTACCTTCGGTTCCACTTGTGGCACCGACAGACGAAGATCAGATTGAGGAGATTGCTCCAGAGTATGAGGAGCCTGCGTACGACCCGGAGGCCACAGAGTTTTAGTTACTTTTCTGTCGGAGTGTGTATTGTACTATGTATTTCCGTTTCTGCATTTCCTTTCAGTATTTCCTTTCATGTATTGGTGTGTGAGAGTGTTGGTTGTTGTACTTTAATTTGGATTGTAATAATGTCTGTAAGCTGGTTTGAGTGTTGTTGGTACATCTCTGCGTTGTGGCTATGCTGAATTCACTGGTAAACTGCGGAACCTGCGCAATAAACCGAATAAGTAACGGGCCCCCGAAAGCGGGTCGTTACAAGTTTGGTGGCCCATGCAGGTCCATGCAAAATACCTCGTGAACAGTATAGTAAAACCAGGATGTATCGTATACGATACTCAACTAAGCTGACATTTCTATGGATGCAGGTTTGACATTCGGAAGACGGACGGGAACATCTCGGAGAGCCCCAATGGAGTTGATCTACCTAGCCTTAATAAAAGCCATTATCAAAATCGAAATAAGATTAGTTAGTTGTTTTAAAAATAATAATAATAATAATAATAATAAATAATAATCCTTCTGTGTCGGTGGCACTCATATGAATGATGATCTTCCTTCAATGGACCATGATACCGGTCAATGTGCTTGGCTAAAGTCTGTTGGATCAACCTAGCTAGACTGGGCATAAGTGATCCTGGCTTAGTCACTTCCCTGGCCGTGTCCGCTGGACCGCAAGGACGTGAATCATGATTATGTTGCGTCATCGATCTTCTCCACTACAGACCTTCCTTTATCTTGATGACCTTTCATTTGACATTCTTAGAATCTTTCTAGTTTGCTTGGGCCCTAGCTACGTCTATTTTAAGGAGGGTAGCATTCGATTTTCGATCACCAGAAGTTAGATTTCGACAACGGAAGCGAATCGAAGGACGCTCAGAAGTATTGGAGACGAGCCAAACCTGACGTGCTAATGTAGGCTGTTTGCGTTTTTTTTGAGCTCGTATTTCTCTTCTAGCTCCTACTTTCTTCTTGTGCCCGATTCTCCATGAGTTAACCTCTTTTCCACATACTGTCTTACCCCTCTTTATTTCTTTTTGTCCGCTTCCTCTCTTCGAGCCCCGGGCCCGCCTAACCTAGTCTACCCTACCGACGACTTTCGGTGCCCCCTTATTTTTTAAACCCCTCCTCTCTTCCTCGCCAAGTCACCTCGTGGTTTCCCTATGCCCTATCGACTCCCACTCCTCCTCCCGGCCTCTTCCCCAAGCAAATTCGACCCATCTCGCCTCAAACTCCTCCGACCTCACCCGAAGCTCTATCTTTTGATGTGTGATGTGAATATTGATTAGTTTACTTCTAGCTTATTATCTCAGGTTTCAAGTTCGAACAGATGTTGTCATCATAATAGCCCTCATTTTCATGTGATATTATTATCTCATGTTAATCTTGGTCTACTTGAGATGGCAGTGTAACTATTGTAATGATACTGGTCACAGGAATAGTTACGGAAGCTATGGTGATGTTAATAGTATCTATTTATTAGTAATATCTCTTGTTTTCTTGATGCTATAATATCATACCATATTTCGTTTTATTTACAGCCTGATTTACAAAGATTACCATCTTTTCTATCTTTTATTTGCTTGAGCTTCTTCATAACATCAATTATTTGTTTCAAAAATATTTTTAAAATTCCGAGGACGGAATTATTTTAAGGAGGGTAGAATGTAACGGTCCGTATTTTTCAGCGCAACTAGTCACGTATTTTTTAATTTTTTAAACCGATTTTATAATGGTTTGTCAGGAGTTTTACTGATTTCAAAATTTTCTTATAAAAATATTTTGAAGCACCAGACTAGTAATGGAGTATTTTACTAAGATCGGATTTCAACAAATATTCAAAACATTTCTGATAAAATTCATTTTCAAATATTACCGTTTTGGCTTTATGAATTTATTTTCTATACAAATATCTTCAAAACGTTTTCAAATTTCTACGGTAACATTCTATGATCATTTAAGGCTTCTCACATTAATTTCGTAATTTTCTGAAGTCAAATCGATAGAGAACCCGCAAACCCGTTTTCTAAACGTTTTGGCCTAAAACTTGTATTTTCGTAGCCCAAATCTCAAAACGGATCTGGTATTCGCGATCCTCGCGTCGATACGATCCCGTGGATACGGTTTCGTAATTTTTCGGACACGTTAATATCAGGGGCAAAAAAATCGTAATTTTATTTTTTACTAATCTTCCTTGTTACCTTGGCTAATTATGTTTTAACTTCACCCTTGATTAATTACGTTAACTCATCCACCTACCCTATTCCGTCGGCAGCCCACAAGGAAAGCACTTTTCACGTTTTCATCACTCACCCACCCAATTTGATGACTTGTTTCCCCATCTCTTTTCATCAACAGACAACCCTCCACCCACCTACCAATTAAATAAGCAGACATCATCTAATCCTATAAAAATTGAGCCCATCCCCTCAACAGCTAACCCAACTCCTCACCCTCTCTTTGTTGGGAAGCACAACCCACAGCAAACAACCCACCCCAAGCTCTCTCCCCTACCTCTCTCTCCTGAAACCTCTCCTCCCTCCGGCGTCAACGACCACCGCCACCCTCCTCCAAGACCCTCCACACCCTCATCCATATTCTCCGACGACCTACCACCCACCGCCGGACCCGCCACCGCACCGTCGACCGACCTCCCCTTGCCGCCCATCCCCGGCACCAACCTACTGTTCTTGCCAGTGCATATCGCCCCCTGCAACAGCACACGCGCACGAGCGAGGCAACAGCAGCTTACGCCAAGCAGGGCAATGAGCACCTCACGCCAAAGCTGGGCAATGAATTGGGTTATTATATAAATAATATAAGTTTATTTATATAGTTATGTATAGTGATTTTGTTGTAGGTATCGGGCGAAGCAACAGATACCACCAGAAGATCCGTGCCTTCGTCACTAACGTGTAGGCGCCAGTTTCATCTCAATCCGATACTTAGTTTTCAAGTTATGATTTTTCAAAGTTTATTGTAATATTTTAATACCTATTTACGTTTTTTAATTAATAAATAAATAGGGATTTTAGGTATTAAATCCATAACTTGAAATATAAGCCCCAGAAAAATATAAGGCTGGCTCCAGAAAATCAGAAACGACATTTCGGAGCCATTGGCGCTTGTCTCACCTCGACTAGACGCCTACTTTTTTCGGAATGATTTTTCGAACCTAAAGATTAAATAGGTTTAATTCATTCTAAAAATCGTAACTCGCTGGTTTTACCTACACTAATATTTGATAAAATTATATGTGACAATAGACTTTGAGACGATCATTTTGACTATTTATTCATGTAATTCCGATTTGTATTGCTCCCGTAAGAAATTACGGAAGATACACGTTCCTTAAGTTTTTAGGATTTTTAAGCTATTTCTAAGTTTCTAAAAATTATAAGAAATTACAGAAGCTTCTGAAAATTCTCCCCTCTTGCAGTAAAATCTAAATAATTATTTTAAGTTTATATAAAAATTTTAAATATTTTTCGACCCTGTTTTAACGAGTTTAAAAATCAAACTAACCTAATTATTAAATAGGAAAAAGTAGTGGTTTTCTAAAATAAGTATTTTGTGTTGCAGGTACAGACTCTGGTGTACCAACTTCTGAGGAAGCCCTAGACCCGCTTCCGGCTTACTACAACGGTATTAATTTTGGTAAGTCGCAATAAGTTCTAACCTTAGAAATCTAGCCACTGTGCTCGTACGAACTTGTAGCACCGCACTACTACGTGCTCGAAGCACGGAAACATACGCCACTTACTTGTGTTGGACTTGACTTGGAACATTTCGTGGAACGATCATGTAAAGAACTTGGACTTGACACATCACCGGGTTTTGGGGTAACTCATAGTTTGCGAGAGTACGGGAGTGACTAGAGTTTGGTCTACCTGTCCTGTCGCCTGTGTTTCGGCGCCCTGTCCTGCTGCCTGCGTTTCGGCAAACCATCCTGCTGCCTGGGTACCGGCATTCGTCTGGGTAGCACCCAGGCAAGAGACGAACTGAACGGTCACATATTGTACTCTCCGACTTGAGTCACGTAGTTTTAGCAGAGCTTGCACAGTTACTTCTTTACAGTCATGCACTTTACTTTCTGCACTTGTAGCACTTTACTTTCTGCACTTGTACAGACACTACACCGTACTTTACTTCTGCTTGTCATACTTGTACCGTACTCCTTTTCTTTGTTTAGAATCTTTGTGACTTACCTTCGGTTCCACTTGTGGCACCGACAGACGAAGATCAGATTGAGGAGATTGCTCCAGAGTATGAGGAGCCTGCGTACGACCCGGAGGCCACAGAGTTTTAGTTACTTTTCTGTCGGAGTGTGTATTGTACTATGTATTTCCGTTTCTGCATTTCCTTTCAGTATTTCCTTTCATGTATTGGTGTGTGAGAGTGTTGGTTGTTGTACTTTAATTTGGATTGTAATAATGTCTGTAAGCTGGTTTGAGTGTTGTTGGTACATCTCTGCGTTGTGGCTATGCTGAATTCACTGGTAAACTGCGGAACCTGCGCAATAAACCGAATAAGTAACGGGCCCCCGAAAGCGGGTCGTTACAAGTTTGGTGGCCCATGCAGGTCCATGCAAAATACCTCGTGAACAGTATAGTAAAACCAGGATGTATCGTATACGATACTCAACTAAGCTGACATTTCTATGGATGCAGGTTTGACATTCGGAAGACGGACGGGAACATCTCGGAGAGCCCCAATGGAGTTGATCTACCTAGCCTTAATAAAAGCCATTATCAAAATCGAAATAAGATTAGTTAGTTGTTTTAAAAATAATAATAATAATAATAATAATAAATAATAATCCTTCTGTGTCGGTGGCACTCATATGAATGATGATCTTCCTTCAATGGACCATGATACCGGTCAATGTGCTTGGCTAAAGTCTGTTGGATCAACCTAGCTAGACTGGGCATAAGTGATCCTGGCTTAGTCACTTCCCTGGCCGTGTCCGCTGGACCGCAAGGACGTGAATCATGATTATGTTGCGTCATCGATCTTCTCCACTACAGACCTTCCTTTATCTTGATGACCTTTCATTTGACATTCTTAGAATCTTTCTAGTTTGCTTGGGCCCTAGCTACGTCTATTTTAAGGAGGGTAGCATTCGATTTTCGATCACCAGAAGTTAGATTTCGACAACGGAAGCGAATCGAAGGACGCTCAGAAGTATTGGAGACGAGCCAAACCTGACGTGCTAATGTAGGCTGTTTGCGTTTTTTTTGAGCTCGTATTTCTCTTCTAGCTCCTACTTTCTTCTTGTGCCCGATTCTCCATGAGTTAACCTCTTTTCCACATACTGTCTTACCCCTCTTTATTTCTTTTTGTCCGCTTCCTCTCTTCGAGCCCCGGGCCCGCCTAACCTAGTCTACCCTACCGACGACTTTCGGTGCCCCCTTATTTTTTAAACCCCTCCTCTCTTCCTCGCCAAGTCACCTCGTGGTTTCCCTATGCCCTATCGACTCCCACTCCTCCTCCCGGCCTCTTCCCCAAGCAAATTCGACCCATCTCGCCTCAAACTCCTCCGACCTCACCCGAAGCTCTATCTTTTGATGTGTGATGTGAATATTGATTAGTTTACTTCTAGCTTATTATCTCAGGTTTCAAGTTCGAACAGATGTTGTCATCATAATAGCCCTCATTTTCATGTGATATTATTATCTCATGTTAATCTTGGTCTACTTGAGATGGCAGTGTAACTATTGTAATGATACTGGTCACAGGAATAGTTACGGAAGCTATGGTGATGTTAATAGTATCTATTTATTAGTAATATCTCTTGTTTTCTTGATGCTATAATATCATACCATATTTCGTTTTATTTACAGCCTGATTTACAAAGATTACCATCTTTTCTATCTTTTATTTGCTTGAGCTTCTTCATAACATCAATTATTTGTTTCAAAAATATTTTTAAAATTCCGAGGACGGAATTATTTTAAGGAGGGTAGAATGTAACGGTCCGTATTTTTCAGCGCAACTAGTCACGTATTTTTTAATTTTTTAAACCGATTTTATAATGGTTTGTCAGGAGTTTTACTGATTTCAAAATTTTCTTATAAAAATATTTTGAAGCACCAGACTAGTAATGGAGTATTTTACTAAGATCGGATTTCAACAAATATTCAAAACATTTCTGATAAAATTCATTTTCAAATATTACCGTTTTGGCTTTATGAATTTATTTTCTATACAAATATCTTCAAAACGTTTTCAAATTTCTACGGTAACATTCTATGATCATTTAAGGCTTCTCACATTAATTTCGTAATTTTCTGAAGTCAAATCGATAGAGAACCCGCAAACCCGTTTTCTAAACGTTTTGGCCTAAAACTTGTATTTTCGTAGCCCAAATCTCAAAACGGATCTGGTATTCGCGATCCTCGCGTCGATACGATCCCGTGGATACGGTTTCGTAATTTTTCGGACACGTTAATATCAGGGGCAAAAAAATCGTAATTTTATTTTTTACTAATCTTCCTTGTTACCTTGGCTAATTATGTTTTAACTTCACCCTTGATTAATTACGTTAACTCATCCACCTACCCTATTCCGTCGGCAGCCCACAAGGAAAGCACTTTTCACGTTTTCATCACTCACCCACCCAATTTGATGACTTGTTTCCCCATCTCTTTTCATCAACAGACAACCCTCCACCCACCTACCAATTAAATAAGCAGACATCATCTAATCCTATAAAAATTGAGCCCATCCCCTCAACAGCTAACCCAACTCCTCACCCTCTCTTTGTTGGGAAGCACAACCCACAGCAAACAACCCACCCCAAGCTCTCTCCCCTACCTCTCTCTCCTGAAACCTCTCCTCCCTCCGGCGTCAACGACCACCGCCACCCTCCTCCAAGACCCTCCACACCCTCATCCATATTCTCCGACGACCTACCACCCACCGCCGGACCCGCCACCGCACCGTCGACCGACCTCCCCTTGCCGCCCATCCCCGGCACCAACCTACTGTTCTTGCCAGTGCATATCGCCCCCTGCAACAGCACACGCGCACGAGCGAGGCAACAGCAGCTTACGCCAAGCAGGGCAATGAGCACCTCATGCCAAAGCTGGGCAATGAATTGGGTTATTATATAAATAATATAAGTTTATTTATATAGTTATGTATAGTGATTTTGTTGTAGGTATCGGGCGAAGCAACAGATACCACCAGAAGATCCGTGCCTTCGTCACTAACGTGTAGGCGCCAGTTTCATCTCAATCCGATACTTAGTTTTCAAGTTATGATTTTTCAAAGTTTATTGTAATATTTTAATACCTATTTACGTTTTTTAATTAATAAATAAATAGGGATTTTTGGTATTAAATCCATAACTTGAAATATAAGCCCCAGAAAAATATAAGGCTGGCTCCAGAAAATCAGAAACGACATTTCGGAGCCATTGGCGCTTGTCTCACCTCGACTAGACGCCTACTTTTTTCGGAATGATTTTTCGAACCTAAAGATTAAATAGGTTTAATTCATTCTAAAAATCGTAACTCGCTGGTTTTACCTACACTAATATTTGATAAAATTATATGTGACAATAGACTTCGAGACGATCATTTTGACTATTTATTCATGTAATTCCGATTTGTATTGCTCCCGTAAGAAATTACGGAAGATACACGTTCCTTAAGTTTTTAGGATTTTTAAGCTATTTCTAAGTTTCTAAAAATTATAAGAAATTACAGAAGCTTCTGAAAATTCTCCCCTCTTGCAGTAAAATCTAAATAATTATTTTAAGTTTATATAAAAATTTTAAATATTTTTCGACCCCGTTTTAACGAGTTTAAAAATCAAACTAACCTAATTATTAAATAGGAAAAAGTAGTGGTTTTCTAAAATAAGTATTTTGTGTTGCAGGTACAGACTCTGGTGTACCAACTTCTGAGGAAGCCCTAGACCCGCTTCCGGCTTACTACAACGGTATTAATTTTGGTAAGTCGCAATAAGTTCTAACCTTAGAAATCTAGCCACTGTGCTCGTACGAACTTGTAGCACCGCACTACTACGTGCTCGAAGCACGGAAACATACGCCACTTACTTGTGTTGGACTTGACTTGGAACATTTCGTGGAACGATCATGTAAAGAACTTGGACTTGACACATCACCGGGTTTTGGGGTAACTCATAGTTTGCGAGAGTACGGGAGTGACTAGAGTTTGGTCTACCTGTCCTGTCGCCTGTGTTTCGGCGCCCTGTCCTGCTGCCTGCGTTTCGGCAAACCATCCTGCTGCCTGGGTACCGGCATTCGTCTGGGTAGCACCCAGGCAAGAGACGAACTAAACGGTCACATATTGTACTCTCCGACTTGAGTCACGTAGTTTTAGCAGAGCTTGCACAGTTACTTCTTTACAGTCATGCACTTTACTTTCTGCACTTGTAGCACTTTACTTTCTGCACTTGTACAGACACTACACCGTACTTTACTTCTGCTTGTCATACTTGTACCGTACTCCTTTTCTTTGTTTAGAATCTTTGTGACTTACCTTCGGTTCCACTTGTGGCACCGACAGACGAAGATCAGATTGAGGAGATTGCTCCAGAGTATGAGGAGCCTGCGTACGACCCGGAGGCCACAGAGTTTTAGTTACTTTTCTGTCGGAGTGTGTATTGTACTATGTATTTCCGTTTCTGCATTTCCTTTCAGTATTTCCTTTCATGTATTGGTGTGTGAGAGTGTTGGTTGTTGTACTTTAATTTGGATTGTAATAATGTCTGTAAGCTGGTTTGAGTGTTGTTGGTACATCTCTGCGTTGTGGCTATGCTGAATTCACTGGTAAACTGCGGAACCTGCGCATAAACCGAATAAGTAACGGGCCCCCGAAAGCGGGTCGTTACACTTGGTCCAAGTTAGTGGTCAAAGTATGACTTTTCCACATACTTAAAGGAGGAATACTGGTATTATCACTTCGGAGCATTACACACTTAGACAAGAATAGCTGAAGGTGATAATGTGGATTCTCATGAGAGTTCCCATGGAATGGGTCTTGTTGCATTAAGACCACTAATCCTGTCTTGAGCTCAAAATTCTTTTCCGCCGCCAACTCCGGCATAGCGATGGAAGAAGTGGTGGAAGAAGTCTTAGGACGAAGCCTATCTCTGATAGATATAATCCTCGCCATACGTGTCGCTAATTCTTCCGGTGTCTTCGGTCGGTTCATGCAACCGTCCTCTACGTTGAGTCTCTTCTCGGCTCTGATCCTCCTCTCGGTACGCTCGATCTCCGGATCAAATATTATATCCTCTGGGTTCGTCGTAGATCTCGTGTACATGCACAGAGAAATAGAGCTTTGATGGAATTGTTAGCACGATAAAGGGGTAAAAAAGATAAAAATAATAAAACAAAAAGAAATAACTAAGTAAAGAAAATAAAACAATGTCGCCTCCCCGGCAACGGCACCAAAAACTTGATCGCTATCCAGATGTATACCCGAAATACGACTTGTAGTTTTACCGCAAGCGCACGGTGTAGCGGCGAGCAGGTATCGAACTCAGGGAGGACAAATGACCGTGTCTTACTCAAATCACCTAGCTATCAAGAGTACAAGAATAGTTGGGTGTAATAGTCACAATCGTTCAAGTATCGAGAAAATATCAATATAATAAAAAGCGTCTAGGGATAGGAAATCCCCACTACGGACCGTCTCTCATCCTCGTGATTCATAAATTTCATTGTTGCTAGCTTGAATATAGGTGAACTAGTCGCAACTTAATGTAGAACCAAGCTCACGCTCTCGCGCTATTGCCGGTCTATAGCAAACCTAGGATAGTGCCCACTCTCGTGCAAACCCTAGCCTAAGCCGCTAGTGTGAATATCGACATCATTATTCAATCGTATCCCGAGCCCACTCTCATGTAAACTCGAGCTACGACCTAGGTTATGATAGTTCTTATTCGTCCAATCTCTTGCAAACGAATATTGGTATAGATTCACAATTAAAAATCCTGGCTTTGGTATAATCTCTTGCAAACCAAGTCAAGAGAGATCCAATTGTCAATCTAAATCGAATATCTAGGCCTTCCTATCAATTGGGATCCAATCTCTTGCAAATCCCAATAGATATGAATTTCTAGCTACCCGTAATCAATCAATCACAACCTAACCCTAATCAGTTCTAGCAACAAATCAACAAATTCATCACCATTCAGAGATAGGGTCCATAGGGTTCATCCACATGCCCTAGAACGACGGCACTACTCACTAGACATCATGCAAATCTCAGAAAAATCAATAATAAACGCGGCACAATTCATTGCAAAAGAGAAATAATGCATAAAAATTGAGTTTCTAACAAGAATAGACAAACCAATGTTGATGCCAACGATCTCCAGCTGAGAATTCACCAAAGAGTAGCCGTCAAAATCCTAAAAGAAAGTCTAAAAATTAATGTTCAAAAGCCTCCTTAAACTAGGGCAAAAACTGGGTTTAAATACCCTCTAAAATCGTCCAAAAAATCGTAACCAAACTGCCCCTGCGCAGCCCAGAAATCGCAACCCTAACAGCTGGCGAGAGGGTCACTCGACCGAGTGACAAACCCTGTATAAAAACAGTAACTTCGGGGGTTTCAGGGTCTGTCTTCGGGGGGTGGCTCGGCCGAGTGGCTTTCTTCATTCGGCCGAGTGAGCATTCATAATCGGTCGAGTAGGCCTCCTCAGGATCTTTGAAAATTCCAGTAACTTGGCCTTTCTCTAGACAAAATTCCATGTACCACTCGGGCGAGTGAACTTTCTCACTCGGCCGAGTGGGCTTCCTTTGTTCGGCCGAGTATACGCTAAAATATCATGTGCGTGTCCGTTCTATTCGGCCGATTAGGGCTTCTTGCTCAGCCGAGTGAGTGGTCTACTCAGCCGAGTGAGGTGATGTTGAGCTCGTTCTTCCTTCTTTTCGCCTCCTCGTCGCTCCTATTGATTTTCTTCTTCTTCCGATCATTATCTATCGCTAATAAGTCCTCGAACGAGCTATGGGTGACACTCCTAAGCGCGTACAAATTCTTTGATCTCAAATTCGCTCCAGATCGCTCCATATTTCCTAAAATACGACAAAAACAAGAAATAGTGAAAAGCATCGCAATATTGTCGAATAATTGTGAAAAACGCGATATGAGCGATCAAAATGGCATGCAAAAATGCAGAAAAAAGGTGTAAAATATGGAGTGATCAATGTACAACGTGAATACGACAAAGACCGATGTATACTGACTAATGCTGGCTAGTGGGGTTGACGGTAAACCATATCCTATGCCATGCAGAGACACAGTCTTGACGAAGGGACTAAAACTGTGAAATTCATCACTGACACAGCCAGAATGATCCCAACGACACGTTCGTCAATGGGACGATCACGCAAGTATGATTTTGAAACAGCGACGATGCCTGCTGCTCGTTACCATGGTATAGGGGTTTCGAGCCCCAACCTGTAGTAGGGTCAGGCTGTAGGGTATCACACTGAGTAGTATCCACATCTTAGTAATAGGAAGAACGTTAAGAGAAATTCATTGGATGAAATGGAATAATTAAGTCCATAAGTTAGTTGTGAATTTAAGTCTAATAGGGGACAAACTTTGCATGTGATGCAAACTAGATTAAATGTTTCGTAAATTGTTTACGACAATATTTAATGAAATAAACGCGTTGAAAGATAACCTGGATGACGGGATCATCCCGGTCTAATTGCAGAGTTTCAAATAGCGTCGAAAACAGAGCTAAAACGAGCACAGACGCAAAAACATTCAAAGGCAAGAGTGGGTTAGACCCACTTGGGCAAGCAGGTCCACCCACAACAGTAATGGGTGCAGCACGCTGAACCAGCGGGCACAGCCTGCTGAGAGCAGCGAGCCGCGCACCCGCTCCGGGCACGCCCATTGCCCATGGCGGGCGCGCCCGCAACTTAATTTGTCTTAGGGTTTTTTGAAACCCTTGTGACGGCTACGAACTATGATTTTTTGCCCAACTTTTGGCAATTGTTTGAGGGGTCAAACAAAGTCAGAATTCGTCGCCGTTTGTTCCTACGCGTTCACCATTTGAAGATCTTCGAAATGATAGCTTATATGGTGCTTGAAGTTCAATGGAGATGGGGATTTAATTCGTTGAAGTTAGGCGTTTGAGAAAGGCTTACTACATTAACTAAATTAAATTCCTCTTCATTTAACTTTGTCCCACATTGCTCGTGATGAAAAGGGAGGAGCCGACTCCCTATATAAATAAGGGTGTCCCCTCTTCGTTGAAAAACACACCAAGTGATCGATTCGAGAAGTTCCTGATTTTTGATCACGCTCGATCGTGAACTTAAAAATTCCTCTCCTCTTTCTCTTCTTATTCTCCCGTCGGGTCCTAACAAGACTACAAGGAGATTTGGATCTGATCCAGATGTTTTTGACGCGGGTCTGCTCAAGTGAAACTTTCTTCGACAAGTGATCGGCTCGGAGGCGGCTCGAGTAGATCGGTTCGAAGGCGCAAGGCGGGTCGGTTATAAGGAGTGTAAGAAGGTGGTGCAATACATCTTGCCTATCCCAAAGCCAAGATTCCAGGTATGTTAGTTAGTAGCCTTTAAGAATAACTTTAATAATGTCGCAGTAGACTAGATCCCTCTTGAGTTAGTCAGATCCACCCCAAGTCAGCATAGATCTTGGTGAGGTTCTGACTCGCCTTAGGGTTCGCTAAAATGTTTAGCATGTTTATGTTTTTTCGTTGTGCATGTTTTCACCTCTGTTGTCCATTCGACATAGGACGGGTACAGATCTGAGCCCTAAGGTTCTGCCAAAACCCTTCAAGGCAGACCTTGTAGTTTTGCCACTCATGCAGACCTTGTAATTTTGCTGACACATGCATGCAAGTAGATGAACTTCCCTTCATAGCTCCCACACTCTCTCTACATTGAGTTACACCAAAGCCCTGTGATGTGTCATGTGTATCTATTACGGGATGTTCCACAAGATGTTCCACGAGATGTTCTACCAGATATTCCATATGGGGTGCACCAAAGGTAATTGTTAAATGGTTCTTCTCTCTACCAGATATTTCATGGTATGTGAGAGTAGTGCATGTTGTGTTGCGCAACACAACCACCGTTCTGCGGCCCCTTTCAACTAATGCACGATTCAATAAACGGGTTATAACCCCCTTAAGCAATCTGTATTGAATGGGGGTTTAGACCTTTAAACTAGGTTTATGAATCGAGAGGGACTCACACCCATTTCAAGGTATGTGAGACCCTATAAACATATGGGAAATGCCTCGCGGCTCAACCACCGTTCTGCGGCCCCCATGACGGGTAGTGTTAGATTCAATAAAACAAAGGTCTAAAGCCCCAAACAACATGGATTAACAAGGGATGCTAGAAATAAACATTAACAAGAAAATCAAGATATCCTACATCAATTAATAACACCCACACAACAAATTTAGCTAACCATCATAAACATCAACAAGATATTCATCGAAATAAGCATTGATCAATGCAAAAGTTGCCATCAAATGAACAAGGATAGAAGAGTTGAAAATCTATCACCAATTACAAGCTTCTCCAATCTTAGAGCAATCCCAGCAACAGCAAAAACGAAATCAAAACACTCAAAACTCATTAGAACCCTAATTTCTCCTTGGAGAAGAAGAAAACCTATATTTAGCATAGTATTTGAAGCACCCTAATTACATCAGAGTTTTCTGGGTTTATACCCCTAGGGATTACATAGTAACCCTCCAATATCTCATTCAAGGGCTAATGTGAAGCAGCTAAAAATCAGGTTAAGAAAAACCTGTTTTCGCAACCCAGAAATCGGCAGAAAAACCCCGATCAGGCACCTACCGACCAATGGCCAAGCGCCTGACGACAGGCACCTGCTGTTGGTCAGCCAGGCGCCTATGTGGGAAGTTGCGAAACATACAAAAAACTAGAGATCCCCAGGCAGGCGACTGCCTTGAAATACACAGGCACCTGCCTTTTGTGCTTCAGGCGCCTCTTGTTCGAATAGCCGAAACCAATAGAGAATTGGGTTTTCCAACCCTCAGAAGTAGGGAAAACCAGGCACCTTCAGTTGAAATGGCAAGCGCCTGCAGAGTCGCCCAAGCGCCTGCCAATCCTTTTGCAGGCGCCTGTGTTGCACTCCAAAATGCTCCAGGCCAGGGCTTCAAGGGGCATGCGCCTGTCATTGTCCGGACAGGCGCCTGTCCTGGCTCCAGCTTCACTTCTCCATTTAGTTGATTTTGTGCCCTTTGGGACTCCTGAAAAATCCAGAAAAATATGTAAAAATACAATTCATGTTTATAAAGCTTTGGCGAGTGAAATTATGCAGAAATAAAACCATATGCTCAAAAGTGATGAGTTATCGCACACATGGTTTAGAGAGCATGATTCAATGGATTATTATCACAAGAGGGAAGGATTATGGGGCTAAAATATGTAACATTCAATCATAATCACTAGGACATGCGACTGATATGGTATACACAAGTGCCGGCGCCATGGGCAGGCGCTTGTAAAATCAACGTATAGCGCATAAAAGCACAAGTGCGAAACTTGTCAAAATGAGAATTTTGGGTAAGAATGGACAGGTGACTGTAGTGGAATGGACGGGCGCCTGTAAAACCAACGTACAACGCCTGAAAGTGCACACGTGCATAACTTGACAAAATGAGATTATTGGGCAAGAGGATACATGCGACTGATTAACAATGCACATGTGCATGAACGTCAGACAGGCGCATGTACTTTGTACAACAGTCACCTGTTAAAAGTAAAGAATGAAACCCCAAAAACCCTAGCAAAAATGTGTGAATTACAGTTGACTATTGAACAAAACATAAGGCGCATGTAAAGAGACAGTCGCCTAGCTATTGTTCAACAGTCGGCTGTCAAACTCCCAAATTGCAGGTTTTGGTTATGGTTTTTTCCGATCCAGCCCCCATCAATGTATTTTTCGGGCCTTGGATTGAGGCCCAAATCCGACTCCGGGTTTAAAAAGAGAAATCCCGACACTGACCCTGGGGGCCTTTGAATTGGGCCTTAAGGGAGTTTTGGCCAATCTGAATCAATTTTTTTAAACACACTTTGAAATAGGAACAAAATTATTTGAATTTGCTTTGGACTAAAAAAGCATTTTTTTGTAATTTAAATCTTTTGAACGGAGAACAATCAATTTTATACAATCAACTCAAAAGTATATTTTGATCCGAAGAGTTCATTCCGATCCGAAGAGTTAAATTACAAAAAAAAAAAAATTCTGATTCATTTTGAGCTCTTCGGATCAAAATATACTTTCAATCCGAAGAGATCATTTTGAGCTTCAAGTTCTACAACCTCAAACCACCAATTTTCAAGTGAATCCGAAGAGTTTTTACTCGTTCATCCACGACGCAAGTTTAACGGTTTCGATGTAACAAAGCTTTCTGTAACAGTTAGATGAATGATTAAACCCCCTAGAGTTCACACCAGAATTGATTTTTTTGGGTTTTTAAAACATAAACAGCAAACTGAACTGATCTGATAATCGAAAAAATGACGAAAACGTGGGTTAACAAGACGAGCCAACGACGAAATTATCTCCTTGATTAGTTGACCTCCGTATTTGCTCGTATAGTTAATCATACGATTTGAAATTTTTGCATCCCACCTGAAGCACAACTAAATGTCTTAAACATATGTACTTTATGTTTCCAGGCCCATCAAACTAATTCTAATTTTCCAATGAAGGTTAATGACAAGCCCCTCGTAAAGCCCACCCCAAAGACACGTTCGCTTACTTTTTCAAAGTTATCGATGCACGTGCATCGTGGGTATAAACGGGTCTGATTCATATACCTTTCAAACCCAAATCCAATAAGAAATTTAGGTTCGGACTTGGATTCAGAGGAATCTCTTTTCTCTTATCGGGATTGGGTTGGATTCAGTTTTGAGCTGAACTCGTGTGATAATTGAAAATATATTTAGTAGTCACGGTCGCACTATGATAAACCTTTTCATGTCTTTGCATCGATGTTATTAAGCTTTTTTTATATAACTTTATCAGCTAGCTTGATTATAGTGAAACTAGTCATAACCCGTGTCCGCGGGCACGGTTCATTTAAGATTTTCCCTTGCGAAATCTTTGTTCCCCGAATTTTTTTTTTCAAATCCAAAATTTAAAAGAAAAATACAAATTAGCTTAAAAATATTTAGCGGCACACGGGCGCCTTCGACGTGGGCGCCTTCGGTGCGGAACAACAAATTCAGCCCATGCGTCTTCGACACAGAACACCAAATTCGACGTGGATGCATTCGACGCAAAACAACAAATTCGACGTAAAACAACAATTTCGGCGCCGGTGCCTTTGGCACGGAACAACAAATCAGCTTAAAGAATTTAGCGCGGGTGCCTTCGGCGCGGGCTTCATATACATATAACATGTGTCCTTGGGTCATTGTTCATTTAAAAATCTTGGACCCGCTAATTTTAAACAAGCATCAATAATTATTAGGTCCTCTTAAAATCTTAGTTCACAAAAATTTAGTTTCCCCTGAAATATCAGCAGATAGGATCGAAATTTTACAGGGTTTTGCAATCGGTTCAATGAGTTGGCAGCATCTCCCGCGTTCATTCTCCCACAGCTCGCATTCATTCCCAAGATGAGATTGTGTGTGTGCACAACATTTTTTTATAACTAATATTAAAAGGCTATTCCTAGTTTCAATGCTTTAGTGTATTCCCAACAAATTTCTTTTCAAACCCAAAAATTTCCCTACAAAACTTGATGTGACATTGCCACATAGGATAAATTCAAAATCTGCCCTCAATTGTAATATAGATATGGCATAACGAGTTTCATTTTCTAAAGTGTCATAGTAATTTTAGTTAGTTCTTGAGATTTCAGGGTTTGTTATCATATTTTTGGGTTTAAAAAGTAATACATGAATTTGACCTAGTAAGGATTTTAGATCTAACCCCAAATATGTCGAAAGAGTTGGATTTGGTTTTCGGGTTTTCTAGTACCGATGTTATAGTGTGCAAGTCCAAACAACTCTATTCCACTCTTACACACGTAAGTGGTCCTCGATGGGCTCATTCTGCTTACACGTGTTTAAGCGGTCATGGATGGCACGTGAGGGTGGGATGGTGCCATCTATGAATGTGTGGGACCCACAAAGCTTTTTCAAAATAACTTTCCAACCAACTTTCCAACAAAAAAACTGTTGGAAATTGGGTGCGTCCATGACGGGTTTTAACCCAGGGGTAAATCGCAGTTATAATATTTATTAAGGGGTTTTATGTAAATTGAATTAGCCTTGGTGGATAATTGCAATTTACAAAAGTTCCGGGTTCCCAAAGAAAATATGGTTTGTAACTAACTTTACGTTATTTTGTTAACGTTAAGTTTTCAACGGTAGAAAACTGCGCTTCTTAATCCCTATAAATAATTCCCAGAGGCAGAGAGAAAAATCATTCAATCAAAAGCAAACTCTATCCCCTCTCCCATCGCATACACAACGAAGAAGAAGAAGATGCGGTATCTTGGTGGTGAAAACTCGTTCGGTTTCCTTCGGTGATTCCAACCACGATCCATCGCTCCTCCTCTATTCCGCTGCAAATCAAGGTGATGTGTTCATCCCGATTTCTAACATTGGTATCTATAGATTTGGGTGGAAAATGGTGATTAGCCCCAAATGATGGCTATCACTTCTTATTTATATCAACCCTCTCTTTTCTTTACACACACACACCCAATAACACACAATACTCCCCCTCAAGATGAGCAAAAGATATTTATCATGCACATCTTGTTACAAGCATCCTCTACTCCTTTAGAGTTCAACCCCTTTGTAAGGCAATCAGCTAGTTGTTGTCCAGAAATAATGTAGGAGATCTCCAACTGTTTCTTGTCCAATCTTTCTTTAATGAAGAACCTGTCAATCTCTATGTGCTTCGTTCTATCATGTTGCACTGGGTTGTTGGCAATGTTAATTGCTGACTTGTTATCACACAACAACCGCAATGGTCCTTCTCTTAGCAGGCGTAGCTCTTGTAAAAGTGATCTCAACCAGATCATCTCACAGGTACTAAGCACCATAGCACGATACTCTGCCTCTGCAGTGGAACGAGCCACCAAATCCTGCTTCTTGCTGCGCCAAGAGACTAAGTTGCCCCCAACAAACACACAGTAGCCCGAGGTCGATCTCCTATCATCCAGGCAACTGGCACAATCCGCATCACAGTAGCCTATCACATTCATGTGACCATGACTACCAAATAATATGCCTTTTCCTGGACTATTCTTTAGATACCTCAATATCCTGAAGACTGCCTCCATATGGCCAGTCCTAGGATCATGCATGTATCTACTTACCACACTGATAGCATAGGCAATGTCAGGTCTGTTATGGCATAAGTAGATAAGGCGTCCAACAAGTCTCTGGTACCTTTCTTTGTCTACTGGCTCCCCTGATTGTGAATGCAACCTATGATTCTGATCAATAGGAGTAACTGCTGGACGACACCCCAACATACCAGTCTCAGCCAGTAAATCCAGGGCATACTTCCTCTGTGAGAGAACTATACCCTTCCTGGACCTGGCAATCTCCAGTCCAAGGAAATACCCCAACTGTCCAAGGTCCTTGACCTCAAATTCTCTCGCCAATCTAGCCTTCAAGTGAGAGATTCCCTCTTCATCATCTCCAGTGATAATAATATCATCAACATACACAGCCAGAAGGGTAATCCGCTGTCCTGAATGCCTATAGAATAAAGTATGATCACCATTACTCTGCTTGTAGCCCATAGTGATGACTGCACGCCTGAATCTGTCAAACCATGCCCTTGGAGATTGCTTCAGCCCATATAAAGACTTGTCCAGCCTACACACATTTCCCATCGTCTGTTGTGTGCTAAAGCCAGGTGGAACCTCCATGTATACCTCCTCCTGTAAGTCTCCATGCAGGAAGGCATTTTTTACATCCAACTGATACAATTTCCATCCAAAATTCGCTGCACAGGATACCAGTACTCTCACAGTACTCATCTTTGCCACTGGGGCAAATGTCTCATCATAATCAATCCCATAAGTCTGAATGTAGCCCTTGGCAACTAACCTCGCTTTGTACCTGTCCACCTTCCCTTCTGGATTTTGCTTTATTGTGAATACCCACTTGCAGCCCACAGCTTTCTTCCCTGCTGGAAGTGAGACAAGTCTCCATGTCTTGTTCTTCTCCAGTGCTTCGAGTTCTTCGAGCATTGCTTTCTTCCACTGGGGATGTTGCTTTGCCACTCGCCAATCACTCGGTATAGAGATAGACTGTAAGGATGCAATGATAGCCCTATATGCAGGTGTAAGAGAAGCATAGGAGACATGATTAGCAATATCAGTCTCGTATCCATACCGTACAGGAGGCCTGCCGGCATTGATACGAGGCTCCCTACGAGATGCAAGTGGAAGATCTAAACTAGAGGAAGGCGAAGAAAGGTTACCATCCGTGTTAGGAGAGGAAGGCAGTAAGGAAGTCGGGACTTGAGCAGGCGTGATAGACTGATCAATCTCGACATGTGGCTGTGGAGCTAGTGGTTCTTCAGTGGGGGGATGTCTTCATGTTGTTCTCCATCGCCATGACTACCCTTCTGTCTCCTGCTATATTTCTTGCCGTACAACATGTCTTCCTCCTCTTCCACCAAGGTCCTTTCCTCCTCCCTGCTATCAGGACCAGTACCAGTAGGCCCGACAGGACACGGTATAAGTCCAACCACTACCCTCCTGTCATCAGTCTCCCCCTCTCGACCAACTCCTCCTGTGTTTGGAGAGGCACCAGTATCAAATACTGATATAGAATCTGTAAGTCCTCCATAAAAAGGCTCAGTCTCTCTGAACGTCACATCCATACTCACAAACAGCCTTCTTTCTGAGGAACTCCAACACCTATAGCCTTTCTGATTTGAAGGATACCCAACAAATATGCATTTAATTGCCTGAGCATCCAGCTTCCCCACAGAAGGTCTATGATCCCTCACAAAGCATGTGCATCCAAACACTTTTGGTGGAACTACAAAAGTGTTCTTTCCCATAAGAATCTCACATGGGGACTTCATACCAAGGATCCGCGAAGGCATCCTGTTGATGAGATAGGTGGCTGTCATCACTGCTTCACTCCACAATATCTTAGGTACATTCATGGTGAGCATGAGTGACCTAGTTACCTCCAACAAGTGTCTATTTTTCCTTTCAGCAACTCCGTTCTGTTGAGGCGTGTTGGGACAAGTGGTTTGATGAGTTATCCCACTCTCAGATAGATAAGATGCAAACTCCTTGTTTACATACTCTGTCCCATTATCCGTTCTCAAGATACGGATCTTGGCCTCATACACATTTCTGACACTTCTATGGAAGTCCTGAAAACACTTCAACGCTTCGCTTTTGTTTTTCATCATGTAAAGCCATGTCATCCGAGAATGACAATCTATGAAAGTGATAAACCACCTGAACCCACTTACTGAAGTCACTGGGCAGGGTCCCCAAACATCTGAGTGAATAAGATGAAATCTCTCTACACTCCTCATCCCCACACTAGGATATGATGTCCTAGTGTGTTTCCCAAATTCACATGCATCACACTTCAAATTCATTTTATTCACTCTATTCAAAATCTCAGGATACATTTTATTCAACATATCAAAAGGCAAGTGTCCCAACTGACAATGTAATAAAAGTATCTCCCTTTCCTTCTCTTCACCAACGACAGCCAATGCAGCATCCCCACTAGCTCTGTCAAGATACCACAGTCCATCACGCCTGACGCCAGTCCCAAGCATCCTCCCAGTCTTCCTTTCCTGCAACACACAATGAGTAGAGTCAAAAGTAATGCTACAGTCTAGATCATCAACAATAGAGCCAACAGATAAAAGGTTGACTGGAAAAGATGGAACGTGAAGGACTGAAGAGAGGCATATGGAGGGAGTGCACTGAATAGTGTCAATCCCTTTAATGGGTTGGGATGTGCCATCAGCTGTCTGAACAGTTTCATGAATGGTATGTGGTTTATATGTGGAAAATTGTCTATATGCACCTGACACATGACTAGATGCACCTGAGTCAATAATCCACTCTATATGATCTCTACATGAAAGGGCTAATTGGTTACCTGATCCTGTGTGAGCGAAGTTGGCAAAGTTACCGAATGGCGAAGCAACATCTCTAGTCTGGTCTGCATGACTCTCCGAACTCTCAGTAGTAGACCTGGACTGTCTTCGCTGCTCTAGATCTGACGCCTCAGCTGGCGTAGCCTCAATCATCACTGTCTCCTGTCGTCCATCAGTAGTAGCAAAGTTGGCCCGTGGGCCGCCACGACCTCGTCCACGGCCCCAACGACCTCCTCCTCTGCCTCCTGTGCCACGTCCTCGTCCACTACCCTTCTGTGGGCAGTTAAAGCTCAGTTGCCCCTTCACCCCACAGGTGTAGTACTCTCGATCCTCGCTCACTGCTGCCACTGTCGGTACAGCCAGTGCAGCCCGAGTGACCTGAGTACCCTCATCCTTCATAACTCTCAGTCTGGTCTCCTCCTGTGCCATTGCAGCTATGGCATCCTCCAGAGATGGAATGGAGGATAGGTGACACATACTCGCCCTCCTGACCTCAAAATCTCCATTCAGGTTCCTCAGAAAATGTGTCACACGCCTACGCTCTACACACTTCCTGTGTATCGCAGCACTCCTTGGATCAGGCAGATCAATATGGTCATAGTGGTCTAACTCTGACCACAGCCTTTTCAACTCCGCAGAGTAGGCTAGAATAGACATCTCCCCCTGTTTCAAGGTGTCGACCTTGCCCTGAACCTCCATCATAAGCATCACATTCCCTGCTCCAGAATACATTTTTTCCACCATACTCCATATCCCCGCAGCACTCTCTATGGCCTCCACCATCCCAGCAATGGGTGGAACCATCGATGTCATCAACCAAGCAGCCACCAGTGAGTTGGTGGTGCTCCAGACTTTCCAATCATCCCCAGTCTTATCCACAGGTTCCTTACATGAACCCAGAACATGGCCTTCTAACCCCTTCGACTTCAGGATGAGAAGCACCCTCCTGGACCAACTGAGGTAATTCTTCGTCCCTTCCAATTTCACATCATTGGGCATCAACTCCAGCTTCTGCACTGGTCGTGAAGGCGTCGATCCACTCGAGGATCCCAACTCCTTCGAAGCAAGCAGCTTCGTTATCTCCCCAATGAAGGCCTTCATGTCAACTGAGGTAAGATTGTCCCACATCTCTCCAGATCCGCAGATCTCTCCTCTCTCCCTCCTTAGATCCGCAGATCTACTTCTCTTCTTCCTCTTTTAGGTCATACCCTAACCGTAAATCTATGGAGTCCTTTTCATGACTCTACCATAGATCTAGGGTTAGGGTTTTTTGGGGTTTTCTTTTGTGGCTAGTTAGGGCTTTGTGGTAGCTAGAAGAGGACTTGGAAGGGGGGAAAGGATCACAAGGCATGGAGCGGCGGTAGCGGAAGGGGGGGGGGGGGGGGGGGGGGGGGGGGGGGGCTAGGGCTAACAAGGCGGCGGCGCGCGCAGGCGGCGACAGCGCGCAGGCGGCGCGCGGGGGCGGTGCGTGCAGGCGCGCGCAGGCGGTGGCGGCGCGGATGGGTGGCGCGCGCAGGCGGGCTGGCCGCGGATGGGTTTTAGGGTTTTTGTTTTTTTTTTGTTTTAGGGCTCTGATACCATGTAGATTTGGGTGGAAAATGGTGATTAGCCCCAAATGATGGCTATCACTTCTTATTTATATCAACCCTCTCTTTTCTTTACACACACCCAATAACACACAATAGTATCAGAGCGTATGAACGAGGAATTCTTATGTAATTCTGTTTTTTTTTTTACCGTGGATCAGAGACGATGTGAATCGATGTCGCCAGCCTTTGGCTTCGTTTGCCACCACTCGGACATGAGGGGACCGCCCGCCATGGGGTTCATTTCCTTCCTCAGTCTGCGGGGCTCGACCCTGGGAAATCTCTACCGAAGAAGATGATTCGGCAGTGGGGCACGCTGAGGATGGAACGTCACCCGTAGGTGCTTGGCCTCTGTCCATGCACCTAGGGATATTTCCTGCGCTGCTGCCGGCGTTAGAGCATCGCCCGTCACTCGCCCCACCATCGATCGGTAACGGGGCTGCCGTTCATCGTCGATCCTCCTCCCTTGTGGGTCACCGCAATCCCGTCCCTATGTGGGATCGCCAAATCACCATCCTCTGGTCGTCGCAGTGTTAGGCGATTAATCAGACAGGGGGTGTCTGCACTCTTGCACTGTCCACAGGGCAAAGCCCTTATGTCCAAATCGAAGCGCCAGACCTGTTGCTTTGGTCGACGGGTGGTGGCTCCGTTGATTCCCTCTGTTAATCAAAAGGAATAGTGATTATTTTATGTTTATGGGATATCTAATCCGATTACTTAAATTATTTTGGATTTTTCCTCGGTCTGTGAATTGTCATACACCATTCGTGAGTTCTTTTTAGTGCCTGCCTAATATTTTGTTTTTTTTTGGCCATGCATATTTAATGTTTTTTACATCATTCGGCCATGCATTATATCTATTGGCATTCAAATTTTAAGATAATGGGCTTTAATGTTAATTTGAAGGGGCAGCACATTTAAACTTAGTTGAATGCCCCCAGCATATTCTAGTAACATGTTAATTTTGATTTGGCCTGCAATTTTTTAACATGTCATATTTGTAATGATAACTGTTTTTTATTTTTGGGCTATTGGACCTGTGAAATACTATAACTATTACTAATAGCCACATCAAATAATTTGAGTGGGCCATAGTTAGATACCTTGCATGACATATTAAATTAGACTGAGGATTTTCTTGGAGCATTCAAGTGCACCAACCTCAAATAATGTCTTTGGAGTTTCCTACATCAATGACACAAATCAAAATTAAAGCGTATGCATAGTGTATGAATGATGATAAGTATTTAATTATTTGGTGAAACTTGATTTGTTCAATGTATTATGCATGCTATCATGTTTCCTATATGATGATAAACAACAATTTTTGAATTTTTCTTCTTATTTAGTCGGAGCAATAGATATTCTGATAATATATGTGGGGGACTTATATTTGTTCAAAGTAAACAAAATATAAGTATATTTTTGAAAGAGTATTCAAATTTAACGATAAAGTTTTTATTCATGGACGATGATTGAGAATTTAATGAACTTTCGACTCTGTGGGAAAGTCACTTATCTTCTAAATGCCTCTCTATATTTCAGTTATTACTTAGAATCCTACAAACATGTCTGCTGTCAAGAACATCATTACTGACCTCAACAGGGGAGATCGTCTCAATGGAGAAAATTTCAATATCTGGAGTTTTCGTATCAAGTATGTCTTGGAGGAACAAGAGGTTATTGAAACCATAAATCATAAATTGGAAGATCTTGGTGAAGGTAACACTGCCCAACACAAGCGTGCAGTGGAGACTTACAATGAGTGGAGGAAAAAGGATGTCACTGCGTGTGGTATTCTTGTAAGCTCAATAAAAGATGACTTTGCTTGCGAATACAAGGATTATCCTACTGCATATGACTTGTGGAAGGCCTTATCTGAAAGGCTGGGAGGAACTTCTATGTCAAAGTTACGATAGCTCACTTTAAAGTTTGATACTTATGAGTTCCAATCAGACCATTAAGCAACATCTCCGGGAGATGTCCAGAATGATTAAGGAACTGGCTGCTGCTGGGTGCAACCTCAGTGACGAACAACAAGTACAAGTTGTAATTCGCTCCTTGCCCGGTTCCTGGGAACATATGAAAGTTAACTTGACACATAATGAAAGTGTCAAAACTTTCGATGAAGTGGCTTGTCACGTGGAATTGGAAGATGAAAGGTTATCTTCCCTAAAACTACAATATCATTCCTACGTGACGGAGTCAAGTTCCAGGAAAGGAAACTTCAAGAGGAAGAGGTTCTGGAAGAAGAACCATGGCAAAGATGCAACTATGAAAGACAAATCCAAGGGGTTAAGGAAATTTGATAAGAAGAAGAAGAAGAAAATGAATGTTGATAAGTTGATGTGCTTCAACTGTCGTCATAGGGGACACTTCGTTCGGGAATGTCCTGAGCCAAGGAAGGTAACTTCTGATTCTTCTTCTTATATTCCTTGGCATAATGCATATGTGTCGAGCTCCGTTATGCTCATAGAACCTGATCCTTGGTGGATTGTTGATTCAGGAGCGACAGACCACATAGCAAGAGACATAGACTACTATGTGGAGTACTGCCATGTTCCTGGGAGAACAAGATGGGTGTATGTTGGTAACAACAACAAGCTGGAAGTAAAGGGAGTCGGTACGTGCAAATTGGAATTGCAGGAGGACGGACCTTAATATTACAGATGTCTTGCATACTCCAGAAATAAGGCGGAACTTAGTTTCTGTAATATCCTTAGCTAGATTTGGATTTAATTTGTTATTTGAACAGCATGGACTGAATATAAGTTTGTGTAACGAATATTATGGATCTGGTTCTTATGTTAATGGTTTGGCTATTCTTAATACAAATAATTGTTTTTCTGGTTATATGTTAACCTCATCTTCATCTGCTATATCTGATAATGCAACATTATTATGGCATGCTAGACTAGGTCACACAGGAAAAGCCAGGATAGAACGCTTGGCTAAAGAGGGTCTTTTGGGATCTCTCACCAAAATAGAAATTCCTACGTGTGAACTATGTTTAGCAGGCAAATCAACTAGGAAATCATTTGGTAAGGCAATACAAGCTGAAACTCCATTACAACTAATACACTCTGACATTTGTGGACCAATGAGTGTGAGGGCTAGGCATGGTGCCTCATATTTAATTACATTTATAGATGACTATTCTCGGTTTGGAAAGGTATACCTCATATCCTATAAATCTGAAGCATTAGGGTACTTCAGATTGTTTCTCGACGAAGTTGAGAATCAATTGGACAAAAAGGTTAAAACCTTGAGGACAGACCGAGGGAGGGAATATCTGTCAGATCAGTTTAAAGATCTATGTAATGAAAAAGGAATTCTAAGACATCTTACTACTCCTTATACACCTCAGCAAAATGGTGTTGCAGAGAGAAGGAATAGAACTCTCTTAGAAATGGTTCGATGCATGATGTCACAAGCAAACTTACCAATTCAGTATTGGGGAGATGCATTGTTGATATCAGCACATATTTTGAACCTAGTACCCTCCAAATCGATTCATAAAATACCATATGGACTCTGGATTGGAAGAAGTCCAAATTTGATTTTCTTACAGCCATGGGGATGTGCAGCTTATGTACATACCACTTCTCATAAGCATGGGAAGTTGGGTCCCAGAGGAAAGAAGAGTATATTCATTAGATACTCTGAACACTCAAAGGGTTATGTGTTCTTAGGTGAGCAAGAAGATGACACTGTCACAGAATATGAATCAAGGGATGCCACGTTTATAGAGGATATGTTTCCTAAGCAAGGCGAAGTCAGAAATGAAGATGATCTCAATGAGTTGGAAGATCTCGACTTCGTGAGTATTAGGTCATTTGAGGCACAAGAGAATACTTATTGAGTCCCTGATATTAGTGGGAGCGGTGTGTCCGAAAGAGAAGTAATTCAGAATTCTCAGCTTGATGAGTCAGTTGGGAGAGGCAAAAGGGTTAAGGTTCCCCGATGAAGATTTGAAATCGAAAGGGAAGCCTTAATTGATGTACCTCGAGATGAAGAAGAACCTCAAAGTGTAAAAGCAGCTTTATCTCGTCATGATCGCGATTATTGGAAGAAAGCTATGGAGGAAGAAATGGATTACATGAAAGTTAACCAAGTTTGGGAACTGGTTAACTTACCGCCTAATCAAAAAACAATTGGGAATAAGTGGATTTTCAAAATAAAGAGAAAGACGGATGGATCCATTGAAAGACATAAGGCTCAGCTGGTGGTAAAGGGATATACCCAAAAGGAAGGCATAGATTACGAAGAAACCTTTTCACCAGTTGTTAAATTTGCATCTATTCGCCTAATACTAGCTTTAGTTGCTCACATGAATTTAGAACTTCACCAAATGGATGTCAAGACGGCATTCCTAAATGGTGAACTAGATGAGGAAATCTACATGGATCAGCCAGTAGGTTTCATTATTAAAGGCCAAGAAAATAAAGTCTGTAAATTACAGAAATCTATATATGGCCTTAAACAAGCATCTAGGCAATGGAACCAGAGGCTTCATAGAGTTGTCACCTCATTTGGTTTCGAGATGATTGAAGAAGATTATTGTGTTTATGTGAAGCAACATAAAAACAAATCTACCATCTTGACATTATACGTAGATGACATTTTGTTAGCTAGTAACGATATGGAGTTTCTGATAACCATAAAAGAATGGTTATCATCTAACTTTGAAATGAAAGACATGGAAGAAGAGGATTTTATTCTTAATGTAAAAATCCAAAGAGATCATTCTAAGAGATTTCTTGCATTGTCGCAAGAAACATATATAAATAAAGTGTTAGAACGATTCAACATGTCTAAATGTAATCCAGTTGAAACTCCAACATCAAAAGGCGATAACCTAAGTCTAGATGATTGTCCTAGTACAATAGATGCAAGGAACAAAATCGCAAGAGTGCCATATGCAAGTGCAGTGTGTAGCTTAATGTATGCCATGTTGTGTACAAGGCCAGACATATGTCATGTAGTAGGATTGGTAAGTCAATATCAATCAAATCCTGGACCTGAGCATTGGAAGGCTGTAAAGAGGATTATGAGGTATTTAAAGGGCACAGCCAATTACAGTTTGTACTACGAAGGTTCGTCCACCAAACTGGAAGGCTACACTGATGCAGACTATGGGGAAGATGTAGATGAGAGGAAATCTACATCAGGATATGTTTTATTGCTGGGAAATGGGGCCATATCATGATGCAGCAAGAAACAAACTTGTGTAGCACTATCAACCATAGAAGCAGAATTTATTGCTGCTTCACTAGGAGTTCAAGAAGCTAGTTGGTTACGACGGTTCCTACAAAATTTGGGTATAAAACAAGAACCAGTAATTGTCTACTGCGACAACCAAGCTGCTCTAGCTTACACCAAGGACCCAAAGTATCATAATCGCACCAAACATATCGACATATGATATCATTTTGTGAGAGACATTGTTGCTGAGAAGATAGTTTCTATCAAGTATATATCTACGCACAAAATGGTTGCTGATCCTCTTACTAAACCCATTCCTAGAGATGCTTTTTTGAGACATGTAAAAGCTCTAGGATTGCGTAGAAATTGAAATATACTTGTGAATGTACTCTGTTATATATATTGATATTGTTCAATAAAATATTTATTTCATTCATTGTGTTGGATGATATGTGGTTGCCCAATAGTGTTATTTATTAACATATAAAAAGAGTACATAACAAAAAGTATGTCAAATAGGCATGGAGATTGACCTTCTCACGCATGCAATCGCATCTGACGTTCTAGGTGAACGGGCAGGGATGAGACTTAATCCTCTATAAAAGTCGCCTTGAATAAGTTTCGAGGTGATGTTATTTTATATATACGAATAATGACCGAGATGAACAGATTCCCCTTAGTTCATATAAGCTTATTCATGAGCCAGACACAAAAAGTCTTAGAGCAGTTGATTGCTGTAGAATTCAGTGTTAAATTTATGAGTACATTTAACTTGGAGTCTAAATAGTGTTAGATTGAATTACTCCAAAGACATACGCCATACACCGTTGCATGTGATTCATACCACATGTGCTGGAGTCGACCATAATAGGAAGTGAGAAATTGGATCCCTGCCTCTCCACTGTGTGAGTCCCCGGAGGATTGAGTTCCTCCATATACCCTTTGACTATTAACTAATATTCAAAGTCTCAATCTTGGTGATAGCTACGTTAGCATATTCCTTATGGCCACGAGTGATTCGGTCTAAAAGGGTATGTCTAGGAAAGCGACTGAGTTGTGACTTAGAATATTGAGTGCAAAAGGAATGGCTAAGTTTGTTAATATCAATTTTGATGATCTCATTGACCGGTCATTCTGTGCGATTTCGCGACATCAATGTGGAGGTGTTAAATATTCCTTATGAATATATTAAAGAGGGATTAGGAATACTTACACTGATATAACAAACTAACCATGGGGTATTATAAGCGACAAATATACATTAGAGGATTGATTACAAAGAGGGTAGTTGTGTATCTCTAACCAGTGCATAACAAGATTGCATGTATTCGCTTCTAGGTCGTACGACCAAGTTACCAAGTATGAAGTCTTCTTCACGTGTTGTTTTTGTAACAACAAATCCCATCATGTGCGAGTGGGAGATGTTGGAAATTGGGTACGCCCATGACGGGTTTTAACCCAGGGTAAATCGCAGTTATAATATTTATTAAGGGGTTTTATGTAAATTGAATTAGCCTTGGTGGATAATTGCAATTTACAGAAGTTCAGGGTTCCCAATGCAAATTTGGTTTGTAAGTAACTTTACGTTATTTTGTTAACGTTAAGTTTTCAACGGTAGAAAACTGCTCTTATTAATCCGTATAAGTAATTCCCATGGCAGAGAGAAAAATCATTCAATCAAAAGCAAACTCTCCCCCCTCTTCCAACGCATACACAACGAAGAAGTAGATGACGCGGTATCTTGGTGGCGAAAACTCGTTCGGTTTCCTTCGGTGATTCCAAACACGATCCATCGCTCCTCCTCTATTCTGCTGCAAATCAAGGTGATGTGGTCATCCCAATTTCTATCAAAAACACAAAACCAAACTTTCCTCACATCAAGATTCCACAACCCCTCAACTTTCCAAAAAACACATTCTAAAAAAAGAACAGACCTACGTCTCTGACTGACACAAGGTGAAATCGTAACGGCAAACTTTGTGGTATTAACTGATTGTCCGGAGAGATGACAATGCTCCTCGATGATTTATGCATATGGAGGTATGTGACATGAGTGAGAAGCCTCGGACATGTTTAGGCTTAAAATAGAATGTTCCACAAATGTTGTCCTACACATTGGATGCAATTAGATACATGCTTATGTACGTATCAGGGAAGCAAAGTTAAGCAAAATTTGCTATCTTCTTCTTAAAACAATGAATGATCAATTTTCATGAGAGAAGTTGCAATTACTAATGTTTTTGATGTTTCTTGAGAAAAGTTGTAATACAACTTTGTGGCACACAGAGACGTGAATTTTCATTTTTTTTAAATTGAAAAAAATGTTGTGAAGGAGAAACAGGTTTGGAGAAGGTTGAGGCTAGGAAACCCCTAGCCTCCTTTATATAGTATTCATATTTGTTACTCGTGTGGGTGGATACGCAATAGGCCCAATGGGTCCTATTCATAACACTTCTTCTTATCCAACCAACGTGGTATACTCGACTTATGAATATTGAATGATTCATTAGTACTAATGAGTATATTAAAGGGTGGATACTTCTAGATCCAAGTTAGGGATGACTTTCTGGTTAAAAACCCTTAGCTATGGAAAACCCTGTGGGAGAAAACCAATAGCGAAGGGAAAAGAGTACAACACTCCATAACTTTCCCTGATTTGGGGATGTGTCAAGGGGTGGATACTTCTGGATCCAGAGTCAATGTGGTTGCCTCGTTAAAACCTTGACTATGGAAAACCATGTGGGAAAAACCACTAGCCAAGGAAAAAGAGTACAACTCTACAGTTGACTCCCACTTATCTGATCAAGCTTCAGGTTTACAGATATCCTATATATCTATACATTAATCTCTTATGCGTCTATACATCCATATCATCTATAACATTCCAAAAGCAAATGTAAAGTACAAATATCACTCATCTATACAAGTTTCACTCATATAAGGCAGTAGCTGAAACTAAAGGAGTACTACAAACTTGGTAGACAGCTCCATGTCTCAATCATCGTTGTCTGCGGGGTACTTCAGGACCAGACTTTGTATGTTCTTGAACTGCTTCTTGGGTGATGAGCTTCTCGGGATGGTAGGAGGAAGTAGACTTGGGAGGATTCTGTGTAGATCTTCAGGAGATGGACGTTCCTTTTATGCTATTCATCGTGATGATCTGTAACCTGCATATGCAAATACATTTAACATGGAGGATTTTTCCTCGACCCTTGGAGATAGCGCAAAAGCTACATATCTCTGGTCCAGTGGTGCGCTGCAGGCGCTACACTGTAACTGGCTAATAGATATACTGCTAAAGCTCAAAAGAGACGCATGCAGTTGGCCAGGTAAGGTACTTCTGGACCTTATATATTCTTTTCCTCTTCCAGCTAACGGAAAGGGGTCTTTTAATATGTATCCATAAAACCAAATATGTGTATTTAGTGGAGAATGATTTTCATGTTTTTTCATCAATCGTCATTATATGAAGTTTTCATCTTCGGGATGATGAATAATAGTTCATCTTCAGGATGATTAATGTCATCTTCAGGATGATAGTTCATCTTTATGATGATAGTACATCTTCAGGATGTTGTATTCTGTAAGCCGAGAAATTTATGCCTTAGCTAGGACTTTCATATCATATCATATCATATTTGATAGATATGCGTTAACAGATATTTCGGTATTTTCTCTTCAGGAGATCCGATAATATTATTGAGTTATTAAAATAATCTCAATTCTTTTAATTTGCTCTCTTAAATAATTTTTTAAGAGGTGCAAACAACAACCTTTTAGTATGAGTCCTTTAAGGATCTCTGTCTAGGTTGTCTTTCCTTTAATCATATTTTTAATATATGTCACAGAGAAAAGGAAAGTAAAGAAAAAAATTTATACAAGCAATTGAAAAAAATTTATCTAGGTAATGTTGTCACATCCAATAGCAACATCAACAAAAAATTCCCTCTTTTTTTCCATTCGTTGGGTTACGCCTTGACATAAACTAGTCGATGTATCAGATTCATCTTGTAAGTGAGTTCAGCTCATCTTACTTGATTACTTCCTGGTTTGGGCGATTTATACCTCTAAAGCTATAGCAAATTAAAATGCTTATAGCTAACGATTTTATTATAATTCTCCTACAATACTCGGTTATCCCACAGGATTTGATATCATTTTTGATATCAGAACTTCAGGTCCATACACCCCATATTTCATAAGTGAGTCCAGCTCACCTTATTATTGCCTCATTCCACATTGTTATAATTTGGCCAAATCTCTATGTCTGCTTCAGGCAAAGCAGAGTTGTGGAAATGATATTTTATATTTAACTGACAAAATGAAATATGAGAGAATTTGTCGACAAAATGTGTTTTTTCTTGCCCAAAACTCACCCCGTATGTACTATAATCATTTGATTTCTCCCAGAAATGTCTCCTTCATGACGCATTGGCGAAATGAAGGTTCTGGGACGGGTAAAGGATATGGACAGATCCATAATGGGTCCTTAGCAACCAAGTTGCAATAAGGTTCTGGATTTGAGCTCACTTTCCCGTAGTGGTATTGCTTTTTCGGTCTCCAGGAGTAGATTTCTCTCTTTGGAGCCTAGTGGTATGTCCTCTCATCTCTTAAGGACATCCACTTCTGCTGCTAGTGGATTGCATCTATGTCAATCATAGCTGGATTATTTGCAGCAGGGATGTGAAAGTTTGACATTATTTAAATTTTCAGCCTGATTATAATCAGATCATATGTATTTACTTTTTAAATGGTCAATTTGAGCTTCAGGCTCATAGATGATTTGAACCAAATAGGGAATTGAAGGATCTTCAGGGTCCTTATTACCATCAACACACAATCTATAAGATGTGTATTAATGCCTTACTCATACGAGATTTTGGAATCAATTCATCAAAGGTGGTTAGTCCTGATGAATGTGTTCACTTTATGGCAACATGACGGTTTATGTAGTGTTACTTCAGGAACACTGACACAGCGTTACAGACGTTCCATATTTAAGATGTGCTCTAAACCCATTCTTAGAAAATGTTTATATAGAGTTGATCAGGCTCATATAAAAATGTTCTAATGGTGTGTTTAGCTGAGTGTATGCAACCACTGTTGCTAATTATTTATGATTTCCCATTTTTATCCAATGTTACCACCATTTTAAAAAAATGTGGTTGGATAATGACCATTTTTAGAGGATATATTGATGAGTACACTAAAGGTACATCATCGGTCCTATAAAGGGAGTGGACAAAGCCTATTTATATCCCTTAAATACTATCAAGAGACCTAAAGGTCTTCATTATCTTTAATGATGATAGTAAATATATCATCTAATTTATTTTTGAGGATGTTATGAGGGTCAATGTCCACATGAAGTGGAAATGATTTCATAATCTTTTTGCCCATTTATATGGGATAAAGAAAATGCACACATCTGAATAAACATTATTTTCTTCAGGTATATAGGATTTGTTTAAACAAACATCAATCCTGGACAGCATATTTATCGTTCCTAAGTTAATACTTGGACGATTTTGGACACTTCAGGTGTTCCAATTTTTCCTCTTTTAGAGTTTATTTTGTGACAAAGCTTCAGGCTTTATTTATTTAAGAGTAATAGACATCCTCTTTTTAGAGTATTCAGGCTTAAAAGTCCTAAAATTTAAAAAATTAGAAGTCACAGAAAAGATTTTCTATATGACTTATACTGTAAAATACTTTTTAAAAGTATATATAAACACTTAAACTCACTAAGAAATATGTTATGGCAACAGATTAAAAATTGTGTTTATAAAATTTATTTGTCCTCTAGGAGTGGCTAATTATACAATAAGTAGGTCGACTTTCGTCTGTTTAGACTAGCAATGTATATATATTTCAATGGCATAAACTAATTATTTTTCATATTGCAAAAGCATTATAAGTACTTATCAGAGCTTCTGGTTCTGATCTTAGTTTGCCATTTCTACTCCATATCGAGGTATGTAATATTTTCCCTTATTATATATTTTAGGTCATATTTGATCCTGAATTTTCCCTGATTTCAATTTTCCTTATTTATAAATGACAATGAAAATTAGTCTTACTAAGAAGACATAAGCAGGGGTTTGAGCAAATTATTTTATACTTCCACTTTTCTAATTAATTAGATACTTTTAAAAGTCTATTTGAATGCTCAAGTATGGCTTCAGGCCATTTTCTTGAGTCGTTCAAATTTTATGTGGATAGTTAATCATGCTCGAAAGGAACAAATACGTGGGTGCGTAATATATTTCTCACTTATTTATTAAGCCGCGACTTCAAGCGTATGCTTATATACAAGGCTAGATTAAAAAATCTTTCCTTATAAAAATAAAGGAGAGTACTCTTTTAAAGAGTTTAGCGGTATTATGGAAAACTTCTGGTGTCCATATTGGATTATATATATCATAGATCATATAGATCTATTTACCGTGAAGTGTGCATCTTTTATAAAGATAGCAGTTATAATATCGCATAATCCATCGTATTTGTTTTGTTTTGACATTTAATATGATTTGAACATCATGTTCAATTATCAACAAAGGTATGATATTTAAACTTGTTGAAATATTGTTTAATCTGTTTGTGCCATAATATTTAATCTTAGTATGAGTATGAACATGAAAAACAGTTATATAAGACAATCGACTAAGTTTTAGCATGAAAACAAAATATTAAAACAATTGTGTAATAATCTAGTTGTTCATAAGATGTCTTGGATTTTAATGACGCATACCCAAAAATTTCATGGGAATTTAACCCCAAAAAAGAAAATTTTATCGGTACGTGGTGGCGACGGGGGCTTCTGGCCGTCCGCGGTATACGTCGTGTTAATTAGATTATGTTCAGAAAAATTTAAACTGAGCAACATGTCATTCATCATTAACGACAAATAACATTTTATTTCCCAAAATATTAATATTTATTGTAACACCCTCCCAATTACTTTTCTGATGTTTCGGGAATTTTCCAGAATTTTTCCAAATTTTTAGGATTTTTCTGGAATTTTCTGGGATTTATTCGGTAATTTCTGAATTTAATATATATTAAAATATATATTTTATAAAGATTTCAGAAATTGATTAAAATAATATTAGGCCAGCGAGCTTCGGGCCCGTTAAGCATGTTTCCTCTTTATTTATATATATTTTTACACTTTTTGTGGGCTGCAGGCCCAACAAAATAAGAGGAATACTAATATTATTTATTAAAAATAAATTAATTTGTGTCCGCAAGCTTCAGGCCCGTTAGGATACTTGTTTATTGATTTTCAAGAAAATCTATGGGCTAAGCCCACTCAACAAGTTAAAATTAATTTAAATTTTAATTATATTTCAGTGTGAGCTTCAGGCCCATCAAGAAAAGGGGAAAACAATTTTAATTTTAATACATTTGTATTTATTTGGTGGGCTTCATACCCATTAGGGGGTTCTAACATAATATTAATCAACTAATCTGATTTTTTAATGGGCTGCTGGCCCAAGAAAAGTCCCATGAGTGTAAAAATCTGAGAATTATTTTTGCTTGGTCTTCAAGCCCAAAATAATTTAATTTCAGTTTTATTTTATTTTATTTTTATTATTTTTAGTTGGGCTTTTAGCCCAACATCCCAAAATGGGCTTCCCCTAACCTAACCCTAATTTTGGGTTAGGGTTTGGGGAGGGGACAGCGCCCTCCCCAGCTGCCGGCAGCGGCCGACGGCCGCGCCTGCTGGGCGCGGCCGCCGCGCTGACAGGCACGGTTGGCCACCGCACCTGCTGGACGCGGCAGGTGGCCGCGCCGGCGGGCGCGTTTGGCCGCCGCGCCAGCTGGGTGCGGCTGGTGGCCGCGCCCGGAGGCACGGGCGGGGGTCGTGCCTTCTGGGCGGGGCAGTTTCCGCCGCCGCGCCGAGAGGCGCGGTAGGCTTTATTTCTGCCGGATTTGGTCTTTTCTGCCGGGATTTTTGGCCGGTTTTACGCCGAATCTGTCGGATCTTTGGCGGGGAGGGGCTATCGGCTTCTGGCCGTTCATGGGTTTATTAGATTTTGATTTTTAAATGATGGGACATCATGAAAAAGATCCTGCACAAAATGATCTAATAAAATCTACCAAATAACAGATAGATTGCATAAAAATTAAAATTTTAATCAGATTTGCATATAAACAATTAAGTTTTTGATCTAATGAGTTAGATTCATGCATAAACAATCATTTATTTTATTCTAGATTACATTAAAAATTGAACTTTTAATATGCTATCAGATCTAGAAAAACGTTTAGGCTTACCCACTAAATCTGTTCGCCAGATGTAGCGAAGTTTGATGAGGGATGCCCGAAAAGAAACTCTGCATTGTCTCGCGAAGCTTTGCGTCGCGAAAAAAATTGACGGAGCTTCCACCAGGCGCCTTCCTCTCACGAGCCGTCGATTCTTCCATCGAGTGTGATCGTGCTGATAGCGTGTTGTGAAGGAGAAACAGATTTGGAGAAGGTTGAGGCTAGGAAACCCCTAGCCTCCTTTATACTCATGTGGGTAGATACCCAATCGACCCAATAGGTTCTATTCATAACAAAAACTATTATTTTTTACTTTTTCACTGGACTCTGGAAAATTTTTGCAAAACAACTAAAAAATAAAAATAATTTGAAAAATCGACCGAAAAAATTTAATTAGCAAACAGAACAAGTTACACCACGTCAGCACTGACGGTGATTTTTTGGACTTGGCCGCACTTGGCAAGTGCAACAAATTTGACCGCACTTGCCAAATGCGACCAAATTGTATTGATGTTTTTGTACTTGGCTGCACTTGGCAAGTGTGGCAAATTTGGTCGCACTTGCCAAATTGCGGCCAAAATTGTATTGTTGGAATTTTTACACTAAAGATAAGTGGTTGGGTGGTATATCGCTTGTTTGCGAAATGAGAGAGGTGTTGGGTTGGATTCTTCGATGACCTCCTTAAATTAGTTTTAAAAAAATTGTAATCAAAAAAATTTGTTTAAAGGGAAATTCCAAGCTTCCAACCTAAGACCTCATATCCCACAACCAAGTGTCATACCATCCAACCATTTATTTTTAGTGTAAAAATCCTACCAACAATACTATTTTGCCGCCCTAGGCAAGTGCGGCCAAATTTGCTGCACTTGGCAAGTGCGCCCAAGTCCAAAAAAATCAAAGTCAGTGCTGACATGGTGAAACTTTGTCGGTTTTGCTAATTAAATTTTTTTGATCGATTTTTTCAAATGATTTTTAGTTTTTGTTTTTTTTTGCCAAAAATTGCCTGTGGACACTTGTTGGCAAAGACACGTTTCTCAATGGGCCTCTGATGGGAAATGTAATTTCACCAATGTGCATCTGCATCTACTAGAAAAGTAAAAAGATTAATTTCTTTCAAAAATAAGAGTTTTTTCTCATTAGTGTTCATCCTGGTGGTTGAATCATCTGGCTGTTTCAGTGGAGGCCCGTGTTCGAATCTCACTACCCTGTATCTCCTTTTCCAGCTTTTAGTGCTCTGATGGGTACATGGCTTCTCCGTGTTCTGGTTTAAGCGATCAGGGCGGGTGAATCCTTGTTACACGACCTATGTTTCCTGCTTTCCTATGGATAAAAAAAGATTAATTTCCCCTTGTTGGAAAAAAACTCTGTTAACCGATGCACATTGGTAAAGAAAAAAGGGAATTGCTATCTGCACCGCAACAGTTTGCAGTGCAGACTTGATTTTTATTTAAAAAAAGATTAAAATGTCTAATCCATGTGATTTTGACTATCAGAGATAGCTGATATTTTACCAAATTAAGAAAAAAAAGTTTGTACCGCATGAGGACGGTGCAGACAGTCGAGTCCAAGAAAAAAGTACTACGTGTCCTCATTGGAAAAGACTTGTCGGAATATTATGCTTTCCTAATGGGCCATATTTCATGGTGTAAATTGGGCCCGGGGCCCGCTAGGCCCGGCGGCCCGGCCCGGGCCCGGTGGCCCCTACCCGGGCCGGGCTCTGGCCCGGGCCCGGCCCCCGGGCCGGGCTGGGCTGGGGTACCCAGCCCACGGGCCGGGCCGGCCCGGCCCGGCCCGGGTTTTTTTTCAAAAAATGGCTCAGGGACATAGTTTTAGGGGGTGGGGGAGCCGGGCCGGCCCGGCCCGGCCCGGCTGGGCCGGGTTCTCCCCGGCCAGGCCGGCCCGGATTTTCGTTGGGCCCGGGCCGGGCCCGGGCCGGGCCATGTTGACACCCTGAGCCATATTTCCACCAACCTAGCCCGTTGGAAAAAAAATAATTTTCTCTCATGGACACCATTCCAAACGGGCTTTTTCAAACATGCATCATTTAGTGCTCATTGGGAAATCTTTTCTCGCAAAATGCCCACTCGGAAATGTCATTTTCTTAAATAATGAGGGTTGGATGGTCTATTATTCTTTGGCCAACCACTCTCACAACCAAAACAAAGCAACACATATTTGTTATTATTACTGCTATATTGATGCACTGATTTATAACTATTATGCATTATTTGATCTTCATGAAAATAATCGTCAAGGCTTCTCTACACCAGTCGTTGTAGACAATCACACGATGTAAAATCTACTAGTTCTTACAATCTAAATCCCTCTCTTTTAGTGCAGAATTTAGTGTTGGATTCTCTCTCTATGATGCAACTCTATTATGGAAGAGGAAGGCCTCTTGGTAGTAGTTATTCTCTATAATAACCATCCATCATTCTCACAAGAGGGGATGTTATTTATAGGCTTTCCACTTGTTGGGAATTCAATTTCAGACCATAACTACTTTTGTAGTTATATCAACCATCCAAAACTACTATATACACATTTGTGTCATTCCCTATATCCCAAACTTAGTCATTCCATTAATGGATAATCTTCTTTAAACTTGATGCGTTTAGTTGAATTATTTTAGTGATTATCCATTCCCCACGATGGCCGCTCATATGGCATGATCATGCAGATTGAGTTCATATTCTTAATAAGTCCAACACAAGAATTGTGAGAGGTGTCTTTGGGAATCGTGACAAACGCGGTTGAAAGGACACTGGGTTGATCCATCGTAACTTTAAAGAAATGGTATTTTGAGCATGGCCGTAACGATCCAACCCAGTGTCCTAATTGCAAGCATTCTATGTTTTTCGTCAACTTTATATAAAGTGAGCTAATTCATGGCATGGTCCATTATATTCCCCAGCATGCGACAAAATATCACTAAGCATAGATTCAAGTTGAAAGCTATTTGTACCGATTGAACATGATAGCATTCACAATCATCGTCGTATTTCATCCCCTCTGAAACCGAAAACAATTGGAAATTTTGAAAATGATTTAAAAATGCTGTTTGCTCCACGAAATCTCTCTCAATGAAGAATAAAGGCAATGTTGAAGCGCGGGCATCAATTCTGGCAACACTCGCACCAGAGTAGATGTGGGCCCCACCGAGTAATCAACGCTCATGGGACCGATTAATTACATAACATGCGTGATATTGTCCGCAGATTAACAATCTATTGTTATAAATCAACTACTGAGGGGAGAGTCCTCAAGTCTATATTTATAGCCAAAGGGGAGAATACAAGTGGGTATGGGCCCAACCACTTGGGTTGGCCCAATAACTCACCAACCCAGTAAATACCCATTCACAACACTCCCCCTTATCCAGCCATGGTTGTGGACCCCGCTCATGAATACTTCAGGATTCTGAGCCTGTATAGGTCTCACATGGGGTGGATACTTCAGGATCCTGAGTTGGTGAGATTTGCCTCGTTAAAACCTTTGGCTATGGAAAACCCAGTGGGAAAAACCATAGTTAAGGAAAAAGAGTGCAAACGCTCTTTAACTCCCCCTGATTTGTACAAGTGACTCTGCTCATGAATACTTCTGGATTCTGAGCGTCACAGAGGGGTGGATACTTCGGGATCCAGAGTTGATTTGATTTGCCTCGTTAAAACCTTTGGCTATGGAAAACCCAGTGGGAAAAACCATAGCTAAGGGAAAAGAGTACAAATTCCCTCAACTCCCTCTGATCTGTAAAAGCTCTTAGGCTTTCAGATCTCTTAGGCTTATCTCATCACTCCTATTTACAATATTCCGAAAATATACACAGATTACAAATTTTGTCACCATCAAGCAGCTGCTGAATCCAGAAACTCTGAAGAGGTGTGCTAAGTTTCGTCGCCTCTGATGTGGTCTTCAGACTATATGGTCAGCTTCACAGAACCAGCCTCTATCCCAGTCGTCACTGGGATGTGATGTACCACCAGGCGCCCTTAAATACACTATTGGTGTGATTCTGGAATGGTGAGGATCTCGGAATTATAGGATGATGTTGCCTTCATAAGTTGCTTTGCATATTTGCAGTAGGTGGTCATCCCACTGTTGGTACATGTTCTGTGATTTCTCAGTATAGGGACCGGACCTGTAACCTGCATTCGCATAAACATTGGAGGATGCTACTACATTTTGTAAGTCCAAATACTTAGACCCTTGGAGGAAACGCAGAAGGCTTAACTCAGGTCTAATGGCCCTTTTTAGGTGCCAACTATCTCTGGCTAATGAGATAACTGCAACTGCTATATCGGGACGCGTGCAGTTTAGCCAGGAGTGCATGATTGCACTTAGATAAGGGACTTTAGGACCAGTTATATCCTCCCCCTCTTCCAGCGATCGGAAAGGGTTCTTTTTATACATCCAGTAAGTGTACCACCGTAGGTGTACTTTGGATGACTATGGTCCTGTTAATTTCTCCAACGCACTTCTGGGCGTTTTGTAACAGGATTCTATGAGCCATGACTTTATATTTGCCTAGGTCTTTTTATTTCATGTTTAAAAAGTCAGGCTTGTATATGTATTTCGGTTTTCTCTTCAGGAGATCCGATGAGATGTTAGTTGTCTACAACTAAGATCTTTAATCCTGTTCTTTGCACAGATGCAAAGACAACCTTCAGAAGGAATCATTGACTTGTCAAGTGATTCTCTTGGTTGTACATTTATTTATACTTATTGTTTTTCTTGAATAGACGTCCCGAAGTCTATTCAGGCATTTTAAGGAGATGTGGAAATTATCTTTACAAGATATCCACGAAGGTATGTCGTCACAACATCCAATAACGGCATATCCATAATTTCCCTTCGCCAAATCGTAAGGTATTCGCTTTTGATAACTTAGGGAGACTGATGCATCATTTATGAGACATGCTCATTTGAATTTGTTCGATCCCTAGTTTCAGCGAAATTTTCCTTGGGCTATAGGTTGTACCGTATAGCATACGATTTTGTATTTATTTTTCTTATGTTTGCAATACTTTGTTTTATCCACAGGTTTGACACCTTTTGGTGTCTGGACTTCAGGTCCGAATATTTCACGTTTCATAAGTGAGTCCAGCTCATCTTCTATTGCCACGTTCCACATTTTGGCCAATCTCTACGTTTGCCTTCTAGCAACGGAGTGTGGAACGATAATTTACAAACATCATCGCCATTGCGATGTGTATGGCAATATAATACGTGAATATATTGTCGACAATTTATGTTCTATCTGTCCAACACCTCCCTAGTACGTACAACATTTACTTAATTTCACTTTTTCCCGGCAATTCCTCTGCAGTGGATTCCGGGAAGGGTGATGGTGTGGACAGGAGCTCATTGTCCTGTGGTAGTATTGTCTTAAGGTCTCCAGGAGTTTCTGTCCTTGGAGCCTGGTGGTCTGCCTCTTTTCCGTTGAGGATCAGCCACTTCTGCTGCTGGTGGATTGCATCCATTCTCGGGGATGTCAATCCTAGCTGGAGTTTTTGCAGCAGGGATGTGTGATCTGACAATCTTCTGGTTGTCAATAAATGATTCCGGTAATTAGTGAACAGTGTTCTGTATGTGGGAGATCTTCTGGATCTCATATACACACTGTATTGTTACCGGATCACAGTGGGTCAAGCTGTTTGTATCCCACGTTATAATTTTCTTCACGCCAGATTTTCCAGTATCTGGGCCTATTTTTGGGAAAACTCGTCTCATCGAGATCACAGTCTTCAAGATGTGCCTTAAATGCGTCCCCCGTTTGGGGTTCTAGGTATCTTATAAGTGAGGGTGAGTCAAACCCTGCATGGATACCTAGGCGACGCTGAGTACCGTTTTGGTCCTCTTTGGTGGTGCAATGGGGATTTGAGACTGCGCGACCGAAGATTCTCAGATGAGAAATGTTCGGTGGCATTCCATATGCAAGTTGCATTGGAGACTCTGACCTCCAGAGGGTCTTATTTTCATTTACGATGCAGCATGCAGAGTTTGCATGTCCCCATGCATCCATAGGCAATCGGGATTTAATGGACGTTCAGTCCATTGGAGTCTACTTTTCAGTGACTCTGCCGACCCATTTTGTGTAGGGGAATTGGGCGTTCCCTTAGGGCACAAAAACTCTAGTCCCGTCCTAAGTCGGACGGAACATAGACAGGAAAATCAAAAGCAGCGGAAGAAAAACAGTTAATCTAAATTAACATGCAAGTTAAAACAATTTTAACTTGGCCCTAAGGTCCAAGACCCTATGCCAAGATCTATGCCGACTTGGGATGGGTCTGACCATCCCAAGAAGGATCTAGCCTACTGCGATTAAACTAAACTAATGCTAATAAACTACTTTAACCACATACCCGGAATCTCAGCCCTGGAGCAGGCGAGATGTTCCGCGCCGTCTTCCGAGCTGCTCCCGTCCCACGCCGAGCCGCTCCTTTGAACCGCTCCCCGAACCGCTCCTCGAACCGCTCCGCATCCCGAGGCGATCAATCCCCGTGCCGCCGAGCCAACCAACCGCCGAAGAAAGTTTCACGCGAGTGAAACCTCCGCCAAGATTTCGGATCCAGAATCCGAACTCCTTTGAGGCTTTGCTAGAGCCCGCAGGAGTAAGGCAGAAATTTTAGGGAGATAGAGAAATATTTAATTTAAGCTAAGATCCGAGCGTGCTCCAACATTTACGAGAGCCGCTCAGATCTAGAGCTTGGGACGAGTTTTGAGAAAGGGGGGAGACCCCTATTTATATAGGCGGCGGACTCTCCCCATTTCTCAAAATCCGATGTGGGACTAAATAATTGGGTTAGTTAAAATCAAGTTAGTTTGCACTTCACAAAGTGCAAACTTCCGTGAATTTTAACTCACTCACCGTTGAGCTTCAGGATCGATACAACCTATCAATACGACAAGCGTTCAACGGTGAACGCATAGGAAAAAACCGTTCGTCAATCGGAGGTCGTTTGACCCTCCAATTGATCGTCCAAAGATCAGCCAAAACCCACAAAACTGCAAAACAGCCAGCCGCCAAAAATACACGCTGCCCTAGGCAGCGTGTGGCCCTCAGGCCGCGTGCAGTGCACGCGCCTCGAGGCGCGTGCACTGCACGCGCCTCAGCGCGCGCAGTGCACGCGCTGGGCGCGTGCAAGGCACGCGGCGCGTGCCTTGCACGCGCCCAGCGGGCGCGTGCACAGCACGCGCCATGCGGGCGCGTGCTGTGCACGCGCCCTGCGTGCACAGAAGGGCGGGGCGGGGCCCCGCCCGCATGATTGCGGGCGGGCCCCGCCCGTGACGACTGCGGGCGCAAATGCGCCCGCTTTTACTGCTGTCCGGCCCATCTGCCTCTTGGGCTGATGTCTACATGGGCTTTTTACTGTTTTGGCCATAACTTTTGCGTTTGGTGTCCGATTTGGACGCCGTTCGAAGCTGGGTCTAGACCGGGACATTCCCGTCTTACCCGTGAACTTTTCCTTGCGTTTATTTTATTAAATATTGTATTAAACAATTTAATATATATTTAATCGCTTTTGCATCAAATGCAAAATAGTCCCTATCTAAGCTTAAATTACCATATTGCATCAAATGCAATTATCTCTTCTTTTGCATCAAAAATGCAATTATTCTCCCTAACTAATTTCTACCTATTACTAGACGAAGCATTGCACTCTGTGTGAGACCCTACAGCCTGACCCTTACAACAGGTTGGGCTCGAAGCCCTATACGGCAGTGACCACGAGCAGTGGTTGCCGTCCCTGCTTCAGGAATCATCATTATGTGGTTAACTCATTGACATGAGTATTGTCGGGACCACCTGACTGTTTCCGTGATGAATTCCGCAGTTATAGTCTTTTCGTCTAAACTGTGTCGTGTAGATCAAGTCTGGGGTACGGTCAAACTGTCAACCCCAATAACTTGACTCCGGTTAGTTTCTATCGATCTTTAGTCAACTAATGTTGGACTTCTTCCAACATACTCTGCGCAGAGTTTTTACTAAAGACCGAACTAACTCTACGACACTAACTCCCATTGACCGGGAGAGACGAATCCTCTCTTGGTCATTACTCGCCTCGTACGTTTCAAGTGACACCCAATCAAAAGACCTTTCGACAGGCCTTGCCTCGAAGCTAGGTCAGTTGATCTAAGTGGCACCGTTCACGCACAGGTCCGTCAAAATGACCTCAAGTCAAAAGACCAACTATCCTATCATCACTCAGAGTTATCACTGACAGATTGGTCAATATAACCATATGATAACTCTAGTGGATCGTTCAGTGAACTCATTCTAATGAGCACCTGTGTCTCGTCTTCGACTTCGCCAAGTCAAGCGATCATGAGATCATCGCCACCGCTAAACGGTGAAGACTAAGACACAATGGTCTATCCGATGTTTCGATATCCTTGTCTCGAAACATCTACGACCACGAACCATTTCAGACTTATGCTACAGACGGTCAAACGTTTCTCCATGATCGAGATACTCATCTCGATACCCGTTTGACCTTGCATAAAGTCTCAGGACTTTACCTAAGTCGATATCTAATTATAAAATAACTTAGATAAATTATTACCAAACAGCTTACTGTTATTTCGAACAAGATGTTTGTGCTATTCACACAGGAATAAATGGCCTTGAGGGCATCATATTCCTACATCTCCCACTTGCACTCAGGCCCATTTATCTCGATATCTAATATCGTTTTTACACATGAGTTTTCCCGACTTCATGTGATAGAGCCTTCGTGAGTGGATCTGCTAAAACCGTCTACACTATAGACTTAAGGGGTTTCTATGTTTATGTTAGATCAACCTTTTGAATCTTATTCACTTGGTCTATCGGAATCTATAATATTTTATTTCCCTGGATCTTATCCAGTTCATCGTACCTTACGATAATAATTTTAAATTAGTTATTGGTCATTTCAAATGGTTCATATTCATTTCTGATAAATAATCAAACTCTTTGATTACTTAATCAAAATATATGTTCCATCTCTTTGATGTCTCGCATGTAATTTACACGCTCCCACTGACCTTGAAAATTCTCTGGCCAATTCATATAAGTTGGTCCGTCTAAATCATATTTAGAAAAACGAACTTATAAGTGAATGCTCCAATTTTCATGGTCAACTTAAGCGTTTTACATCGGCTTTGGTCCGAGTAGATCTGTACACATCTGTTGGCGAAACCGGTTTCATCATAATCCGTTTTAAAGAAATTAGGATGAAAACCGTTCTCGTCCAACAAGATTGTACTTCACTATTTTCTTTCTGCACCAATCTTTCAACTTAAAGATTTACTTGCAGAAAGTGAGGAAACATTTTCTTTGGGTACGTAAACTAAATTCTCAATTAATTTACGCACACGGACCTGCATCAAGTTTTAAATCGGAGTTACTACTCCAAATTTCATCCTAGAAGTTGACTAAGTCATCATCAGTTATGATGTTTAACTCGACATTTCGTCTAACGAGATTCGAGTAATAATACAACTTCCTTACGATTGATTTATTGAATATATTATTGATGATGTCCTTATAGAACATTATCAAAACCTAGGCATTACTATCTGGGACTTAACCCAGAGGGAGGACTTAACTCAGAGTCACTTACAATGGATCACACTAAATCTAATTAAGTGTGATTCATACCTTTTAACACACCGATGTGTTAACAGACTTGATCTGAGAGAAAATCACATTTTCTTTTAATTACACAAGATTTTATTTAGCTAAGTATTTGACCATTCGATCTAATCGAATCAGTTTAAATACTTTAGTCATTTCGTTCTTTATTTTATCAGACTTGTGTTTCATCAAGAACACGTGTCTTAATAAAATATACGAATAACTTATTTTGGTTAATCTAGACTCGGGTACATCAGTATGTACTAGACTGAGTTCGACAACTCATTCTCCCACTGTCTCACAGATGGGTTTCGGCCATTGTATCTAAGAGGCTAAGATTCACAAGTGTCCGTAGACTTCATAATACGAGAGGTCAGACCCCTCTTTATGTGACTTGTGAAGCTTAATCTCTAGATACGGCCTAGTCTAATTTTACCATATAAGTTTGCTACTATCTTGTGTATTTATATATTAACATTTAATATATATTTAGTTATTTACAAATTACTTAACGCAAAACATTACTTCAGAAGCAATGTGACGACATTCGTCAAAATGTGTTAAACGTCTTTTGTATAACAATTCATTCTGAAATCGTGACATCAAAATATGTCACATTTTCATTTCCTCCTACTTATGCCTGTACTAATGATAAATTAAACTAACTTTCTCAATTGACTTTCCGAAGTGCCTTCTTCCTTTTCTAAATCATATTTAGATATCAACATAAATAAATAGCTATGCAAGCAACTTATGTATCCAAACGCTTGAGCTTTGCAATCTTGAGTGTAGCTCAAGAAGTTGCTTGTCTCAAGATCCGGTTGGGATACATAGTCTTGCACCGCTCATGCACTCGTATTCGACTCAAACGGTTTAATCGAATTCTCGAACTTTGCGGATCAAAATTGTTTGTCCATACAACCTTGAGGGTAGCTCGACAAGTTGTAGGGAGAAACATACTTTGAATGTCCTATATGTTCAAGCTGCCTCATATAGAGACGAGTGACATGTAGCTTTAATTTATTTGTTGGACCCAAAACTTAATGAAATCATATTTCTTAAGTCTGTTCTTTAGAAGGTCATTTAATGTCAATGAGAATATAGTTTGATTACATCAATTAGAATTTAACTTGATATTCAATTAATCAACTTTATGACCAATTAACTAATTTCAATATTATCAATTGATTCTTTCGGTAAACATATTCTTGCCCTAGATTTAGCATATGTTCAATATTAAATATAGGTAGATTGGCTTTTATCTATCTATATCCTCCCACTATTTTTACGAACGTTTTAAAGCTTAATAACGAACGATTTAATCGAATTAAAAATAATGGGTAAGAGTTCCAATCACCTTGAGTCTAAACAACCTTGAGTGTAGCTCAACAAGTTGATTGACTCTGCGATCGGAAGATGACTCTTCATCGATCATATCGGATATGACTCTCTTAATCGGTTTTTGCCCCTAGCCATTCGTGATCATGAGTGTGCTCATCCAAATCACAATGTCTAGTCTAGTCGGACCCTTGTTTTCATGTCTAGCCTGACTCGCCCCTCAGCTCGGTGTATGCACGACACGTCGGTTTGGGTCAGGTCTTAGACTACATCTAGTCAGACTACATCGTTGACTTAACTTACGCCGGCGCTCGGGGTACGAGACGACGGTTAGGGTTAGTCAAGATTTCATCTTATGTATTTAAGGAGTTGGTTTCTACAGGGTTGCCATGTCACAGCTTGAGTGTATCTCAACAACTATAACACGGGCCCTATAGTTGCTAACCCCTAAAACAAGGAGGGCTACGGCTAATCTTGAAAAAGATCATTAACGTATTTGACTTAGATATAGTCCAGGGTGTCATACAATCATGATTCGCGACATTGCGGTCCAGCGGAACTCAGCCAGGGAATTGACTAAGCCAGGATCACTACCCCTTGGACTAGCAAGGGTTGACCCAGAACTCTTAGCCAAGCACATTGACTGGATCATGGTCCATTGAATGAAGCTTGTCATTTTTGTATGTATGCCATAGACTAAACAGCTTTTATTAACAACTAATTAATCCTATCAACTAGTTGAATCCTTAAATTCAAAATTTTTAGGATTTGTTTAATAACTTTTATTAAGTCCTTATCAACTATAAGGTTCACGTGCTACCCTAATCGTTATTAGGATTTTAATAAATTTTATTAACAACGCTAGAAGCGAAGTCCTTTAATGAAAATTAATTATAACAATTAGAATTTAAAATTCATTTAAAGGACTACCCTAATCAGGAATTAGGTCTTTATATTGTTGTTAATGATTTATTAAAACATAGCATGTCATTAAAATTCAAGTAATAAATTTTAATCATTTTTAATGGCTAACCTAAAAGGTTGTCTTGTGTTATCAAATAAGGGACAAGATTAACAAGCCATTAAAATAACTCTACACTAATTTATCGCATAAAGATAGTGCACAACTATTTAACATTTAAATAAACTAAGTTTATCGCATAAACAATTTTTTTAGCATGCATACATAAATTTAACACTTAAATTTAAAATATGATTTTAAAATTATTTTATTTTTTATCTCATAAAAAAAACTTAATTTTAAAATCACTAACTTTGCATGCTATTTAAAAAAAAATTTATCGCATAAAAATTTTAATCTTTAAAATCAGTTTTAAAATTATCTCATAAAATTAAAACACCATTTTAAAGACTTTCATGCTTAAAAATTTATCAAATAAAAAAAAATTTTAGGCATCCAAAATTAATTTAAACTTTTAATGATTTAAAATTAGTTTTAAAATTATCACATAAATTTTAAAACGTCATTTAAAAAATATTTCCATGTTCAAAAATTTCATAAAAAAAAATTTTAGAACATCTAAAACATTTTTAAAATTTATCTCATAATTTTAAAAACATTTTAAAAAGTATTTAAAAGCATTCTTAAGTTTAAAATTAATCGCAGTACCTAGATCGCTACGCAAACCTAGGCTCTGATACCACTGTTGGGTATCACTCTGGGGAATTGGGCGTTCCCTTAGGGCACAAAAACTTCGGGTCAGCTCATAACCCGAGAACCCGTACTCAAGCATAAACAAGCTCTGATACCACTGTAGGGGAATTGGGCGTCCCTCAGGGCACAAAAATTCTAGTCCCGTCCTAAGTCGGACGGAACATAGACAGGAAAATCAAAAGCAGCGGAAGAAAAACAGTTAATCTAAATTAACATGCAAGTTAAAACAATTTTAACTTGGCCCTAAGGTCCAAGACCCTATGCCAAGATCTATGCCGACTTGGGATGGGTCTGACCATCCCAAGAAGGATCTAGCCTACTGCGATTAAACTAAACTAATGCTAATAAACTACTTTAACCACATACCCGGAATCTCAGCCCTGGAGCAGGCGAGATGTTCCGCGCCGTCTTCCGAGCTGCTCCCGTCCCACGCCGAGCCGCTCCTTTGAACCGCTCCCCGAACCGCTCCTCGAACCGCTCCGCATCCCGAGGCGATCAATCCCCGTGCCGCCGAGCCAACCAACCGCCGAAGAAAGTTTCACGCGAGTGAAACCTCCGCCAAGATTTCGGATCCAGAATCCGAACTCCTTTGAGGCTTTGCCAGAGCCCGCAGGAGTAAGGCAGAAATTTTAGGGAGATAGAGAAATATTTAATTTAAGCTAAGATCCGAGCGTGCTCCAACATTTACGAGAGCCGCTCAGATCTAGAGCTTGGGACGAGTTTTGAGAAAGGGGGGAGACCCCTATTTATATAGGCGGCGGACTCTCCCCATTTCTCAAAATCCGATGTGGGACTAAATAATTGGGTTAGTTAAAATCAAGTTAGTTTGCACTTCACAAAGTGCAAACTTCCGTGAATTTTAACTCACTCACCGTTGAGCTTCAGGATCGATACAACCTATCAATACGACAAGCGTTCAACGGTGAACGCATAGGAAAAAACCGTTCGTCAATCGGAGGTCGTTTGACCCTCCAATTGATCGTCCAAATATCAGCCAAAACCCACAAAACTGCAAAACAGCCAGCCGCCAAAAATACACGCTGCCCTAGGCAGCGTGTGGCCCTCAGGCCGCGTGCAGTGCACGCGCCTCGAGGCGCGTGCACTGCACGCGCCTCAGCGCGCGCAGTGCACGCGCTGGGCGCGTGCAAGGCACGCGGCGCGTGCCTTGCACGCGCCCAGCGGGCGCGTGCACAGCACGCGCCATGCGGGCGCGTGCTGTGCACGCGCCCTGCGTGCACAGAAGGGCGGGGCGGGGCCCCGCCCGCATGATTGCGGGCGGGCCCCGCCCGTGACGACTGCGGGCGCAAATGCGCCCGCTTTTACTGCTGTCCGGCCCATCTGCCTCTTGGGCTGATGTCTACATGGGCTTTTTACTGTTTTGGCCATAACTTTTGCGTTTGGTGTCCGATTTGGACGCCGTTCGAAGCTGGGTCTAGACCGGGACATTCCCGTCTTACCCGTGAACTTTTCCTTGCGTTTATTTTATTAAATATTGTATTAAACAATTTAATATATATTTAATCACTTTTGCATCAAATGCAAAATAGTCCCTATCTAAGCTTAAATTACCATATTGCATCAAATGCAATTATTTCATCCCTTGCATCAAAAATGCAATTATTCTCCCTAACTATTTTCTACCTATTACTAGACGAAGCGTTGCACTCTGTGTGAGACCCTACAGCCTGACCCTTACAACAGGTTGGGCTCGAAGCCCTATACGGCAGTGACCACGAGCAGTGGTTGCCGTCCCTGCTTCAGGAATCATCATTATGTGGTTAACTCATTGACATGAGTATTGTCGGGACCACCTGACTGTTTCCGTGATGAATTCCGCAGTTATAGTCTTTTCGTCTAAACTGTGTCGTGTAGATCAAGTCTGGGGTACGGTCAAAACTGTCAACCCCAATAACTTGACTCCGGTTAGTTTCTATCGATCTTTAGTCAATAATGTTGGACTTCTTCCAACATACTCTGCGCAGAGTTTTTACTAAAGACCGAACTAACTCTACGACACTAACTCCCATTGACCGGGAGAGACGAATCCTTTCTTGGTCATTACTCGCCTCGTACGTTTCAAGTGACACCCAATCAAAAGACCTTTCGACAGGCCTTGCCTCGAAGCTAGGTCAGTTGATCTAAGTGGCACCGTTCACGCACAGGTCTGTCAAAATGACCTCAAGTCAAAAGACCAACTATCCTATCATCACTCAGAGTTATCACTGACAGATTGGTCAATATAACCATATGATAACTCTAGTGGATCGTTCAGTGAACTCATTCTAATGAGCACCTGTGTCTCGTCTTCGACTTCGCCAAGTCAAGCGATCATGAGATCATCGCCACCGCTAAACGGTGAAGACTAAGACACAATGGTCTATCCGATGTTTCGATATCCTTGTCTCGAAACATCTACGACCATGAACCATTTCAGACTTATGCTACAGACGGTCAAACGTTTCTCCATGATCGAGATACTCATCTCGATACACGTTTGACCTTGCATAAAGTCTCAGGACTTTACCTAAGTCGATATCTAATTATAAAATAACTTAGATAAATTATTACCAAACAGCTTACTGTTATTTCGAACAAGATGTTTGTGCTATTCACACAGGAATAAATGGCCTTGAGGGCATCATATTCCTACATTTTGGGTATGAACATGCGGCACTTATATGTTCATCTTCAATTCCCGTTGATTGGCAGTACTCTTGAAAGGACTGGGAGGTATATTTCCCAACATTAACCAGGCTTATTTACAATATTTTATTGTCTGGGAAATGTGCCCGCAACATTTTTATTTTTGTGCCAATAGCTTTGGAAAAGCTAAGTTGCGGGTTTGTAGTAGACACACGTATGAATATTCTGAGGATGCATTTATCAGTACAGTGAAGTACTGAAATAGCCCACTAGGGGTGGTGGATTTTATCCACATCTATCTCCTTGTATTCTTTTTGAGGAAGCGTGGAGATTCTTTTTCAACTTATTGTGGAGATGGCCTTGCAACTAGTTTTCCCTTGTAGTAAGGGGTGCGAGGGATGTTTTCCCTTCTGAAGAATCTTCTGGTTCTTCAAGTCATACCCATAGGATAAGATGCAATGCATCATCGCAAATCCAGGGTGGCCAAGTCCATCATGCCAGAGTAAAAACTCGGCTGATGTAGGGCACTTCAGGTGCTCCGTTTAATTCTGCTTCCTTTCTCCGAATCTTCGTATGGTAGAGGCCTATAAGGCTCTCAAAACATTCAAGTGTGGATTTTACTCCTTTTTCTTGAGACGTTGCATACGGTAATTTTTCATTTACATTTGCTGTTTCCAAGTGGGATCCGTTGAAACGGATGTCCTTGAAACTTAAAAAGTTTCTTTTTGGAATTCGGAGGGTTTAGTGCATCCATTTTTGTGTCGTTTGGGGGCAACTGTGTTGCATTCCCGGGATCTTCAATATAGCCCTGATATTGGGCTTTGTATTGAAAGAGATCGTACGTGTTTATTGTCTACTAATTATTTATGAGAGCAGTTTCAAAAGATGAAACATAAAGGCACATGCATATTCAGATAGACATATTCATTTATTGTCTACTAAAATTTTTCAATCAAAACATATTGCGTAATACAAAAGCTCTCATAACGTGAGATGTTCTAAACAATTTGCTAAGATAAAAGTAAAGGCTAGTCAAGCATGTCATTATTTTTGAAGTCGTCAGCTGAAAAACTTAACTGGAGCATCAGATATCATCAGGTTTGTTTCAGCTTTATTTTTCTTGTTCTCTTTATACAAATCCTGGAGATGATGCGGAGTTTGGCACACTCTGGACCAGTGGCCTTTCTGTAATGCCCTACCAGCTACTGCACAAGTACTAGAGGGGGGGTGAATAGTACTTTAAAATAATAAGGCGTATAATTCCAAATTAAATTACACACAACTACCAAATCAATTTGCGGAAGCTTAAATTGAATGACAACAATGAAATTAACAATGCAAACAAACGATGTTAATGGGTTCGGATCCACCCAAGTCTCCCCGACTTGTTCCCGGTGATCCTACGTCCCAACCACCCGGATCCCCTCCGGATACTTGAGTTAGAAACCCTAACTCAAGATTTCCACTATGAATATCTTGTGAAAAACCTTCACAAGATCAAATCATACATGCAATGGCAAAGTGAATCCCACAACCCGGGATCACAAACTTCTCTCACAACCGAGAGAGCCAATAAGCAATATAAAGAGTTTAAATGAAATAAATACTCTTACCACAAAATCATATACCTTGAGTTTTTCTTACCCAATAGGTGGAATGAAGGATTTGAGGAAGATGAAGTTACCAAACCCTAGCACCAAGGAAATGAGCAGCAATGGGTGCCTAGGGATGATTTGGAAACTTGAATCAAGCAATAGCTTGAAGAGCTCACCAAGAACAAGCTTCTCTCTAGATCTAGAAATGAGAGAGAATGGGTTTCTTGTGAGGAAGAGAGCTTTAGATTTGAGGGAGAATAGCTATCTCTTTTGAACTCAATGAATCTCTTAATGGCAGCTCTATTGAAGATAGAAATGACCTAGGTTCGTATTTATAGGAACCCAAAAACATAAGTTAGGTCAATCTCCAACGGAAAGAAATCTGAGAGAATTAGTCGGTCAAAGAACAATCACTGACCGACTAGTTCATCAACTAGTCGGTCAGTCACAAAGCATGGACCGACTAAGAGCAGATCTGAGAAGAGATAGAATTTCAGACCTAGAAAACTAGTCGGTCCAAGAACACTGTCTGACCGACTAGTTTCACAACTAGTCGGTCATCCAATGAACGTAGACCGACTAAGAGGCAAAACAACATAGTCTGAAGGCAAGTTGACTTAGTCGGTCCAAGAACAAAAGTTGACCGACTAGATTGTCAACTAGTCGGTCATCAAACGTTCTTAGACCGACTAACGGTAAACAGTAGCTTAGGAGAAATATGGCATGTACAGTAAATCACAACTAGTCGGTCAAAGAAGCATCACTGACCGACTAGTTCACAAACTAGTCGGTCGGTGAGTCAACGTAGACCGACTAACTGTAAACAGTAAAGAACAAAGATTTAACTGACTGAAACTAGTCGGTCCAAGAACAGTGGCCGACCGACTAGATCACCATCTAGTCGGTCAGTACTTGTTCTTGTACCAACTAACATGCACAACAAAGTCCGAATCGAAGCGCGACGCTTCGAGGAAGTTAGAGTGAACTTGTGCAAGAATCCTAGAGCTACGAAATGAGCGAAATGAAGATAGAAACGTAAGATATACTCAAGGCTTAACATTCTATCAATCGAAACTAAAAGACTATAAATAAGACCTTAATAAACGGTCTTTGAGAGCTTCGATTGAATCTTCATTACTTCCAACGCGTTGTAAGAGCTTCAACGAAGCTTTAGGCTTGAATATGAGCTTTTGGAAGTGTTGAGATGTCGCTTTGAATATTCTCGTGAAATTGGCGACGATCTCCAATACTGCGCTCACAAATTTTTAGTTCATGGATTATTTATGTTTGCTCATCATCAAAACCAAATCCGGGGAGTCCAATATTCAACATTCTCCCCCTTTTTGGTGATGACAAACCAACATAAATAATAATCGAAAATAATAATTCAAATGTAAAATACTTACTCCCCCTGCATTGATGACACGTTAATTCCAAAATGAATACAAATGAATTGCATCAAGCAGACGAGTAAGATAAATAAAATGAATTGATTTTTGAAATATCGGATTTTGAAAATCCTTATATGTATCTTAACTCCCCCTGAATCTAACATATCAAACTAGATTCTTGGAAATTGAGTTAAATTTTTCATTTGCGCTATTTATTATCATTATCTCTCCCCCTTTGGCATTATCCCAAAAATGGGGGGCATACAACGACAACAATTAGGAAATGTAAAATCCAACATCGGGAGTCGTAGACAAAGACAATGGACCAACTTGACACCAAGGGAAAAAAATGTGGAAATTAAAACAAGGTGTGTCAAATTTTCCATTATCAATAAAAATCAATGATAATCAAAATCATCAAAAATACCAAATGTTTATTCATTTCTTGAATAAAGAAACATACTCTTCAATATTCAATATTCTTGGTTAAATTTGTGCATGGAAAACAATTCTATACAATTATAGAATTTAAATCTATTTAACCAAGTTTTCATGCGTCGAGCGACGAAATCTCATTTCAAATATATTCAACGAATATTAAAATTTGCACGACGAATAAAAGACAAAGTGAACGATGATGAACATATATATATGCAGAGACAACATGAGTAAATCCAAAAAGATATCACATCGAATATATGAGATACATCATATCAAGCGCTACATATCATCAAAAAAGGAATACATCAACATCATCGATACAATATACCCATCAAAAGGAAATACATCATCATAATCATCATTCTCATCAAAATAAATACAACAGCAGCGACGTCATCCAAAATACATCAAAACATAATAACCCTCATACCCTATCCTAACCCAAAATACTCTCGCAGAGATATATCATCCAAAGCGTATATGGAGAGTCCTCGGAACAACGATCACGAGGAGGAGGCAGGATCTGCAGCGTCCGTGGGTCCAGTCGACGGAGTGGACTCAGGATCTGCAGGGAGTAGAGGCGTCTCAACAGATGGAATCGTCGGGGCAGGAGTCGAGATCTCAGCAACAGGCTCAACAGCAGCATGAGTCTCGACAGAAGCAGCAGCAGCAGATACATGAGCAGGCTCGGAAACTGGGTCAGCAGCAGGCTCAGAAGGCTGAAGAGCTGCAGCAGATGGCTCTGGAACACCGGAAGAGGTGGCAACTCCAGGAGCAGAAGAGGAAGTACCAGCAGCAGCAGAAGTGCCCTTGGGGGCACGAGTCGAAGCACGACAGATCTCCTCAACGTCCTCCTCATCCATCTCATCCAACTCCTCTCCCTCAGACACGGAAGGAGGAAGCTCAACACCCATCTGACGGGCCATACGGCAGACCACCTCCTCGGTACGAGCCAAGCGGGACTCGTGACGAAGAAGTATCCGGACGACGTCATCAAGGGTGGCAACGGGAGTAGCAGAGGCACCGGCAGAGGCAGGGACAGACGCTGAAGGAGTCGTCCTCTGAACGTGACGAAGCGCCGCAAGAGATTTCTTGACGGCCGTCGCATTCAGGGGAGGACCAAGGGGACGCTCATCGTCACGAGGCAATGTGACACGAAAATGACGAAACACGAGGGTCAACATGCAAGGAAATGGGATATGAGCCGATTTATTGGACTTTCGAATACACTCGAAAGAGTCAATCTTATCGAGTATAATTCGAGCCCAATTAATCGAGCTACCCATGAAGATCGCATAGATAAGCTTCAAAAATGGCTGGGATGGTAAAGATGAGGAGCCGTACTTGGGAAGCAAGCACGACTTCAGAATCAGATTAAGGACCCATGCATTTGGCTTGAAAGATTTAGATGGCACGCCAATCATGGCAGGAGGAATCTGATGGAAAATCTCTGAAAGGATGGTCTGATCAAGAGAAGAAATATCATCTACCGAGATATCAGAAGGAAGAAGGCCAGACGAAGAGATACCCAAAATCTCTCCTAAGATTTCCGCAGTGAGGACTATAGGAGTCCCCAAAACGGTCGTCTCAACAGAGTGGGTCTGATCGTACTGACCCCGGATCCTATTAGCATAGAAAAGCTTCACTAATCTAGGGTAGGGGTGAGGATTCGCCTTCGGGTCATATCGAAGGTAATCGAGAAGACCCGACGACGACAGAAGATCAGCTAACCCTATGAAGTCGCTAAACTGGACGAAATGCTCCAGAAGCAGCGGGCAATGTTCGATACGGTTATATGCCGCGAGACACAAAGGGTCATCGCGACATAAGGAAATATCGACACCGCCCACCGGCATCGGACCCTTTCCCTTAGGTTTTCGAGTAGACGTACGAGGGTGGGTGCTAGACTCGGGATGAATAGGAGGAGTGGGTTCCCTATGAGTCTCGGTCTCGGGGTTATACTCCGTATCGGAATCAGTAGGAGTATGGAACGAAGATTGAGAAGCAAGAATTTTGGCCTTAGGCTTAGGCTTGGGTTTGGGTTTCGGTTGACCTCTAGGTTTAGCGGTCGTCGTCCTCTTCTTCTTGAGAGGAGGCGAAGACGACGAAGGATGGGTGGTCTTGGCTCTACGCTTCGGAGGGGTTGGATGCTCGGGATCCGAAGAGATTGGATCAACGGTCATCGGAGAGGGGCTAGAGGGAGTGATCGGAATGCGTGTTCTTGCCATAGTCGAAGCAAGACACGGGACAAAGAGATCAAACGAAGAAGCCCTAGCCGAAACAAAAGATAAACCCTAAGAACCCTAGAAACCGAGCAAGCCCTAGCTCTAGGAAATGAAATCTAACCCTAGGAGGAGAGGAGATCACCTAGAACGAGGGGCCGACGGAGGAGATCGACGGAAATGGCCGGAAAAATGGCCGGAGAACGATCGGAAGTCGAAGGGTTTTGAGGGAGGTCGGGGTTTTGAGCGGAGAGAGAAGAAATATCGATCGATTAGAATGAAAATCGATCGACTAAACTGAGTTTAAGTCGGTCGATTTCCCAAATGACCAAACAGCCCCTGGCACAACTAGTCGGTCACAGTTCAAGCACTGACCGACTAGATCACGATCTAGTCGGTCGGTCAATGAGCTTGCACCGAATAGGTGCAAACAGTGGCTGAATCCAAGAATTACTGACAAGATTTAGTCGGTCTGCGTTCAAGTACTGACCGACTAGATCAAGATCTAGTCGGTCGGTCACTGAACATGAACCGACTAAAGAGTCAAAAACTTGAAAAATCAAGTTCTCTCCACAATACGCTTGGACGATAAATCTCAAAACTCTCAATAAACATCTAAACTACCCCATTAATCATTGAAAAACAGAAATTTGACGATTACGCACAAATCGAACGAAAAAAAATTAAGATATCACATAAAATTCCCGAAAAAATCCAATAATTCTAGTATGAATGAGATATTGTCAAGAATAATAGCATGCAAAATTATTGAATGAAACATGAATCCTATATCTCGGATTCACCCATAATCCCCAATTCTCGACGCAACCGCACAAAGGAGTCCTCCTTTAGGGGTTTCGTGAAAATATCGGCGATTTGCTTTTGGGTTTCAACGTACACTAGAATGATGTCCTTTTTAGCAACATGGTCATCTAAAAAGTGGTGTCGGACATCTATGTGTTTCGAACGGGAATGATGTACCGGGTTCTTGGAAAGACATATTGCACTTTGGTTGTCAACCATGATAGGGCAAGTATCACAATTTATACCAAAGTCTTTAAGTGTGTGTCTCATCCAAAGAACTTGAGCACACGCGGCACCGGCGGCAATATATTCCGCCTCGGTGGTTGAAAGTGATACGGAATTTTGCTTCTTGGAAAACCAAGAGACAAGAGAATTTCCTATAAAATGGCAAGTGCCACTAGTACTTTTCCTGTCGGATTTGCATCCCGCATAATCTGCATCACTATATGAGATTAACTCATATGTGCTAGATTTCGGATAAAGTAATCCAAAATCTAAAGTGTAACTTAGATAGCGAAAAATACGCTTTACCGCTACTAAGTGAGACTCCTTAGGTTGAGACTGATAACGAGCACATATACATACGGCAAACATAATATCGGGCCTACTTGCGGTAAGATAAAGCAAACTACCTATCATACCTCGATATAAACGAATGTCTACATCCTTACCGCCCGTATCCTTGTCAAGATGCGTAGTCGTGCTCATTGGAGTCTTTTTCCCGGAGGCATTCTCCATTCCAAATCGCTTTAGCAACTCCACCGTGTACTTCGTTTGGTGGATGAAGATTGCATCGTTCATTTGGCGAATTTGGAGACCTAAGAAATATTTGAGTTCGCCCATGTGGCTCATCTCAAATTGTTCCTTCATAACATTAGAAAACTCTTCGCAAAGAGCGAAGTTAGTAGCACCGAAAATGATATCATCAACATAAATTTGAACTAATAAAATATCATTATTCGCATGCTTAATAAAAAGTGTTGAATCGGCTTCGCCCATTTTAAAATTCAAATCCAAAAGAAAATTCTTTAGGCGATCATACCAAGCTCGAGGAGCTTGTCTCAAACCATAAAGAGCTTTCTTTAGTTTAAAAACGTGATTTGGAAATTTTTCATTTACGAAGCCCGGAGGTTGAGAAACGTAAACTTCCTCAACGACATCTCCGTTTAAAAATGCACTTTTAACATCCATTTGAAATAATTTAAAATTCTTATGGCATGCAAAAGACAAAAGTAATCTAATTGATTCTAATCTAGCTACCGGAGCAAAAGATTCTTCGAAATCAATACCTTCCTCTTGTCGATAGCCTTGAGCTACTAACCGAGCTTTGTTCCGGACGACGACTTGGTTTTCGTCGGTTTTGTTCTTGAAGATCCACTTTGTCCCTATGACGGTGTGGTTCTTCGATGGCAATGGAACAAGCTCCCACACTTCATTCCTCTCGAATTGAATGAGCTCCTCCTCCATGGCTAAGATCCAAGCGCTATCTTCGCATGCTTCATTAATATTCTTTGGCTCTATCGATGAGGCAAAGGCACAATTTGCGAAGCGGTGAACTTGGGATCTTGTCTTGACACTATCATAGATATTGCCAATGACTTGCTCATGGGGATGGTCACGAACCGAATGAAGCCGTTTGGGAATACCTTGATCACTTGGAACATTCTCAACAACTTCATTAGTTGGGTTAGTCTCAATAGAATCAATAGAATCATTAGACTTAGAATTATCAAACGAATCACATAAAACATCCATAGAATCATTATCATTTGAAATTCTAGTTGGAACAAATCCTTCATTAAATGAGACATGAAGCGATTCCTCGATCGTTGAGGTTCGTTTGTTGAATATCCAGTAGGCTTTGCTACGCGTAGAATATCCAACAAAAATCCCCTCATCGGATCTCGGATCGAATTTGTCCAAACTACCATATGTGTTCTTAATAAAACATTTCGAACCAAAAACACGGAAATGTTTAACTTGAGGCAACCTACCAAACAACAATTCATAACAAGTTTGTTTAGTGCCGAGCCTCAAAAGTATTCTATTAAACACATAGCAAGCGGTGTGTACCGCTTCCGCCCAAAATTGATGGCCAAGATGGCTATCATCAAGCATAGTGCGAGCACACTCCACTAGCGTCCTGTTCTTTCTCTCAACTACACCATTTTGAGGAGGTGCACGAGGGAAAGAGAAAGTGTGAGTAATACCAACTTCATCACAAAATGTCTCAAAAGACTCATTCTCAAATTCACCTCCATGATCACTACGAATAGTGACAATGGTGGTTCCTAAGAGATTTTGTACTTTCTTAACAAAAATTATGAAGTTTTCAAAAGCTTCATTTTTATTGCACAATGAAAATACCCAAGTAAATCTTGAATAGTCATCTACGATGACAAGTCCATACCTTGCATTTCCTAAGGAAGCAACTCTAGTTGGCCCAAATAAGTCTAGATGTAATAGCTCTAGTGGCCGTTTAGTAGAGATGCTTTTCTTAGGTTTAAATGAAGATTTAGGAAGCTTGCCGCGTTGACAACAATCACAAAAACTTTTCTTTTCAAAAACAAGCTTCGGAAAACCTTTAATAGAATTCAATTTTGAAAGCTTATATAGTGTTCCAAAGTTCACATGTCCAAAGCGTCGATGCCATAAGTGTTGTTCACTTGTGTTGGCAACGAGACATTGTTCATATGACTTAGGAAGATCCAAAATATAGATGTCTTTACGACGAGTTCCGGAAAATAATAATTTTTCATTATCCTTTCTTAAAATATGACACAATCCTTTCGCAAAGCTAACTTTGTAACCTTTGTCACAAAGTTGACTTATTGAAATAAGATTATGATTTAAACCACTAACAAGATACACATCACTAATTAATGGTTTAGAAGGGTTACCGACATTACCAACACCTATGATGGTTCCGCTCTCGTTGCCCCCAAATACGACGCGGTTTCCATTCGCAATGGGAACCACTCCGGAGAGCAAACGAGCGTCACCCGTCATGTGTTTGGAGCACCCGCTATCGAGTATCCAATTCCCTTTGGAGCTAAATTTAAATTTGTTGCTCCTTCCCTTTTTCTTTTCCTTGAGTACATAAAGATAGACAATTTCATATCATGGTACCCAAGGTCATTGGGTCCAAGGGATTAGACCTTTGGAAGCCAAGTCCAAGTGGACTTAGACTTCCCCACATAATTCTTACTATGCACAACATCCGAAAAATAAGCATTCATATATATTTGTTTTTCGTCCATGCTTGTGTCCTTTGGGCTCCAAATAGTGAAAATTTTGGGAGCCATCATCCTATTGGGTGCATGCATGCTACGTTGATTTCTACGTGATGCATGTTGTGGATAGGCATACGGGACATGATGGAATGGTGCATGACGAGAATTATTCATATGATGAGGTGGGTGTACATATGCATGTGTGGGAACACGTGCGTGAGGGTGTCTCACTTGGTGTGCACGTGCCCGGGAATGTGTTGCATAAAAATCATCATAAGTGTGAGACGGTGGAGTAGGACGTGTGTTCCTACGTGGCATGGTATTGGTGTACATGTAAGCATGCCCCTTCTTTGGAGGTCCACCCAAAGTGGGTTTCTTTCCGAAAGAGGGTGTGGACGAGGTGGAAGCACCATTGGAAGATGAACTTCCAATAGAGTGTTTGCTCCCACTCGTTGAGGCTTCGAAAGTTGGCCTAACAAAAGTAGTGACCGACTTGGATGAATTTCCCATCATATACCCCAAGCCAATGTGGTGTTTGGCCGGAAGTAAGTCTTTTAGGATATTATCCAAATGGCCCTTACCTTTGTTGAATTTGTTGATTCGGCCCAATGTGTTCTCATATTTCTCTTTGAGAGAACGCAAAGAAGTATCCAAAGTGGATATTTGCGAAGTGAGCACATAAACACGAGATTTAAGATTCTCGTTCTCAATACTCAAAGTCGAGTTTTGAGAAGTTAAATCCGCTATCTCATGTTCTTCCGTATCCTCAATTCTAGCATGTTCAAGTTTAGATTTGAGATTCACAATCTCATTTCTTAACTCTTCAACAACGGTGTCGTTGTTGGTGATGATAGTCTTAGGCGATGTTTGAATGCTAGCTAGGTCATCTTTTACCTTAGTATATCTATTTACTAACTTAGTATATTTTGACCAAAGTTGAGTGTTAGCATCCCTAAGATCATCCATCGTTACCTCATCGCTTTCTTCATCACTATCATCGGAAGAGGAGGATCCTTGATCGTGCTCCTCTCTTGCCATGAAGCACATATGTGCTTGCTCCACTTTCTCATCATCCGACTCTCCGCTTGAGGAATCCTCGGAGTCGGTGAATGTTGCTCCGACAAGTCCTTTCTTGTACCCCTTTTTGTATTTCTTGGACTTATCGAATTTTGGCGCCTTCCACTTCTCCTTTTGTTTGTTGAGAGGACACTCCGCTTTCATGTGTCCTGGCTTATTGCACTTGAAACACAAAGGAGAGGAAGAGGCGTTAGAAGAACCAAATTTACCTTTGGTCTTGAAGTTACCTTTCCGAAAGAAACGGTTGAACTTCTTGGCCATGAGTGCCATGGACTCCAAGTCCAACTCGTTTTCCGAGTCTTCATCATCGGAAGATGTGGATGAAGCCGCCTTGAATGCAATCGCCTTTTTCTTAGGCGCATCTAGGTTCAAATATGACTTCATCTTTTCTTGTAGCTTTACCTTGCTATCTTTGCGTACCTCGTATGACATCAAGGTACCCATTAGTTGAACTACGGTATATTTGTCCATGTCATTACCTTCCTCGATGGCGAAGGTACGTTTTTCCCAAGAAGAGGGAAGTCCTTCAATAAGCTTTAAGCACTTCTCCTTTTGAGTGTAGATCTTGCCGAGGGCCTCTAACTCGTTTATTATGTCAACGAAACGAGCGTAATATTCTTTCATCTTCTCGCCCTGTTGCATGTGAAACATTTCGTAATCTTTGGTTACGACAACGAGTTTAGAGTCTCTTACCCTACTCGTCCCTTCATGTAGTATGAGGAGAGAGTTCCAAATTTGATATGCACTCTTACATGTGCATATCTTATTGAAATCCTCGGGCTCCAATGCGCATTGCAAGGCGTTCATTGCCTTGGCATTGCTTATCTCCGCGGCGACTTCCGCGGTAGTCCATTTCTCAAAATCTTCTTCTTCGGGTTCAATATACTCCTTCATTGTAGTTCTCCATAAAGATGCACTTCGGAGGAAGGTTTCCATCCGACACTTCCAGTACCCGTAGTTGGTACCGTTGAAGAATGGAGGCCTCGTAGAGGAATGTCCTTCCATCACGGAAGATGCTCCTTCACGGTTCCTGAAGGTGTCATAGTTGGAAGGTGGACGCACGGTCTTGTTGTCGTTGGCAGACATAGCTGAGTATCTGGCTCTGATACCAAATGTAATGCCCTACCAGCTACTGCACAAGTACTAGAGGGGGGGTGAATAGTACTTTAAAATAATAAGGCGTATAATTCCAAATTAAATTGCACACAACTACCAAATCAATTTGCGGAAGCTTAAATTGAATGACAACAATGAAATTAACAATGCAAACAAACGATGTTAATGGGTTCGGATCCACCCAAGTCTCCCCGACTTGTTCCCGGTGATCCTACGTCCCAACCACCCGGATCCCCTCCGGATACTTGAGTTAGAAACCCTAACTCAAGATTTCCACTATGAATATCTTGTGAAAAACCTTCACAAGATCAAATCATACATGCAATGGCAAAGTGAATCCCACAACCCGGGATCACAAACTTCTCTCACAACCGAGAGAGCCAATAAGCAATATAAAGAGTTTAAATGAAATAAATACTCTTACCACAAAATCATATACCTTGAGTTTTTCTTACCCAATAGGTGGAATGAAGGATTTGAGGAAGATGAAGTTACCAAACCCTAGCACCAAGGAAATGAGCAGCAATGGGTGCCTAGGGATGATTTGGAAACTTGAATCAAGCAATAGCTTGAAGAGCTCACCAAGAACAAGCTTCTCTCTAGATCTAGAAATGAGAGAGAATGGGTTTCTTGTGAGGAAGAGAGCTTTAGATTTGAGGGAGAATAGCTATCTCTTTTGAACTCAATGAATCTCTTAATGGCAGCTCTATTGAAGATAGAAATGACCTAGGTTCGTATTTATAGGAACCCAAAAACATAAGTTAGGTCAATCTCCAACGGAAAGAAATCTGAGAGAATTAGTCGGTCAAAGAACAATCACTGACCGACTAGTTCATCAACTAGTCGGTCAGTCACAAAGCATGGACCGACTAAGAGCAGATCTGAGAAGAGATAGAATTTCAGACCTAGAAAACTAGTCGGTCCAAGAACACTGTCTGACCGACTAGTTTCACAACTAGTCGGTCATCCAATGAACGTAGACCGACTAAGAGGCAAAACAACATAGTCTGAAGGCAAGTTGACTTAGTCGGTCCAAGAACAAAAGTTGACCGACTAGATTGTCAACTAGTCGGTCATCAAACGTTCTTAGACCGACTAACGGTAAACAGTAGCTTAGGAGAAATATGGCATGTACAGTAAATCACAACTAGTCGGTCAAAGAAGCATCACTGACCGACTAGTTCACAAACTAGTCGGTCGGTGAGTCAACGTAGACCGACTAACTGTAAACAGTAAAGAACAAAGATTTAACTGACTGAAACTAGTCGGTCCAAGAACAGTGGCCGACCGACTAGATCACCATCTAGTCGGTCAGTACTTGTTCTTGTACCAACTAACATGCACAACAAATTCCGAATCGAAGCGCGACGCTTCGAGGAAGTTAGAGTGAACTTGTGCAAGAATCCTAGAGCTACGAAATGAGCGAAATGAAGATAGAAACGTAAGATATACTCAAGGCTTAACATTCTATCAATCGAAACTAAAAGACTATAAATAAGACCTTAATAAACGGTCTTTGAGAGCTTCGATTGAATCTTCATTACTTCCAACGCGTTGTAAGAGCTTCAACGAAGCTTTAGGCTTGAATACGAGCTTTTGGAAGTGTTGAGATGTCACTTTGAATATTCTCGTGAAATTGGCGACGATCTCCAATACTGCGCTCACAAATTGTTAGTTCATGGATTATTTATGTTTGCTCATCATCAAAACCAAATCCGGGGAGTCCAATATTCAACACTTTCATGCCATAATTTTGGCACTGGTCTTCCCATTCCCTCTTGGGTGGGGGTATATCGTTTCTATTTTTGTTATTTCTGTGCCTCGTGAACTTCCGCTTACTTTCATTATTTCGCTGCTGCTGTACATGGCCCTTGGCATTTTTCTGTTGACCCCCCTTCTGTGGTCTTTCTTTTCTTTTATTATCTCTCTTCTTTTTGAAGGAAGAGGAATAGTGAGCTTCTGGTGGGGGGCAGTGCCGGGGAGCGTATATTGTGAGTGGAGAGAAGAAGCTCTCTGTTTTACTCGGCCATGAGTAAACATGACGGCAGCTCGGAATACTTGGTGAACTTGCGTTCACGGTATTGCTGCATGAGTATCGCATCTTTTTCATGGAAGGACGTATACGTCTTTTCCAGCGTGCGATTTTCTGAGACTTTTTCACCACACAACTTCAGGCGTGCGGTGATGCTAAAAAGTGCTGAGTTGTACTCAGCGACGGACTTTAAGTCCTGCAGTCTCAGGTTCTCCCACTCATGTCGTGCCCTTGGGAGTATAACATCTTTCTGATGTTTATACCTGTCCTCAAGGGCAGTCCATAGCTCAAGTGGATCTTCGACCGTAAGGTATTCAGCCTTTAAGGTCTTGTCCACATGGCGGCGAATATAGATGATGGCTTGCGCCTTCTCTATATCGCTAACATTTTCTTTTTCATTCACAGCAGCGATGAGGGTCTTTTGCCCGCAGGTGAAACTTTACATCTAGCTGCCAGCTTAGATAGTTTCTACCTGATGCTTCCAGTACTTCGAAATTAATGCTTGCAATATTAGCCATTTATCTAGCAGAGCACAAACATGCATGAATTAATAATTAATTCAGAGAAAACATTTTCATGCGGAGGCAATATTTAACGAAAAACTAAATGTGTGGATCGGCCAGTCCCACAAGAAAGAGTCCAAAAAAAGTTCACAGTCCAAATTATACAAATTTGCAGCTTAAAGAAAATGAAAATACAACTTTGGAAACCCCGTGGGTCCCATATGATATCTCCATCTTCAAGCGTGGCCTCCGTCTCCATGGAAGTTGGTCTTCTTTCTTTGACATTTACATAAATTCCTCACTACAATTTCTCTCAAAAATAAAAGAAAAGTGCGGGAAATAAACTGTGGGACTAAACGGCCGATCCAAAAACTACATTTAGCAATTCATGCAGAAATATTGTGCTCATCAACATTTTCATCAGACATTTTCATCACAGGCATCACAGGCATTTAATATTCGCAGAGATGGATAAATAATTTAAACACTTAATAATTATTGGACCACTGGGCAACGTCATACACCGTTAGGTTACTAACGGCAGAGCGGTCGCAGGATCTTCCTAATTATTAAGTTTTAAATACAATGCCCAACCACGCATATAATATCCAACAGAATATACCACAGATGCAAAGCATGTAAATATGATATTTGTAGAAAACATCATTACAATGCACATGTTGTAATTTGAATGGGGTTTAATCAATTAAATTGATAAAGAGCCCAAAATAAACATTTTCTTTGTCAGAGGAAAAAGTTTCCCTCATCATCCCAAAAGCCCCCCAAGAATCCCCAAAAAGTCCTCGCCTGCCCGATATTTGTCCCGTAATTTACCGTGATTTTTCACGAATATTTTGCCCTTAAATCCCCTTTTTAAAACAATTTTTAGGCTAATAAGTTGCCTTTTAAGGCTTGTTAATAGCCTTTGCCCCCCCCCCATTTTTTTTTCAGATAAAACAGACTGCGGGTCTGAAGCCCGCAGTCGGCCTATGGGCTTCAGGCCCATAGGCTTTTTTTTGTGAAATCTGTGGGCCTGAAGCCCACAACAGGTCTGTGGGCTTCAGGCCCACAGACTCTGTTGTTTTTTTAAGAAATAATTGGCCTGTGGGCCTGAAGCCCACAGCCGGCCTGTGGGCTTCAGGCCCACAGGCTTTATCACTTTTTTTTTTGAATGTTAGGGTTTAGGGTTGGGGGGGCCGGCGCCGCCGCCGCCCCCTGCAGGGGGGGGGGCGCGGCCGGCGCCCCCCCCCCCCCCCCCCCCCCCCCCCCGCAGGGGGGCGCGGCCGCGGAGGCCGCCCCCCGCAGGGGGGAGCGGCCGGGGCCGCCGCCCCCTGCAGGAGGGGCGGCGGGGGCCGCCCCCCCTGCAGGGGGAGGCGGCCACGGGGGCCGCCCCCCCCTGCAGGGGCGGCGGCGGGGGCCGCCCCCCCCCCCCTGCAGGGGGAGGCGGCCGGGGGGTGGGGGGGTTTTTTTCGGCGAGGGGGGGGGGGGTTTGGGGGGGTCCGGTGACGGCTAGCCGCCGGAGGGTTCAAAAATAGGGTTTTTACCCTAAAAATTGAGTTTTTACCCTAAAAATTGGGTTTTTGGGATGAAAAATCCGTCGTTTTCAAGGCGACGATGAATCCCCACGACGATCTTGTGAGATCTAGGGGAGGGGTAATCATACGTATGATTAAAAATATCGTTTTTAGTGTTTTTACCTCTATATCCGTCCTCCGGATATAGCGACGGTTGCTCGAAGCCCTACGCGGATGACGACCCTTGATGGAGGAAGCCTTGCACCGCGCTCGTGGATCTCCCGTCTCGCCTTCGCCTTCGCCTTCGCAACGAACGGAAAAAAAATTTGTGGAAAAAATTTTTTAGAGACTCGTGCTGATAACGTGTTATAAATCAACTACTGAGGGGAGAGCCCTCAAGTCTATATTTATAGCCAAAGGGGAGAATACAAGTGGGTATGGGCCCAACCACTTGGGTTGGCCCAATAACTCATCAACCCAGTAAATACCCATTCACAACATCTATTATATATTTGACAACGTTTTTTTGAATTCAAGGGCTGACTAGTACAAGATAAAGATTGGCTGAGATTTGATCTTGGTAAATCAATAGTTGAGATTGGATTTTGTGAAAATTTTAGTGGGAAAACTTAAATTTTGGTTGGAAAAGTGTCTTGCGAACCAAAACTTTGAATTAGAAGTGTCTTGGGAAAGATTATGGTGATTAGGTTTGGAAGGGAAAGTGCATTGGAAAAGATTGTGGTGATTAAATTTGAGAGAAAAGGTGCATTGGGAACCTAAACTTTGAAATTAGAAGTGCATTGGGAAAAATGGTGGAGATTAAATTTTGGGAAAAAAGTGCCTTGGTAACCTAAACTTAGAAATTAAAAGTATTATGAGAAAGATTGTGGAGAAGTATGATTCATTAAATTAAACAAAAAAATTAGCGTAAAACAATTTAGCGGAACAACAAATTAGTGTAAAAATACCCCGAGGTTTGTTCCGCACCCGCGCCAAGGGCGCCCGCTAAATTTTTTGCGCTAATTTGTTGTTCCGCGTCTAAGGCGCGGGCGCCAAATTTGTTGTTCGACGCCGAATTTGTTGTTCCATGCCGAAGGCATCTGCGTCGAATTTGTTGTACCGCGCCGAAAACGCCCGCGCCGAAAACGCCCGTGCTGCTAAATATTTTTACGCTAATTTATTGTTCTGTTAAATTTTGGCTGTGGAAATAATTTTTCGGGGAACAAAGATTTCGCGGGGGGAATCTTAAATGAACCGTGCCTTGGAAAAGATTGTGAAGATTAAACTTTGAGGGGAAAATTGTTTTGAGAACCTAAACTTTGAAATTAAAAGTGTATTGGGAAATATTATTGAAACTCATGATTCATTAAATTAAACAAAGTAAAAAAATTTAGCATAAAATAATTAGCGGAACAACAAATTAGCATAGAAAAATTTATTCAAACAAAAAATTTAAGTTAATACCATCAACGAAAAATACCCTGAGGGTTGTTGTTAAGCGCCGAAGGCGCCCCGCTAAAATTTTTTACGCTAATTTGTTGTTTTGTGCCAAAGGCGCCTACGCCGAATTTGTTGTTTCGCGTCAAAAGTGTACACTTCAAATTTGTGGTTCCGCGCCGAATTTGTTGCTCCCCGTCGAATGCGTCCGTGTCGAATTCATTGTTCCGTGTCGAAGGCGTCCGCGTCGAATTTGTTGTTCCGCGCCGAAGACGTTCATGCCGAAGGTACCCGTATAGCAAAATAATTTTACACTAATTTGTTCTTTTAAATTTTGGCTGTGAAAATAATTTTTTTGGGAACAAAGATTTCGCAGGGGAATCTTAAATGAACCGTGCCCACGAGCACGGGTTATGGCTAGTCTAATTATAATTAAGCGGGGGCAAGACTATGACGTACCACGAGCGGTGAATTAATGTAATAATGTGTGATTAATCCTGAAATCTAGATGGTCCCCTTGCCATATCATAAGCGTTGGATTTGAAAACGAATGTTGTTGTAAATAAAAACTAAACTTTAGAAAATAACTTGATATATATTCATATTGATCAATAATTAATTTGTGACGGAAGATTACTCAAACCATAATAATATCATATCATAAACTTAACTTAAAATGCTAAAAATAATTAATCCAACATTAAGGGTGTGTTTGGTTTGAAGGAAAAGGAAAGAAAAGGAAAGAAAGTTAGAAGGAAAACTATTTCCATTGTTTGGTTGGAAAGAAAAAATAAAGGAAAATGAAAATGAAAGAAAACAAAGGGAAATTTTTATTAAAACTTTTCTTTGAGATTTTCCTCTTTTTGACCCAAGGAAAATGAGAGAAAAGAGAGGTAAACAAATTTTTCACACTTTCATGTATTTATATTTTTTAGCAAACATAATTAGTTATTATTTTTAATGAATCCACAAATTATTCATAAGTTTGTATCAAAAAATCATGAATAATTCGTGAATTTTTCAAAAAAATTATACGCAAATTATTCGAAAAATTCACAAATTATTTACAAATTATTCACGAATTTACAAATAAGTCGCGAATAATTGACTAATTTTTCAAAAAAACACCTTTAATATATATTCATTCGTGAATTGTTTGAAATAGAGAATAATTTATGAATTTTTTCACGAATAATTCGCGATCTTTTAAAAATTCTTGAACTATTCATGAATTTTTTATATAGCTCGCGAATAATACCCTATTTTCCAAATAAATTCCGAATCTTTAATTTATTTTCATGTATGCATGAATTGTGCGAATAATTCAAGAATTTCTTAAAAATTCAAAGTTGCTTGAAAAATCCACACATTATGCACAAATTTTTCAAATAGCTTGCGAATTATTTCGAACTTTTTAACAAATTTGTAAATTATTCGTATACTATTAAATAACATATTATCTACGAATCATAATATTTATATTGTTAACGAATTATATCGTTACAATTCCCAAATTATTTGCTAAATTAATAATTTTTCAAAATAACCAAAAAGTTTGTAATTTAAAAATAAAATTTTAATTTATTATGATGATAGAATGATTTGAATTCACAGAGTAACCAGTTAAATTATTTTTTATTCATATTCAATGAGCAACATAATAATATTAATTTCTATATTTTCCATTCAACTTTCTTCCCAATTTTCCTTAGTAACCAAACATGAGAAAGAATCTAATTTCTTTTTCTTTTTCTTTCTTTTTCTTTTTCCTTTTCATTTCTTTTTTCTTTCTTTCCTTTTCCTTCAAACCAAACACACCCTAAGAGTGTATGGTTGAAATAATAATAAAATCCTAAAAACCATCTACCAATATATATACTTAATAAAATCAACACATAAATGAATAAAAAATTACCAGCGTTAATGCGAGCTATAGCTCCTTCATTGAGAAGTGGTTCCTCTCATGTGCCGGGTTGTGACGAATCAACTTCTCAAGGATACAAGGACTCCTTATTGTTCGGCAAGACAAACTTTGAGATGACTTCCAGTCAATTTCAGTACCTTTTAAGATCAAAACTTGAAATGGAATGACCATGTGATTTTGGACATGGGATTTTATGGAGCCAATTACTCTTTTTTGTATAATAAAGAATATGTTATGAGTGAGTGGGACTTTGGTCTCTCCTTCCTCATTATCCACCATAACACCTCAATACGATGTAGTGGGGTGAACCCTTGGGCTACTAGGTGTAGCCTCCTATACTATGAGTGAATAAAATGATACCATTGGCTATTGCTATGGGTGCTTTTTCTCCAAACACGTTATTAGCACGAAGCTCTAGAAAAAAATTTTTGAACCACAAAATTTTATTTCATCTTCCCCACGTCTTTTTCCCTCTTGTGAAGGAATCTAATTGTTGCGGCAAAGTTTTTGCGACTAGAAGCGATCGATTACTTGCAAGGCATTGCAGGAGCTGAGATTGTTTTCTATCTACGGATTTTTGGGTTCTTCCCTAGATCATTGATCTAGAGGTATACTTCTTTTTCCGTAGATATAAATTATGGACCATAAAATTTTTTATTACATATGCATGTTGCTTTTAATAATCAAATCAAAATACAAATAAAAACTATTTTATTACAAAAAAAATATCTCCATTATTGTCTTCATCTCTGTTGACGACCAACCCGACTGAAGAGGCATGCCAAAGGCCCCGAAGGTCGGATCGGCGTCCGGATCGGCTGGACACCTATGTCCTAGTTCATTTCATTCATGATATGTTGCTGGAAATCAGGACAGATTTACATGCTCATTCTTTTGTTTATTCCTCTGAATCTAGAACTGATAATGTTTCGAAATTTTATGGCTAAAGGTTTGGACTATTTTCTACAACCTTCATGTTGTGAACTTTGTCTAATTCGGACTGTAAATTGGAGTAAGAATTTAATCTTTCCAACAGGTATGATTTTATCTAGTCTGGACACCTTTCACGAAAACAGTGATCAGTCACTCAATACTTAATAAAATTTAGTTTTCTTGGTCTCGTTGGAAAGATAACTTCAATATCTACAACTTTGTAGTTTTCCACTTTTGCTGAATTTAACTGCAATTAGGAGTAATTAAGTCATGAAGTAAATGCAGTTTTTGTTTTCAATTCCAGCACATGTACACTTTGGCGTAAATTCTGTAGAAAATAGAATACTCATCTAAACTTCATAAAAATTGATATGTCACTACAAAAGGCAGACTTGTTTCTAGCGGTTATGTTAGTAGCGGTTAAAAAACCGCCAAAAATTCTTTGGTTTTAGCGGTTTCGAACCGCTAGAAAAATACTATAGGTTTCCAGCAGTTCGGAACCGCTAAAACATATCAAAATAAGTGGCGGGAGGAGGCGCAAAAAATAAATTTTGGTAGTAGCGGTTACTAACCGCAAAAAAATTAAAAAAAATTTGCTCAGCAGGTTAAAAAATATTTATATATTTGTAGCGGTTCGAAAGCGATACAAAATATATTTCATGTACTATATGTAGCGGTTGCGAACCCCTACTAAATTTATTAATCAAAGTTCACAACACTAAACAGCAACAGAACGTGCTGCAAAATCTTTGATTCGGGTGCTTGGGCTCTCAGAGAGAGAGAGAGAGAGAGAGAGAGAGAGAGAGAGAGAGAGAGAGAGAGAGGATTTGATCATGGAGACGATCTCTCATCAGAGCATGGAGATGAACGGCATAAAGATGCACGTTGTGGAGAAAAGGGAGGGTGCCGTCGGCGTCATCCTCCTCCTTCACGGGTTCCCTGAGCTCCGGTACTCATGGCGGCACCAGATCCTTGGCCTCGCTGACCGAGGGTACCGCGCCGTCGCCCCCGACCTCCGAGTGTACGACGATACTGATGGGCTGGCTGCCATCGAGGACTACTCGATATTCAACATCGTCGGTGACGTCGTCGCCCTCATCGTCCACCTCGTTGGCCATGATAGACAGGTTAGCTGTTCGCTGGTCTTTTAGAATTTTGTGGTTGGTTGACCTCTCTGCCTCTGAGATCTCTTTATATTACAGATCATTTGATCCCTCAACGACTCGACGGCAAAAGGCAATTTGATCCGTAAACGACCCCTTCCATTCCCTTCATTCAAATGGGTGATTCTCATTCCTCTCAATTTTCATCACATTTCTTATAATTTTAAGGATTTTTCAAGTGTTATAATTGGAACCCACTAATTATATTGTGATTGATGGACAATACATCTTTCAAGATCAGTTCTTGTTGCGTATCTTGGGTATAACTTGGATGGAATAATCCATATGTTTTGATTGATACTTTGGATCCAGGTCGCGACCGAGGCTGCGTTGGCCTCTAATGAGCGGAGGTGTTGAAAGATTTGAAAGAGGATGATTTGGATCTCACGCTGGCATTTTTTTTGGAGATGGGGCTTGTAACAATGGGCAGTTCTTTGAATGGTTGAACATGGCGCAGCTATGGAAACTGCCGATTATTTTGTGGTGGAGAATAATTTGCTGGCCATCGGGATGTTGCATCTCATTGAAACATCGGATACTGAGACTTGGAAGAAGGCAACCTTATCTTTAAAACAGAGGAAGATGGAGGATCGTTGCTGGGAGTTTTAATTTTTTTAAAAAAAATTGTTCAGTTAGTGGCGGTCAAGAACCGCCACTAATATTCTTTTTTCACAATTAATATTTTGTTGGAAATTTCGTTTGTGGCGGTTCGAAACCGTTACTACACAAATTTTCAGGCGGTTTACTTATAGCGGTTCGAAACTGTTACAAACATAGTTTCTCACGCCTCGATTACTAACGGTTGCTTGAACCGCTTGAAACTGTCACGCCCCGCTTCCCAAAACGGGTGCGAGAACGAGACAAAGGTCTGCATGGGCCGGAGCGGTGGGGCTCGGGCCCAATAAGCGTCTGTAGAGATACCATTTAATTACATGTTCTTGCACATAAAAGTTCATAACAATAAGATAAGAATACTTGAAAGGAAACTACATTCATTGATAAAAGATATAATATCCAGCAATACATCAAGTCTAATAAAAGAAGCCCCAAGCATGGCTACAACTCCGGAAAAGGAAACTAATGGTGTGACGCATCCAACCTAGACAAGAAGTAAAATGGTGCTACACACCCAAACTAGAAAGCAGTAAACCTCTGTAAGACAGCAACGGTGAGGGACCTCTAGGTCTGGTCCTCATCTGGAACGTACTCTGGGTCAACGTTCTCCGGCTCCAAGTCCTCAAGTAAAGATGGCTCGTCTGTGTACTCCGTCGCAGTACCTGACGTACAACACCCAAGAGAAAAGGAGTTGTACGTCAGGTAAAGTCTACAAGGGAAAGGTAAGAATACTCTACTGCAAGTGTAAAGGAATTTAAAGACGCCATTTAAGGTTGTTTACATGAGAGATGCAACAGCATGGCAGTTATACATATATGCAAGGAAAGTAAAGACTGTGCAGAAAGTAAACGTGGCAGGCAATAGCCGTAGCGTGTGCTACCAGCTACAAGACATGACATGACTAGACAAGACTGTATGACACCAAGAGGATTCACGCCTGCAGCTTAGAAAGTGGCCAAACTCTCTAACCTGGTGGCCGCTCAACCAAACCCCCATCCCAACTGCTCAAGACAAGACTGTACGATGACCACTCAATCTGCTAGGTAAGTGCCTCTATCCCCATAGGTTGCAGGGGCCACTCACTCTACTTGGTGAGTGTCGAGCTTCCTGTAGGTTATTCTATACAAAGGATCATCCACTCTGCTTGGTGGGTGCCTCATTCCCCGCAGGTTATTCAACACTATTTATGCTTAAGATGACATGGCATGACATGGCGAGAGTGAAGTAAGTTCATTTTATTCTTATGTGGTCCACACGTGCACACACACAAAGATAGTGATTTACATGGCAGTTGTTGTAGTTTGTGCCTAGACTTCTTCGTCAAGTCTAAGCTATCGTGAGGGGGTCCCAGATGCTATCATTTCACATCCAGTTCTCTTGTTCATACTTTTACAATTTAAAGAGAGATGGCCTAAACGTCGCCGTAACTATGCAAGTGGGTACACTTGCCTACGGTGACGAGAAGAACGTCCGTTGGAAGCGTCTCGTCACTGACAGCGTGTCGGTCAAGGTCCGATGTCACAAGTCAACGGGCGGTGTCAGGACCAGTTTAGCAAATCCTATTAAGTTGTCTCTAAGTTGACCGTGGCTATCCTATCAGTTTCAAATCAAGTTTTGAACGTTCAGCCTATTCGACGATTCTACCCTATATGCACAGTTAAAAAGTCCGATCGTCGATCTACATTTTCACAACTTTTTAAAGGATTGTAAAATAAATTTAGTGGGTTAAATTATCGATTTTTAATTAGGTTTTGATGTCTCACTGTGTGGGTTTTTCTACGGTAAGGGGATCAACCTAGAATGACGTTCGAGCGAGATCTGACGTCGGATCTAGAACGGTGACGGTACTCGGTTTCCTCGACTGCAGGTAGCGTTGTAAGGATCATCGGAAACGCCTCAGCTGCGGGTAGCGTAGCGAGACGGAGAGCGGAAACGGCACGTGCTCGCCGGGGCACGTCGGGAGCATCACAGCACGGTGCAGGAAGGCGCTGTGGTGGGCAAACTGCACGCGACGGGGTGGCCGCAGTTCGAGGGAAGGGAGGCCAGCGGTTGCTGCCTTGTGTGGAGGAGGCCGGAGCAAGGGTGATGGCCGGCCTGAGGCGTGGCTGAGGGGGAAAGACAGGCCGGCGGTGGGAATGGTGGCCGGTGACAGCTGCTGGAGGTTGGCCGGGCGCGCACGGGGGTCTGTCGTGAGAGGAGGCCGGCAGGGCTGCTACGCGCGCGGGGTGGCCGGGGGTTGCCGTGAACAGGAGGTGGCCGACATGGCTGCTGCGCGTGGAGGTGGAGCAAGGGAGAGGCCGGCGGCTGATGGATTTTTTGGAGAAAACCCTAGGGCTGATGCGTTCTAATAGGGAGAGTTTTGCTAAGGGGGAAGAAAAGGAGTGGATTTAAGAATAGGTGGGAGAGGGGGGTATGATTAATGTTGCAAATAGACTAGGAATTATATGGTAGGATACATAGGATCCATTTGGGATTTGATTTGAGATTGAGTTGGGATTTGAATTTAACTTAGGAAAAATTATATATATAATAATAATAAAGGTGACAGGTCAGTCTAACGATATCCGAAAAATACATGAAAAATATCGGGACGATCGTGGCGACGAAAGGATCGAGAATATGGTGTTCGGTTACGTGATAGGTTTAGGAAAAACGATAATAAGAATAAGTAATCAATCGCTGAAGTCTAAAGGTTAAGACACCCTTTCATTCAAAGTTGATTTGTGGAAGAATGACCCGTGAAATGACGTTCATAAAAATTTCCACAAATAACTACTCTCCTCTAGGGACACAATGATATATAAATTTACGTGTTTTGGATTCAAAAGGAGATAACAATAAATATGCGTACGAAAAAGAAAAATACGCGTTGAAAAACACTCGGTCGGAAAGCGACCGTTACAGAAACTAAAGTAGTGGTGATTCTGAACCGCCAAAAACGCATTTCCGAACCGCTAAAAACACCTACTTTTCTTGTAGTGTGTGAACCCAGGACGCTTATATGCAACTTTTTTGTACATTGAATTGTCACGTTCTGTACAAAAATAAGGATGAATTTGCTGTTAAACCTGACTGATATGAAATTTCCAGCCAAGCTGAAATTTATGAGAGTTGGAATTATATTAAAAATCCTTAAAGTAATCAGAAAAATCCAGAAAAATTCTGGAAATTTTGAAAAATAAGGAAAATTCATAAATCATTTATTGACAATAAATTTTAATTTTTGGAAAATTTTTGTTAATAAAATAATGTTTTTGGTCCATATAATATTAATAACACCACTATTTGCATAATTATTACATTGGATTAATTAGTATTTTTATTTTTAATAATTATGAAAGGTCCTGAGATCACTCTGCTATTAGTTATCTATCCTAACGGTGCATGATATGTCTCTTCGTGGCCTAAGTAATTATTAAATATTTTAATTTTTCCATATAATTACTTGCATGTGATGTTGCGCAATGATTTATGCCTATGTTTGTTGCATAATTTATAATATTTAATAAATTACGTTGTGGTTTTGGATCGGCCAGTTTGTCACCATTTTATATTCCTCGCATTTTCTTTTCTTTTTTGAGAGAAATTGAATTGTAGTGAGGATATATTTGTATAAGCCAAAGATCGGAGTATCTTTCCTTGAAGACAGAGGCAAAATTGCAAATTTGCTGGGACCCAATGGGATTCCAAGTTGTATTTTTCCATTTTTGTCTTTTGTATTCTCTACTGTATATCTTATGGACTTTGGACTTTATTATGTGGTGACCGGCCGATCCACGCAACTAATTTATTAAATTTACATGAATTTTTAATATGCTTTATTATTAATTCATGTTATTTTAAATGCATAGATAATATTGCAAAAATAGCGAGCGTCGACTTTGAAGTTCTCAATGCGGCTGGAAAGAATTATCTGCGCTGGCATGTGGACCTGAAGTTCCACTTGCACGCATAGGGCCTTATGTCCACAATCTCTACTCCAGAGCCTACGGCTACGGCAACTGGCACTGCTGAGGCAGTTTCTACACCAATAGTCTCTGATGTAGATAAGGTAAAAGCCATAATCTATATCAGGCGACATATTGATCGGATCCTGAAGACCGAATATCTCACTGTAGAAGATCCACTAGAGTTGTAGACTGCACTGGAGAACAGGTATAAGCATCAGAAAGATGTGATCCTCCTGTAATGCCCTGCTAAGCTACTGCTCAAGTACTAGAGGGGGGTGAATAGTACTTTAAAATAATTAAGAGGCTAATTCCTAATTACCTTGCAAACTCTACCAAAACAATGCGGAAATGCGGAAATGTAAATGTTAGACAACAAAGAAACAATCGCAAACAAACGATATTACTGGGTTCGGATCCACCCAAGTCTCACCGACTTGTTCCCGGTGATCCTACGTCCCAACCACCCGGATCACTTCCGGATACTTGAGTTAGAAACCCTAACTCAAGATTTCCACTATGAAATACTTGTGAAAAACATTCACAAGTCAAATCATACACAAATGAAAATTGTGACTCCCACAACCCGGGATCACAAACAAACTCTCATAACCGAGAGTTAATCACTTACAATAACAAAGTAAATTGAAATGAAAGTTCTTACCACAAAATACCTATGCCTTGAGTAAACTTACGATTTAGGGCAAAACGGATTTTGGGGAAGATGAAGAGGCACCAAACCCTAGCTCCAAGTAGATGACCAGCAATAGAGAGCTATGAGGTTGTTGGTGACCTAGGATCAAGCACTTGGCTTGGAAGGCTCACAATCAATGAATCTCTCTTTTGAAATAAGAGTGAGAAGAGATTCAAGATTGGAATGAAAGAGCTTTGAATGAGGAATGAATGCTTTCTCTTTGATCTCTAAAGTTCTCTTAATATCAGCCTTGAGTGCAATGAATGCAGCACACCAAGTATATATAGGTTAGAGGAAAGAGAGAGAGAAAAACGTTTCAATTAATGCTCCAACGGCTCTATTCTGAACCAAACTAGTCGGTCAAAGAACAACCACTGACCGACTAGTTCATCAACTAGTCGGTCGGTCAATCAACATGAACCGACTAAGTGGTGATCATGGAATAGGTCGAAGTTCAGACTAACAGAACTAGTCGGTCAAAGAACACTTGCTAACCGACTAGTTTCACAACTAGTCGGTCGGTGAGTCAACTTAGACCGACTAAGAGATAAAACAAATAGTCTGAGTACAAATTGATTTAGTCGGTCCAAGAACAAATGTTGACCGACTAGTTCATCAACTAGTCGGTCGCCAAATGAACATAGACCGACTAACGATAAACAGTAACTTGGCATGTACAGGAAAAGCTCAACTAGTCGGTCAAAGAAGCATCACTGACCGACTAGTTCACAAACTAGTCGGTCGGTGAGTCAACGTAGACCGACTAACTGTAAACAGTAAAGAGCTTAGAATTGAGAAGGCAAAACTAGTCGGTCCAAGAAGCATTGCCGACCGACTAGATCACCATCTAGTCGGTTGGTTCTTCTTCTTGAACCAACTAACATGCACAAGAAGTCGCGAAACGAAGCGCGATGCTTCGGGAAAGTTCGAATGGACTTCTTACTTGTTCCTAGCTCTAAGATAGGAGCGTTATGAAGATTGAAACGTAAGACCTACTCAAGGATTAACATTCTACGGAACGAAGCTAAAAGACAATAAATAAAACTTGACGAACCGTCTTCGAAAGCTTCGATCCGAATCTTCATGACTTCTAAAATGGTCCAAAAGCTTCAACGAAGCTTTAGGCATACGATCACGCGTTTTAAGAAGTCTCGAGACGTCGCTTTGGATGTTCATATGAATTTGGCGACGATCTCCATAACTGCGCTCACAAATTGTTAGTTCACGATATATTTATGTTTGTTCATCATCCAAAACCAAATCCGGGGAGTCCAATATCCAACATTCTCCCCCTTTTTGGTGATGACAAACCAACATAAATAATAATAAAAAATAATGATTCAAATGTAATTTACTTACTCCCCCTGCATTGATGACACATTAATTCCAAAATGAATAATAATAATACGCATCAAGCAGACGAGTAAAGTATATAAAATGAGAATCGATTATTGAAATATCGGATTTGAAAATCCATTTATATATCTTAACTCCCCCTGAATCTAACACATCAAATTAGATTCTTGGAATAATGCTTTAAATTATCATTTAGCCATGTCATTATTATATCTCTCCCCCTTTGGCATTAGCAAAAAGTGTGTGAGGAGATCAACGACAACAACAATGGCTTCAAATAAAAGCACGGGAGTCGTAGAATACGACAACGGTCCAAATGACACCAAAGGAAAATCGATAAATCAAAGTGTGTCAATGAGACCAAAGTCGAAAATCGATAAATAAAATCATCAAAACTCAAATTAATTTTACGAATTGAGTTATGGAATATACTCTCCAATATCAACATTCTTGGTTAATTTAGTGCATGGAAAACAATTCTATGTTTTCATAAAATGAATTCTATTTAACCAAGTATTATCGTCGAGCGACGAAATCAAACATCAGAGACATATAAAATATAAAATGTGCACAACATAATGAAATATCAACATCGATGTATATATATATAAATGAAGCATGAGTACATCAAAAAGATACATCGCCGACATACATAACAGCGATCCAACGATCGGGGCACAAAATACATCAAAATATCACAACATATAACATATGTCACACCGGACATCAGAGTATCACACTACATCAAAATATCCAAAATATCATCAAAATACAAGAAGATACATCAAAAAGTCAAAAATATCCAGAACCACACTCTATCCTACCCAAACTCTCTCACACTAGATCTATCATCCAAGGTGCATCGGGAGAGTCCTCAGAGAAGCTCAGGAGGAAGCTGGAGGATCTGCAATAGCAGCAGGCTCTGCAGGAGTGGAGGTGGTCACCGGATCAGCTGAAGTGTCCACGGGAGCGATGATAGTGGCCTCGGGAGCACCAGTCGGAGTATCCACCGCAGGAACGGTGGCAACATGTGTGCTCTCAGGGTCACCAGCAGAAGAGGCAGCAGCTCCAGAAGTGCCCTCAGGGGCACGAGTAGAAACACGAACAAGCTCCTCAATCTCCTCCTCATCCAACTCCTCCTCGTCAGAGACTGACGGAGGGATCTCAATATCCAAACGTGAGGCGATACGAGCAAGTATCTCCTCAGTCCGAGCATAACGAGACTCCATACATCTCACTGAACGTGCGAGCTCGTCAAGAGTGGTAGAGGGAGCAGGAGCAGCTGAGGCAAAAGCAGACGCTGAAGCAGAGGGGGTCGTCCTCTGAACGTGACGGAGCGCCGCAAGAGACTTCTTGACGGCCGTCGCATTCAGAGGGGGACCGAGGGGACGCTCATCATCAGGAGGCAAAGTGACACGAAAGTGGCGAAAGACAAGTGTCAACAAGCACAGATATGGGATATGAGCAGACTTCGTGGACTTGCGGATACACTCGAAAGAATCCATCTTATCGAGTATGATCCGAGCCCAGTTAATCTCGCTCCCCATGAAGATGGCGTAGATCAACTTCAGGAATGGCTGGGAAGGCAAAGAAGAGGAGCCGTACTTAGGAAGTAAGCACGACTTCAAGATCAAGTTAAGGACCCAGCCATTAGGCTTGAAAGACTTCGAGGGGACGCCAATCATGGAAGGAGGAATCTCGTGGAAGATCTCAGAAAGGATGACCTGATCGAGGGAAGATATGTCATCGACGAAAATATCGGAAGGGAGGAGGCCAGACGACGAACAACCAATCAACTCTCCCAAGATTTCTGCCGTAAGGACTATCGGTGTCCCCAAGACAGTCGTCTCAATCGAGTGGGTCGCGTCGTACTGACCTCAGACACGGTTGGCATAGAATAGCTTGACTAGACGAGGGTAAGGGTGAGGATTCGCCTTATGGTCATATCGAAGGTAATCGATAAGACCGGAAGACGACAGAAGGTCAGCTAGGCATGGGAAGTCAGAAAACTGTATGAAATGCTCCAGAAGCAGCGGACAGTGTTCGATACGGTTGTAAGCCGCGAGACACAACGGGTCGTCGCGACACAATGAAATATCGACACCGCCCACCGGCATCAGACCCTTTCCCTTAGGCTGACGTGTGGAAGTACGGGGTCGAGAGCTAGACACAGGTTCCCTAGGAGGGGATGAAGGATCCCTATGGGTCTCGGTCTTGGGTCTGTACTCGGTGTCGAAATCTGAAGGTGTATGGAAAGAGGAGGGAGACACAGTTTGCTTCGTAGGCTTGGGTTTAGACTGAGATTGGGCTCGGGGCTTGGTGGTCGTCGTCCTCTTCTTCTTGAGAGGAGGCGAAGACGACGAAGGTTGGGTAGTCTTAAATCGGCGTTTGGGTTGCGGGGGGTCCCTAAGGGGCGACTCGACGGTCATAGGCGATGGGTGTGAGGGATCGATCGGGATTCGTGTTCTTACCATAAGCGAAGCAAGACACGACGCAATCAACACAAGAGAGCGAAAGATCGGAAGCCCTAGAAAATCAAACCCTAGCCGAATGAATAGAAGGCCTAACCCTAAGAACTGAAAAACCTAACCCTAGACAGCTAGGAGAGGGAGTACCTAGGTCAGAAGGAGGAAGGGGTTGATCGGCGGCCGGAGTTGGACGGAGAGGTGGCCGGAAATCGACGGAGGAGGGGTGGAAGTCGAAGGGGCACGGGGGATTTTGAGCTGGAGAGGAGATTTTGAACCGACTAGAGTGAAAAAGAGTCGGTTGGGATGGATATAATTTGATTGGAAGTCGAAAAGACAAGACAGTCCCCATCACAATTAGTCGGTCACAGTTCAAGCACTGACCGACTAGATCACAATCTAGTCGGTCGATCAATGAGCTTGAACCGACTAAATGTAAACAGTAACTGAAGCCAAAAATCCTGACAAGAATTAGTCAGTCTAAGCTCAGTCACTGACCGACTAGATCTGAATCTAGTCGGTCGGCCAATGAACTTGGACCGACTAAGAGAGTCCAAAAATTGAAAATTTTGAAATTTTGATTTCTCTCCTAATCGCACTTGGACGAAACATCGAAATACTCTCATTAATCATTATACTACCCCATTAAACATCGAAAATCTGAAATTTGACGATTACGCACAAATCGAGCATAAATTCCGAAAATTCAACAAAAATCCAGAAAATTCCAATAAATCAAGCATGTGCAAATATAATGAACTTGAATAGCATGCAAGATTATTGAACAAAATATGAATCCTAAATCTCGGATTCACCCATAATCCCCAATTCTCGACGCAACCGCACAAAGGAGTCTTCCTTTAGAGGTTTCGTGAAAATATCAGCGATTTGTTTCTGGGTTTCAACGTACACTAAAATGATGTCCTTTTTAGCAATATGATCATCTAAAAAATGGTGTCGGACATCTATGTGTTTCGAACGGGAATGGTGTAGCGGGTTCTTGAGAGACATATAGCACTTTGGTTGTCCACCATGATAGGGCAAGTATCACAGTTTATACCAAAGTCTTTAAGTGTGTGTCTCATCTAAAGAACTTGAGCACACGCGGCACCGGCGGAAATATATTCTGCCTCGGTGGTTGAAAGTGATACGGAATTCTGCTTCTTAGAAAACCAAGAGACAAGAGAATTTCCTATAAAATGGCAAGTGCCAGTAGTACTTTTCCTGTCGGATTTGCATCCCGCATAATTTGCGTCACTATATGAGATTAACTCATATGTGCTAAATTTTGGATAAAGTAATCCAAAATCAAGTGTATAACTTAAATAACGGAAAATACTCTTTACCGCTACTAAGTGTGACTCCTTAGGTTGAGACTGATAACGAGTACATACACATACGGCAAACATAATATCGGGCCTACTTGCGGTAAGATATAGTAAACTACATATCATACCTCGATATAGACGAATGTCTACATCTTTTCTGCCCGCATCTTTATCAAGATGTGTAGTCGTGCTCATTGGAGTCTTTTGCCCGGAGGCATTCTCCATTCCAAATCGCTTTAGCATCTCCACCGTATACTTCGTTTGGTGGATGAAGATTGCATCATTCATTTGACGAATTTGGAGACCTAAGAAATACTTGAGCTCACCCATGTGGATCATCTCAAATTGATCCTTCATCACATTAGAAAACTCTTCACAAAGAGCAAAGTTAGTAGCACGGAAATGATATCATCAACATAAATTTGAACTAAAATTATATCATTATTCGAATACTTAACAAACAATGTCGAATCAACTTCTCCCATTTTAAAACCTAAATCCAAAAGAAAATTCTTTAAACGGTCATACCAAGCTCGAGGAGCTTGTCTCAAACCATAAAGTGCTTTCTTAAGTTTGAAAACATGATTTGGAAATTTTTCATTTATAAAACCCGGAGGTTGAGAAACATAAACATCCTCAACAACATCTCCATTTAAAAACACACTTTTTACATCCATTTGAAATAATTTAAAATCCTTATGGCATGCAAAAGATAACAATAATCTAATTGATTCTAATCTAGCTACCGGAGCAAAGGATTCTTCGAAATCGATACCTTCCTCTTACTGATAGCCTTGAGCTACTAACCGAGCTTTGTTCCGGACGACGACTTGGTTTTCGTCGGTCTTGTTCTTGAAAATCCACTTTGTCCCTATGACTGTGTGGTTCTTCGAAGGCATTGGAACAAGCTCCCAAACTTCATTCCTCTCGAATTGAATGAGTTCCTCCTCCATGGCTAGGATCCAAGCACCATCTTCTCACGCTTCATTAACATTCTTTGGCTCTATCGAGGAGGCAAAGGCATAATGAGCGAAGTGGTTGACTTGAAATCTCGTCTTGACACTATCATGGATATTGCCAATGACTTTCTCATGAGGATGGTCACGAACGGTATGAAGCCGTTTGGGAATTCCTTGATCACTAGGAACATTCTCAAAAACTTCATTAGTCGGGTTAGTATCAATAGAATCAATAGAGTTAGAATTACCAATTGAATCACATAAAACATCCATGGAGTCATCATCATTAGTAATTCTAGTTGGAACAAATCCTTCATTAAACGAAACATGAAGTGATTCCTTGATCGTTGAGGTTCGTTTGTTGTCTATCCGGTAGGCTTTGCTACGTGAGGAATACCCAACAAAAATCCCCTCATCAGATCTTGGATCGAATTTGTCCAAACTACCAAACGTGTTTTTAATAAAACATTTTGAACCGAAAACACGAAAATGTTTAACTTGAGGCAACCTACCAAACAACAATTCATAACAAGTTTGTTTAGTGCCGGGCCTCAAAAGTATTCTATTAAACACATAGCAAGCGGTGTGTACCGCTTCCACCCAAAATTGATGGCCAAGTTGGCTATCATCAAGCATAGTGCGAGCACACTCCTCTAGCATCCTATTCTTTCTCTCAACTACACCATTTTGAGGAGGTGCACGAGGGAAAGAGAAGGTGTGTGTAATACCAACTTCATCACAAAATGTCTCAAAAGACTCATTCTCAAATTCCCCTCCATGATCACTACGAATAGTGACAATGGTGGTTCCAATGAGATTTTGTACTTTCTTGACAAATATTGTGAAGTTTTCGAAAGCATCATTTTTATTACACAATGAAAATACCCAAGTAAACCTAGAGAAGTCATCAACGATGACAAGTCCATATCATGCATTTCCTAATGAAGCAACTCTAGTTGGCCCAAATAAATCTAGATGTAATAGCTCTAGTGGCCGCTTAGAAGAAATGCTTTTCTTAGGTTTAAAAGACGATTTTGGAAGCTTGCCTCGTTGACACGAGTCACAAAAGCTTTTCTTTTGAAAGAAAAGCTTAGGGGAGCCTCTAATAGAATTTAACTTGGAAAGCTTAAATAGTGTGCCAAAGTTCACATGACCAAAACGTCGATGCCATAAGTGTTGTTCACTTGTGTTGGCAATGAGACATTGTTCATGTGATCTCGGAAGATCTAGGATGTATATATCCTTATGGCGTGTGCCGGAAAACAATAATTCATTATTATCTTTTCTTAAAATATGGCACATTCCTTTCGCAAAGCTAACTTTGTAACCTTTGTCACAAAGTTGGCTTATTGAAATAAGATTGTGGTTTAATCCTTTAACAAGGTAAACATCACTTATTAGTGGTTTAGAAGGATTACCCACTTTACCAACACCTATGATGGTTCCGCTCTCGTTGCCTCCAAAGACGACGCGGTTTCCATTTGCAATGGGCACCACTCCGGAGAGCAATTGAGCGTCACCCGTCATGTGTTTTGAACACCCGCTATCGAGTATCCAATTCCCCTTGGAGCTAAATTTAAATTTGTTGCTCCGTTTCTTTTTCTTGAGTACCTAAAGATAGAAAATATCGTATCATGGTACCCAATGTCATTGGGTCCAAAAGATTAGACCTTTGGAAGCCAAGTCCAATTGGACTTAGACTTCCCTACATAATTATCATTATGCACGACATTCGAAAAATAAGAATTCATGTAAACTTGTTTTTCATTCATGCTTGTGTCCTTTGGGCTCCAAATCTTGAAAATTTTGGGAGCCCTAATCCTATTGGGTGCATGCATGCGTTGTTGATTTCTACGTGATGCATGACGTGGATAGGCATAAGGAACATGATGAAATAATGCATTATGAGAATTATTCATATGATGATGTGTGTGAACAAATGCATGTGGAGGAACACGTGCATGAGGGTGTCTCACATGGTGTGCACGTGCCCGTGGATGTGTAGCATAGAAATCATCATATGTGTGAGCATGTGGAGTAGGATGTGTTTTCCTACGTGGCATGGTATTGGTGTACATGTAGGCATGACCTTTCTTTGGAGGTCCACCCAAAGTGGGTTTCTTTCCAAATGAAGGTGTGTACGAGGTGGAAGCACCATTGGTAGAAGAACTACCAATAGAGTGTTTGCTACCACTCGTTGAGTCACCGAAAGTTGGCCTAACAAAAGTAGTGGCCGATTTGGATGAACTTCCCATCATATACCCCAAACCAATGTGGTGATTGGCCGGAAGTAAGTCACTTAGGATTTTATCCAAATGGTACTTACCCTTATTGAATTTATTAATTCGGCCTAATGTGCACTCATATTTCTCGGTGAGAGAATGCAAAGAAGCATCCAAAGTGGATACTTGCGATGTGAGCACATAAACACGAGATTTGAGATTTTCATTCTCAATACTCAAAGTCGAGTTTTGAGAAGTCAACTCCGCTATCTTGTGTTCCTCCGGATCCTCAATGCTAACATGTTCAAGTTGAGTCTTGAGATTAACAATCTCATTCTTCAACTCTTCAACAACGGTGTCGTTGTTGGTGATGATAGTTTTAGGCGAGGTTTGGATGCTAGCTAAATCATCTTTTACTTTAGTATACATATTTACTAATTTAGTGTATTTAGACCATAATTGCTCATTAGCATTTCTAAGGTCATCCATGGTTACCTCATCGCCTTCGTTGTCGCTATCATCGGAAGAGGAATCTTTATCTTGCTCCTCTCTAGCCATGAAGCACATGTGTGCTTGCTCCACTTGCTCATCATCTGACTCTCCGCTAGAGGAATCATCGGAGTCGGTGAATGTCCCGACAAGCCCCTTTTTGTACCCTTTCTTGTACTTCTTGGACTTGTCGAACTTCGGCGCCTTCCACTTCTCCTTTTGCTTGTTTAGATGACACTCCGCTTTCATGTGTCCTGGCTTGTTGCATTTGAAACACAAAGGAGAGGAGGCGTTAGAAGAATTAAACTTCGACTTGTTTTTGAAGTTACCTTTCCGGAAGAACCGTTTGAACTTCTTTGCCATAAGAGCCATGGACTCCAAGTCCAACTCGTCTTCTGAGTTTTCATCATCGGTCGATGTGGAAGTTGATGGAGCGGCCTTGAAAGCAATAGCCTTCTTCTTTGGCTCGTCTTGCTTTAGGTAGGACTTCATCTTTTCCTGCAACTTCAACTTGATATCCTTGCGTACCTCATAAGACATCAAGGTACCCATTAGTTGAACAACGGTATAAGTTTTCATGTCATTACCTTCCTCGATGGCGAAGATATGTTTCTCCCAACTAGAAGGAAGTCCATCGATGATCTTCGAGACTTTCTCCTTTTGGGTGTAGGTCTTACCGAGAGCCTCCAACTCATTTGTGATGTCGACGAAGCGAGCATAATACTCCTTCATCTTCTCACCCTGTAGCATATGAAACAACTCGTAATCTTTATTAACTACAACGAGTTTAGAGTCTCTTACCCTACTCGTTCCTTCATGCAAGATGAGGAGGGAGTTCCATAGTTGATATGCACTCTTACATGTGCATATCTTGTTGAAGTCCTCGGGTTCCAAAGCGCATTGCAAGGCGTTCATTACCTTGGCATTGCTTACCTCCGCGGCGACCTCCGCGGTAGTCCACTTCTCGAAATCTTCTTCGGCGGGCTCGACATACTCCTTCATCGTGGCCCTCCATAATGAAGCACTCCGGAGGAAAGTTTCCATCCGGCATTTCCAGTACCCGTAGTTGGTACCGTTGAAGAAGGGAGACCTCGTCGAGGAGTGTTCTTCCATCACCGAAGACGCTCCTTCACGATTCTTGAAGGTGCTATAGTCGGAAGGTGGACGAACGGTCTTGTTGTCATTGGCAGACATAGCTATAGACTTGGCTCTGATACCAAATGTAATGCCCTGCTAAGCTACTGCACAAGTACTAGAGGGGGGTGAATAGTAATTTAAAATAATTAAGAGGCTAATTCCTAATTACCTTGAAAACTCTACCAAATAATGCGGAAATGCGGAAATGTAAATGTTAGACAACAAAGAAACAATCACAAACAAACGATATTACTGGGTTCGGATCCACCCAAGTCTCCCCGACTTGTTCCCGGTGATCCTACGTCCCAACCACCCGGATCACTTCCGGATACTTGAGTTAGAAACCCTAACTCAAGATTTCCACTATGAAATACTTGTGAAAAACCTTCACAAGTCAAATCATACACAAATGAAAATTGTGACTCCCACAACCCGGGATCACAAACAAACTCTCACAACCGAGAGTTAATCACTTACAATAACAAAGTAAATTGAAATGAAAGTTCTTACCACAAAATACCTATGCCTTGAGTAAACTTACGATTTAGGGTAAAACGGATTTTGGGGAAGATGAAGAGGCACCAAACCCTAGCTCCAAGTAGATGACCAGCAATGGAGAGCTATGAGGTTGTTGGTGACCTAGGATCAAGCACTTGGCTTGGAAGGCTCACAATCAATGAATCTCTCTTTTGAAATAAGAGTGAGAAGAGATTCAAGATTGGAATGAAAGAGCTTTGAATGAGGAATGAATGCTTTATCTTTGATCTCTAAAGTTCTCTTAATATCAGCCTTGAGTGCAATGAATGCAGCACACCAAGTATATATAGGTTAGAGGAAAGAGAGAGAGAAAAACGTTTCAATTAATGCTCCAACGGCTCTATTCTGAACCAAACTAGTCGGTCAAAGAACAACCACTGACCGACTAGTTCATCAACTAGTCGGTCGGTCAATCAACATGAACCGACTAAGTGGTGATCATGGAATAGGTCGAAGTTCAGACTAACAGAACTAGTCGGTCAAAGAACACTTGCCAACCGACTAGTTTCACAACTAGTCTGTCGGTGAGTCAACTTAGACCGACTAAGAGATAAAACAAATAGTCTGAGTACAAATTGATTTAGACGGTCCAAGAACAAATGTTGACCGACTAGTTCATCAACTAGTCGGTCGCCAAATGAACATAGACCGACTAACGATAAACAGTAACTTGGCATGTACAGGGAAAGCTCAACTAGTCGGTCAAAGAAGCATCACTGACCGACTAGTTCACAAACTAGTCGGTCGGTGAGTCAACGTAAACCGACTAACTGTAAACAGTAAAGAGCTTAGAATTGAGAAGGCAAAACTAGTCGGTCCAAGAAGCATTGCCGACCGACTAGATCACCATCTAGTCGGTTGGTTCTTCTTCTTGAACCAACTAACATGCACAAGAAGTCGCGAAACGAAGCGCGATGCTTCGGGAAAGTTCGAATGGACTTCTTACTTGTTCCTAGCTCTAAGATAGGAGCGTTATGAAGATTGAAATGTAAGACCTACTCAAGGCTTAAAATTCTACGGAACGAAGCTAAAAGACAATAAATAAAACTTGACGAACCGTCTTTGAAAGCTTCGATCCGAATCTTCATGACTTCTAAAATGGTCCAAAAGCTTCAACGAAGTTTTAGGCATACGATCACGCGTTTTGAGAAGTCTCGAGACGTCGCTTTGGATGTTCATATGAATTTGGCGATGATCTCCATAACTGCGCTCACAAATTGTTAGTTCACGATATATTTATGTTTGTTCATCATCCAAAACCAAATCCGGGGAGTCCAATATCCAACACCTCCCACGTGCACGTTATGAGTGGGAAAATCTACAAGATGTGCTCTAAATGCTTCCCCCATTTGGAGTGCTCGGAATCTATTTATTTGGGGTAATTATTTCCGATAAATAGTTCTAAGACGGTATTTTGATGGTTCATAGTTGGTGCTATAGAGATGTGAACACATCATGGCATAATCTATAAGATGTGCACTAAACGCTTCCCTCGTTAGGGGTTCTCAGAAACTGTTTATATGAGGTGATCAGGCTCATATAAATAGATTCTAAGAAGGCGTTTTGATGGTTTGCATTGTAATTGCATGTCCCCTTGACCTACAACTGGATTTTTAATGGATAAGTAATCCGTTTAAATCATTTTAATGATTTATTTATATAACCCATTTTTTGGGTATGAACACAAACTTCAGGGTGTTCGACATTATTCCGGTTGTAAATATTATTTGATTTCCCAGTATTATCCAATGTTCTCGCCATTTATTAATGTGTCATATATGCTATTAAAAGCTGGACTGCGGTTGGATAATAGGTTTGATAATGACCATTTTTAGAGGATATATTGATGAGTATATTAAGGTACATCATCAGCCCTATGTAGGGAATGGATAAGTCTACTTTAACCCCTCAAATACTCTCAAGAGACTTAGAGATCTTATTATGTTAATGATGATAGTAAATATATCATCTTAAGATCTTTTGAGGAAGTGAAGAGAGTCAGTGTCCACGTGAATGGAGATGACCTTGTAATCATTTTTTCCTTATGAATGGAACAATAAAAGCTTCACCCTTTTGAAGAATCTTCGGGTTCTTCAAATTTATAGGATTTAATAGTGATGTCTTGCATCATCAATCCAGGGTGGTATATTATATCGTTCCAAAGTTAATAGTTGGACGATTCTGGACACTTCGGGTGTTCCAAATTAATTCCTCCTTTCGAATTTATGTGGAACTTTTGAAAGTCCATTAAAATGACCAAGTTAATTGTGTCCGGTAATAGGTGAACTGTGTTTGAAATGTGAAGGATCTCATCTTCACATTGACTATTAGCGGATCATAGTGGGACAAAGCTTCAGGCTTCATTGATTACTTGAGTCATTAGGGATTTTGTTTTGACGAATATTCATTGAAACTTGGTAAGTTTCTTTTACTGATTTTTGAGAGTTCATGGCATCCTCGTTTTATTTTTAGGAGTATTCAGGTTTGCTATTCCTGATCTTCAATTTCAGACGTCCCAAATAGATCTTTTTGACTATCATTAGGGTTAAATGCTTTTGAAAGCATACATCTACAGTTATGCTCATTAAGACTTATGTTATGACAACAGATTAAATTTGTTTTCAAAGTTTATTTGTCCTCGAGGAGTAGCTAAATATACATAAGGTCAATTGACTTTCGTCGTTTAGACTATGTATGTATATATTTTTATATGGCATAAGTTGATGCTCATTCATGTTGCAAAAGCATTATGGGTCTTATCAGACCTTTTGGTCTGATAATAGTTTGCCATTGCTTACTCCACGTCGAGGTATATCATATCTTTCCTTTCTCATTTTATGTCAGAACATAGTTGGTCTTGGACTTTCCTGTTTTCAGTCTTTCATATTGTTATTTATAAGGAAGAATGAATATTAGTCTTACAAAGGAGACATATACAGGAGAGTGAACTTCTTTATATACTTCCACTTTTCATATTTATGTGGGTAACGAAACATGTTTAAGGGGAATAAATACGTGGGTGCGAAAATATTTCTCACTTATCTATTAAGTCACAACTACATGTGTATGCTTATATTCAAGGATAGATTTAGAAATCATTCCTTTTAAAGTGAGATAACTTTAAAAGATTTAGCGGTGTTATGACAAACTTCCGGTGTTCATATTGTTAGCCGTATATCTTGTATCGAAGTGGGTTGAAGCGATAGCCAGTCCAACCAATGATTCCAGAGTGGTCGCCAAGTTCTTTAAAAACAACATCTTCCCGCGGTTCGGTGTACCTCGAGTCCTGATCAGTGACGGAGGGAGCCACTTTATAGAGAAGAAATTCGAAGCTCTCTTGAAAAATTACGGGGTACAACACCGGGTGGGGCGTGCCTACCACCCGCAGACTAGCGGCCAGGCGGAAGTTTCTAACCGGGAGATCAAGAGCATACTAGAAAAGACGGTGGCCAACTCTAGGAAGGATTGGTCATCAAAACTTCCTGACGCGCTTTGGGCTTATAGGACGGCATTTAAAACTCCGATCGGCACAACCCCCCTACCTACTTGTCTATGGGAAGGCATGCCATCTGCCCGTGGAATTGGAACATAAGGCATTTTGGGCAATCAAGAACCTAAACTTTGACGCCAGGGAGGTTGGAGGGCACCGGCAGTTACAACTTAACGAGCTCGACGAGATCCGGCTCAATGCTTATGAAAATGCCCGGATCTACAAGGAGAAGTTGAAGCGGTGGCACGATAAGCGCATCCTGAAATGGGAATTCAAGGAAGGAGACTTAGTTCTCCTATTCAACTCGAAGCTGAAGCTCTTTCCTAGAAAGCTCAAGTCAAGGTGGTCGGGACCTTTCCGTGTCACCAAGGTCTTCCCGCATGGGGCTATTGAGATAATTGTAGGGATCGTCTACCCCTTGCAATACTAACAACACACACTAGAGGGGGGTGAATAGTGTAATGGCAATAAAATTGTCCAAATAAAATTTAACTTGCAAATGCGGAATTATAAATGCAAGAGGAATTAAATGGCACAATCAATCCAAACGCAAACACAAAGTTTTACCCTGGTTCCCCAAACTTGGGTACATCCAGCCACACCAATATTCACTATAATCCCACAAAGAGAAGTGAATACAAATCCCACAAAGGGATACACTCCCACAAAGAGAGAGACCTCACCAAGAGGATTTTGCCCTACACAAGGACCCAACCAACCCTACACAAGGGTCAAGACTCCCACCAAGAGAATCACTAACTCCCACTCAGAGAATTAGGGTTAGCCCTACACTAGGACACTAGAACTCCCACAAAGAGAGTTAATTCCCACAAAGAGAATTCCCTAGTCCCACAAAGAGACAACCTCTCACAAAGAGAGAAACTCCCATAAAGAGAGAAAGTCCTAATCCCACAAAGAGAAATAGGAAAACAATTTACACCCTGTAAAGTAAATACTCTTACATATTCCTTGAGATGCTTACTCATAAATGAATGCAAGGCATGGAAGAGGATCTCCAAGTGTTGGAATATGCTTGAGAGCACTTGGATGATTTCCCTTGAGCTGGACTTCAATGCATGAAGAAAGATGAATGCTCAAATAGAGGGAAATGAGGGAGCTTGAGAGTGGCTTATTGATCTCTTGAGATTTTCTATAGAATCAAGAGTTTGTCAAATGTTGTCAAGAGTTCTCAAGAATGGCAGCACACTCATATATATAGGAATCCTATATCAAGCCCAAAAACCCAAAGAAACAGCCAGAAAATCAAATCAGCAACGGCTAGAAATTGGGTGAAAACGACAGGAACAGTCGACTGATGATCATAAGACAGTCGACTGATCAACGGCTAGAAAATATCCAACGGCTATAATCTGAGCCAGGACAGTCGACTGACGAAGTCAATACAGTCGACTGGTAAACAGGATAGGCGCCTGTAAATCCTTTAGCAGACGACTGCTGCAGGGGATGGATCGAAACAGAGAGCTGCACTCTTTCTCCAATTCTTCGCACAGGCGACTGATGTTAATACTATAGTCGACTGTCGAATAGTCAGGCGACTGAATATTCTTCATCAGTCGACTACTGTAAAGTATGGAGAGAAGACAGAGAGATGCAGAGATTGCACTTACGCTAGACAGGTGACTGTTGACCAAATCTCAGGCGACTGCAAATGTACAGGCGACTGGGAACTGATTGACAGGCGACTGTGCATAAAACTCAAGTTTGAGTCAATAGAAATGTTGACTTGAGCAGTGCATATCAGGCGACTGTAGAAGGATCTACAGGCGACTGGTAATCACCCAGTCGACTGTGTTTCCCTCAACAGGCGACTGACAGAAGAAGTGAACTTGGATTCTATGATAATCCTAAGGTTCACTAAGATGGTTAAATGCATGAGCATGAATGAGTAAACCATCTAGCAAGGCATTACATCAACCCTAGACTCAAAAAAGAGAGAAAGCAATAAAGTAAATTACGTGAATTACAATGCTTTCAAAAGAGTCTAAGTCTTCAATCTTGATGCCTTGATAGCTCTCCATCATCTCCAAGCTTTGGCACTCCTTGAGTCCAAACTTTGGCTCTACTTCACATGATGTCCATCCTTACACCAAGTGATTAGTCTCCAAGAAAGATATCCTTGAAATAAGCTGAGAGACTAAAGCATGAGATTTATTAGCAACAACATAATGTTGTGATCATCATCAAAATAAGATTGGTATAAAACACCAATACTCAACAATAATGGGAAGAGATGAGTCATTCAAAGTCAACGGACAGCGCCTTAAACACTATGCGGTAGGAGAACCAGCATTCTCTCCGGTCGGATTCTCAGCGACTGATGACTCTTCCTCAAACCCTCCTAATCCTAATTGACCACCATATGAGGCGTCGAGCAAACGACGTTAAACAAAAGAGCTTCATGGGAGGCAACCCATGTTCTAAACTCTAACCCTTGTTTTTAGGCTTATTTTTAACTTGATTATTTCTATTTTAATAATTAAATCCAGCCGCGAGATCATCCGTCGAGAAACTTAGGCCATTCGTGAATTTCTGCAGGAAACAAGCCCTCACCCGATCGGGTGACTACTCAACCGATCGTGTGAGACGTATCAGACGATGGCCGTATCTGCTCTCCTTGCGAACCGGTCGGGTGAAGTATTGCGTGACCAGGTGGCAGACCGTGTGAGAAGGGCCGAATTCTCGGGAAATTTAGGGGTTATACCAACCGATCTGTTGAGTGAAGCCACTGTAGTGTGATTGACCGGGTGAAAAGTTACAGACTCGTGGGAAGAAATGGGAAGCGGTCAACCAATCGGGTGAAAACTCACCAGATCGGTTCACCTGTAGCTGTTGGCCGACCGAAGATTTTCGAGACTTATCCACCCGTTCGGGTGAATCCTCACCCGATCGGTTTGTTTTCACCCCTATAAATATCCCTGTCACACGATTTCGTCCACCTGACCCCCAAACTTCCATTCGCGTGACCTCTCTCCCTCCAACTGCCGAATCAATCTCCTCCATCCACCCCACTGCCCCTAGATCTTCATCCCCACTCATTCCCATACTCCCCCACCCTCGCCACCTCGCCATCAATAACATTCTCTCATCAAACGTCCAAACCCTAACCCTAACCCCCAAATTTTTGAAAATTTCGATTCTTGTCGGATCAACGAGCGGCGGCTTCCCAAATTGCTTCCTTCTATTGCGTGGGGTCTTTCGGGTGCTTGATCTTACAACGTTGATGGGTAATCTCTTTCCACTCTTCACATTTATTTCATTTTATGTAATGTCTTGAATTTGTGTTTGCACACTTTATCTGCTTCATCATCTTCATAGACACCATATCCCGCTCCATCATTCTTCCCCTCGCCGTCACCATGTCTGGGAAGGGGAAGGAAATAGCATCTTCGTCACGCAGACATCCCCTATACGGTCCCTTCTCCCCATCTTTCCTCGGCATAAACCCTTCGTCCGAAGAGCAATCCGATCACTTGCAAGCCCTTCTTCATCGCCCAATGCGACCTACTCTTTTTTGCCGACTTCCCCACCCTACAATCTCTTGGACTATTTAGGAGCGTCTGTGCACTTTTTCGCTTCATAGGTTGCGATTATCTTCTGCGGACCCACGCCAATACACACATGAATCTCACACTTGAGTTCCTCAGTTCTCTCGAAGTATCCGATCATGGCTTCACCTTCCGAGCCTTCAATTGTGATTTTTCCATGAGCTTCAACACGCTTAATGACATCCTATACTTTCCTCACCCCGATCGCCATGTTGAATGCTCAACTCTTGATCGATCTGACATCTTTTCTCGCTTTCAGGCCGATGGCGCTTGGCAAAGATTCACCCGATATAACACCTTTCCATCGGTAGCCCTCGCCTCCTACATCATACACCCATGCTACCGTTTTGCCCATTGCTTCCTTGCCAACAACATTTTCGCTCGTGTAGTTGTATCCACGGTGTCTAGGGATGAGTTGATCTTTCTCTATGTCATGTCCCATGACCGGATTCATGGCAATATCCCTTTACCCTTAAACACCACTCATTGGATCATCCACGAGATCCTATCCGTTAGCCGCGCAGCTTCCGGCTCTATTTGCTGTGGGGGGATTGTCACTCTTATTGTCAGTTGTGTCTTGAGGATGCCGCCCGACCTCCCTATTGTCACGGGACGTAGCCGTATCGATCGCGACTACTTGATCTCTATCGGTATGCTTACTCCTTTTGGGGAGGATGGTGCAGCCTACCTCTATAGTCCTGCCTACACTCCTTTTGCCATCCTCCCACCCTCATCTCCGGAGCGCTTCCCCTTACGACTTACACACCTACCCTGGGAGTTCTACCCAGATCCTTGGTATGCTTCACTCGTTCACTTCCCACCCATGGATCCTCCCGATTGGCACCTGTGTGTCGGTCCACCCCGTCCCACCATCATTCACCACGATCCACCGATATATCCCGATCCTCCCGTAGTCCTGCTTGTTGCTCCTCCTTCTCCTATTCGCACACCCTCTCCTTCGTCCTCGGAGGATTCCTTCTACCATTATTCACCACCCTCTTCGCCGTCTCCTTACCATTCTACCGCAAGCGACTCCAATTGACCTCCCCCTTGCATATCTCTGCATATTCATGATCACATCTTATCGCTAGCCTTGTCACGTCTAGCTTGGGGGGAAGTCAAATTTTTCTGTGTGCTGTCGTGTGTCATTTTTCTTTGCGTGTTTGTTTATTTGTCGTGTCGTGTGATTTTCCTTTTTTATTTATTTTATTTTCTGTTTATATGTCGTGTGGTGTGATTTTTATCTTTATTCTTCTTTTCAGTTTCGTTTGTGTGATTTTCTTGTCTTTCGTGTCTTTTTGTGTCTGTGCATATTCCCCCCATATTCATTGCCCTCCCGTATTTAATTCTATTGCATTGAGGGCAATGCAAGTTTCAGCTTGGGGGAGTCGCACTTCGTGCGTCATTTGTCTCTTTTTCTTTGTTATTTGAGTCGTTTTTCTCAGTGTTTTTCTTTTTCTTTTTCTTCTCTTCTTTCTATCTCTTTCTCCTAGAGATGAACCCTATGATGAATTGCCACGAAAATCACAAGCACACCTAGCACGGCTTCGATAATCACATTCACTAGTCTTAGGAAGTCGAGTCCTCTTGCATTTCATGCATCGTGGGTCCACTTAGCTTTTATGTGAGTCGTGCGTCGTGACTAGAGTTGGGTGTGCTTCTACTTTGTGATTGTGTTTTATATACCTGTCCAGGAATGACCCCTAGATTATCATGCTTCGATTTGAATATGTGGTATTTATTTCTCCTGTATGCTTCTGCATGCTTTATGTATATCGTATACTTCATTTCGCATGTGTCGGGATTCTGCAATTAAGGATTAGGATAACCCATTTAGCCCATACTCTAATTAGCGAGAATAGTCTCCTTTGCCCAAGTGTTTAGATTCCGATTTCTTTTTTGTTTTACTTGGTGCAAATCCCCTCGTCGTGTACCGTTCTCCCACTTGGGAGAGTACACATGTATGTATCCAAATATCCAAAAATCCAAAAAAAAAGAGAGAAAAGAAAAACCCAAAAAAGGAAAGAAAAGAAAAAAAGAAAGAAAAAAAGAGAAAAAATATGTATAGCCAAAAATCCAAAAAATACAAATACCCAAAACCCAAAAATTTCCAGTGTGAATATTTTCCCTATCTACCGAGAATAAAGGGAAGGCGAGAGTTTGCACCGAGTGTTCTACTCCACATCATCTCAACCCCCATCGTTTTCGAAAACACTTGGCTTAGGAACTTTTTAGCTATTATCTAGGCTATAGTGTGGTGATTTCCTTAACCCTAGTTGTGGAGTCCCTGACGCATGATATGTTTCGATTCTTGCTCTATTCTCATGCATGCTTGAGCCATATATTCACCGCTTAATTCGAATCGAATCGATATTTGGGTCATTTCTTGGATTTGTGTATATGGAGCTTACTGCACGATGTAGATAGTGACACCGACTGCTAGCACACGACCACACTCACTCGCGCTTCACCTCGTGGGCCCACGGCACTTGTTTGGACTCACATTCCTTGGTTTAGTGTTGTGTTTTGTCGTATGCTTGCTTAGTGTGGCGTGTTTGATTTTGTTGGCCCTGACGGGCGATTTAGGATTTAGAGTTCTCTTTTTCTCTCTTTCTCTCTATTTTCTCCCTCCAAGCTTCTACTCTCACTCGTCTTCCTCGAGGACGAGGAAGGGTTCAGCTTGGGGGATTTTGACGTGCGTTTATATTTCATATATTCACGCACGTTTTCTTCGGTGTTTTTCCGCTATTTCCCGCCGTCTTGTATTCGTTTTCTCGTGTTTTCTTATTTTCTTTTACTTTTCCGTGTTTCTGTATGTTTACAGGAGTTTGCCAGCGTAGGGGACATAAAACGACGATATCATGAGTCCCCGGAGCAACCGGAGGAGTCACACGTGATCCAGGGGGTCAAACGACGAAGATCGCATCTTTCTGCCCTCCACCCGATCGGTTGGACACTGCCAACCGATCGAGTGATGCACGCGTGCACCACCCGGACACAAGCTGGAGCGGTCAGAAAGTCAACCGGTCGGTTCAGAGACCGGTGTTGGATTTGGATCATAGCCTAGAGGGGGGGTGAATAGGCTAATAAAAATATTCGTGCAACCCACGAACAATCCCACGCAGTTATAGGCACAGACAGGGCAATAAAATAGCAATCACAGAATACGCACAGATATACCCTGGTTCGGTCGTCCCCACGACCTACTCCAGCCCCCGAAAGCAACTACTAGATAGATATGTAATCAAGTACAGCTACAATGAGTCAAGATCCCAAATCTACTCTCACCTAGCTCGTACGCACACCACGTGCTCTACACTATCAATCTAGTCAGATGCTCTCCCTCCGTGACGACTCCCACAGTCGTCAGGTCCCCAAAAGTAACATAAACAGGTAAAGTTTCCCCTACAAAGATCGCTACTACTACACAAATAAAATAATACTAGAGTTCAGAAATGCTCAGTTTGTGTATCGTAGACGTCTCTGTCAATAGGCACAGGCCAGAAATCGTCTGGCAAGTAGTAGTGGTTTCCTCGGCAACGGCAACTCAAATTGCGGCACTTGAACTCCTTGCTCGCTGATGGTCCAATTTGTATGCAGCACTTTTGTTGAACCCTTTCTCTCCAAGAAATAACGGCTCAGGCTCTCCTCTGTGCGCCTCTCAATGCGCGCTTAAGCTTTTAGGTCATGAATCAAACGCAGCTGCCCTTTGAGACCTTGAAACATGCGGCCTGAAAAAAGAGTAAAAAAAACTTAATCAAAGATTAATTCGGCCTGTAAAAAAAATTGTTGCCACAAAATATCATGTGCAAGCTCTCTCTAAATATTTGATTTGCTATGATTAGTAAATAATAATCCACACTAGTCCTCAATTGTAGATGGAATCACGAGTTGGATCTCCTGCAAGCTTTCATAGGTAATCTTGATGATCGGCTTGTGCGTGAGTTGGATCCGCCTGTGCGTGACTCCTTAATAGGTAATCTTCATAGGAGATCTTTCATATGTAAACACGAGTTGGATCGGCCTCCTCTTGATTTCTTTTGGTGGCCGGCCCCTTCACAGAAATTTTGTGGCCACAAAAAAAATGGAGACCCCCAATGAAAATAGTGCACTGCGCTTTGGGGTTTTAAAAAACAAAAGCAATAGCAGATGAAGATGTCTCAGCAAATGATGGCAAAAAAAACAAACCGGCCCCCTTTGGAAAAAATCTTTTTAGGAGAGAAGGTGAAAATTAAAAAGCTGAGCTTTTTCCTCTTAGGATCTCTCGGTGAAGAGCTTAATTCGGCCTCCTTTTATTTTGATTGTTGCGGCTCTGAGGCTAAGATTCTTGATGAAGAGTGCTTGGAATTTGTTGCGCAACACACAGAAATCGGCAGCAAAAAAAAGAACTCTTGGATTAAAAAACAAAAACAAATATTAACCCCTCTCCTAATTTGTTTGTGCGGCTGTAGGTTTCTCAAAAAAATGTTCTCCTTGTTTTTTTGTGTACAGCTGGTAGGGTTTTTCAAAGGAGATTAAAAAAAAGAAATATTAATGGAAGAGACCCCTTTGATGATGGGCTGAAGATGCTTTTAAATGAAGCTTTAGGTTAAAGGCTTTATGATGAATTCGGCCTGGGGAGTTTATTTTTTGGCTTGATGAGCTCTCAAAACAAAACGGCTCCCCTCCTCTCAAGATTTCGGCCATTTATTGAGGCTGACCTGTGTTTTTTTTGATTAGCACTAAACCCCCTTTTATTGCTGAAGTATGGCCGGCCTATGGGATTAATATGAATTGGGCCTTTTGAATATTAGTTGATGTGCACATAAAAAAAACAATGTGCCGCATTTTTGTTTGGTGAAGCAATGGGCGGTTAATGAGATAATGAAGCACACGTTCAAAGGAACCCAAACTCTTGAACTATTGAATTCCACTTGATTAATATATACCTGAAATCACTTAACAAACACATCAGAACATTCACACACGTTTGTTATCATCAAACACGAAGTTCATAGATCGTTGCTATCAACAATCTCCCCCTTTTGATGATGACAAACCAAGTATAAGATTTGCACAATAAAGTTCCAAAGTAGTGTGTGTGAAAGTGTGACGATAGAGGATAGCATGCAATAAGATATAATGATGTGCAAACAATAATGTGCAAAGTTAACAACATGCATGCTACCCCTATTTTAGTGCTTCCCCAATATTCATTAATGCTCCCCCTTAATTAAGCATTCATATGTTCATGAGTATTAATATCACATACCACGATTGCACATAGTACCAAATACCAAATCTTCCCAAACTTTTCTCCCCCTTTGTTATCATCAAAAGTCGAAACACGAAGCAAAATCATATCACATGCAAAAAGAGAGGATTATTAACCATTACTAACAATTGCATGCAAACTTATCATAAAATAATCAAGTCAAAATCCAATGAAATTAAACAACTACGACTTCGACACCAACGTGTACGTGTGATGATTAAAATTGAAGCACATAGGGAGAATCATTAAGAAAGTCAACCGGAATCAATCCACATTTTCCAAATAACATTCTATCACCTAGGATTGATTTTTCCCACCTCATTAAAAATGAGTTCAAGGTACCACACCCCAAGACATAGCCTATAAGGACTCTTAGATGTGGGGGTGGCATTGCTTGACGAGTAAATACACCAACGCTAAAGTTTACCCATAAGGCTTATGTTGGATACTCGTGGGTAATACCGTTGCCAAGGATTGTATCCATTTTCCATACGGAGCAATTGTCTTTGTTTTCACATTTTTTTTAAAATACTTATAACAACAATTTCTTTTGCTCAATTTTTATCCATGGCAAGGTATATCATATCCCTTAGATTTTCAGTTAAGTTTTCCTCCTACATTCACATTCCATACTTCATAAGCGATATCTCCAAATGTGCAACAATAATAATACATGTGAAAGTGAAGTAGGTGGTATAGAAATCAAGTTTTTTTTAATCATTGAACATGCCATGAATATTTAGAAAGATGAACATGCGCATGTGGCAAAAGCAATAATACACCAATTTCTACATAGATATGAAAATCATTCGTGCATACTTCAATAATGAATCAAAGAGAAAAGATACACATTTAAGCACCAGTTTTTTTGGTTTTTCAGTTTTTTTTAAATGCATGAAGTACTAAAGCAAACATGAGATGCAATCACACAAACAAAAAAAAATCATGCACACATAGCAATGCAACTACTAGCACACAAACAAAGAAAAGTCACGCACACAAAAAGCTATGAAGGTATGCATTAAGTTCAAAGAATGAGATATAACTTCACGTCGCCGTTTGACTAAGGAGCTAAAAAGTAATGAGACATTCAATTTATCGCTCCTCGTCAAATTTCCATCCACCTACAAAAGAGATGTCGTGTGTGACCTTGGAATCCAACAAGGTCCACTCACGTTAGTCATCAAAGATTTAGGAACCCATATTTGTTTGAACTTAATGTTTTTGTTCCTATATTTGCAATGATATGAAGTATGACCAACGCATCCACATGTAAAGCACTTAGCATGAAAATTTCCAACCTTTGTTGATTCAATGTGAACTTTTCTATATTTTGATTTTTCAACATTTTTAAGACCATATCCTAGTCCTTGCCTATTATTGCCATAAATTTGATTTCCAAGAATAATGTCCAAATTTTGTTTTCCAATGGAAAATCTCTTTAATGACAATTCTAAACTAGCAACTTTGGATTTCAAATGATCATTTTCATTCATAAGCAAAGTGCATTTACTAATGAAAGCTCGCTTGTTTTCCTCTTCTTTATTTTCAAAATCCCTCATTTTTTCTTCAAGTTCAAGATTTAGCATGTTAATCTTTTCAAAGAGCAATTCATTTTCAACTTCAAGCTTTGTCTTATCTAATTTATACATGCTAATATCCTTTCATAAAGAGAGACATGAAAGACAATCAGTTTTTTCAGACAAGCTAGCTTTCTCTTTTTCTAACACGGTAATGGTAGATTTGCATGCAATAAGCTCTTGTTTAATATTTTTCATTTCTATAGACATGTCATACTCAGTTTGTTGCATATCAAAATTATCATTTCTATAACATTCTACATCAGCTTCTAGCTCATCAATTCTATGTTGCATTCCTTTACAGATTTCTAGGAATTCAGCTTTAGTGGGAGATTCTACCTCATTGTGTTTGGCCATTAATGCCATGCAGGAGTGTGCTTCATGTTCTTCATCATCCTCCTCAGCTTCGCTATCCATATCCCACGTCAGCACTTTCGTTTTTCCTTTTGCAACTTGAGCTGTGTGTTGTTGTGGGCAGTCTTTTATGTGGTGCCCTTTCTTCCTGCATTTAAAACATTCACTTCTATTAATATCTTTCTGATCATAGGAATTCCTACCAAAATTAGAATTATTAGAACGAATGAACCTTTTTCCCATCTCAGCTCTTCCTTGATCAGTCTGAATGTATCTCCTGAAGTTTCTGACCATTAGGGCTTGCTCTTCATCAAGATCGTCGTCGTTAGCTTGAAGAGCTAATGGTATGGAAGCTTTGGTCTTCTCTTCAGGTTTCTCTCTGGCTTCTATACTCTGCAACTCAAGCTCGTGTGACATTAGGTTGCCTATCAAGTCCTCCACTTTCATTGTTGACAAGTCCTTATGTCACGCCCCGCTTCCCAGTATACTTGGGGGCGAGGACGTGAGCGGGTCCGCATGTGCTTAAAGCAAAGAAGAGGTACTTATTTTTTTCTCCCTTCTTTGACTTAAGCACACTAAGCGTGATTTTAGCGAAGGCAGGTCCCTGCACGCGAATTTCTCAGAAACAGCACAAATATTTATTACATTATAATACCAGCGTCCAAGTAAACACACAAACAATTAAGGCCTAGCATGGCCGTACAATCTGCTGAAAACAAACACACCTGAAAATAATAATAATACAAATAATAAACTGAAATATAAATGTCCCGCTCTAGTCTTCTGCAGGGAGGATCTCAGTGTCCTCGTAGTTCTGGTCAGCGGGGTCCACCTCTAAAGTGAGATCCTCAAAGGTAGGGTCCTCACAGTACTCTGCATCTGAACCTAACATATATTTCATAACACGTTGAAATATATGTCAGCGATAAGCTCGGCAAGATATTTAAAGTAATGAAATGAGGAACAAGTATAAGATGACAAAAGAGCGTTAGTACACAGTTATAAATAATAAGTGCAGAAAAGTAAAGTATGAGCATGCATGGATATTTTTGCAGTTAAAAGTAAAGTAAAACAGTTGTATGTTGAGTATTTGATTGTTTGTGCTCGTGATAAGTCCATGCCTGGGTAGGTGAAATGTTCTTGATACACCTTATCACCGGTGGTTTTACCGTGACGCTCCACACATTGGCTGCCTCCACCGGAGGGGCCGTAGTCGTGTTCAAGACACACTCACAAATCCTACTGCAATGGACCAACCCCACCCAAAGTGTACCGCCTTATACTGGAACACGAGCCAGACTAGTCATATGTGATCCTACTGGAACACGAGCCAGACTAGTCACACATGACCTGACGGGAGTAGCTAACTTGGCCTTTTTGTGTATGTTTATTTACTGATTGAGTTTCACCCCATCTGTAGTCGATGGTTTCACCCCGTCTGTAGTCGACGGTTATCACATATGTGTAGAACATACTCGTCTTTTCCAAATTTGTTTATCTTGTTAACATGCGAAAAGCAATAGCAGTCCCGTTAAGTAAAAAGAGCAATACGTAAAGTGAAACAAAATGTCCGGCTACTAGAATTTGTCAAACATATTGAAACCAGGTTTGATGCTAAGTTTTAGACCAAGTTTGCAATTCATTCTACACATGTTTCCGAGGGTCGTGACACACCCTCTGTTCCGTTTGGGTTCAACTTAATAACAAGTAAGGAAAATTACTCTTAAAATGGATAAACATTGATAAAACGTTCATCTACCAAATAAATGCAACATGTGCGTTAAGAGTATGTTAAAATGGTATGTTACAGTTATCCCAAATTTAATTACAATAAATACTTGCCTTGCGCGGGTGTGGGTGTCCAGGTGGCGGTAACGTGAGTCGCGTTTTATCTGCGTAAATTAAATTGTGACATCAGTTTATAATGGTTATCATCCAGTTAAATATCTAAATTAAGTTACTAAAAGTAACATATCTGGAGGAAACTAACATCAACTTACTAACTCTAAAATACAACTTTAAAATACAACTTTAAAATAAGTTGTATAACTTTAAAGTCTATATGACCATAGCTAACAACCTTACTATAAACTTTAGGCAAATACCCAATTAACTTAATTTAAGAAAATAACACATTTATAATAGGAAACTTTATAAAACTAAATCTTAATAACAGTAACTTAACTTTATACTTATAAATAATAGTTTAATTATTATTATTATTATTATTATAACTCTTACATTTAATAAACCCCACCCTTTCTCTGTTCCCCCCTCTCTCTCGTCTCCTCTCTCTGTCTCCCGTTCTTCTTCCCTGTACTTTTTTTTTGTTTCTTGTTCTCGCAGACGAAGGGGGCGAAGGGCAGCGGCGCTTGGCGGAACGGGCACGATCGACGGCGGCGGCTTCGGATCCGGGGCACGCGGCGATCGGGACGGCGGGGCGGTATTCAAGGCGGCTTCGGGGAGTGTGGCGGTGGGATTTGGGCGTTGGCGCTGAGAACGGCGGCTTCCCGAGCTGTACGGCGGACGGCAAGATCCCCGGCGGCTTCGGGCGATCGGTGATCGGGGTTTGCGCGAGCGGATCAGGGATGCGACGGCTCCTCCGATAGTTGGGGTTGATGTGTTGGGTTCAATTTGGGATTTGTGATTTGTGGTTTCTGTTTGATTCTCCTTGGTTTGATTTTGGATTTGTAAACTGGTCTTTTTGATTTGGGTCGTATGGATGAGGATGGCTGAAGGTGGATGATGTTGTATTAGGCTGTAAGGAGATGCTGTAGGCTGGTTTGAATGGGGGAGAGGGATGGTGAAATGGGTCGTTGTTGATGTGATCGTTGGTGATGGCCGATGGGGGAGAGATGGTGGAGTTGGGTTGTTGTTGTGTTGGCTGATGGTCGATTTGGTGGAGGAGATGATGCCGTAGGCGGTTGATGGCGGTGGGATGATGATGTTGCTAGGCTTGGCTTGTTCTCTGTAGGTGTCTGTAGGTTGTTTAAGAACGAGAGAAGAGGAGACAGATTGATTGTTGGGTGTTGAGCGTTGGATCTCACCAACAATCTGGTGAGAATGAAGGCAGTAGGGTTTGGGGTTTGATTAGTGTTGGTGGAAGTTGGGGGAAGGTAAATGGTAAAAGTAAAACGGGATTAGGGTAAAGGAAATTTAGTAATAGTAATTTAGTAAAAATAACTTAGTTAAAATAATAAATTAACTTTTAATTAAAAGTAATTAGTGATTTAAACATTTACTAGCAATTAATAATTAGAGATTAACCCTTAATTAAAAGTAATTAGTAATAAAAAATAATTACGATCTAACAGGTTAAAAATTACGGTATGATCAAACTGAAAACAACGACGAGCTCGGGTCAACGCACGGACGAAAAAATCCACTCGGACGAAAATAACTGAATCGACAAAGTAAAAGCACACGCGCACAACGGTCGATCACGACTAGGAAAACAGGCCGTTACATCCTACCATCCTTAGAATAATTCCGTCCTCGGAATTTAAGGGGAACGATAATCGCCTAAGCAATTTAAACGATCGAGAGGAAGGCTTGATGAATGATTACGACATAGGAAAATAAGTTGTTACTAACATGAAATAAAATGTGATATCACGGCATCAAGAAAACAAGAGATGAATACATACTATTGACCTCACTATAACTTCCGTAACTAGTTTCGAAACCTAGTATCGTCACCATAGTTACTTCCGAATTTATCAAGTAGCCAAAATACGAGATAATGGCACTACATGAAAACGAGAGCTATTATGATGATGACATCTGTTCGAACTTGGAACCGGAGGTGATAAGCCAGTAGCAAGCTTTAATCAGATAACATAACATGAAGATCATAAAGTTTAAAATTTCAACTTAGGCTAATGATGACTTACATGGTCTCAATCATGTAAATCATCGCCATAACATACAACAACGCGATGACTAACCAAAAAGCATCCACGCTGTTACAACTTAACCAGTCGAACACAAAGGACTTCATCTGTCATGCTACCAAATTACAAGCCAATATCCAGATCGGCACTAAAAGGTAAACATAAGGGCAATTCTCGAGGGGCAAGATCATCGCTACCACTTCTTCCAACAAGCTCCATAACACCCAATAAGAGGCCATCATCCTAGCCGTCTCTAAAATCCGAGCACAGGACCGACATCTAACTTCAACACCTAAGGCCAAAAGCAAGCCAATACTCATCCCCAATGATACTGCTTGCCAATCCATTGGTCGACATCTACGGTTATCACCATCAGTCCTAAGCAATTTAACGACCAAAAACTCATGAAACAACAAACACGAAGGAGCGGCCCTAAAATGGCATCGAAGCGGGGCAGCTTGAGGGGGAAGAACCAGAAAAAGGAGCTCCAAATAATACCAAGAGCGGCGGGTTCCCAATATACCGTCCACACGGCAATAGCGAGGGCGGCGGCTGCGCGACATGGCGGGGGCCTCCGGGATGGGGTGGAGTGGAAGCTGGCGGGGTTTCGGGTGAGGCCGGAAGAGCTCGGGCGAGAGGGGCGAGGTGGAGGTGATGTTGGGGCGAAGGGGGAACTGTGGGATGGCTTGGTGAGGAAGGAGAGGGGGTTTAAAAAGAGAAAAAAAAGGTGAGGGTTTAAAGCGGTGCCGAAAGTCATGATAGGGTAGGGTAGGGTAGTCTAGGTTAGGCGTAAACGGGGCTCGAGGAGGGGAATGAAGACAAAAATGCAATAATGAGGGGGAGGTGGTAGGTGGGAAAAGAATTCAAACACATGGAAAAATCGGGTATAAGACGAAAGTAGGGTTAGAACAGAAATACGAGCTCAAGAAGATGAAAAGACGCAACAGCCTACGCTTGCACGTCACGTTTGACTCGTCTCAGGATCTTCGGCACCATCCTTCTTCTTGACCAAAAGAACTGGCGCACTCCAAGGAGATACTCTGGGATGAATCAATCCCTTCTGCAACAGGTCGTCGAGCTGTTTCCAAAGTTCCTCCAGTTCCGCAGGAGCCATGCGATAACGAGCCTTCGAAATAGGTCGTGTGTTCGGCATAAGGTCGATAGTAAATTACAGAGCTTGATCAGGCGGTAATCCTGAAATATCTTCAGGGAATACGTCTGCAAAGTCTCGAACCACTCTAGGTCTCTCAGGCTCAACTTCCATCGATGCAATAATTAGTCTTTTCGGCTTGGCCCGAAACTTGATAGGTCCAAGTGAACGGTCTCCGCTCATGAATTCAAACACAGGATGACCAGGAATTTCAAACACTACTTTATTGTTGTGACAATCGATAGTAGCGTAGAAATTTCCTAACCAGTCCATGCCGAATATTGCATCGAAGTTGGACATGTCGACTATCATAAAATCTGCGAACAACTCGTGTCCACAAATCACAATAGGGCAAGATCGACAGCCAGAAGAAATCCTCACTATCCCACTCGCAGTAGTGATGTTCAGGTGATTTGGTAGAGGGTCGGCATGAGTAGAATGTCTCTCTACAAATCCTCGGGATACGAAGCATTGAGTGGCTTTCGAATCGAAAAGGGATAGGGCTGGATGATAGGCTATCAATACAACACCTAGTAGGTAGGGAATATCTAGCAAAAGATAAATAGGTACACATGCAAATAATATAAGCGTTATAAAAGAAGGGTTGAAGTAATACCTGAAATCACTTGCTCATCCGTCTCGGTCTCCGCAGTTGTCATGTTGAAGATCTGACGTCTCGGCTGGTTCTGCCTTGCATGTGCAAGAAGCCTTCTGTGGTGGGGCCAGAGGTGGTCCATACTGAGTAGTTGTTGGCTTTTTGGTGCGTCGAGTGCAGTCTCTGGTAGCATGTTCAGATGTTCCGCATATCAGGCATTGCCTCAGCAGCACCTGACAATCCTTCTTGACATGTCCTTGTCGGTTACAATGGTGGCACTTCATCTGATATCGGTTGTTGACCGGAGGTGCGGACCTTTTAAACAGGGTAGTTTGTATTGGTCCAAGAGCGTCTCTTGTTGGTTCCTCCGGATGCTTACTCCTTCCAACTTGGGATGTCTCTCGAAGTTTATCTACACCCTCGTAGTTACGTGCTGCTCCTAGTATTTTTTCATCGGGTGTTAGATCGGCAGATGTCCTTGGCGTTTGGGCGTTGTAGATTAAACCTTGACTCGACTGGAACGCTTGGTCTTCAGGATCTCTGACCAGATGAGGAGCGAAACGACTGAGCGCAGAGAGTAATCGAGCTTGGAGTTCTATCATTTCTCTTACGAGTCCTACGATCTCGTTGTAGGCGTCACCATTTCCATTACCAGTGTTGGGTTGACCTGCCATGCTGCAATCAAACAAAGTGAATATTTGTGTACTAGTTTCTCCGAACGATCTGGTTAGTAATAATATTTATACCATTTCTGAAGTGTCTCGTAGAGTGCTAGAGGACCTGCGTGGGCCACCACTAAAACCTGTCACGCCCCGCTTCCCAGTATACTTGGGGGCGAGGACGCGAGCGGGTCCGCATGTGCTTAAAGCAAAGAAGAGGTACTTATTTTTTTCTCCCTTCTTTGACTTAAGCACACTAAGCGTGATTTTAGCGAAGGCAGGTCCCTGCACGCGAATTTCTCAGAAACAGCACAAATATTTATTACATTATAATATCAGCGTCCAAGTAAACACACAAACAATTAAGGCCTAGCATGGCCGTACAATCTGCTGAAAACAAACACACCTGAAAATAATAATAATACAAATAATAAACTGAAATATAAATGTCCCGCTCTAGTCTTCTGCAGGGAGGATCTCAGTGTCCTCGTAGTTTTGGTCAGCGGGGTCCACCTCTAAAGTGAGATCCTCAAAGGTAGGGTCCTCACAGTACTCTGCATCTGAACCTAACATATATTTCATAACACGTTGAAATATATGTCAGCGATAAGCTCGGCAAGATATTTAAAGTAATGAAATGAGGAACAAGTATAAGATGACAAAAGAGCGTTAGTACACAGTTATAAATAATAAGTGCAGAAAAGTAAAGTATGAGCATGCATGGATATTTTTGCAGTTAAAAGTAAAGTAAAACAGTTGTATGTTGAGTATTTGATTGTTTGTGCTCGTGATAAGTCCATGCCTGGGTAGGTGAAATGTTCTTGATACACCTTATCACCGGTGGTTTTACCGTGACGCTCCACACATTGGCTGCCTCCACCGGAGGGGCCGTAGTCGTGTTCAAGACACACTCACAAATCCTACTGCAATGGACCAACCCCACCCAAAGTGTACCGCCTTATACTGGAACACGAGCCAGACTAGTCATATGTGACCCTACTGGAACACGAGCCAGACTAGTCACACATGACCTGACGGGAGTAGCCAACTTGGCCTTTTTGTGTATGTTTATTTACTGATTGAGTTTCACCCCATCTGTAGTCGATGGTTTCACCCCGTCTGTAGTCGACGGTTATCACATATGTGTAGAACATACTCGTCTTTTCCAAATTTGTTTATCTTGTTAACATGCGAAAAGCAATAGCAGTCCCGTTAAGTAAAAAGAGCAATACGTAAAGTGAAACAAAATGTCCGGCTACTAGAATTTGTCAAACATATTGAAACCAGGTTTGATGCTAAGTTTTAAAGACCAAGTTTGCAATTCATTCTACACATGTTTCCGAGGGTCGTGACACACCCTCTGTTCCGTTTGGGTTCAACTTAATAACAAGTAAGGAAAATTACTCTTAAAATGGATAAACATTGATAAAACGTTCATCTACCAAATAAATGCAACATGTGCGTTAAGAGTATGTTAAAATGGTATGTTACACTAATTTAAGCAGTTATCCCAAATTTAATTACAATAAATACTTGCCTTGCGCGGGTGTGGGTGTCCAGGTGGCGGTAACGTGAGTCACGTTTTATCTGCGTAAATTAAATTGTGACATCAGTTTATAATGGTTATCATCCAGTTAAATATCTAAATTAAGTTACTAAAAGTAACATATCTGGAGGAAACTAACATCAACTTACTAACTCTAAAATACAACTTTAAAATACAACTTTAAAATAAGTTGTATAACTTTAAAGTCTATATGACCATAGCTAACAACCTTACTATAAACTTTAGGCAAATACCCAATTAACTTAATTTAAGAAAATAACACATGTATAATAGGAAACTTTATAAAACTAAATCTTAATAACAGTAACTTAACTTTATACTTATAAATAATAGTTTAATTATTATTATTATTATTATTATAACTCTTACATTTAATAAACCCCACCCTTTCTCTGTTCCCCCCTCTCTCTCGTCTCCTCTCTCTGTCTCCCGTTCTTCTTCCCTGTTCTTTTTTTTTACTTTTTTTTTGTTTCTTGTTCTCGCAGATGAAGGGGGCGAAGGGCAGCGGCGCTTGGCGGAACGGGCACGATCGACGACAGCGGCTTCGGATCCGGGGCACGCGGCGATCGGGACGGCGGGGCGGTATTCAAGGCGGCTTCGGGGAGTGTGGCGGCGGGATTTGGGCGTTGGCGCTGAGAACGGCGGCTTCCCGAGCTGTACGGCGGACGACAAGATCCCCGGCGGCTTCGGGCGATCGGTGATCGGGGTTTGCGCGAGCGGATCAGGGATGCGACGGCTCCTCCGATAGTTGGGGTTGATGTGTTGGGTTCAATTTGGGATTTGTGATTTGTGGTTTCTGTTTGATTCTCCTTGGTTTGATTTTGGATTTGTAAACTGGTCTTTTTGATTTGGGTCGTATGGATGAGGATGGCTGAAGGTGGATGATGTTGTATTAGGCTGTAAGGAGATGCTGTAGGCTGGTTTGAATGGGGGAGAGGGATGGTGAAATGGGTCGTTGTTGATGTGATCGTTGGTGATGGCCGATGGGGGAGAGATGGTGGAGTTGGGTTGTTGTTGCGTTGGCTGATGGTCGATTTGGTGGAGGAGATGATGCCGTAGGCGGTTGATGGCGGTGGGATGATGATGTTGCTAGGCTTGGCTTGTTCTCTGTAGGTGTTTGTAGGTTGTTTAAGAACGAGAGAAGAGGAGACAGATTGATTATTGGGTGTTGAGCGTTGGATCTCACCAACAATCTGGTGAGAATGAAGGCAGTAGGGTTTGGGGTTTGATTAGTGTTGGTGGAAGTTGGGGGAAGGTAAATGGTAAAAGTAAAACGGGATTAGGGTAAAGGAAATTTAGTAATAGTAATTTAGTAAAAATAACTTAGTTAAAATAATAAATTAACTTTTAATTAAAAGTAATTAGTGATTTAAACATTTACTAGCAATTAATAATTAGAGATTAACCCTTAATTAAAAGTAATTAGTAATAAAAAATAATTACGATCTAACAAGTTAAAAATTACGGTATGATCAAACTGAAAACAACGACGAGCTCGGGTCGACGCACGGACGAAAAAATCCACTCGGACGAAAATAACTGAATCGACAAAGTAAAAGCACACGCGCACAATGGTCGATCACGACTAGGAAAACAGGCCGTTACACCTTAGCTTCTTGAATAGCGGTGACTTTAGGCCTGAACAAACTTGGTAGCGCCCTTAAGATCTTTCGTACCTGTTCATGGCTAGAGTATGGCTTACCGAGGGAACTGGATTTGTAGACGATGTCCGTGAACCTCGCAAACATCTCTTTCACAGATTCTGTTGGTAGCATGTGGAAGCTCTCGTATTCTGTGCAAAGCAACGCAAGTCTGGATTCCTTCACTTGCGATGTTCCCTCATGTGTCACCTCCAGAGTATGCCAGATTTCCTGCGCAGTTAGACAATGTGAGATACGATTAAACTCAGATTTATCAAGAGAGCATATAAGCGCATTCATAGCTTTACCATTAAGAGTATAAAGTTTCTTATCAGCTAAATCCCACTTGTCTTTAGGCTTAATCAAAACAGTGTCTTCAATTTTAATAGTGGGTAGACTATAACCATTTTCAACAATATCCCACACATCATAATCTACAGACACCAAATAGATTTTCATCCTAGCCTTCCAATATGCAAAGTCTACACCGTTAAACTTAGGGGGACGGGCTATAGACTAACCTTCAGCAAAAGCACAATCAGATATATTCATGGTCATCTAAAATTCTAGACTAGATCCTCTAAACTGGCTCTGATACCACTTGTTGGATCTGGATCGTAGCCTAGAGGGGGTGTGAATAGGCTAATAAAAATATTCGTGCAACCCACGAACAATCCCACGCAGTTATAGGCACAGACAGGGCAATAAAATAGCAATCACAGAATACGCACAGATATACCCTGGTTCGGTCGTCCCCACGACCTACTCTAGCCCCCGAAAGCAACTACTAGATAGATATGTAATCAAGTACAGCTACAATGAGTCAAGATCCCAAATCTACTCTCACCTAGCTCGTACGCACACCACGTGCTCTACACTATCAATCTAGTCAGATGCTCTCCCTCCGTGACGACTCCCACAGTCGTCAGGTCCCCAAAAGTAACACAAACAGGTAATAACGGCTCAGGCTCTCCTCTGTGCGCCTCTCAATGCGCGCTTAAGCTTTTAGGTCATGAATCAAACGCAGTTGCCCTTTGAGACCTTGAAACATGCGGCCTGAAAAAAGAGTAAAAAAAACTTAATCAAAGATTAATTCGGCCTGTAAAAAAAATTGTTGCCACAAAATATCATGTGCAAGCTCTCTCTAAATATTTGATTTGCTATGATTAGTAAATAATAATCCACACTAGTCCTCAATTGTAGATGGAATCACGAGTTGGATCTCCTGCAAGCTTTCATAGGTAATCTTGATGATCGGCTTGTGCGTGAGTTGGATCCGCCTGTGCGTGACTCCTTAATAGGTAATCTTCATAGGAGATCTTTCATATGTAAACACGAGTTGGATCGGCCTCCTCTTGATTTCTTTTCGTGGCCGGCCCCTTCACAGAAATTTTGTGGCCACAAAAAAAATGGAGACCCCCAATGAAAATAGTGCACTGCGCTTTGGGGTTTTAAAAAACAAAAGCAATAGCAGATGAAGATGTCTCAGCAAATGATGGCAAAAAAAACAAACCGGCCCCCTTTGGAAAAAATCTTTTTAGGAGAGAAGGTGAAAATTAAAAAGCTGAGCTTTTTCCTCTTAGGATCTCTCGGTGAAGAGCTTAATTCGGCCTCCTTTTATTTTGATTGTTGCGGCTCTGAGGCTAAGATTCTTGATGAAGAGTGCTTGGAATTTGTTGCGCAACACACAGAAATCGGCAGCCAAAAAAAGAACTCTTGGATTAAAAAACAAAAACAAATATTAACCCCTCTCCTAATTTGTTTGTGCGGCTGTAGGTTTCTCAAAAAAAAATGTTCTCCTTGTTTTTTTGTGTACAGCTGGTAGGGTTTTTCAAAGGAGATTAAAAAAAGAAATATTAATGGAAGAGACCCCTTTGATGATGGGCTGAAGATGCTTTTAAATGAAGCTTTAGGTCAAAGGCTTTATGATGAATTCGGCCTGGGGAGTTTATTTTTTGGCTTGATGAGCTCTCAAAACAAAACGGCTCCCCTCCTCTCAAGATTTCGGCCATTTATTGAGGCTGACCTGTGTTTTTTTATTAGCACTAAACCCCCTTTTATTGCTGAAGTATGGCCGGCCTATGGGATTAATATGAATTGGGCCTTTTGAATATTAGTTGATGTGCACATAAAAAAACAATGTGCCGCATTTTTGTTTGGTGAAGCAATGGGCAGTTAATGAGATAATGAAGCACACGTTCAAAGGAACCCAAACTCTTGAACTATTGAATTCCACTTGATTAATATATACCTGAAATCACTTAACAAACACATCAGAACATTCACACACATTTTTTATCATCAAACACGAAGTTCATAGATCGTTGCTATCAACAACCGGTTTACACGTCCCAACTCTCTGGAATTTGATGCTGAATGCCAACCGATCGGGTGACCTTCACCCGATCGGTTCATCTGTAGCCAATTCTCCGAAGCCAAGACACGGAGAGCTCAACCGACCGGTTCACCCGACGGCACGAAGATCCAACCGGTCAGCTTCAACCCTCAACCGACCGTGCCGTATGACCGGGTGAAGTCCCATGCTGAGCTGCCGAAGAACGAAGCAGATCACCCGATCGGTTGACTTTTCAACTGATCGGGTGATATCGTTTTCTATATATATGACCCCGAGGTTTTCCAGAAACATGAGTTGTTATTTTTTGCTGTTTTTTCTCTCTCTTGACGGCTGTAATTTTCTAGAAATTTGTAAGTTGTCTGATCTTTACCAAACTTTAATATAGTGTTATTTGCATTGCTCTTACTGCTTTTCAATCGCTTGATCATGTTTTTTAACGGTCGATTTTGATTTAGATTGCTTTTTAGTAAATATGTGTGAGTAGTCCCCAAATCTGGGATTTTGGTGGAAACCCCTTCGTGGGTTCTCCCCGATGCGTCCATAGGACTTGGAAATCGATAGGGACTAGGAATCTACCGGTTACACGGGGTGTTTTATTGTCATCGGCGGGAAAAAGACCGCCTTTGACCGTTGGGCCAAGGGGGAATAAACTTGGCAGTTGACTCCCTAGCCATAGCACACGCCCTTAGCGTAGACATCGAATCCTAGCGCGCGGGAGCGGTAGGATGAGATGTTGGGAGTTATCGTTGTTGGATCTGGATCCTAGCCTAGAGGGGGGTGAATAGGCTTTTAAAAATAATTCGTGCAACCCACGAATAAGCACACACAGTTATAGCAGCAACATGGTAAATAAAAATCAGACACAGAGTACACATCAGAGTTACCCTGGTTCGGTCGTCCCAACGACCTACTCCAGCCCCCCGAAGCAGAACTAGTATTGAATAGCGCAATAGGTACAAAACCACAAGTTAGAGCACGCTCAGAGCACCCTCTACGTCTATACACTCGCCAGGCTCTCAGTACCCACACACACAGTGTTTTCTCTCACTATCAATCCTAGTAATGCTTTCTACCAGCTAGTCCCAAACTAGCTGGGTCCCACTTGTCTAGTCCCAACCAGACAAGTCCCAAAATAGTCACAGAAAAATAGGTAAAGTTTCCCCACAGAGAACGTTACACTAAGACACAAATAAAAGAGTTTAAGGGTTTAAAAATTCTCAGTTTATGTCCGTGTAGGCGTCTCTGTCAATCAGCTCGTCGTCAGCTCCAATCTGACGCAAACGGTGTCTCAGTCTGACTCCTGGATTGCAAAATACACACTGGTCTGTGTGTAAAGAAATTCAGTTCAAATCCTTATAAAACAGAGGTCTGTGCGCTCAGCAACTCCCTTAAATCAAGCGGTCTGTGCGCAGAGAAGTTCCAACTCAATCTCGTTTATCCTCGGTCGGTGCGCAGAGCAACTCCTATAAAATCAGTCCCACGTCAGCAGGCGATTTCGAAACCCCTCGTTTCGCTTTTGTGATGCCACGTCAACTAGGCATATCTCTTCGCTCGCGATTTTTAGGGCATGTAGGTGGGATCTTCTCCGTCCGACGGCCTCGACAACTCAACGGCGACGGCTTCGATTCTTCGGCGATGGAGTAAAACTTTGACGGCGGCGGTCAAACTCCACTGACTTTGGTTCGCCTTCTCCGACGATGGGTGGCTTTCTCGACACACCTCGACAACGAGCATGCAGCGGCGAGATCGAGCACGTTCTCTCCACGGCGACTTCGAGCGGCGTTCTTCACATTGTCAGCGGCCTGTTCTCTTCTCCTCCGCAACGGTAACTCTCGATGTGTTCATGATCGACGACCTCGACCGTGTGTGCACCGGCGGCATCGTCTACTCTTTGTCGACGATTGAGGATGTTTCAGCGACCGGTGGCGGCGGTGACAAATTCGACAACGACAGGCGCCTCTCCGGTGGTAACCTGACGGTGACGACAGCGACTTCTTCTTCGTTTGACAGCAACAGCGATCTCTGAGCGTTCGTTTCCGACGGTGGACTCTCAGCAGCACCGACTCAGCAACTTCGTGACGACGAACAACGGATGGGCTTCGAACGTCGACTCCTCATTCGCGCTCTTCTCCGACTCGCGCATGCAGCAGCTTGTCTCGATGGCTTGGAGTTGTGATTTTTTGGTTCCTCCTTGGGACGTGTTGCTTTGCTTTGAGGATGAAGATGGCAGTAATCTTCGTGATGCTTGAGTTCCTCCTTGATGATGAACTTTGGCCTTTGTGGAGATTGCTGCGGCCTATCTATTTTGGGGAGGATGATGAAGTCGTTAGGGTGCTTGGATGATAACGTGAAGCTTTGGAAACGAGATGATAAAAAAATATTGGCTTTGGCCTCCGGAAGAATTTGTTGGCTTGTTCTTTGATTTCTTGAAAAGAGAGGCTTTTTGGAATTAATGACTTGCGGCTATATGAAGATATGTTATGGTATGGCCGAACTAATTTCTTTTTCTTCTATGTATTGCCACAATGTATTTGATAGCCCTCTCCTTGTGGTTGCCGCACCCTAGGCTATGAAGGGGATGTTTGCTTATATAGGATAGCCTAGGGTTTATGAGAGAATCCCTAAGAGATAGGAATTGGTTTTATGGAATCCTATTTTGAAAGTGAGTTAGAGATTTGATTTATCACTTTGCACCACAAATAGGAGATATGATTTGATGCAAGATGGGATTTGATGGCAATTCAAATTGGTGTTTGAATAGAAGATCAAGTATGAAATACGAATTTTGAATTGAATCTTTATGGAAAATGACTTAATCAAATCAACAATCAATATTGGATTTGCACCAATCATCAATTGATTTGATCCAATCATCTTTGCTATGTGAATGGCACTAAGACCAAGTCCATTAGCTATGTGGATAGCAAATTCTCCAAGTAGTGAAAGATGTATCGTTTCGCCAATCCTGTAACACACTAAGCACACATGTTAAATATAACAACACGTTTGTCATCATCAAACCAAGAGCCTAGATCGTTGCTTCCAACAATCTCCCCCTTTTGGTGATGACAAACCCATAAAAGATTTGAGCAATAGATACGGGTGTGTGAAGTGTGTTGACGGGTGTAATGCAATTTGATGTATGGATGAGTCAATCAAGCATTGCAAAGTATGCACAACAAAACAAATAGTAAATGTAAAAGCATGCTCCCCCCTTCTCTCAAGCTCCCCCTCCAACATTTATTCAAGTATTTTTTACGCTCCCCCTTCAACAAATAATACCGACCCCTTCAACATTTATTCTAGTATTTTTCACGCTCCCCCTTCAACAAATAATACCGACACAAATCTTTCTTTCTCTTTCTCCCCCTTTGTAATCACCAAAAGTGGATTAATGAAGTCACAACAATATTCCATGCAAAAATAGACCATTATTAAATGTAGCGTGCAATTTGCATGAGTTTTCCACAAAATAGACACTCCAAGCTCATAGGATTTCATAACAAGACTTCTCCACCTTTATGTAAGTGTAGTGATATAGACAATAAAGTACAAGAGGAGATTCAATTTCAGAAAATCAACCAAATCAGTCCACATTTTTCGATTTTCATGAATATCACTAGGATTGATTTTTCCCGCCTCATCAAAGATGAGTTCAAGTTACCGAACCCCGAAACATGGCCTAAAAGGACTTTTAAATGTGGGGTGGCATTGCTTGACGAGTTATATACACCAACGCTAATGATTACCCATGTAGCACAAGTTGGATACTCGTGGGTTGTGTATTAGCCATGAAGTGTATCCATATTTCATACGGACCAATTTTATTTTTTTTCATATGCAATTATTTTGTGCTCAATTTTTATTCATGGCTAAACACTTCATATCCCGTAGAAAATTCAGAAATTAATCATTCCTACATTCACTTCCAATATTCTTCAAAAGAATCTCCAAAAGCACTAAAAAGTCAATTATCGTGAAAGTGCAAATGTAGGTGTAGAAGTCAAGTTTAAAACTTATGAGACATATCATGGCTACTAAAAAGAATAACATCATGTTCATGTAGCTACAACAATAATGAATTGACTTCTACAAGGGATAGATTCGAACATTCATACAATACCACTTAAGATAAATCATAAAGGGTATTCTTTTAAGCTCAAGATTTTTTTTGGTTTTTTTTTCAAATTTTTTCCAGAAATAAAAACATTAAAAAATCATGCAAGCAAGCACACAAAACAAAAAAACAAGCACACAAAAAAAATCTATGAAGGTATGCAATGGAATGCAAAGAGGGATAAAAATTATACCTTCGCGTCGCTATTTGGCTAATGAGCTAGAAATAGAATGAGACTTTAAAAATTTGCTCCTCGCCAAACCTCCATCACACCTACAAGAAAGGTGTTAAGTGTGACCTTGGAATCCAACAAGGTCCACTAGTGTTAGCCATTAAAGATGTAGGAACCCACACTTGTTTAAACTTGATATTTGTGTTCCTAAATTTACAATAATATGAAGTGTGGCCTACACTATCACAAATAAAGCACTTTGCATATTTGTTCTTTGCAATAGAGGATACATTGTGGAATTTCTTGAATTTTTGCTTTTTAACGTTTTTCAGACCAAAACCAAGTCCTCTTCTATTATTTCCATATAATTGATTCTCTAAAATAGTGTCCAACGATTGTTTTCCCATAGAGAATTTCTTAATGTCAACTTCAAGATGAGAGACTTTGGTTTTTAATTGTTTATTTTCTTCCACAAGCATCGTGCATTTACTAATAAAAGCTCTCTTATTTTCCTCTTCCTTCTTTTCAAATTCAATCATTTTTCTTTTAAAGTCATTATCCAATATGCAGAATTTATCATTAAGCTCTCTAATCACATAGTCTTTTTCAGTTTCGAGCTTAATCAAATCAAGTTTAAGAATGCTAAGTTGATTTAATAATGAGGGACAAGAAATACAAGGAGCAGTCTCATCAAAGCTAGCTTTTTCCTTCTTCATGATTTCAATAGTAGACTTACATGCATTAAGTTCAATTTTAAGCTTTTCATTCTCTTTAAACACCTTATCATCTCTAACTTGCATGTCATAGTTCTGATTTTGGAGACATTCAATAGTGAACTCATGATCTACTATTTGATTTTGCATTTCTTCACAAATTTTAAGAAGTTCAGCTTTGCTACCTGCCGGTGTCTCATCTTGGATGCCCATCAAAGCCATGCAAGAATGGGCTTCATGTTCCTCCTCGCTTTCAGCTTCGCTATCCATATCCCATGTTAATACCTTCGCTTTTCCTTTTCCTTTAGCGAGCTGAGCAGTTTCATTTGGGCAATCCTTCATCAGATGTCCTCTTCCCTTGCATTTAAAACATTGCATTCTATCAGTAGATTTCTGATCATTAAATTGCTTGGAAGAATTATTAAAGTTAAAACGATTAAACCTGGGTGCCATTTCATTTCTCACATGCTTGGTCTTGATGAACTTTCTGAAGTTTCTCACCATTAGCGATATGTCGTCGTCATCATCTTCACTTTCGTCAGCTTTCAGAGCAAGGGGCTTTATGGCTTTCTCTTTCTCCTCAGGTTTCTCTCTTGCTTCAACATTTTGCAGTTCCAACTCATGGGACATCAAATTACCAATAAGGTCATCCACCTTCAATTGAGACAATACCTTTGCTTCCTGGATGGCGGTGACCTTTGGTCTGAAAGAGCTTGGTAATTCTCTTAGGATCTTCCTCACTTGATCGAGGCTATCATATGGCTTTCCAAGCGAGCTAGACTTGTAAACTATGTCGGTGAACCTCGCATACATCTCTGATATGCTCTCTGATGGTAGCATACGAAATCCCTCGAACTCTACACTCAAAAGAGACAGTCTAGACTTCTTTACCTGTGACGTTCCCTCGTGCGTCACCTCCAAAGTATGCCATATTTCCTGCGCAGTTAAACAATGTGAGATTCTATTATATTCAGATTTATCAAGTGCACAAATAAGAGCATTCATAGCTTTAGCATTTAAAGAATAAGATTTCCAATCATCATCATCCCATTTGTCATTTGGTTTTTCAATCTCAACATTTTCTACTTTAATAACAGGCAGTTTATATCCTTTTTCAATTATTTGCCAAGCTTTATAATCGACAGAAATAAGGTAGATTTTCATTCGATTTTTCCAATAAGCATAATCTCCTCCATTAAATCTAGGGGGACGGGAAACAGACTGATCCTCAGCAAAAGCACTATCCATATGGTTATTCATGGTCAATCCTAGGCTAGATCCTAAAACCTGCTCTGATACCACTTGTTGGATCTGGATCCTAGCCTAGAGGGGGGGTGAATAGGCTTTTAAAAATAATTCGTGCAACCCACGAATAAGCACACACAGTTATAGTAGCAACAGGGTAAATAAAAAGCAGACACAGAGTACACAACAGATTTACCCTAGTTCGGTCGTCCCAACGACCTACTCCAGCCCCCAAAGCAGAACTAGTATTGAATAACGCAATAGGTACAAAACCACAAGTTAGAGCACGCTCAGAGCACCATCTACGTCTCTACACTCGCCAGGCTCTCAGTACCCCACACAGAGTGTTTTCTCTCACTATCAATCCTAGTAATGATTTCTACCAGCTAGTCCCAAACTAGCTGGGTCCCACTTGTCTAGTCCCAACCAGACAAGTCCCAAAATAGTCACAGAAAAATAGGTAAAGTTTCCCCACAGAGAACGTTACACTAAGACACAAGTAAAAAAGTTTAAGGGTTTAGAAATGCTCAGTTTGTGTCCGTGTAGGCGTCTCTGTCAATCAGCACGTCGTCAGCTCCAATCTGATGCAAACGGTGTCTCAGTTTGACTCCTGGATTGCAAAATACACACTGGTCTGTGTGTAAAGAAATTCAGTTCAAATCCTTATAAAACAGAGGTCTGTGCGCTCAGCAACTCCCTTAAATCAAGCGGTCTGTGCGCAGAGAAGTTCCAGCTCAATCTCGTTTATCCTCGGTCGGTGTGCAGAGCAACTCCTATAAAATCAGTCCCACGTCAGCAGGCGATTTCGAAACCCCTCGTTTCGCTTTTGTGATGCCACGTCAGCTAGGCATATCTCTTCGCTCGCGATTTTTAGGGCATGCAGGTGGGATCTTCTCCGTTTGACGGCCTCGACAACTCAACGGTGACGGCTTCGATTCTTCGGCGACGGAGTAAGGCTTTGACGGCGACGGTCAAACTCCACTGACTTTGGTTCGCCTTCTCCGAGATGGGTGGCTTTCTCGACACACCTCGACAACGAGCATGCAGCGGCGAGATCGAGCACGTTCTCTCCACGGCGACTTCGAGCGGCGTTCTTCACGTTGTCAGCGGCCTGTTCTCTTCTCCTCCGCAACGGCAACTCTCGATGGGTTCCTGATCGACGACCTCGACCGTGTGTGCACCGGCAGCATCGTCTACTCTTCGTCGACGACTAAGGATGTTTCAGCGACCTGTGGCGACGGTGACAAATTCGACAGCGACAGGCACCTCTCCGGTGGCAACCTGACGGCGACAACAGCGACTTCTTCTTCGTTTGACAGCAACAGCGATCTCCGAGCGTTCGTTTCCGGCGGTGGACTCTCAGCAGCACCGACTCAGCAACTTCGTGACGACGAACAACGGATGGGCTTCGAACGTCGACTCCTCCTTCGCGTTCTTCTCCGACTCGGGCATGCAGCAGCTTGTCTCGATGGCTTGGAGTTGTGATTTGTTGGTTCCTCCTTGGGACGTGTTGCTTTGCTTTGAGGATGAAGATGGCAGTAATCTTCGTGATGCTTGAGTTCCTCCTTGATGATGAACTTTGGCCTTTGTGGAGACTGTTGCGGCCTATCTATTTTGGGGAGGATGATGAAGTCGTTAGGGTTCTTGGATGATAATGTGAAGCTTTGGAAACGAGATGATAAAAAAATATTGGCTTTGGCCTCCAGAAGAATTTGTTGGCTTGTTCTTTGATTTATTGAAAAGAGAGGCTTTTTGGAATTAATGACTTGCGGCTATATGAAGATATGTTAGGGTTTGGCCGAACTAATTTCTTTTTCTTCTATGTATTGCCGTAATGTATTTGATAGCCCTCTCCTTGTGGTTGCCGCACCCTAGGCTATGAAGGGGATGTTTGCTTATATAGGATAGCCTAGGGTTTAGGAGAGAATCCCTAAGAGATAGGAATTGGTTATAGGGAATCCTATTTTGAAAGGGAGTTAGAGATTTGATTTATCACTTTGCACCACAAATAGGAGATATGATTTGATGCAAGATGGGATTTGATGGCAATTCAAATTGGTGTTTGAATAGAAGATCAAGTATGAAATACGAATTTTGAATTGAATCTTTATGGCAAATGAATTAATCAAATCAACAATCAATATTGGATTTGCACCAATCATCAATTGATTTGATCCAATCATCTTTGCTATGTGAATGGCACTAAGACCAAGTCCATTAGCTATGTGGATAGCAAATTCTCCAAGTAGTGAAAGATGTATCGTTTCGCCAATCCTGAAACACACTAAGCACACACGTTAAATATAACAACATGTTTGTCATCATCAAACCAAGAGCCTAGATCGTTGCTTCCAACAATCGTTGCGAGCTTAGTACTCCCGGAGTCGGTCAGTGTTAATGGACATGGAAATGCCCACTAACCGAACCCGGGAAGTCCGGCGTATCATCCTGGGCACCGACCGGAATATCGGGCCCATGGGACGCTAGTACCACTCTTAGAGGCAACGTCTCACCATTAGACCCTAATTCCGATCGTTATCCTACCCGTAGGCCGTATCGGCGAGAATCGCACGAAAGTGTGAAAACCGAAGTCCCAGGTTTTTCCTTTATATTGTTTATCCCTCGCATTCTATTTTCTGTGACAACCCATCATCCGATTCGGGCTAGCTCGCCCATGGGGTGAATCCGATCCTCCTTGACACAAGCACAACCACGCCTCCCTGAGTTCGACCCACAGCCACAATACGACACCGTGCGCTTGCGGTTATAAATATTTAAATCATACGCCCCCAATTATATATTGCACACATCTGACGCGCAAACGCGGGGGACGTCACTTCGCCAGTGTATAAACAAATAAAAACAGCTATGGCATAAAATACGTATGATCTATTTTGTGTAATCCCCGAATCGGATGCCAAGACATGAGACCCCAACCACGATCCCGTGTCCTGAACACCTCAAAGTTCAGCCTAATGCCATTTTGTGTAACTCTGTTTCGGCGATTAACAGAGCAAGAGCAAAAAGAGCTATACTCATATATCATGGACTTACAGCACACAAGCAGCCCATTAGATGCAAAGGGGTTCATAAAACTTTGAGTGCTCAAATACTTGACTTTAGTGGTATATATGAAATGACTTGGTCCCTTTACATTATCGACATCATTAATACGGCAAACCGATACGTTTTCGCTACCAGAGGATATGTAAGCAAGAATATCTTCGCCTCTTGATGATGGATTATTTATCTGAGGCCGTGGGGTTTTGGGGGTGCCGATTCACGGCGGCTTCCAACCGGGATAGATAAAATTATGACTTTCGTTCTCAAGGGCATCGATAATAAGATTTTTGCAAAAGATTTTAAAAAAAATCAAGTATTTACATTGTGATTATGTCTCTAGATCCTTAAAATCACGTTTTAGATCTAGGAAAATAGATAAATGGCATAAAAATGCGATTTTGATCTAAATTAAACTAGATATAGGACATCAAAATGATCAAGATAAAAAATTGATCAAATCTAGAAATACATGTAGATCCGTGCATGTCCTATGAAGCATTTGCATCATCTTACAAAACTTTTTCCGTCACAATCCGGCAGAGCTTTCGCGTGCTTCCGCACATCGTCTCCCTCTTGAGACGTTGCGAAAAAAAATCTTCAGAGCATCATCGTGCTGATAACGTGTTTAGAATCGAAAAGAACTAGCTAATGGTCTAAGCCATAACCATACATATAACCATTCATATATGGGTTACAACATCTAGAACCCAAGGGACGCCCACTATTAAGTAGGTGTAATGGTGGATTGTTATTGGATGGAGACCAAAGGTCTTCCTCATTCATAACAATGGCTATATATAAGATTGTAAATGGACATTTTAGTAGCCGCACGCATAGGATTAGATTCTTCCTGATGGCGAGGCCTTTTATGACCACTTGCAATTGAGCCATTAGGCCTTCTCATATTGTACATAAGGACATCTTGAGGGTAAAATAACATCAGATGGTGAGAGGAATCAATTGTTTGAGTACTGTAATTTTCACGTTAATGTGTCTCGTACTTTTTTCCTACCAACAAATATCATATATATTGTTGAGTAGTGCTTATCATACAACATTACAAAGAAAAAACACATTCCCGAGGAGCAATTGCTCCAGTAGTGTCTCCTCCTGCTTCCTCTTGGGAGCTACAGTATCGAGCCCTCGCACACACTTTACCGCTTTCCTCTGAAGCAAAAAAAGGAAAAAAAAAAAGAAAAAACACATTATGATATCAAATTGAGTGTTGTTATTCGCACCACAAAAATTTATGAATACACCACACTACTTGATTCACCACACCTATATTTTTATCATCAGATGTTTGGTTTTGAAAATCCGAACAGCTCTAATACAATACATGTGTAAATCCGAACACAATACATATTTTATTATAATGTTCGGCTTTGCAATTCCGAACGGAAAAATAAAAGTATTAGAGCCGTTCGGATCTCCAAATTCGAACATCTGATGTTAAAAATATAGGGGTGGTGTTGTATATTCATAAACTTCAGTGATGGGAATAACAACACTCTATCAAATTTGCCGGAGACGGAATATCAACTCGGATCTGGCTCAATTAATTAGGAAGTGGTTCTGATTTAGACACGTGGATCACGCTTGCAAGCTAGCAACAGGCTTGCACTAACCTAAAAAAACTTAATGATCCCAACGAATTAATCACAAACCTGTTTCCAGCGTGTGCTGTCTTAATCCCTTTTAATCAACACGTACCATGGCCCAACGCAGTCCGAGCCTAGTGTGCTTTTAATTCGGAAAAAAAATATAATAACTAATAACTAATAATAATTAATGATTTTTCTAGATCCTTCTGAGTGTAATTGAAGGAGAGAAGGTCAACCGCTGGGACCTGCTACAGCAAAGGTGAAAATAAAATGAGATGGTGTAAAACCGTTAATTTTCTGCTCACCATGCCTCTGATATGATTAGCTCTAGAATAAGAAAATAATGATCTGTCTTTTAAAAAAATACGTAGAGTGAATTTCCCAAGACCATCGTGTGATGTGATTAGTCAAATGTGATATGGTATTATATTATGCTTATTATTAAACTGTTGCTTGCGGGCAAAGTTCCATCTCTTAATTAAGTGTAAGATTCGCAATCAGCGCATTGACGGTACGTTGAGTATTTTTGGCCTACATGTTAGCAGCGAAGTAAAGCAGTTGGCAATTGGCCCATCAATGGACCGTCCTTTATTCGGTTAGCAAGTCGTCGGTATCAATTAGCTCCAACGAAATTAAATAGGATGTTGGATCCCGTCCATATTAACTTTTTTTAATTATTCTTTTCATTTTAATTTTTTTTATTTCATAGGTGATTTGTCAATGAAACCCGTGTAGTTCAAGAATACAGTGACAGGCCATATGGTCGATATGAGTTGCATGTCGGTTACGTGATCTGCAAATCACAACAGTCGTGAGCGTTAGCAAATCGAAATGGTTCGAGGGCAGCGTTAGCAACAACTTGCGGCACTTGGATGTAGCTTGCTTCTTTGGTGGTGCTTGCGCAATATGGAAGGAGATGGAGTCTTGCCCTCTTGCGCAATTGTTGAAGAAGCCCCCCCTGGAACTTGCGGCCTTGTACAATGGATGGAGAGCTTGTAACTTGTGGCCTATGGTGATCTTGCAAGCTTGAAGGTGCAATGGAGTTTATTGTAGGTTGCGCAAGGGAGCTGTAGTGCCCTGTTTTGAACTATACATTTATTATACTGTATACCCGTGATATTTCTACTTACAATGCGTACATAGGCATGAAATAATTGTGGATGTCGATGTATGCATCGTAGTGCATGGGGGTTGTGCCGTAATGTGTGGTTAAGAGACGAGAATGCGAGACGAGAATGCGGGAGAGGTGTGAATGACGCCGTGTGTATAATATAACAAGTATAAAGTGGACGTGTGTGTGGTGCATGAATGCATGTGTGGGTGTGCACGGTTGTGGGTATGGAGAGTCATGCTAGTGTGAAAAGGGGTTAGGGATTAATGGCATTCTCGTAAATTTCTAGAAAGGTGAGGGACAAAATGGTCATCTGTACCAAATGAGGGGTGTATGTGTATAGTAAAGAAGTCTGCGCATAAAGTAATGGCAATCATGTAAATATCTAGAAATGGAGGGGCATGTTGGTGAGGGCATCATAGTCATTTCATGAAAGACATGGCTTATGGGATAAGCTTAGCAGAAGATATTTCCTTAGAACTCTCTCCTCTCTTCTTCACTCTTCTCTTCTTATCTTATCTTTCTCATTTCTTTTTCCTTATCCTCTCTCTCCCTCCCACTTGACCTACCCACCCCTCCCCCATGGCTGGTCGAAATCCATTCATAAAAAAATAAAAAAAAGAAGAAATGAAAAGAAAAGAATAATAAGAAGAAAGGGGAAGAGAAAGAGGAGAAGGGGTTGTAGCAAGATGGAGTTTCCTTGAGGCTAGGAGCTAGGATGTGGTAGGAGGCTTGGGAGAAAGCTTGAGGGCTTGGAAATTCATCAACTTGAGGTAGGAATCCCTTCTCTAATGGCCTATTATGTAATCTATGTCAAATCAATTTAGTTTCATGCAAACATCATGGCTGATTTTGTAGACAGATTTTGTTTCTTATTCATTTGGTTATATCTCTTAATTTAGACTTGAATAAATTCTCGAAAAAATTATAGGCTTGTAGCTCTTGAAATTCTACCGTAAAATCATATAAAATTTGACATATGTTCAGTTCAGTAATTAGGGGTAAAAATTCCATTTTTTACAACATGTCTGATTTTCATCCAGTCTGGACACAGTTTGGAAAAATTGAGCTCAGTCCCTGCACGCTCCATAAATATTGCTGTTCTTGGTCTCGTTGTAAATATAACAACATGTTCTACAACTTTCTCTAGGCCATGTTTTCGAGATTCTAACTGCAACATGACTTAAAATATCAATTGTTACAGCTATTAGTAGAATCTGTCTGGAAAACAGTTTTGACAGGTCTCACCAAACAATTCACCATAAATCACCTAATTCATATTTCTGCATGAAATTTTATGAAGTACCATATCTACAACTTTTATTTATTGAATTTTGTCAAATTCACAAAGGAAAAATATGGTATCTGCCTGTGTTTATGGCTGTCAGCATTTCTCCAACAAGCTGAGTTGTTTACGTAGTGTTTGAAGTATGTATGGATGTTAATCTTGCTCCCATTATCTCTAATTATTGTTGTTACTTGAAAGGTAGCTTAGTTATGATAATGGCTATTAAATTTGCTAATGTTACAATGACCTTGCTATGATGCCCACAATGTGTTTGTGAAAATGGTCAAATGAAGGCAAAATCGTGAAACCCAAGAAATGCGCATGTATATGTGTAGGCCTTGGGCCAAGTTGTGAATTGGTGAAGTGGGAGGCATGAATGGCATGGGTACACTAATATTTGTGGATGTGGGATGTGATGTGATGGATGACATGGCACGTAAGTGCATGACCCTATTTCTTATGGACGACAGTTATATTTGAAAAGTTGTTGACACAGAGAAGCCATGCCATTATGACTCTTATAATATGACCTATGATGTTTAATTAACTCTTTGGAATGTCTCAATCCCATCCAAAAGGGGGGTGAGCTGCTAAAATTGGGGTTTGGGGGAAATTTGAGTAAATTGTGGATATGAGGCATGTACTATGAAGGTGGGAATGAGACGATGTGATAGGTGATGATGATTCTCACTCACCTTTAAAGGGATTGATGGTTACTTGGCGCTTGTGATGATGTGGTTTGGGTGTGGAGAGGTGTATGTGGAGATCCTCACTCTCGCTACCGTCCAGGGAGGAGGCGGAGAGGCCGGGTGTACAGTGTACGTGTCCACTGCAGCATGTGCCATACTCACCCCAATCTTGGGGTGGGGCCCGTGAGGCAGGTCCTCTATTGGGGCAGTGTGAGAGGCCCGGCATACAGTGCCCGTGTCCACACCGTCGAGTGAAGTTTTCCACCCCAACCCATGGGATGAGGCCCATGTTCTTATATCTCACAGTTTACCCAGATTTCCAATAAGTTAATAAATTACATGTTATTAATTCTACTTGTAGTGTTTCCTCTTCCCTTTACTTGTATTGTTGTGACACTGTGTACTTGTAGTTGTTTCTTGTCCTCTTATATTTATTTCTTGTTGTAATCCTATAGTTGTGGTTACCTTTGTTGTTCCTTTCCTTATATATTATTTGTAGCACTAACTCTCTTTTGCAGTAGTTCACTCCCTCACAGCAAGTATGTCTCCATTTCATATGGTTTTACTTTATACAGTAGCATGCCTTACCGTTATGCTATGTCACATGGTCTCCTTGATCTTACCTTAACTTGTAACCACAGTAATTAAGAAAATAATAACATGATTTGTCATTAGTGTTGGGATTTCCTATTGGGACACGCATTGACGTGCTGCTCCCCATTTTTCAGGTAGCAGGGGCAGCTTGATTGGTGGTGACTTGGAGTTGGGTTTCATGGGTAGCACTTGGAGCGAGATGTAGCTTTGTGTTGAGTTTTGGGTTTGTCTTTGGGAGGTCAAGAGTGGCAGTGCATATATGGTGTTGTACCTGAACTATGTATATGTATGAATATCAAGAGTATATATATATTGTTGTTGCTCTTTGTTATATATGAGGTTTTCTTTAATATTATAGTGGATCAGTACTTGTACTTTCCCAGAACATGCGTAGTGGACCTGCTATTTCTCTGTTCTCTCTCTTTCTCTCACCCCCTCTTCTGGATTCCTGGGAAAAAGTTTACAATTCCGAGTATTTTGAGAAGAGGGGCGTTACATGAGCTTTGGCTATGGAGTTCGAGGATGAAGCCTTTGGCCTTGGTTTGATACTAACAAGGATGCGCAAGGGAGGGATAGCAATGGGAGATGAAGCTTTGCCCTTGGTAATTGCTTCATTCAATGGGGATTGAAGGCAATGGAGCTTTCCGGAAGGATAAGGAGGGAAGAAGCTAGTTTGCGTAATGGAGATGGCTTGGATCCTTGCAACTTGCGCACCAAGGAGGGAGGAGGATGATGGCCAAATTTCTCTCTTTGTTTTGATTTCCCCCTCTCTCAAAAACCTCTCTTTGAATATGGGTTTATATAGGAGAGGATGAGATAGATTAGAATCAAAAAGAATCACCTAATTAATGGAGATTGGAAGGAATCCTAACTTCAATAGGATTTGAATGAATCGCCATGGATATGGAGTTTGAATCTGGATGGCAATAGGATTTGAATTTGAGTAGCTATAGGATTTCATATAAGATCTCATTTAATCTCTTATATTGATTTGCATGAGATTCTTCATATCTCTCCATCTTTGACCAAGTCTCTGATTTTCATGGCTTTAGGATTTGATTCATGCACCAATTGATTTGAATCAATTCAAATATGGATTTGAATTGATTTTTTCCTTATCTTCTCATCCTTGACTTAGTCCAATATTTCTAGCTATTATCTCCATCTTTGACTTAGTCCACTTGGCTAATGAATGGCAAATTCTCCATCACTTTAACTTAGCCTCCCTTTGAGTATTTGTGAGAGTGCCAATCCTGAAAACACTTAGCACACATATTAAATCATTCACACATGTTTGTTATCATCAAACACGAAGTCATCGATCGTTGTATCCAACTACACATTATATCCAACAGCACCGTCACTCGACCGAGTAGAAATGCCACTCAGTCAGATCAACTCGGCTAACTACAACTCAATTCCCATTCCTAATCGAATTAGTAGAGTGCATAGGCAACTCGACCGAGCACTGCAACCGCTCGGTCGAGCTGAAGCCCAAGCAGAGCGAAGATTTCAAAGGCATCTCCAACCGACTTTAGCTCGATCGAGTAGACCAGCACTCGACCGAGTAATACAACTACTCGGCCGAGCAGAATCGATTACAGAGCAGCACATTGAGCTAAAGAAGCAGCCCTCAATGACTCGACTGAGTACGTCGATCACTCGACTGAGCTGCATGTATCTGAAGCTGAACGAAGAAAGGAGAAGCGGCTGACCGTGTCATCACTCGACTGAGCAGTGCCGCTACTTGACCGAGTAGGGCACCGCAACCCAACTAATTGGGGGCCCAAGAAGCCCTTTCTCCAGATTTTTGTCGGGGTCCATCCACATTGTATTTAAGCACTCTTTTTGTTGGGAATTGGGCGGTCCCTTAGAGCATAAAAACTCTAGTCCCGTCCTAAGTCGGACGGAACATAGACGGGAAAAACAAAAGCAGCGGAAGAAAAACTATGTTAACTAATTAACATGCAGTTAAAAACTATTTTTAACTTAGCCCTAAGGTCCAAGACCCTATGCCAAGATCTATGCCGACTTGGGATGGGTCTGACCATCCCAAGAAGGATCTAGCCTACTGCGATTAAACTAAACTAATGCTAATAAACTACTTTAACCACATACCCGGAATCTCAGCCCTGGAGCAGGCGAGATGTTCCGCGCCGTCTTCCGAGCTGCTCCCATCCCACGCCAAGCCGCTCCTTGAACCGCTCCCCGAACCGCTCCGCATCCCGAGGCGATCAATCCCCGTGCCGCCGAGCCAACCAACCGCCGAAGAAAGTTTCACGCGAGTGAAACCTCCGCCAAGATTTCGGATCCAGAATCCGAACTCCTTTGTGGCTTTGCTAGAGCCCGCAGGAGTAAGGAAGAAATTTAGGGAGATAGAGAAATATTATTTTAAGCTTAGATCCGAGCGTGCTCCAACATTTACGAGAGCCGCTCAGATCTAGAGCTTGGGACGAGTTTTGAGGAAGGGGGGAGACCCCTATTTATATAGGCGGCGGACTCTCCCCTTTTCTCAAAATCCGATGTGGGACTAAAATTGAGTTAATTTAAAATCAAGTTAGTTTGCACTTCACAAAGTGCAAACTTCCGTGAATTTTAACTCACTCACCGTTGAGCTTCAGGATTGATACAACCTATCAATACGACAAGCGTTCAACGGTGAACGCATAGGAAAAAACCGTTCGTCAATCGGAGTTCGTTTGACCACTCAATTGATCGTCCAAAGATCAACCCAAGAGTGTATTTTCGCACAAAACAGCCAAGGCGGCTGCGCGCAGCCCTAGGGCTCAGAAAACCCGAAGTGGGGCCCATCATGTGGGCCCCACAGCACACGCGCGTGCTTAACAACGCGGCGCGTGCACAGCACGCGCCCGCGAGGCGCGTGCTGTGCACGCGTCGCGTGCACAGCTGCCGCCCGCGGAAGCGGGCGGCTTTTTCTTTGAAGCGGGGGCGGGCCCGCATCAAATGCGGGCCCGCTGGGTTGTCTCGCCCGCGTCAGCGGGTGGGCCCGCTGACGCTGGCGTCAGCCCGCGTCAGCAGGCTGACGCACGCGTCAGCGGGCCCCCTTCCCTTGGGCCTGGGCTTTATTTTGACACCCTCTCTAAATGGGGTTTATCTCTCTTGGGCTTTCTATTTAACACTTTAAATAGACTTTTGGGGCTCGTTTGAACTCTGTTTTTGACGCGGTTCGAACCTGCGTCAAGAGCAAGATGAACCCGTCTAACCAGTGACCTTTTCCTTGCGTTTATAATATTAAATATTGTATTAAACAATTTAATACACATTTAATCGCTTTTGCATCAAATGCAAAATAGTCCATGTCTAAGCTTAAATTACCATATTGCATCAAATGCAATTATTTCATCCCTTGCATCAAAAATGCAATTATTCTCCCTAACTAATTTCTACCTATTACTAGACGAAGCGTTACACTCTGTGTGAGACCCTACAGCCTGACCCTTACAACAGGTTGGGCTCGAAGCCCTATACGGCAGTGACCACGAGCAGTGGTTGCCGTCCCTGCTTCAGGAATCATCATTATGTGGTTAACTCATTGACATGAGTATTGTCAGGACCACCTGACTGTTTCCGTGATGAATTCCGCAGTTATAGTCTCTTCGTCTTAAATATGTCGTGTAGATCAAGTCTGGGGTACGGTCAAACTGTCAACCCCAATAACTTGACTCCGGTTAGTTTCTATCGATCTTTAGTCAACTAATGTTGGACTTCTTCCAACATACTCTGCGCAGAGTTTTTACTAAAGACCGTACTAACTCTACGACACTAACTCCCATTGACCGGGAGAGACGAATCCTCTCTTGGTCATTACTCGCCTCGTACGTTTCAAGTGACACCCAATCAAAAGACCTTTCGACAGGCATTGCCTCGAAGCTAGGTCAGTTGATATAAGTGGCTCCGTTCACGCACAGGTTTGTCAAAATGACCTCAAGTCAAAAGACCAACTATCCTATCATCACTCAGAGTTATCACTGACAGATTGGTCAATATAACCATATGATAACTCTAGTGGATCGTTCAGTGAACTCATTCTAATGAGCACCTGTGTCTCGTCTTCGATTTCGCCAAGTCAAGCGATCATGAGATCATCGCCACCGTTAAACGGTGAAGACTAAGACACAATGGTCTATCCGATGTTTCGATATCCTTGTCTCGAAACATCTACGACCACGAACCATTTTAGACTTATGCTACAGACGGTCAAACGTTTCTCCATGATCGAGATACTCATCTCGATACCCGTTTGACCTTGCATAAAGTCTCAGGACTTTACCTAAGTTGATATCTAATGTTGACTACATTACAATATGACTTAGATAAATTATTACCAAACAGCTTACTGTTATTTCGAACAAGATGTTTGTGCTATTCACACAGGAATAAATGGCCTCGAGGGCACCATATTCCTACACTTTTTACCCTAGTTTTAGAAGAGCCTATTGAGATATTTTATTATTATTATGAGTTGAAATTTATCATTTATATGAGTTGAAATTTATCATTTATATCCAGATTTTTGTCGGGGTCCATTCATCATTTATATGAGTTGAAATTTTAGACGTTATGTTCTTCTTTTTGGTGTGCTTACTACTGACTTATCTCCTCAGGTTTCTAAGTTCGAACAGATGTCGTCATCATAATGACTATCATTTTCAAGTAGTGCCAATATCTCATATTTTGGCTACTTGATAAATCTGAAGTAGCTATGGTATAATATATATTAGTAACATCCCTTATTTTCTTATCACATTTCATGTTATTTACAACCTGACTTACTAGATTACTATCATTTCTATCATTTATTTGCTTGAGCTTCTTCATAACATCAATTATTTGTTTCAAAAAGATTTTTAAATTCCGAGGACGGAATTATTTTAAGGAGGGTAGGATGTAACGACCTGTATTTTTTCAACACTTCAAATTACGTACTTAACATATTTTTAACAATTCAGAATTTCTTTATAAATGTTTGTCAAAAGTTTTATAACAAAACTGATTTCAAAAATTTCCTATAAAAATATTTTGGAGTACTAGACTAGTTATGGAGTATTTTAGTTGATCGGATTTCATCAAATACATCTAAACGATCTGATAAAAATTCATTTTCAGATATTGCTGTTTTGGCTTAATGAATTTATTTTCTATACAAACGTCTTCAAAACATTTTCAAACTTTTACAGTAGCTTCCTATGATCATTTAGGGCTCCACACATTAATTTCATAATTTTCTGATAACATGTCAACCTAGAACCCGCAAACCCGCTTTCTAAACGTTTTGGCCTAAAACACGTAGCCCCGTAGCCCAAACCCCGAAACAAACTTCGTATTCGCGATCCTCGCAATGATACGATCCCGTGGGTATGTTTTCGTAATTTTCCGGACACGTTTACTAGTTGGGACAAAATCGTAATTTCGTTACACTAATGACTTTCATTAATGGGGTTTTTCCTATTACTAATTACCTACCTAATCTCATTACCACCTAATTCAAAACCGTATCTACCCCAACCCACAACGTCAACTCTCTCTCTCTCAGCTAACCCTGGTATCCTCCCAACTACCCAAATATTTTCCTAAGCCTTTAAATATTTCCCACCCTCTCCTTGTATTATATCCCACAGAGTTACTCTTTCTATCTCTCCCCCTGTTAGTTTCAAAACCCAGGCCATTTAAACACAGGCGCGTGCTCTATTCACTCTCCCTCTCTCCGCTTCACTCTCTCCCGCTCTCTCACTCTCGCCGGAGGCCCAGACCGCCGCCGTCGTCACCACCTTGCTCGTCGCCGTCGCCACGGCAACTGCCGCCTTCCCTCGCCATCGAGCAGCTCCTTCGACGAGCACTTCGACGACAGCACCGCTCCTCTCCGAGTGCCGAAGGCAGCACCCCGCGGCATCGACACTTCTCCGCCACCCTCCCTCCGGTCTCAACCCGCGCTCCTCGCCTCACCGCCGCCTTCGCCGTCGACGCCGAGCTCCCGCCGCCGTGTCGAAATCTCCCTCCACCGCTCTCGGTGAAGCACACGACCCCCGAACGCCCGCATCATCGCTGCCGGCGCCCTCGCCGTCCGCCACCGCCCGGAGCCGCCGACAGTCGCCGCCCCCAGCTCCGTCACGGAGCTCCCTCCTTGCCGCCGTCGGCGAGCGCAACACCCCCCAGCGATCGGAAAATGGTGGGTATGTGAATACTCGCGATGGCAAACTTGTAAATACGGAAATTAATTTGTTTTTTCGTATTTTATTAATTATTATATGGGTATTATGGTTTTAAATCTATAACTTAAAATATAAGCCCCAAAAAAATGTGAGAATAGCTCCAGAAAATTAGAAATAATATTCTGAATCCAATGGCACTGGTCTCATCTCAATCAGACGCTTAGATTTTCCACAATAAATTTTTAAGCCTAAATTTTATATACGTTACTTTCTTTTAAAAATCTGTAACTCTTTATTTTCACGTACACTAATCTGTGAGAAAAATATATGTAATAGTACTCTTCGAGACGGTCGTTTTGACACCTCATTTGCATCTTTCCGATACAGATTGCACCCAGAAGAAATTATTGAATAAATACGTTACTAAACGAAAAATAGTTTTAAATTTGTTTTTGAGCTTTTAAAAATTATAAAATTCACTATAAGCTTTAGAAAAATATTCCCTCTTGCAGTAAAACTATTTTTTAGCATATATAGCCTATATAAAAATTTAGAACGATTTTCATCACCGTTTTAATCAGTTTAAAAATCAAAACGATCAGGTTAATAAATAGAAATGGTGTATTCTGTAACCAATTGTTTCTTGTGTTTGCAGGTACCAATTTTCGTACACCAGCATCTTTATAACGTTGATCTCGATCATAAAACGTGCCTCACGTCACCACCACCTGGACACCCACACCCACGTCAAGGCAAGTATTTTTAGTAATGAATTGCAATTCTGGCCGTTCCAACTTAGTCCTAAATCTGATGTACTTGTCAATTTCTGGTAGCCCATTTAACTTGTATTCATTTTTGTTGTTTCTAATTTAAATGGACTAGTCATATCAATGTCGATCATTTGGAACAATTGGTCACATGCTGTAACTTAATTTGGTCTGCTTTTTACTATCTGCATTTACTATCTGCATGTTAACAAGCTAAATTAATTGGGAAAAACAAGTATGTTACAAACACACATGTGATAACCATCGAATACAGATGTGGTATAACCATCGATTACAGATGGGGTGAAACCATCGAATCCAGATGGGGTGAAACCATCGATTACAGATGGGGTGAAACTTAGTCGATGACTAGACAGTACACTTTGGGTGGGGTTGGTCCATTGCAGTAGGGTTTGTGAGTGTGTCTCGAACACGATTACGGCCCCTCCGGTGGAGGCAGCCATTGTGTGGAGCGTCACAGTAAACCCCGGTGATAAGGTGTATCGAGAACATTTCACCTACCCAGGCTCGGATTTATCACGTGCACAAACAATCAAATACTCAACATACAACTGTTTTACTTTACTTTTAACTGCAAAATATCCATGCATGCTCATACTTTACTTTTCTGCACTTATTATTCATAACTGTGTACTAACGCTCTTTTGTCCTCTTATAGTTGTTCCTCGTTTCATTACTTTAAATATCTTGCCGAGCTTATCGCTGACATATATTTCAATGTTTTATGAAATATATGTTAGGTTTAGAGACAGAGTATCTTGAGGACCCTACTTTTGAGGATCCCATCTTAGGGGTGGACACAGCTGATCAGGCTTACGAGGACACTGAAATCCTCCCCGCGGAAGGCTAGAGCGGGACATTTATATTTCAGTTTATTATCTGTATTGTTATTTTCAGGTGTGTTTGTTTTCAGCGGATTGTACGGCCATGCTAGGCCTTAATTGTTTGTGTACTTTGCTTTGGACGCTGGTATTGTAATGAATATTTGTGCTGTTTCTGAGATACTCGCGTGCAGGGACCTGCCTTCGCTAATTAAATGCTTAGTGTGCTTTAGTCAAAGAAGATAGAAAAAATAAGTACCTCTTCTTTTCTTTAAGCACATGCGGACCCGCTCGCGTCCTCGCCTCCAAGTATACTGGGAAGCGGGGCGTGACAACTTTGTTTCAAAATGGCCCGGTACCATGATCGGATTTGTTTAGTTCATACGCTATCCAAAAATCTTATAAGATAAAAATATCAATTCATGTTCGAGTTTAGATTCGGATTGGAACTGGATTGTAAGCATTGGCTAATCGAGTGAGACTCCATCCCGAGTTGTAACTGATACACAGTGGCGGAGCCAGGAATTCAGTGAAGAGGGGCAAAGTATTTAAACTCACATAAATTAAATAATATAAAATAATTTAAAAAAATCTATAGAAATTTCATTTAATAATGATCATCATGAAGTAATATATGTGTTTGTAGTTTGTGCCTTCACAAAAAATGATCCCAAAAAATTCTTCTATCTGCTTCTTCCACTAGCATTGTCCACGACGTGTTTTCATGCCTTGAAATCGCTTGATAATCGCGTCATTGCTGATGCTACCAAAAATGTCCCTTTCAATGTATGTAATCAAGCAATTGTTCATCCATTCATCCCCCATTCGGTTTCGTAAGCGATTCTTCACTATATGCATAGCAGAAAATGCTTGCTCAACTGTAGCTGTTGTAACTGGCAAGATTAAGGATAATGTTATCAGTAAATAAACAAGCGGATATACTACATCTCTCTTTGTCTCCACCATTTTCTTTGCAAGATCGCCAACCCCATTCATTTCCAAGAAATCATCACTGCCATGCACATCAAGAATGTAAGTCTCTAACTGATCGGAGAGCATCATAAGATCCACCTCTGAGAAATCAACTGGATAAAATTGAGCAAGCCGAACTAAACTCTTTTTGTTGAAGGCTGCGAATGAGTTGCTTGGGTTTAAACATGACATGCAAAGAAGCAACTCGCTGTTTACTTCATCAAATCGATCGTTAAGCACAGAAAGTTGTAGATCAATGACCGTGTAAACCAACTCATTCCGATAGTGATGAAGATTTGTCATTGCTTCTGCATTACGTCGTGCTCGTCCTCGAGCTACAAATGCAATATCCATTTGAGGTACAGTGATATCAAATTTTGCACAAAAACAACGAAACTTCTTGAAGAAGTAGCTCCCACCCAGTTTCTCTCATCGTCTGTAATCGTTGCTTGGATATCTTGACTAGGTTGATTGCATTCACTATATCTTGATCTTTTCGCTGTAAAGTTTTTGCCAATTCATTTGTATTTCCCAATATATTCTTCATCAGATGTAAACCCAAGACAAAATCAAAATCTTGCAACGAGCCTAGTAAGGCAAATGCTTCACCCTTTGCCTCTTGATTTTGACCATCTGCTGCCACAAGTTCAAGCACATCAATAACAGATGGGAACATGATAATCAAATTTATAATTGTACCATAATGTGATCCCCAACGTGTGTCACATGGTCGTTTCATGCTAGTCTCTTGATTTAATCCTTTACCACTTGAAAGTTCACCACTTTCCACGAGCTCAACAATTCTTGACATTTGCTTTATTCGAAGAGCATCTCGACATTTGCACGATGCCCCAACACTATTGACAACACTAGAAACCATATTGAAAAGTAAAGCAATTTGGTTATGGTTTTTAGCAACATGAACAAGTACTAACTAAAGTTGGTGTGCAAAGCAATGAATATAGTAGGCAGACTGATTCTCCTTCAAAATGAGTGTCTTCAATCCATTAGATGCACCTTGCATATTTCTTGCCCCATCGTATCCTTGCCCTCTCAACCTCATAATATTCAATCCCAACTTTGAGAATAATGCTTCAAGTGCCATCTTCAATGGAAATTGATGTCGTTTCAAGAACATGTATCACCCCTACAAATCTCTCAATCACACATCCTCTCTTGTCCACATAACACAAAACAACTGCCATTTGTTCTTTAATTGAGATATCATTAGATTCATTAATCAACACGGCAAATAATGCATCTCCAATATCTTCAAGAATTACATTTATGGTCTCAGCAGCTGCTGCTTCAGCAATATCTTTTTGAATATCAGGTGAAGTCAACTTGAGGGTGTTTGGAGCATTGTGAAGAACAACACTTTTAATAGATCCATTCTTCCTGGCAGTGTGTTCCAAAAGTTCAAGAAAATTTCCTTGATTGTGTGACCCTTGTGATTCATCATGACCGCGGAAAGCTAATCCCTGGCGTAAAAGAAAACGTATACAATCAATAGATGCGATTAAGCGAATCTTATACTCTGTTTTCTCCTGCTCGGTATGTCTTTCAAAAAATGATTGAATATGACATTCTTGCTTCAACAAGGCTTCACTCTTTCTATAAGCTTGATTGTGAGAACTATTAACCCCTCCAACATGTGCTTGCAATTTTTCAAGTTTTTTCCAATTTGTAAAACCTTCAACTGTAAAAGCATCGTCACCACCTCCTACATGAGATTTAAATAGATAGCAATATAGGCAAAATGCAGCATCCTTTGCTATGCTATACTCCAACCAGCTTCCATACTTAGTAAACCAATCCTTATTAAAACGACGCAACGTTTTCCCGAACTCTCGTTGTGGAAATTTGAAATTCCTTGGTTGAAAAGGTCCCTTTTGTAGATATGCCCTACGAACTATATCTTAATCATTCGGATGGTAATCAGATATTTGAGCTCAGAGTCCAGGATCTGATTCAAGATTAGCTACGCCATCTATGCGACTTATCTTTGGTCGGGGTTGTACTTCGTCAGCAGTGTTTAATTCTAAGGTTGGCAACTTTCATCTGGTGACAAACTTATCCATTATTGGAACACATTAGACAATTCGACGGATAATTAGTTTTTACTAAAAATAAACAAGTAACTTAAGAGTAAAGTAATGTGCAAATCCAATCCGTATGTACAATTCTAGAAAGCACTGATGTGCCTATATTCATAATTTACATATAATATTGAGCCACAGCCAAATAATCCACTCAAGTTATCACAAAAACCCCAACAAAATAGAAACAGTAAAGGGAAAATGGAATTTAATCTGAGACAACAATTTTGGAAGTGCAATATATTAAAGAATATCAGCAATTGAGTAGAGTATACATGATGCTTACTTATCAACAAATTAGCATATTGGATGTAAAATCAGAATTACCAAAAATCACCCTTGTTTCAGAGTGTTTTCTCACTACAAAAGCGTTGACCGTGGACAGCCCGGTCAACGTGGTCAAGGGGCCGACTTGGGTCCCTTGGGTGCGTCGAATACGTGCGGATGCGACGCGAATCGGAGTTTCCGACGACGCGGAGCTCGTCAGCTGGGCCGGGTCTGGATCCTCAGCCTCGAGGGGGCTGAGGGGAAGCCTCGGCCCGGTGGGAGACGCTCGGCCTCGGACGGTCGGACGACGAGGGGTAGCCTCGGCGCCTCGTGAGCGGAGGGGAAGCCTCGGCTCGGATGATCGTGCTCGGCCTCGGTCGGTCGAACGACGAGGGGTAGCCTCGGTCGTCTTGCTAGATGCGGGGCCGGCGTGGGGCGGAGGGGAAGCCTCAGCCCATGGATCTGACGTCTCCCTGAATAGACGAGAACACTCGTCAGGGGGGCCGGACCTTGGTTCTAGCCAAATCCCCTCCGATGCCTAAGTCAGATGATGATCTGAAAGAGGAGGCTCGGCGGGGACGGTTCGACTCGAGAGGAGATCGGAACGACGTCCACCGGCGCGAGCGGGGGAAGGAGATGAAAATGGGGGAACCATGTCGTTGATGGAGTACCTTCGGGTTTGTTACATGAGATGCGGTCCCTTGTCCAGTCGTCCTTCTAGCCCTTTTATAGACCTCCCGTCGTGACTGCCCCCGACTCACGTCCCTCGTCCACCCCTAATCGTGCCCCCTCAATCCGCCTCCCCTTCGCCGCTCCCTGCGCCATCCCAGCACCTCCCCATAACGGCCATTAAGTGGTAACGGGCCTGGGGGGACGGTTATTGCTGGAGTGGGCGAGTGATTTGCGCGTTCTCGGGGCCGGGTCGGATCAATATTCGGGGCCCTCTATAGGGCCTTGTCGGGCGAGCCTGATCGCGCAGGTGGGCTTCTGATCGGCAGTCGGGTTTCTGGGCTCGTGTCTTTCGGGCTTCGGCCAAATAGGCGTAACAATTGCCCCCATTGGTCGGGTCGATCAGTCTCGGCCGTTTCGGCTCGGCCGATGTGACTTCTGCCGATTTCGACAGGCTCGTCAGTCGATGCCGACTCATTTATTGGTCGTCATCATGAGTTGGTCCGTTCGATACTTTTAAGGCGCGGGTTCCGAAGCGCCGTCGGTCCCCTGATGCTGCCACGTGTAACTGTGGGTGTATCCCCACCGTCCGCGGGGTCGTCTTAGGTAGAGAAGCCGGGTGGGTGGTGAGCCGCCATCCCGTTATTTTCTTCTTTGTGCTGATCTTGATCCTGCCCGAGCTCTGCCTTATGTCGTCTTCCTCTACCACTGGTTCGGGTCGGCCGGAGCGTGACGTCACTCTTGGCCTGGCGGGTAGTCCTCCTTCGGTGATTTGTCGGCACGGAGGTGAACTTTCAGGGGTGCCCCGGAGGTCTTAGCGTGGCCTTCGTCGGTCTGCGCCACCGCCATCGGGAGTATGCGCTCCGCCTACCTGCTTCTGCCTTACTCGGCTCGTGCTCCCGGGTCCGACGAGCGGATCTGCCTTCTCGGTCCCAACGAAGTTGGGATATACGAGAAGTGCTTCCGCTTCGGGCTTCGTTTCCCACTCCACCCCTTTATCGTCGAGTTCCTTCATGCACATAACGTGGGCTTGTGCCAATTCTGCCCCAACGCCATCGGACTCCTCGTCGGGTTCGTCGTTGTCTGCATGCTGAGGGGAGTGGTGCCATCCCTCCGTCTCTTCGCCCAGTTCTACCGCTTGAGTCACCACCAATCGGGGGCGTGGATTTACATCAGCACCCGCCCGAAGATGACCCTGGTGTTGGGGTTGCCGAGCTCCCTGAAACGTTGGAAGGGGGAGTATGTATTTGTCACGTTCCCGTCGAGTGTACCTTTCCCGGTTCGGTGGGGAGCGACCGGCGCGGTCATCCTCGATCTGGGTGAGCCGACCGCTGCCGAGCTGCAGACGGTGAAGGCCCTGCTGGCGATTCCTACGAGGGAGCGGATGATCGACGTCCTCTTTAGTGACCATAACTTGCGCAAGACGGTGTGGCCTTTGGGTAAGCTTTCTGAGTATTCGCCATTTGAGGTTGCCCGGGCTCTTCTCGGCTTCTTACTTCTTCTTTGGGTGCAGGTGGATTTCCTCTCGGTTCTTCTCCTGCCAGCACTCATGTGCAGGCCCCCGATCCGGTCCCGCGTAAGAGGGATCATGTGCTGGAGGTCCAGAAGAAGCAGCGGGCCGTGACCTCGGTTGTTGGCTCCAAAAGGAAGAAGGGGCCATCTCCCTCTATCCCCTTGTTGGAGTCTTCCAAGAGGGTCCGTGAGGAAAGTGACGTCCCGCCGCCTACCGATCAGCTCCGATCTGCCCCCGTTGAGGTTGCCTGGCCGTGGGTTGGCCCCTCGCCTCTCCCGGGCGGTTCTCTCCCTGATGCCTATGATCGGTATCTAGGCGCGTTCCGCTCCGACCCAGGCGAGTTCCCTTCGTCAGGGGAGGGCCTTCTTCGTCCACGCTTCCCGGTGGGAGAGAAGGAATCGGTGTTTTCGAGCCGCGGAGCGGCCGCACGAGTGGCCGAGAACAGTTGCCTCCCTCCCGATCAGGCTGCGCTGGATGGAGTTAGAGGTGACTGCTTAGCCACCTTCGTGATTCAGGCCGGCCAACAGGTAGAGTGTCTCTGCTTGTCCTTCCTCCAGTCGCTTTCGCCGTCTTACCTTTGTTGCCTTGGTGCAGTTATCCTCGGTGGGTCTCTCGATGAGGCGCCAGTTTGCGGCGCTTCCTAAGGCCAGGTCCGACGCCGGGCGAGATCTTGAGGTCCGCGGTGATGAGGGAGAGGTAGGTCAGTTAGAGGAAGTGCGGGTTAGGTCCTTGGAGACCCGCGTAACTGAGCTGTCCTCTGCCTTGGAAGAGGCGGACCGGGAGAGAGCTTTGGCTTTGACTGCAAAGTCAGAGGCCGAGGCTCGGGTCGCCGAGCTTTTGGGAGCCGTCGACACGTCTGGGGGAGCCGACAAGATCCCCGCCTCCGTTGCTGCCCCTGAGGCCCTGGAGCTCTCCGATCATCTGGAGGTGGCGGAGGAGCAGGTGAGGGCTCTCCTTGCTCAACTCGACGAGAGATCCCGGTAGATCGAGATGGAGAGGGCGGAGCACCAACGCCAGATCGAGACCTTAGAGGCTCGTGTGCGTGGGCTCGAGGAGGTGGATCCATCCCGGATCGCCCAAGACGCCGTGGATGAGTATACCACCTCCTTCGTTGAGTTCGCCTTGGCCGAGGCGTTCGAGAAGGGTTTCGCCCGGTGCCAACCCGAGATCCAAAAGAAGTTCCCGCTCTCGGGAGTCAACTTCGAGGACCTCCGGATGCACTCTGATGGCGAACGGAGCGAGGGGGCGGCCCAAGTGGAGAGCCAGCCTGTGGATCCACGGGTGCCCCCGGAGATGAGTGAGAGAGGGGAATGCCCCTCGGCCTCTTCGTGCGTCTCTCTGTACATCTTTTTGCTTGTCTGGAAAGGAACGAACTTAAATAAATTTATCTCGTAAAAGAAACGATACATTTATTGAAAGTACTTGCGTAAGTGTTCCGCATTCCATGCGTGAGTGAGAATCCTCCCCTCCATATTGGCTAGATGGTAGGTTGCAGGTCCGAGAACCTCGATGACTTTGTAGGGTCCCTCCCATTTAGCCGCGAGCTTCCCTTTGCGAGCAGTATCCGGTTTGAAGCTAGCTTTCCGGAGGACCAGGTCCCCAAGGTGGAAGCTTCTTCCCCTGACCCGAGTGTTGTAGTATCGGGCCACCTTCTGCTTCTGGCGGATGATGGTGGCCAGGGCTTGCTCCTGCCGCTCGCCAAGGAGCTCCAGACCGAGCTCCAGACCTTGCGCGTTCCTGTCTTCGTCGAAGCATTTGAGGCGGAGAGATTCTTCACCCAATTCGACCGGTACCACCGCCTCGGCCCTGTAGGCAAGCATGAACGGGGTTTCGTCGGTGGCCTCCTTATGGGTCGTCCGGTATGACCAGAGTATCCCGGGGAGCTCTTCTGGCCAATTTCCTTCGGCATCCTTCACTTTCTTGCGGAGAGGCTCTATGATGCATTTGTTGGCTGCTTCCGCCATTCTGTTGGTCTGGGGGTGTGCTACAGAGGCGAAGAGAAGCTTGATCCCCCATTCCGCGCAAAAGTCTTTGAACCCCACGGAGTCGAACTGTTTCCCGTTGTCGGTGACGATGGCCTGTGGCACTCCGAATCTGGAGATGATGGAATTCCATACGAAGCTTTTCGCTTTCTTCCACGTGATGGTGGCCAACGGTTCAGCCTCGATCCACTTGGTAAAGTAGTCCACCGCCACAATCAGATACTTCCGCTACCCCCGGCCCGGCTTAAATGGTCCGAGGATGTCGAGCCCCCATTTCGCAAAGGGGATGGGGCTCACGATAGGTATGAGCTCCGACGGGGGAGTTGAGGTGTGGTTGACGTACCTCTGACATTCTTGGCACTTTTGGACGTAGTTTGTTGCGTCTTAGACCAGGGTCGGCCAGTAGTATCCCTGCCTCAAGATCTTCTGTGCGACCATCTTGCCCCTGTGGTGATTGCCGCAGATCCCTTCGTGAACCTCCCGCAGGACGTAGTCGGCTTCCTGCGGTCCAATGCATTTCAGGTACGGGAGGACATCCGCCTTCGTCCAGCGTCTCCGGTAGAGCGTCCCCTCATGGATCACGTATCGGAGTGCCTTCCTCTCCAGTGTCCGATGCTCTTCCCAGTCCGTCGGCACCTCCCCATGAGTGAGGTACCGTATGATCGGGTCCATCCAGGAGGGATCTTGGTCGATCGCCATCACCTCCCGCTCTTCCGTGCTGGGGGACTGCAGGTTCTCCACGTAGATGGTGCGGCCCAGCTCCTTAGGCGAGGACGAGGCTAGCTTCGACAACGCGTCTGCCTGCGCGTTCTCCAATCACGGGAGATGCAAGACTTCCACGTTTTTGAACCTGGACAACGCCGCTTTGGCGACGGCGAGATACCTCTGCATCGCTTCCTCCAGCGCCTCGTAACTTCCCAGAAGCTGGTTGACAATGAGCTTCGAGTCGTTGAGGAGGCGCACGGACTCGGCCCCGAGCTCCAGGGCCAGCCTCAGGCCGTTGATCACCGCTTCGTACTCCGCCACGTTGTTGGTGGCCAGGAACTCGAATCGTAACGCGTATTCCACGACGTTCCCTTCCGGAGATCGGATCGCGATCCCAGCCCCGCCTCCTGACTTTGTGGCCGATCCGTCCACATGGACTATCCATGCTCCCGGGACTCCTGACGGGAGGTGGTCAGCCGAAAGAAAAGACAAGGGCTGGGCAATTACCGTTGCTGGGCCTTCTTCCTCCGGGGGGTGTTCTCCTTCCTTTGTGCATTCGGTGATGAAGTCGGCCAAGGCCTACCCTTTGATGGCCGTGCGCGGTTTGAATCGGAGGTCGAACTTGCTCAATTCCACCCCCCAGTTTAGCATCTTTCCCATTCGATCGAATCTCTTGAGATTCTGCTCCAGTTGTGAGTCAGTCAAGACCAATATGGTGTGGGCTTGGAAATAGGGCCTGAGCCTTCGCGCTGAGAGAACGAGGGCGTACGCCAGTTTCTCCATGGGCGAGTACCGCACCTCCGCCCCCTTCAAGATCCGGCTCGTGTAGTACATCGGCCACTGCACCCCGCCGTCTTCCCTGATCAGCACCGAGCTCACTGCTTCCTCCGCGCACGCCAGGTAAAGGCTTAGCGACTCCCCTTCTCGTGGCTTGGACAGGAGAGGCGGGCTGCGGAGGTACTCCTTGAGATCCGTGAATGCCCTGGAGCAGTCTTCGTCCCATAGTATCGCCTTCCGGTTGTCTGACTGTTCCGCAATCGCTTTCCTCAGAACTTTGAAGAAGGGGAGCGATCTTTCCACCGATTTGGATAGGAATCGCCCCAAGGCTGCGATGCGCCCATTCAGCCTCTGCAGTTCTCTGATCGTCGTCGGCTCCCGCATGTTGATCAGTGCCTCGATCTTGTCAGGATTAGCTTCAATGCCACGGTTAGTTATCATAAATCCCAAGAATTTTCCAGATCTTACCCCGAATGTGCACTTCGTGGGGTTGAGACGAATGTTGTGTCGCCGCAACTGCTCGAAGGTTTCACGAAGGTCGGCGATATGGTCCTCCGGCTTTCTCGACTTGACAAGCATGTCGTCGACGTAGACCTCCAGGTTCCTCCCGATCTGGGAGTAGAAAACCTTGTTGACCATTCTCTGGTAGGTGGCCCCTGCGTTCTTCAAGCCAAAGGGCATCTTCTTGTAGCAGTATGTTCCCCGGTCCGTCGTGAAGGCTGTCATCTCTTCGTCCCGGGGATCCATCTGGACTTGATTGTACCCTGAGTAGGCGTCCATGAAGCTAAGCATCTCGTACCCCGAGGCGTTGTCCACAAGGTGGTCGATGCGCGGTAGGGGGTAGCTGTCCTTGGGACAGGCTTTGTTGAGGTCACTGAAGTCCACGCACATTCGCCACTTCCCGTTGGGTTTCCTGACCATCACCACGTTCGATAGCCACTCCGGGTACCAGACCTCTCGTATGAAGCCAGCGTCGAGGAGACGCTCTACTTCCTCGGAGGCCGCCTTCATCTTCTCGCCACCCCGGTTCCGCTTCTTCTGCCTGACCGGCTTGAAGTTGGGGTCGGCGTTGATCTGGTGGACGATCACCTGGGGATCTACGCCGGGCATGTCCTCTGGTGACCAAGTAAAGACGTCTAGGTTCGCCTCCAGGCACTCGACCAGTTGGCTCCTTAGGTTGTGGCTTAGCCTTCTCCCGATTGAGACGAACCTGCCCTCGACGTTCGTGACCGGGATCTGCTCTTGTTCCTCCGCAGGGGTGGGTCTCGGCCTGCCCCTTAAGTCGAGCGCGGCCATCCGGTCGACTAGACGATCTTCGGGCCCTTCCTCCTCCAGTTGGTAGCAGGTATTCGGTCTCCCCGCGTCGCCTTCGACCTGCCCCATCCCCCTGGGCGTTTGGAACTTGATAGTCTGATGGAGGGTCGAGACAACTGCGCCGATGGCGTTGAGAAGAGGTCGGCCGATGATTCCGTTGTACTCCGACCCGATCCCCAGTACGATGAACTCTACCGCCAGGGTCACCGAGTCTGGTGGGCCTCCAAGTGTCACCGGGAGATGGATCATGCCGATGATAGGGGTGGAATGACCCGTGAACCCTACCACGGGACCCGAGCGGGGTTGCAAGTCTTCCTTCCGCCGCCCCATCTTCTCCAGTGTTGACATGAAGAGGACGTCGCAGGAGCTGCCGGTGTCCACGAGCAGCCGCCGTACCATGGTTGTGTCGATGATCACCGACACCACCAAAGCCACGTCCGATCTGCGCGCTGCTACAGTCGTGCTCGGCCTCCCGACCGGTAGGGCCGGTGAGGGTTTCTCGGTCCTCTCCTCTCGATCCTCCTCGTGCCGGGCCCGGGCCCATTCTTGCCAACGATGGCGGGCCCTGTCGCTTCGCGCCTGGGCCCTGCTCTCCCTTCGACGTGATGGGTGAAGCCGTGTCATTGCAGGTGCGATTTGTTTCTTCGTGGGATGGTTCGGTTCCCACAGACGGCGCCCGATGTTTCAGAGTGTTTTCTCACTACAAAAGCGTTGACCGTGGACAGCCCGGTCAACGTGGTCAAGGGGCCGACTTAGGTCCCTTGGGTGCGTCGAATACGTGCGGATGCGACGCGAATCGGAGTTTCCGACGACGCGGAGCTCGTCAGCTGGGCCGGGTCTGGATCCTCGGCCTCGAGGGGGCTGAGGGGAAGCCTCGGCCCGGTGGGAGACGCTCGGCCTCGGACGGTCGGACGACGAGGGGTAGCCTCGGCGCCTCGTGAGCGGAGGGGAAGCCTCGGCTCGGATGATCGTGCTCGGCCTCGGTCGGTCGGACGACGAGGGGTAGCCTCGGTCGTCTTGCTAGATGCGGGGCCGACGTGGGGCGGAGGGGAAGCCTCAGCCCATGGATCTGACGTCTCCCTGAATAGACGAGAACACTCGTCAGGGGGGTCGGACCTTGGTTCCGGCCAAATCCCCTCCGATGCCTAAGTCAGATGATGATCTGAAAGAGGAGGCTCTGCGGGGACGGTTCGACTCGAGAGGAGATCGGAACGACGTCCACCGGCACGAGCGGGGGAAGGAGATGAAAATGGGGGAACCAGGTCGTTGATGGAGTACCTTCGGGTTTGTTACCTGAGATGCGGTCCCTTGTTCAGTCATCCTTCTAGCCCTTTTATAGACCTCCCGTCGTGACTGCCCCCGACTCACGTCCCTCGTCCACCCCTAATCGTGCCCCCTCAATCCGCCTCCCCTGCGCCGCTCCCTGCGCCATCCCAGCACCTCCCCATAACGGCCATTAAGTGGTAACGGGCCTGGGGGGACGGTTATTGCTGGAGTGGGCGAGTGATTTGCGCGTTCTCGGGGCCGGGTTGGATCAATATTCGGGGCCCTCTATAGGGCCTTGTCGGGCGGGCCTGATCGCGCAGGTGGGCTTCTGATCGGCAGTCAGGTTTCTGGGCTCGTGTCTTTCGGGCTTCGGCCAAATAGGCGTAACAACCCTATTTCCAAACCAAGATGAAATTGTGCGCAAATCAAACATACACTATTTCTAACAAAACAATTAAAATGCCAGTGTTTCTCACGGAATGAACAATTCGAACAACTAAATTGCCAAGAGTTCTATCAATTTCAGATGAAAATGAAATTTTGAATAAACTCTAACGATTAAATAGCAAGTAATTGTCACGAAATCAAGTTCTTTACCAATTTCATCGAGATTGAGGGCATGGGAAGTGGTCGCTGAAGGAGGCGTCGGTGCATCGCAGCCCGTAGGGGTCGAAGGCGAAGTCCCAGGAAGAGAGGCGCCGCATGAGCCCGGAGGGCTGGAGGAATGGAGTCCGGGTCTACTGCTTGCCGATGGACTTGAGGGCTTTGATGTCGACGGGGATTGGGGAAGATCTTGGACGCGTTGCCTTGTCGGAAAGTTGGCTGAGGACCGCCTGCGAGCAGAAACGAAAGGGGGCAAGAAAAAAAACGAAGGCGGCTAACTTTAGGGTTTTTTTGCCTTTGGGGGGAAATCGACAGCTTCACGGGCTTTTGTGGGCTCTGCACGTGAGGATGGCTGCCTTTGTTTTTTCGGAACTTTGATTGGGGGGCAAGCTCACGTGAGGGGCATTATTTACGGAAATTTGAGGGGGGCAGCTATTATTTACGGAAATTTGAGGGGGGCAGCTATTATTTACGGAAATTTGAGGAGGGGGGGGGGCAGCCTTGTCTCAACGTGGCTTCGCCACTGCTGATACATCATTATTATCTTAGCTCAGTAAGGCCCATAACTCCCATTCTCATCAGGTTGGTTGTCTCCTCATTTAAGATGCTAGCTCAGCTGGCTATTGGACTCCCCTAATTAAAGCTTCAACTCGTAACAGAAGCCTTCAATGACCAATCATCTAGGGCGACAGCTCAAGTAATAAAGCACCATAAAGGCCCGGATGTTATCTATCCTCTAAACATCCTACATATATATAGCCTCTCAGACCATGAGAGAAGGGGGTCATTCTCTTGGACATTCGAGGCGACTTGGACATTCTCGGACAATTCCACACCATCCGGGGGCTTCTTCGACATTCTCGGACGATCCTAAGGACATTCTCACGAACGACTCTAAGATAATCTCTCATACATCTTCCACCACGACTTCTGAAGAACCCATTCTCAGACAACTTCTCGCACACATCTCTCAGACAATCTCCGGTTAGGTACTCCTACACTTCGGATTTGCTTCGACTTAACTTTCTACATTTCCTCCATAGCTCGGCGCGATAAATATCGGTCGATCTCCGTACAGATCGACCATAGTTACCACTAGCCTCCTTTGAGTCATCTTCTGACTTAAGCATCAGAGGGGATTAGGTCGGACCCAGATCCGACCCTCCGTAATGAGCTCTGTGGTGCAGGAATGAAAGGTAGCTTAGACCCATTGGAAACTGCTCGGGCCTGACGGAAATATCTCGGCACTTGTGGAGTCAGTTTGGATCAACACGGATTTGGCGTAGATCACTCGGACCTGAAAAAGATAACACGAACACGACTCTAACTAGTGGAGGCATCCCATGGATAGCTCGGATCTTCGCTCAACGGCTCGGGCCTGACTTCAACAATAAGAGGCAGCCTAGAGACAGCTCGAAAATAGCTCGAACCAGAGGTTTCCCAATAGCTCGCTCAGTCTTCAGCCAACCGTTAGTGGCTCACCCAGTCTCCTGGCAGCGGCCAATAGCTCGAACTGTGGCCTAATCAACACCGGTGTCAGCTCGTCCAACCCCCGGCCAACCACCAACATCCTCTAAACCCTGCCACTGTAACCATATCGTACTCTAAATATATACGTGGTAAGAAAACGCCTGTAAACAAATGGCTCACCTGGCACCTAGTCAGCTGTCGACGTAGTCCTACGCCTGCTACTATCACTGTACACTCATGTAATAATATACATGGTGACAAAACACCTGTAAACTATAATTGAAAAATTCCCAAAGTATATTAAACCAGTTGAATTTTGCAAATCTACCTTGAAATTTGGCATATATTCATAAAGTTATCTTGAAATTTGAAAAAAAAACCATAAAATGCACTGAACTCTTAAAGTCGCACAAAGTTGCCCTGAACCTTGGGCTAGTTTCGTATTTTTTTCAAAGTTCAAAGGCCAATGTTTTCGGTAGTATTATGAAAACAACCAATGTTTCATGTAGCCTTATAAAATTTATTATACTGTAGTTTCTTGAAACTTCAAAAAATCAGATAATATGATGAAAATACATCAAATTTCACGATAGTTTCACAAGATTAAGCCTACTTAATACAAATAATTCACACTCGACGTCATGATCTAACCCAGTTTTTAGCGTCGGGATTCAGACCGTTAGCTGGTCCGGTTCGTTCGGACCGGCCGGAGTCCAGACCGTCGGCTGGTCCAGCTGGCGGAGCGTGGGGGGGTTTAATTAGGCGCGGCAATAAAGAGGCCAAAAAGGCTCCCCCTCTCGCCTTAAAACGGTTGCAGGCTCACGTTTCACGCTTTGACAAAATTTCGCAACATTCACGATTCATCCGCTCCTTCGCAAATTGCAACGCCGTGGTTGCTCTCCCACGCGCTGCTAGCCACATCGCTCAATTTGCTAAACATGCTACGGTTATTTACATGCTTGACATTCTCATTGTTGGACTTTTAATATATAATGGCAAACTTGTAAATAAATGTGATTCGTTTAGCACAACGTCAAATGTGACTAGCAGAGCTCTACCTACCCCCTCCCTCCCACCCCCTTCCCAATCAAATCTAAAGATAGATAAATAACCAACCGTCCTTTTAACGAATTTTAATTCACCTACAATTTGTAGCTTTATCCGAGCCAATTGGCTTAGCGGTATTCTCCCTTTCTCTGAGAAATCTAATGCGACACGAGCGGGCCAAGAGCTCAACCCCATACTTTCCGGGCCTTGCACGCACAAGCACAGCAGACGACGAGATTCAAGATGAGAGGAAGGGGACAGATTTAGGTAGCTCATAGTTTTATGAGAGTGACCGACGCTCTCCCATTAGCTGGTGCCAACTAAGCGCATCAGGCTTAGCTTCACAAACAAATAATGACGGTCTTCGTCCTAAATCTGCTAAAAATGCAGGCTCATTATTCAATTATCATAGCACAACTACAGTTGAGAGATTGAGATTCTCCAATCTAGAGCAGCAAATTTAATAATCCTTACTTCTCTTTTTTCTCTAACAATATATCCTCTTTGCTTCCCCACGAAGTGACAAAATCAGTGCATCCATCGACATAAATGAGGATATATTGCTAATCTACTCGTTGGAAAATTAACGATTTCACAACAATAGAACTTTTGTCACCTATAGAAGGTAAGCAAAAAGTGTTGACATGTCTTGGTATTTGGTGATTGAGAATAATGTGTATCTCATACACGAGGCTTAGTCTCATATGCGATCTCCAAAACTCTCACCTCCGTTATTTCATCCGGAGAGTCGGAACTGTTCATTTTGATGTTCATATTCTAAAAACCCAAAAAACAAACTATCATGTGAAACCAATGGGGTTTGCACATTCATCCACCCGTCACAAACAAACGTTTTTATTCGTGTAAAGCTGTTAAATTTGCAACGTGTGGATGAACGAAAAAAATCCGCCGGGTCCACCCGATATTTGGTGTTTTGTGGTTTTATGATATGTAGATCAAAATGAATAGTTCTGACCCTCCGGAAAAAAAAAAAGCAAATGTTGAAGTTATACAATAAAATAAAAAAAATCACATGGGCATTTTAGTCAAAGCAACAAACTCCGTGGACCCTCCAAATTACAAACCAGCTTTTCAAGCAGCTCTGTTGACGCTCTTTTCCGCTACCCCCTCTCACCGTCTGCTGCTGTCTATTTGTAACCGCCACGTGATCCATCCTTCTCCTTCATCTCATTTCTTTTTTTTGATTTTTTTTTTTTGGGATAAAAAACTTTAAAAACTCTCTCATGTTCTCCGTGCAAATGCCCCTGTCCCCACTAAAAAGGATTTAAAAAAATCATTCAACACAATCAAAGCCAAAAACAGCCAAAAGAGCGAAGGGGGAGAAAAGGCTCAAAAAGATCCCCATTCATTCAAATCACGGAGAGAGAGACAGTGGGGAGTTCAAAAGCACAAGAAGACAACACCATTGGGACTCTCTCTCTCTCTCTCTCTCTCAAACGCTTGAAGTGTCTCTTTGGAGCTAGCAGAGGGAGAGACAAGAGTGATGAAGGTCTTTGGCCTTCTCTTCTCTGCGAGCTTCTTCATGGTTCTCGCAAATGGCAGATACCCACCATTGCTTTCTCCGTTCTCTGCCCCTTCCCAAGCCCCTCAGCTGCATTCTCTCTCCTCATCTTCTCCTTCTCTGGCTTCACCTCCCCAAGGTACGATTTTTCTTCAAATTTTCTGGCTTTGTTTCTGGTGGAAGATCATTGATCACTGTGTTTAAAGTTTGTTTCATTTCTGGGTTTTGTTTGGTTTAGTGTTCCGTCTCAATGTGTGCGGTCAAAATAGAATCTTTTTGAAATCATGTTTCAGTAATTCTGCAAGTTTTCAAAACTCAATTATTGAATATTGAGTTTTAAAAAATATATGCTTTGATCTGTGGAAAACTAGAACAACGCAATGTATTGGGGTCAACTATCTTCTGTACGTTTGTTTAATTGCACTATTTTTTATTTTTCTTTCTTGCAAATTGCAATAACACTGGGCTTTTGATTTCAGCGATGCAGGTGATAGTAATATATAAGCACCACCATTTAGAAAAAAACTTGATTCTGGCGATTGCTATATCTTCGGTCGCTGTTGCTCTGATAGTTTTGTCAGTTTTTGTGATCTGTATCATTTGGAGAAGGAATCAAAAAGACCCTGATTTCAAGAATGGTCAAGGCTTAGGTATAAGTCCATAAAATTGAAATGTTTGTGCTTATTTCTGTTTTATCCCTCTTGTGATTTCGATGTTGAACTGTACTTTCTTTTTTTCTTTTTTTTGAAGAAATGTTGAATTATGCTTTATGTAGATTCGACTAGGGGATGTACATTAGGCCCAATACTGAGCAGGTTCAATTCCTTTAAGATGGTGGGCAGAAAAGCTTCACTGGCCATGGTAGAGTACTCATCGTTAGAGTCGGCGACTAATGATTTTAGTGAGAGCAATATACTGGGAGAAGGGGGGTTTGGGTTTGTATATAAAGCTTGCTTCGATGGGGGTGTTTTCGCTGCAGTGAAGAAAGTAGGCGGCGGTAGGCAAGATAGTGAAAGAGAATTTGAGGTAATTTTTTTTCAATGAATTCTCATTGTGTGCAATTGATTATTTGTTCAGAATGTTTTACCGTATCTCAAACTTTAGTCATGGGGCTCACGAGTTGGATTTTCTTTACAGAATGAGGTAGAATTGTTAGGAAAGATTCAACACCCAAACATAATTTCTTTGTTGGGTTATTGTGTCCATGGGGAGACACGATTTCTTGTGTACGAGTTGATGCAAAATGGGTCTCTGGAAACACAATTGCATGGTATGCATTGTCTTCATGAACTTTTTGGCCCAACGAGGGAAATAAATTTGAGTTTGAACTTATTTGCTATGCTTATTTGCGGTCTCAGGACCGTCACATGGATCAGCTTTAACTTGGCACATCCGAATGAAAATAGCGCTAGATGCGGCAAGGTCAACAATTTGAATCACCTTCCTCCATGAGATGTTGTGTTAGTTTTGTTTATTTATGTTAGTTTAGTTTTACTTGTTTTGTGAATTTTCTACATTGTTATTGTACAGAGGGTTAGAGTATCTTCATGAGCATTGCAATCCACCTGTAATCCATAGAGATTTAAAATCATCCAATATCCTACTGGATTCAGAATTTAATGCCAAGGTATTTTCTTTTGGATATTGAAATCAAATCTAATTGGGTTTCACATGCTTACCTCCACATAAATGAACCATCATCGCATTTTGTATTTCTTGATACAGGTGTCGGATTTTGGCCTTGCAGTGGCTGGTGGCCAAAATAGAAGCAATATCAAACTTTCAGGCACTCTTGGTTATGTAGCTCCGGAGTATCTCCTTGATGGTTGGTCTTAATTTGTCTTTTTAAATTATTGTATAAATGAATATCTTATGGTCCACTAAAGAATGCAAATGGTAAAAGAGTAAAATTCAAGAGAACCTCTTCAGGTCCATTGTGTGATTTACTAAATACTTCAGGATGTGAGACTTCTAGAGATTGGGCCCCTATATTTCCTTAAACACCACCACCCCCCAATATGCACATCCATGCTCTCCTTTTTTTGTTTCTAGTTTCCACACACCTTGTGTTGAAGGCTTGTAAACATGTAGGTCTTCATTACTGCATGAAAGAATGCACAGAATTTTCGATTGTAGCACATGCACAGATCTCTATTGCACAAAACAATTTTCAGATGCACGATGTCAAGTTTATTTGAGCTACTTCTATAACACATTGACCTAAATGTATCCTGATTAATTTACATTTGTGCTATACAGATCTAGGAAAACTTTGAACAGATTCATGTATTAGAAATTAGAACTAGAACAGTGGAAACATACAGAATATGAGCAATCATAGAATAAGATCATTTTAGGGCTGGTGATTATTGTCCTCATAGTGCATTAAGGTGTGCATGCTTTTTTGTTTTCCCTTTTTTCGCGCCGATTAGAATTTTACAATATCGCTTTCAGGCAAACTTACTTAGGAAAGTGATGTTTATGCCCTGGGGCAATGATGTCTGTGGTGGATTGTAATACAAACTCATGTGAGTTTGAATCTGGATCGGATTCAAGAGTTGGATTTGGATTAGAATTTAAAGGTATCTAATTTGGATGGACGTCTTATCAGGTTTAGGACTTTGATTATTTAGTTATGTTGGTTACAACTAAACACGAGTAGTACTATGCTTGGTTTCCTAGTATAAGAGTTATACTAGTATATAATTTTCTTATATCACTATATATCTCTTATTATTAGATGAGAGGGGGGCTTGTGACTTTTGGAGGCTGAGAAGTCATGTGATAGAGAGTTATTGAGGGGATAGATTATTGGTGAGATGATGGATCGTCTTTGTAATCTTGGGTTTTATTAATATTATGGATTTCTTTATCGGTGTCATGTGGATGTATGTCAAGCTCGATCGGTTAAACCATGTATATCTTGATATTTTTCTTCTTGATTATGTATAATTTTTTCGTTCGTTTACGTGATTGACTTTTCTGCATGTGTCTCGAACAAGGTTTTAGGTCTCGGTTTCAGTCTGGGTATCGTTCTTCCCAAAATTTAGGTTTCGGTATCGGTATCGCCCGTTTCGGCGGGTTCGAAAGCAAGTTTTCGTTTCGTCCGTATCGCTAGTTTCGCCAGTTTCGTTTCGGGTATCGGTTTTGGTTTCGGAGATACGTTAAATATGTATATACTATATACACACAGTGATGGTTTCGGAGGTTCTTAAATCTAAACCTATCAAATACTATTAAATACTTAACAAACTAGAATATTAATCATATACTATCAAATACTAAATATTAAATAGATAAACTAAATTTGAGTTTGTAATCATATCAAATATTAAATACCTAAAGTTTGGTACTTAAATACTAAATATTAGATAAATGAATAGATCCTAAAGCTTGCCTTGCGCTACCTTGCGCACATACCACTTATTTACAAGTTTACCAAAAAAAATCGCTGGGCATTGCTTTGTACACCCACCATTTTGCTTTGCGCACATACCACTTATTTACAGGGTTGCCACAAAATATCTGCTTGATATGCTCACCGACTGTTTTACTTTACGCACATACCACTTATTTACAAGTTTGACTTTTTAGAGAACGCAACATCTCCTGAAAGGCGACTCGGGTTTCTCTCTCTGCTATCTCTCACTCTCACGCTAAATGGTCGAGGCGGGTTCGGCAAGGCAGGAGGCAGGTTTGGTGAGGCGGCGACGCAATGAGGTGCGTTCAATTTTTTCATCATATTCCTTTTGTCATTTTCTTCCATTTTCAACATTTTTTCTTGGTTCTGCCTCTTCTTCGTCTAATTCTTCATCATTCTCAAGCCGAAACCATATGGTTTTTTCCTCTCTTTTAACCAAGCTTTCTATGCAACCTATTGATTCACGAATTTTTTTGGGATTTTTTGAGAATTTTTATTTAATTACACATTCTTCTTCCTCCCTCTTCGACCGGTAATGAACAGTATTGGTCAGTTTCAGCAGGTATCGGTCAGTTTTGGCAGGTTTCGACCGAAAATGACCGATACCGTTTAGTATCGGTCGATACTGAAACTAACTCTTGGTATCGGTATCGTCAATTGTCGATACCGATATGATATGGCCGATACCTAATGGTATCGGCCGATACCTCAAACACTGGTCTTGAAAACTTCAACAAGCGGTATTAGTGTCACTTTGTTTTTTAATTTGCAAAACGTATGAAGGAGGTCAAGTTACAAAATTGGGAAGGGTGCATGCATTGACGAGAGCAGTAATGGTGGCATATGGCATGCATGGTACCCGCACCTGTTGAAAATCTATATTACAATTGAGGACTTTTTTGAATTGGTTTGCTGACTAGGACAAGCTGACTAGGACACTTTTTTGAATTGGTTTGCTGACTAGGACAAACAGGTTGATAGAAGGATGGTTGATATTTAATATTGGGAAATCAACGGTTGAGATGAGAGTTTGTCAAAATTTTGGGAGGGAAATTTTTTGTATTGGGGGGGGGGGGGACTTTTTGGAGAAAACAAATATCCATTCATTAATTAAATCTTCATTTAACAGACCTTTATTAATTAAACCAAGGCCTCACCCTCTCTATGACGCCGGGGCCCATCAAGTTGGGGGAGGTGGCATGCGTGTGTATCATTAAAATGATGACTGGGGCTCTCTCTTCAATCATTGTCTTTGGGAGAAAATTGATGACGCAGTGGTCTTTGGGGAAACCTTTATCTAATTAAACCATGCCTCTTTGAGGGAAATTTAATTTTGGGAGTATAATCGTTGACGGCTTCGGCGCCCACTAAATTTTTAACCCTAATTTGTTGTATCGCGCCGAAGTCATCCACGTCAAATATTTTTATGCTAATTTGTTGTTATATTAAATTTTGGCAATGGAAATAATTTTTTGAGGAACAAAGATTTCGCGGTGGAAAATTTTAAATGAACCGTGTCCGCGGGTACGGTTCATGACTATCTATATTACATTTGAGGACTTTTTGAATTGTATTGCTGACTAGGACAAGCTGATGTCATGCTAATGTATAAAGAGGTTATAAGAATGACTAGGATTTAATCTTTGGTAAAAGAAGTGTTGAGATGAGTGTTTGGAAAAACCAAAAAATCTCAGCACATGGATCGATGACGTGGCTAGATTCAATGAGATCTGATCACATGGATTGATGACGTGGCAAAAATCACATCATTCAATCTAACATAAATTAACACAGCTGATCCCACCCAAAAATTTGAATCCCCGCATGTTTCCATGAAAAGAAATGTAGTTAACTATTTGTGGAATTATTTATGGGAAAGAATTAATTATGTGGAATGCGTTAATTACATGGAAATAATTAATTATGCACCTGCGCTGAAGGCGCCCGCTAAATTTTTGTTCTTTTAAATTGGGAAGTGGAATATTATATGTCCCAAAATTTTGGAGGGTGGAATAATTTTTGAGGAAACAAAGATTTTAAATGAACCGTGACCGAGGGCACAGGTTTTGACTAGTATGATACTACAACACAAATATTATAACCCTTGGCCCACCAGGATTTTTCTTAGAATTTCCAAGGATTTTCCCACATTTTTTAGATTTGCCCAAGCAGATGTTTTCATTAAATTTTTTAGCGGCCCACAGCATCAGCCCACAAGCACGTCCTATAGATGCGGCCCATGCTCACATAGTGGTGGCACGAGATCCGTGGGGCCACACGGTGAAATCCGAGCGGCTAACTATTTGAGGCGGGAGTTTATAAGGCACTGACACTTGGTAAGATTTGAGCTGGAAGCTATGCGATCAGACCGTTAAGAGAGGAGCAGGCTCAAAACAGGCAATAGGTGCGCACATGAGTCTAAATTCCACATTGTTTCAGGTGGGTGTGTGTCTATTTTGTGTGTCGTTGAAGGGTGTTTCAGCTATGATTTTGTACATGTTCAAGGGCTAATTCATGTCGCTTAATTTTATGTTTCTTATAGCACAAACAAAGCAAAATCAGAGTGGGTTTATGGTTATTTAAGGGTCAAAATTAGATTTTCTACATATATTTATTTTCCGAAGATCATAACGGGCTTGATCCTTCATTGAATTCAAGTATCATACATTGTAATCCAAGCCAATTAAAGCAATAATGATCTCTTTAATGGGATGCGTATCAAGAATTAGGTAAAATCAGTATAAATTTTGTGTCAGGTGCGTGATTCTGTTTTATTTATGTTCCATTTTTAGATTACACGTGGTTTTAGATTTTATGCGAAGATTACTGTTGCTTGGTTGTTGATTTATGATTCTTGATTTTTCACAAGGTGGTTGTCAATTTGACAATATACTCACCCATCACGAATGTTGTCGAAGTACCAAGTAGTATCAGAGCATGATGTTTGAAGAATGAATAAAATAATAGTGTTTGAATCATGATCAAAGTAATAGTAAAGTCTCCTTTAAAAAACAGTGCAACCGAAGGTGTAATAGGTTTGAGCTCATATACAAGAGATTCGTATGCGATGATTGTGTAGGATCTTGTGGATGGTAAATAGAATACTAGAGGGGGGGTGTGAATGATGTTCTTGAAAATTATAAAAATCATTTAGTAATTCTATGTATAAGTTATACCTAATTATAACTTAATCAACAATATAGACTTGCAATAATAATGAGTAGTGGAAGCAAATGTAAGTTTACAATGAGCACAAGCAAATAGAATACTAGATGGTGTGTGAATGATCTTGAAATTTATAAAAATCCTCTAGCAATTCTATATATAAGTTATACCTAATTATAACTTAATCAACAATATAGACGTGCAATAATGAGTAGCGGAAGCAAATGTAAGTTTACAATGAGCACAAGAGAAACACAATCGCAAATAACAATATTTATCCTGGTTCGGGACACTTTACCTATATCCAGCAACACATCCACTCTCGGGGCAGAATCCACTAAAACACGTCTCAAGCGAGACAAAGATTACACCACGTCTTAACAATGACAAACATGTTTCAAATGGAACTTGTCCAAAATGGACAACACTTCTTCAAAGAGAAAACACCTCGGACAAGTGAGAAAAGTATTACTTATAATCTTCTTTTACATATAGCCAAATGTTGAAGCTCTTGTGTGTTGTAGTGTGGCTATAGTGTATCTCCAAATGATGTTGAAATGAAGCTCTTTGAAATCAAAAACTTGGGCCAAGAAAAGATTAAGGAACTTTGGAAACTTTTTGGCCAAGAAGAGGTGTTTTGTTGATTAAAAGCTTTTGAAATTTAAAATCCTTTTTCTCTTAAGAAAATTGATCAATAACGATGTAAATAACTTCAGCAACAGATCTCCATTTATAGAGGAACATTTGGGTCTAAAAAGATGACCAAATGCCCCAACAACGGTAAAAAAGCAGAAATCCGACTGCTGTAAATTGCTAGCTGGCGGTAGTCGATTACTGTTATCCAGGTAGTCAATTACTAAAGGTGGTAGTCGAATCCTTGAATAACTGTAGTCGACTACTTTCAACTCCAGTAGGTCAATCAAGAGCTAGAATGAATATTAGTCGACTCATATACAAAAGACAGTTGACTATTATACTGATACATATGATATGGCTTTAAAACTTAAGAAATAGTTTTCAAAATATTTTTAAAACATTTTATGTGTTCCTAAGTGTGTGAGAACTTCAACAAAGACTTTAACATATTACCAAGACATAAAATAAAGATTACATCAAAATAAAATTATTACATTAAGCACTTGATGCAATTTGCAAGCTCTTCGTCCATTGTCTTGATTGCCTTTGAACTCCATGGTCTTTGTTGGCTCTATCCATACTTGATTTGCATGTAGGAACACATTTAATCTTGTTTGCTCATCATCTACACATATTCACTCTAGAAATTATTAGTACCAAATTGTTGCTCATCATCAAAACTAACATGTGGTGACTCAATATCCAACAGATCGGTAGCATGCAATACAAAATACATAAGTTTGATGGTTAGAGAGACTTTGAGATAATAGATACAAAATGAACGTAATTTTTATTACGGGTTGTGTGCATAGAGTAGTGTGTGATATCAATACCTTATTGGTAGATATTTCAGACAGGGAAAATATGTTGATGGAAGATTCAGTTTTAATGACTATCCCGTTGAGACTATCAGATAAAGTGATCTATCAGGTATCTGAGGAGATCATGGTTAGGGGATTAGGGAAAAGCTATATCTGAAGTTATCACCATTTTGATCTTGCTAAAATTTTTTTTGCTTTCAAGATGCAAGATGTTATCTCATTGATGGATTACATGAATACATTCAATGTCTTAGTGATGAAGATGAATGCTATCAGATTGACTATAGAGGCGTAGCAGTAGGCGATGATTCCGCTTATATCATTGTTGGAGCGATACATGATGTTAACACGATGGTTTACTGTCAGTATACTTTGAGTCTTGAATATATGAAGGTGGGGATCTAAAGCAAGGATTACGAGATTACATGGTATGAATTGGTATAAGCGACGTAGATTTAGACGGTCAATGCCTATTTGCTTCGGAGGAGGAAACAGACCCATTGGGCCCCCCAAAGGGGGAATAAAATGAAGAAATGATCGGAACGATCGAGGAAATAAAGAGAATGGTGGTCCGAATGAAGCAATAGAAGAGGTGAAAACAAGAGAAGATTAGTGTCAAGGATTAGAGGCGCATCTTGTTTTATTTATAGGAAACTTGAATATTAGAAGAGAGGCTGCTTAGACATAAGAAACATAAACAACTATGAAGTATCAGACTCTTTGTCAGTTGCAGTTACGAAGACATATGATGTTGGCAATAAGGAGGCATATGATGTATTGATAACATATTTGTTAGAAGTTGGAAATCATGTATGGATCATGAATTTCATGATATCATGTCGCATGACATCGAGTACGGATTGTGTCTCTACCTACGACATGAAGAAGAATGGTTTGGTCCTTATATGAAATGAGGACGCATGCAAGGCTATTGGCATTGATTCGGTATGAATCAGGCTGTTTGACGGTGTAATACACATACTCATTAATGCATGTCATGTTTCAATGTTGTGGAAGATATTGATTTCTTTGAGGGTATTTGATTTCTTGGGTTACAAGTTGACGATTTAAAAGGAGGCTATCAGTATATCGTATGGTAATGAGAGGTGAAAAAAATCAATAACTTGTATCTACTGAAGGAGACCACTATCATTGAAGATTCTAATGTTGGAATAAAGAGTTATGCTGATTCGACCCAATTATGGCATCTCATACTTAGATATGTCACGAAGAAAAGCATGAAAGATTTGGAAGGGTGGTTTGATAAAATGAATGAATTTTAAGAGCTAGAGTTTTGTGAGGACCGTGTTTATGGAAAATATCCAATGGTTAGTTTCGATGAAAGGAAGCATACTATGAAAATAATTCTTGAGTATGTGCATGAATTCTTGAGTATGTGCATGCTGATGTTTGTGGTCATGCACCTGTTCATTTTCTAGGTAAGCTTGATATTTCATATCATTTTTCAACGATTTCTTCAGGAAGATTTGGGTGTATGTGATGAAATTGATATCAAAGACGTTTTAGAAGTTCAAGGTGTGGAAGGGGTTTATGGAGATTCAAATGGATAAGAAGCTAAAGTTGATTAGATCTGATATTGATAGTGAGTTTATTCTGCTTAGTTTAAGGAATTCCGTAGAAAGCATGGAGTGAAAAGATACTTCACTACAACAGGAGATTCGTAATCTAATGGAGTAGTAAACAGAATGAATAGAATACTGTCACAAAAGGTAAGGTGTTCAATGTTTACTCTCGGTTTATCGAAGTGATTTTAGACAAAGCTATATCAATCACACTATATTTGATAAATAAAATTCTATCATCCGCTATTGGTAAAAACATTTCAGAGGAGATTGAAAAAGAAGAAAACACAGTAGAGTTATGCTATCTTTGATCATTTGGAAGCCTGGTATATGTTCATGAGAAAGGTGACACGTTTGACGTCAAAGAAAAAAGTGTCATGTTGTGATACATAAATGGCATTGAATGTTATCAGGTTTGGTGTCCAAATACGAAGATGGCCTTGGTTAATTGGCTTGTAACATTTGATAAGTTGGTGTTGTTGAAAGGCAATTCTGTACCGAAATATGTGAAGATAAGGAGGCACCGAGCGAGATGAATGTACATATTTCAAATTGTAAGTTTGATAATAGTGTTGTTAAAGAAGCAATGGTTGATGGAAAGAGTTCATATGAGATTACTGTTATGGGTAATGATGTCGAAGGGGGTAGCATGAGTTTTAGTCAAGGTAGAGATCGTATAGCTAATGTACATGACTTAATTGTAAGCATAGTAGGGCGACACACGGTAAAGATTACAGTATGAATTTGGCTTTTGCATTGCATGCACATGGAGATCCTATAGTTGACAGGGATGTGGTGAATGCATTGAGTATGGATACAAACTCAGGATAGAGGTGTGCTAAGAAAGATATCAACAAGTTGGTACCGTCTTGAGGAAATTTAGAAGGAGAATCCGAAGATTGATTAGTTGGTAGTGAAGTTTAAGTGTTGTTGCTCAAACTTGTTTTTCTTAAAAAATTGCTAGCATACCACTAGATGGTACATAGAGACATTACTGATCACTTCAAGTTAAGAGATTTAGGAGATGCAACATTAAATTTAGAGATTTACTTTTGCAAAGGGCTCATTTGACACTCGGTTGATAATACTTAGTGCGAACCTTATTAGCTAAGATTCTTGATCTTATGATGAGGTGGTTAGTTTGAAGGAAAATATTTTAAGGATATGATTTGTCTCATATTTGTGTGTGTTAGTATCAAGATAGAGTGTTGAAAATGTGACGCTAAAACATGAATTATAAACCTCGGCTTACCAATATTTTTCTTGGAGTTATCAATGATTTTTTGTGATTTTTAGATTGGCCCAAGCAGTTATTTTTGCTAAATTTTTTAATACTTATCAGCCCACAAGCACGGCCCGTGAGTGCAACCCATGCATGCGTAGCACATACATGCGTGTGGCCCGACACATGAACCATGGGGCCGCACGGTGAAATCCGAACGACAAAGTGGCTAAGGTATGATTTGATGAGGCGTCGATGTATGGGGGGATCTAAGTCGTAGGCGACACAATCGAATGGTCAAAAGAATGGCTATTTAGGGGTGTTTTAGCTAGGATTTTGTGCCAATTCGAGAGCTAAGCCCCGATTTTGTACCAATTCGAGAGCTAATCCATGGGACTAGATTTTAGGGTTCCTTTAGTACTAAAAAAGGGTAAAACAAAGGGTAAAACGGAGAAGTTTTAGAGTTGTTTTTAGAGCCAAAGTTAGATTTTTTTCATAAGTTTATTCTTCAAAGTTTTTTATGGGTTTGATTTTACTTTTAAATTCAATTATCACATATTATAATTTAAGTTAATTGAAGCAATAATAATCTCTCTAATGAACATGCACCAAGAATTAGGAGGAACCAGTATAAATATCAGGTGTATAAATCTTGGTATCCTTTTGATTTGCGTTCTATTTGTTATATTGCTTGAGTTGTGGATTTTATGTAGAGATCAATATTTTCTTTGATTATTAATCCATAATTCTTGATTTTTCGCGGGTGATTGTTAATTTGACAATGTATTCACTCATTCCATCGAGTGGCGTTAGAGCACGAACAACATGCACGTCAGAAATTAGCGGTCATGATTGATGGTTGTCGTGTGTTACAAGTAGCAACATCAGCTGGACAGTAGCGGTGGAGGCACGTGTGTCAAGTAACGTAAAACGATTAAGCTCCGAAGATGTTTACATTTCATTGATGAATTGTGTGGAACACATGGTATGCATGGATCTGATGCAAGCATGGTCTGATGGGATTCATCCTTGGCAAACGTGAAGGCCGTCGTGGAATGCGAGATGGCTGCAAGTAGTGTGATGGCATGTGTGCCGCATATGACAGTTTGTGTGGCGAGCGGTGGTGCTCATGAAAGTAAGCAAGCGTCGGCTCTTGACGATGAGTTCAGATGATTGAAGTTGCTTTGCCCTCAGCTTTCAATTTTACGATGTTCACATTGTGATTTGTGATGGCTGCAGCAATTGGATCATGGAGGAAGGTGACACGCGGTGCAGTTGATCTTTATGTGCGAAGTTGTTCAGTTTTCAATTTGTTTTTTGGTTTGGACTTAGAATCCTAAACTGGTTTAAGTTTCAAGGCAAAAGAATATTGTTCTGCCGTGTAATTTGATATCTAGTTGAAGATTGAAATGGAGAAGAAAGGAGTTAGCTTTGGATTCAAGAAGGTGATAAGGTTTGTGTGGGATTTGGTGTAGGGGTTAAAACACTAATCTCCAAACAAAAAGTCATGATTCCTTTGGCTATTTCTTCACGTGGGATGTGTTGAATTGCTGTTATTGGATTTGCTGCACTGTATAAACAATAAACAACAAACATGATTGGTGGAAAAGCATGGGTTGTAGGTGTGGTGATAGGTTGGACGAGCATATATTTCATGTTTGGTGATTGATTTGGACGATCAAATAATTGAATGCTATATTTTTTGATGCTTCAAATGTAATGGTGGAAACAGATTAGGCGAATTTTATTGTTTGGATCAAGTACTGGTGGTATTGTGATGCGATCCGGGTCTACACCAAGCGGAGCGGCGCGCACCCACGGGGGTGACTTACCCTTTTGCTCATTGGCGAGTTGTGTGTTTAGCAATTTTATCATTTTGCTCATTTAGCCATTAGAGGGCTTATTAGTCTTTTACTTATTTTCATGTTTAGGAGGGGTTAAAAGCCTACGAGCCGGCCCTAGTTTATTTTTATCGAAGAAAGATCATTTGAGAGTAGTTTCTTGTTAGGGATTTGGGGGATTAGGCTTGATCCATCAATTCAAGCTAGGGAGAGATCCACTCCAGAAGGGATCGCCTATCTTAATATCAATTTCTATTGTCCAAATCAAATTTCCTTTCTTTCTTTCCACTAAAAATCTGAACTTTTGCTACGATTAATCCAAATCGTATCAATTTGGTATCAGAGCACTCGATTCTATGGCGAGCACACGAGCGACTGCGACGAAAACTCTGGAGGAGCGACTGGATGCAGAGATCTCAGGGTTGCGGAAGGAGATGACGGATATGAAGGAAGAGATCAAGGCAGATCTGAGCGCAACCATGGATGAGAAGATGAATCGGATGTCGGAGCGATACTCGCGCGAGATGGAGGGGTTTGCCGAGATGGCGAAGATATTTCAGCAGCAATTTTTTCAGCGAGATCCGGATCCGAAATCGTCTGGATCTTCAGATCTGATCTCGCGAACAAACCTGGAAAATGGGGACGACGGAAGGCAAGCCCTAGCCCTAGGGTTTGAAGGAGGGACTTCCCCTTCATGGGAGGACGCCACGGGACGAAGGGAGGACGGGTGGGCCCACCAGGGGCCCGCCGGTGATCGGCCGCCCCCAACTGGGGGCGGTGAAGGCGGGCGGCCCCGAAACGGGGCCGCCGGAGGTCAACCGCCCCCTTTTGGGGGCGGCGAACAACCACGGGCCCACCTGGGGCCCGCTGGGGGTTTTCCACCCCCCATGGGGGCGGCGGAGGATGGCGCCCCCAATCTGGGGGCGCAGGAGGGATTCCGCCCCCGGCGGGGGCGGAAATGGCAGGCGGGCCCACCTGGGGCCCGCAGATGGAGATCCGCCCCCGTGGAGGGCGGAAGAGGGTAGCAGACCCACTTGGGGCCCACAGGAGGTGGGCGGACCCCGTGGGGGGCGGCGAGGACGGACGGGCCCATCTGGGGCCCGCATGAGGATTTCCCCCTCCTTTTGGGGGCGTCGGAGAGGGGTGGCTATGTGGGGGACCCCGACGGGAGCATGTTGATGTGTGGGATGATGTGGGCGGACTCGCCAACGAGAGGGCCAGGGGAGATGAAGGACGGTGGAGAGCAGATGAGCATCCTTACCAGAGGCGTCAGGTAACCAACGGGGAAGGGCCACCACGAGGTGACACCAACCCAGAGACGAGGATGAGGAAGTTGAAGGCACCGATGTTCGATGGGAAGGACCCTGATAGATGGATTTACCAGATAGAGAGGTATTTTGATGTCACAGGCTTCACGGAGGCGGAGAGACTGAGGGCGGTAGCATTGAGCTTCGAGGGTGAGGCTCTTGGGTGGTACAGGTGGACCTAGAAGCAGAGGCCGATACGGACGTGGAGGGAGCTGACAGAGTGCTTCATGGAGAGGTTTCAGGAGACCCACGCGGGAGGGCTGTTTGAGCAGTTGTACACCTTGCGACAGGATGGGACCGTGCGGGACTATATCACGAAGTTCGAGACACTCGCGACTCGCTAGCCGAGTGGATGGTGTGTCCGCGGAATCGCTGGAGGGGAATTTTTTGAAGGGGCTGAAGCCAGCCGTGAGAGCGGAGCTGAGTACATGACCTTTAGGGGCTGGCAGCCATGATGCGAGTGGCTAGGAGAGTGGAGGACAGGTTGGCTGAAGAGAGAAAGTCTAGGGGGTCCGGGGGTGGATCGACATATCGCAGTCCAGCACCTACTGAGACAACCTAGACCACTGTGGGGGCACCGGCGGCGGCAAGGGGGGATGCGACGGAGACACGGCCGGGAGGGCAGACTCGCCGCATGACAGAGGCCGAGATGAGGGAGCGGAGGGCCAAGGGCCTTTGCTTCAAGTGTGACGAGAGGTTCACACCAGTGCATCGTTGCACAGGGAGGGCCATGCAGCTGGAGGTGGCAGCAGAGGAGGATCTTGTGGTGATGCTTGACGGAGGTGGGGACGAGGCAGAGCCGTGCCCACACTTAGATTAGAGAAGATGGACACCATCATCAGACTGCAACCTTGAGGACAAGGTTCTTTTTTGGGGGGGGAGTAATGATGCGATCCGGGTCTACACCAAGCGGAGCGGCGCGCACCCACGGGGGTGACTTACCCTTTTGCTCATTGGCGAGTTGTGTGTTTAGCAATTTTATCCTTTTGCTCATTAGCCGAGTTGTGTGTTTAGCCATTAGAGGACTTATTAGTCTTTTACTTATTTTCATGTTTAGGAGGGGTTAAAAGCTTACGAGCCAGCCCTAGTTTATTTTTATCGAAGAACGATCATTTGAGAGTAGTTTCTTGTTAGGGATTTGGGGGATTAGGCTTGATTCATCAATTCAAGCTAGGGAGAGATCCACTCCAGAAGGGATCGCCTAGCTTAATATCAATTTCTATTGTCCAAATCAGATTTCCTTTCTTTCTTTCCGCTAAAAATCTGAACTTTTGCTACGATTAATCCAAATCGTATCATATTGCATGTTTGATACCGATCAGAAAGATTGGATGCATGTCGGATGATCGGAAGATTGATGGTGTCGTTGAAGATACGAGTAAGGTGCATGGATACAGTCTCATGTTTGGTGGATGTTCGTATGCTGCGAGGTATGGGGTGACACATGGTTTATACGTCATGAGGTACGTCCCAATTGGTCTTGGTGGCGGGAGAACATAACATGATGTAGTGATTAATTATTTGATGTGTGATAATGGAGTGTCATGAGTGCTCGGTTGGATATCTATGTGGAGCATGATGGAGTGATTGTGATTGTTTAGGGTGACATTGTAATTTTGACGAAGATGGAGCAAGGTATAGTAATCATGATTATCCAAGATAGGAGGTGATCTTGATTGTTCGGTTGGAGACTATGATTAGTATACGTGATGTCGATATGTGTGATAATGGAGCGTGATGAGTGCTCGGTTGAATATCTATGTGGAGCATGATGGAGTGATTGCGATTGTTTAGGGTGACATGGTAGTATCGCGAGTGTTTAATTTTGATGAAGGTGGAGCAAGGTATAGTAATCATGATTATCCAAGACATTATATGAGGCGTTCTGATTGTTTGGTTGGAGACTGATTAGTATACATGATGTTTCCTGGAGGCGGAGCATAGTATATTTGCAGATTTACATGTAAAGTGGGTTGTCAAGAACAATGGTATATCTTCAATTTTGTATGGCTTGCTGAAAACCAGCTTAAAGATGGAGTGTTGTGATTATGTCTCGCGTCCTGTATATTGTATCTAAAGTGATTTTGTGTTAGTATCAGATGGAATGTTATGAATTATGATACAAACACACAAGTTTTTGAATCCGTATTGGATTCAATTGGTAGATTCAGATTAGAATTTAAAAAAATTGATTCTGGATAGAAGTCCTATTGGATTTGGAACTTTGATTATTTAGTTGTGTATTATAATTAAATAATAATATTAGTAGGATAGGTTTCCTTGTATATGCGTTATTGATAGGGGCACGATCAAAAGTTTATTTTTATTATTTTTATTTTAAGTCTTTATATAATTTTGAGTCTTTAGGAGTTTTAGTCTTTTGTGTGAGTTTACTCCCACATCGGGTGGTGGAAGAGAGGTGTTGAGATGTAAGACTATATAAAATTAAAGGCTCTAGACTTGTATCTTTTATTCAATCAATGAATTAGCTCAATGGAAAATTTCTACAAATCTGAGAAAAGTTCCATTCCTTGATGAAAAGGCGCATAAACCCTTGGTGAGAAGTCCAGAACCCTAGAGCTATCAAATTATTTCCCAAATCCTCCATAGAAATCCCTAATTCCACCACGCCCTACATCAATTTAGTATTAGAGCAGAACGATTCTTTTTTCCTCTTCCAAATTTTTTTCCAAGAAAATCGAAAAAACTCTAAATCCCCATGCTGCCACCTTTTACCACCAAGAAACCAAAAAAACCCTAATCCAAAAATTTAGGCCTTCCTTCACCGCCGCCACTGTCGACCATCTCACCTCAGCCTCCTTCCCATACTAGCCCTACCGACGAGTCTTGATCACAACATCCACCCTTCATCTGCACCAGCCCCACCGACGAGCTCCAAATCATCACACCTGCTCGTCAAACTTCTGCAGATCACCTTCAAAGCAAAGATTTACTGCTGTCAACAGACAGCTATCTTCAAAGCGCATCATCAGAGAGGAGACCTTCTTTAACATCCCATCCCGCCACAGTCATCACCGCCACAAAGTTTCAATGTCATCACCGCAGTTATAAACAACCGACGACAACTTCTGTCAACCTTTCGAAGCTCGCCACATTGTTGCCGGCAATGTTTAGAGCCGACGACCACCAGAATTTGTTCGCCACCTCCAGGCGAATGCATTGCAACAAATTTTACGGTGAGCCGACGCCAGAGTCGTCGAAAAATGGTTCGCGATCTACACTACCGACTCGATCGAGCTGATCCCGTGGTCGAACCAAGCCGAGTACTATTCATCGGCTCGAGTGGAGCCGACCCTGAGTTAGCTCAAGCCGACTAAGTCGCGAGTCTCCCCGGGCTGGCTCAGCCAAGCAGGTTGACCTGGTCAACAGCTTAGCTGAGCCAGTTGGATTGGTCAACTGCTCAACAGTGAGTCATTTTAATTTTCAGTGATTTTCGTTGGATGTTTCTGCAATTTTCTGCGCAATTTTTCAATCTTGATGATTCTAGATCTGAAACCCAAATTCAGTGATATTTGCGCCAGTGGATTGCGGACTCACCCAACTACATCTGGGTACACTCCATACAAGATTTGTTCGAAAGTATGGATTACTGCAAAGATAACTATGATAAATTATGGGATACTGCAAAGATTAATATGATGCTTATTACAATGACTATACTCACCAATCAAATTTTGAGCTTGAGAAATGGAGACAATTACCAATCTTTTATGACTTCAAGGATAAATTTGGATATGATGGTAGAGAGTGTCATCTGAAAAACTTCTCTCGTTTTGATTTATCAAATGAAGTAAAATATAAGTATGTACAGCTCAAGCTATGTGGAGAAGCACTGTCTTGGTGTTTGAATCTTCGAGTTTCTTATCATCGATGGTCAACATTAAGATCCGCTCTTCGGTATCGATATTTATCCAAGCATAAGCAAATTTCACAGGCCATTATAGGATTTTCTAGGGTTTTGATGATAAAAATATGATTTTAGGGGTTTTTTTGGGTTTTGATGGATAACGATAGGATTTTTGGTGGAAAGATGGGGTTTTTAGGGTAAAGGAAGGATTTTTAGGGCTAGAAAGTAGAGATTTGGGAGGGAGTTGCTATTTTTATTGATAAATTGCTGAAAATAGAAAAGTATACAAGATAGTGGAAAGATGGGGGTTTTAGGGTAAAGGAAGGATTTTTAGGGCTAGAAAGTAGAGATTTGGGAGGGAGTTGCTATTTTTATTGATAAATTGCTGAAAATAGAAAAGTATACAAGATAGTGGCCACAATTAAAGAGGTGGACCACACTTCCAAGTCTCGCCAATTCTATAGGACGAGCGCACTTTCTTGAAAAAGTGGGAATTTTCAACCACTCCCAAAAGTTCTCACAAAATAAGCATAACATCCCTAATCCCACATAGCCCCTATAAATAATAAACTACAAACTGAAAATTACAAAAAACCCCTAAATTTACAAAAACGCTCATATAGATCAAAAATTACTAAACCGCTCCTAATAGTCGAAAATTATAGAACTATCATTATACTGCCCATGAAAATCCACCTTATCCTCAAGGTGGTGCATGAAGTTTGTGGCGGCCTTACTCCAAGTGAAGTGCTCATTTCCCTTGGCTCTTCTCCCTCCACCCCATCGTCTCCCTCATCCTCGTCTAGTAACAATAACTAAAGCTTGTGTATGCCATATCGGTGCTCCGGGATAAACCTCTCATCACATCGAAAATATAACCAATTCAGTCTCTTTTTTCGCATCTCTGCATCAGTCATCTTCCTAAACTGTCCTCCCGGTTGTGGCTCATTATGCTTCTACTTGTTGGCCCGATCTATCCCTGCTAATGCCTGTTGTCCTCCTATCGCCGACCTGCTGTGAAAAGAGGAGCCGTCTCGGTCCATCTAGACCTCCTCTCCTCTGTAAGATGTTTCTCTACCAACTGTGCTAGGTCCATCGTCCTTACCAGTCCCTGAGGCCGATGGAGATGAAGCTCTGCTTGAATGTTGGGCTTGAGCCTCTTCATGAAGCACCCTCTCAAATCCTCCTCAGGTACGTCTCTGGCTTGTCCCGAGAGTGCCTCAAACTTCTTCCTATACTACCTGACGTAGACATCCTGCTTAAGTGCCACCAGCTGCTCCTGTAGGTTCTTCCACTGGGTATCACGAAAATGGTCCACCAGATGGTCCTTGAGCTCATCCCATGATCGTAAAGGTTCACTCCGTTCCGTCCATAGACACCAAGAAAGCACATCTCTTTCGAAGCACACGGCGGCTGTCTCCAATTTTTGTCCCTCCGTCATGCGTGTCAATGAGAAGAATCTCTCCGCTATGTAAATCTAGCCATGGGGGTCATCTTCCTCAAAAATAGGCATCTTCAGTTTCCTCACTCGACTGTCCACTCAAATTGTCCCTGATCTGCTCGTCCTCCTGCATGTCTGTAGTTAGGATGATGATAATGGTCACGTCGCACCTCTCGATGATGCTCATAGCCCCTCTGTGGGCTTCCGCTCATAGCGCCTCCGTGGGCCTTCGCCTTTGTCACCATGGTCACCTCAAACATCCTCATCCTAAGAGCCGTCGTTAAAATCCTCCTCGAAACCCTGGTCCTCGTCATAATCATGTCAGAACTCCTCGTAAGCTGGAAGTACTCGATGTCGTCGCCTCTATACCGTGTAGCGAGGTCCATGGGGCCCCAGAAAGTCATCTCCATGGTCGTTCGGTCGCAGGGAAGGTTGCCAGTGGTTGTCGGTGTCTCTGTAGGTCAATGGGGGCCACGGGGACCCGGCGATCTCGTTGGAAGTCAGCAGGACCCCAGCGGCCCTACAGGGTCACTGCAGGGGCTGGTCGCCATTGCCAGGGCCATGTAGGGGCTGGCTGCCCCTGCAGGGGGTCGGCAGGGGATGGCCACCACTACAGGGGGTTGGCAGGGGCTGGCCACCACTGCAGGAGGTCGACAGGGGCTTCCGCCCATGCAGGAGGGCTGTTCACCCCTGCAAGGGGTTGCATGGGGGCTGCATGGGCTGGCCGCCCTTGCAGAGGGTCTGCAGGGGTCGGCCAACCATGCAGGAATTCTGCATGGGATGTGCTGATATTCTCGGGGCAGCGGCTAGGGTTTCCTCCAGGTGCGATCTCTTCTTCTCCTCCTGGAAGTACTCGGGTGACATCGGTGAGCAAATCTTCTTCGTATTCTATCTTTCCATTTCCCTTCTCCAAAGTCGTCATCTTTTATCCTAGATTATGGCTTTCGATCCTGTCGGATTGCTTAACTATCGCGGTCTTCGAAAGTTGTGTTATACTCGCTAGGGCTTGCATCACTTCATCAAACCTTTGCTTCGACTTTGCCCTCTGTCATCTTCATCTCCTCCGATGTTGCCCTAATTTCATCCATGTTTTTCTCCAATTCCTTGATTTTGCCGTCGTACTTTTCATCCAAAGGTTCGAACTTGTCTATAGATCTTGTTGTTGTCATGGATCGTGGTCTCTCCGATACCAAATTCAAAGGATTTTCTACGTTTTTGTTGATAAAAATATGATTTTTAGGGGTTTTCTAGAGTTTTCATGGATAAAGATACGATCGGTGGAAAACTGGGGTTTTATGGTTAAAGATTTTTAGGGCTAAAGTTTTTTAGGGCTAGAAAGTAGAGATTTGGGGGGAAGTCGTTGTTTTTATTGATAAATCGTTGAAAATAGAAAAGGATACAAGGTAGTGGCTACAATTAAAGAGATGGACCATTCTTCCAAGTCACCAATTCTATAGGACGACCGCACTCTTTCGAAAAAGGGAGAATTCTCAATCTCTCCCAAAAGTTCTCACATAATAAGCATGACCATCCCTAATCCCTATAGCCCCTATAATTAATAAACTTAAAACTGAAAATCACAAAAAGACCACTAAAACTGAGAATTATGAAAAAACCCCTTGAAATATGAAAATTATGAAACCACACCTAATGGGGCCAAAATTACAGATCTATCAGCACCCCCGCAATTTTCAAGCCTAAAAGTGAGGATATGGTCAGATGAAGAGCTTCAGCGATAGTAACAAAAGAATTCTTTAAGGGATCGAACAAAGGGAGAAAGAATAATAAAGTAAACTTAAGTCAAACCCTATGATGGAGATTGATCTATAACCCCTGATGCAGAGAGTGAACTTGAATATGAACTGAAGCCAAATCTTGACTAGGAGATTGAGACAAAACGTGTGCTTGAGACTGAGTTGAAGCCTAAGTCTGACTCAAAGCTAGAGCCAGTTTTGGAGAAAAAGTAAGAGTGTGAGCCCGAAACAAAGTCAAAGCCAGAACCAAATATTGATCTAGTATCGCAGTCAGCGCTTGAAGTAGAGTTTGATCCAGCACTGTAATATGAGCTAGCGCCTTATCAATCACAATCTGTGAAACGTGTGTCAGAACTGACGAAAGAAGCACTACTGATTCCGATTGAGCACATCGAATTTGCTATCCCAGATCCTCTTTCCCTAATTAACAAACAGGTTCTGGATACTTTTCCATCTTTCTTAAATTGGGAGAAATTATCAAAAGATGTTCGTCTGTCCATCTGTTTCTTATTATACTATAAGGTTCGTAGACGTATCTTCTTTAATTACAGAGGACTATTGATTTATGCCTAACTAAGCTACTTTTACCATTCTTCACCAGAATATGAAGTTTGCAAGCCAGGAAAAATGATAGGGATACGATCAGGACTTTATTTGTATTATTTTTATTTGTAGTCTTTATTTAATTTGAGTCTTTAGGAGTTTGAGTCTTTTGGGTGAGTTTAGTCCCACATCGAATGTGGGAAGAGAGGTGTTGAGATGTATCAATCAACAAATCAATGACTTGTGTCTTTGAATCAATCAATAAATCAATGAATTAGTTCAATGGAAAATTTCCACAGACCTGAGAAAGGTTCCATCTCTTTAGTGAGAAGCCGCCGAAATCCTTGGTGAGAAGCCAAGAACCCTAATTCGATTAAATTCTTTCTCAAATCCTCCACAAAAATCCATAATTCCACCACGACCTGCATCAATTATACTAGGAATGATTTTCTTGTGTGTGCGTGTGGACTAGGATTCATTTGGATGGATCAAAATGTGGATCCATCCAAGTGGAATTTAAAATTGGACATCTAAATGGATAATCCGCTCCGTTGGACGTGATCTAACACGTCTAAACTACGTACAAACAAAATTTTAAGTGATTTGGACATGTTTTGTACATCCATCAAGTGGCTGCAAAATCATATTTTTTAGTAGTTATAAAATCGACGAATTTTGCAGCCACTTGATGGATGAGCAAAACATGTCCAAATCACTTGAAATTTTGTTTGTATGTAGTTTAGATATGTTAAATCACATCCAACGGAGCGGATTATCTATTTAGGTTGCCCAATTTTAAGTTCCACTTGGATGGATCCGCATGTTTGATCCATCTGAATAGATCCTAGTCCACACACACACAATTGTTAGGTAAGTAATGTGCTTGGGGTTTTTGCAAGCTAACCCTATGGGATAAGGGTTTATTGAGGAAAGAGATTATCAGTGAGATGATAATTTTTTTAATAATATTGTATTTCCTTAATATAGTGAATTTTTATTTCCTTACCTTGTTGATGTAGATCGAGTTTGGTCAGCCGAACCTCATATATCTTGATGGTTTTTATTCTTGATCTTGTGTGGTTTTTCATTCTCTTGCATACTTGGTTTCTCCTTGGGAGTCTAAAAAACCCCAACAATGTCCACACACACACACCCCCCCCCCTCTCATCCTCTAGTTTCCCTACATCTTGTGTTGAAAGGTTTGTAAACATGTATGTCTTCATTACCACATAAAAGGGTTAATCACATAATTTGCTCGTTGAAGCATGCACAGAGATCTATTGCACAAAACACTTTTCAGGTGCATGATGTCAAGTTTATTTGAGCTAATTTGTAACCCATTGACCTAAAATGCATCCCCATTAATTTACATTTGTGCTATAAATATGTTGGAGAAATTTGAACAGATTCATGTTTCGGGAATTAGAACTAGAAAGATGGAAACATGCTGAATATGAGCTATGACAACTCTTTCTTAGACCAATCACAGAATAAGATCATCCCAGGGATGGTGATTATTGCCATAGTTGTGTATTAAGTGTGCATACTATTTATTTTACCCTTTTTCTCATTGACTAGAAATTAACAATATTGTTTTCAGGTAAACTTACTGAGAAAAGTGATGTCTATGCCTTTGGGGTAGTGCTTCTTGAGCTTCTCATGGGAAGAAAACCAGTCGAAAAATTGACACCATCTCAATGCCAAACTATAGTCACTTGGGTACACATTCTTTTATTTGAAACTTTTATGGGAAAAGAATTCCAGTATCGTTACATCATTCGTATTTTTTTGCAGGCCATGCCTCAACTCACTGACCGATCAAAGCTTCCTAGCATAGTGGATCCAGCGATTAAAAATACAATGGACTTGAAACACTTATACCAAGTTAGATGCTTTCACTATAGTCTCATGTCCTCGATTTACTTGTGAACAGCTGCTTCTAACATCATTAATCTTGCATTTCGTATAGGTGGCGGCTGTTGCTGTTTTGTGTGTCCAACCTGAACCAAGTTATCGGCCTCTCATAACCGATGTCCTGCACTCTCTAATTCCATTGGTACCTGTAGAGCTAGGGGGAACACTAAGAGTTTCGGACCGATCACCTCGTGGAGTCCAAAAGTCCATTGCTGACTGATTGCAAAAGCTGGTATGCTGAATTAATGACCACTTATCTTAGTTGTAAGCCTGCAACTGACTGCAGTGCAAATTTCTACTTTTATTTTCATTCCAATTTAGTCGAGGTAGAATTTATTGGAGCTCATTTTCTTTGGAAGAATCCTTTTTAACTACATGTTCTTGTAAAAAGGGAAAGTAACTAGTCGTGGGCTGCTTTTTTGCTCCCCAAAATGCTTCATTGTAAATACACGAGTTTTTAATGCATATGCTAAGAGGAAAATTTTGAAGAAATTTGCCTTCCACCCGGAACTCAGTATTGTCCAGAATCATTTATGCTCATATCTTCGGAAAAATTGCTGGCTTAGAGAGCAGTTGACAAGATATCCATTTTTCTTTCTATGCAACATTTGCTTGTATGCCTTGTGCACAACTTTATCACATGACAGTATCTGATATTTCCATATTCAAAAATACACTCTAGAATTATAGAACTTGAAGCTGCTTTGCTATATAGACCTTGCATTGTTTCCTCAATTGTCATGCTTTTCATGTGCACAAGGATGTCATAAAGATAATACATGTTATACTTCGGTAGGTTCATTAAATGCTCAATTAAAAACCTCAATGAAAATCTTTATTGTGTTAAAGGCATCGGTAACAAGTTACCGAATGTTGAACTTTTATTATTATCTTTCTTCGGCAACTTCTCGTGTACTTCACTGTGTAGCCATGCCTTGTCGGATATGCTTGCTTGATACACGTATCCTAGGTATCTTTAAGAATTTACCAAGCCTCTTTACATCGAAGAGTTCATCAATGGTTTCCCTTTTGGCTAATATGGGTTAACGCAAACATTTAAACGGAGTCGATATGTCAGATGTAATGAAATAGCTGTCAAAAATTCTGGTTCGATGCAGATCATGGAGAGCATGGTATCAAAAGTTTTAACTAAGGATGGGGTTAGAGTGTGTAACCTAGAATTGAGAACACTAATGATCAACAAGCTTTCAAATATCAGTATGCTTACTGGGGATTGCTTAGACTTCGTTGTTGATGTTTCCCATATTCATATCCATGTTGCAGTTGACAACAGTTCAGGTTTTAAGCGTTCAAACTGGCTTGAGAGCATTCTTGAGTGAGATATCAGATCTTGTACAGCTACTTACAAAATTAGTGTGGACCTCTGTAAAATTTCCCTAGACAAGAAAAATTGCTTACCTTGTTTAGTGAAGATTTTCAAACATGATTAACTTTTCAGTCCCGAGATTCCCAACACTCGTAGTGTGTTAGAAGCATGAGCATGGTCACAGGACATGGACGCAACATGGATTATGGACATATCTATGTGGCAGCAAGTAGGTCTTGCAGTATGATCATACGACGGTATGTTGTGCATAATTATCTATGTATATGCAAGTATTTGTATGATATAGTGAGACTGCCTAAATGTCCATGGAATACAAATGTCCACGTACACATATATACCACACATATATACCGATTTAGCATATTAAACAGATATACACTTATTGACTTTGCATGATGAATAGGCCTCAGCTCTTCAACTTTCAACAGAATATCTTTACTAATCTCAATCCATGTATTAAATCATATCCTAAACTCAAATACAGTTAATGATATAATGATGGATGCACACTGTCAAAGAAATGATGGGCAAGTAAGCAAACTATTTCAAGAGTGCCTGAAATTGACATTGTTCGGACACGTTTAAGAAGCGAGGCATCAATAAAATCACAGCATGCACTGATAAAATCGTCGCTGATAAAATTTGCAGAATGATGGATGTTAATCTTCGTTACGTTGGATCTTTAAATCAAAAGCTATTACATGAACGTGAATGTGTCCATGAAATCATCTCATATACAAAGTGCTTCTCTTTTGCTGCAAATTCTGATAATATGTTGCATGCTATTGAGCTTCTAGACGTCGATCCACTGGTAGGTGTCTTTTGAGATACCTGTATGTGCATCACACATCGAATAGGTGAAAGAACTTTGAAAGAAGTCCACCGGTATTATCCTTTTATTTCTTGACATTTAGAGTGAAATTATTAGTTATTGGCATCCACAAGCTAATCTTAAGCCTGAAATTAACAAAAGTAGTTGTTTCCATTGTTTCTGTTGGCATCTAATCCCATGAACAGCTTTCTGATCCATTACAGGGTAGTCTTCCTCGAATTAGTTTTATTATATTATGTTATATTCGCACCGAAGATCATAGTGTGAGGTAGGGTGTGGTTTGGGCGCAAGAAAAGGGAATTGGCGGTAACATCATATTCTATTCCAACGATTCTTCATTTGGAGTCGATGATGTATGAAACTTGCATGATTGAGAAGCTCTTCAGAAAAGGAACTAATTCTCGATTAAGTTAATATTTCATTATGCAGGAAAGCTGCCTGCTTTAATCAGAGAGAGGAGGCTCGGAAATTACTTACCATAATTTTGTTGGTTAAGTTGCATAAAAATACCCTCACGTTTGAGCCATTTTTAAGTAAATACCCTGAGGTTCGCTTTGATCAATTTTCATATCCAAACGTTTCGATCCGGTTTCAAGTTGATACCTTTTTTAATTTTCTGTCCAAATGACAATAAATTTGAACGGAATTGTCATTTGGACGGAAATACACCTCCCCTCATTCCACCCAACTCTCTCTCCCTCTCTCAATCTCAAACACATGCTCTAACTCTCTTACACACTCTCTCTATACATCCTCTCTCTCTCTCTCTCCCCTCCCAATTCTCTCTCTCTCTCTGCAGATTCTCTCTCCCCCCAATTCTCTCTCTCTCTCTGCAGATTCTCTCTCCCCCCAATTCTCTCTCTCTCTCTCTATAGGGAGGGGGAGAGAGAGAGAGAGAGAGAGTGTGTGTGTGTGCACGCGCGCGCGCATGGGTTGGGTGGGTGCATCAGTGGGTGAGTGTTCATTGGGGGGGGGGGGTGTGTGTGTGTGCACGCGCGTGTGGGTTATGTTTGCATGGGGTGTGTGCGTGCATGGGGTGGGTGTGTGCACGCGCGTGTGAGTTGTGTGTGCTTGGAGTGGGTGGGTGGGTGTGTGCATGGGGTGTGTGTGCGGGTGCATGGGTGTGTGTGCATGGGAGGTGCGTGTGGTGTGCGTGGGTGTGTGTGCGCACGCGTAGAGTGGGTTTGTGCATGGATGGGTGGGTTGTGTGCATGGGCGGGTGTGTGCATGGGTGGGTCGGTGAATGCATGGGGGTGGGTGCTTGCATGTGTGTGCGCGCGCGCGCGCGTGCGCGCTTGCATGTGTGTGTGTGCGCGCCCGCGCGCGCCTGGGGTGTGGGTGCTTGCATTGGGGGGGGGTGTACATGGGTGGGGTGGGTTGTGTGCATAGGGGTGTGTGTATGTGCGCGCGCATTGGTGGGTGGGTATGTACATGGGGTGTGGGTGCTTGCATGGGTGTGTGTATGGGGGCGCGGCGCACACGCGTGGGTGTGTGTTAGGGTTAGGATGTGTGCAAGCGCGCGCGCATTGGTGGGTGAGTATGTACATGGGGTGTGGGTGTTTGCATCGGTGTGTGTGGGCGCGGCGTGCACGCGTGGGTGGGTGGGTGTGTTAGGATTAGGGTGTGTGCATGGGTATGTGCTTCCGTGTGTGCTTGGGATGGGGGGTGTTTGTGCTTTGGTGAATGTGCGCACGCGTGTGCGCGCGTGTGTGGGGGTGTCACCAATGCACACCCACCCACCAATGCACACACATCCACCCACCCACCCATGCAAGCACCCACCCCCCATGCACACACACACCAATGCACACACACCCACTCACCCACTCCATGCACACACCCCCTACCACCATGCCCACACTCACCCACCAATGCACGAGTGCGCGCGCACACACACCCCCATGCACACACACACACACCTATGCACACACACACCCCCAAAGCACGCACACTCCATGCACGCGCGCACACACACACCACCCCCCCCAAACACACACACCACCCCCCCAACGCACACACACTACATGCACACACACACACACACACACACACACCCAATGCATATACACCACACACACACACACACACACACACACACACACACACACACACCTACCCAACGCGCACACACCCACTCATCCACCCCATGCACCATCCCACCCGAGAGAGAGAGAGAGAGAGAGAGAGAGAGAGAGAGAGAGAGAGAGAATATGTAGAGAGAGAATAGTTAGAGAGAGGAGAGAGAATCAGTAGAGAGAGATAGAGAGAGAGAGAGAAGAGAGATGGGAGGAGGGGCAAAACGGCCCAATTTAATACCGTCAGCCCATAATCCGCCACAGGTTATCAATTTGTCACAAAATGAATCTCAGAGTATTTACTTTAAAATGGCCCAAATGTGAAGGTATTTTTATGCAATTAACCCAATTTTGTTCAAGAAACCAAAAGTGTCAGAAGTAACAACCAGCTGGAGGGGCTGTTAGTGTATCCTTTATACAAAAGAGGGAAGTTGATGTGACTTAGTCCTATATGGCAATGTCACATCAACACCCTTTAAACTTTTTTCCATTGGGCCCTCTCTATTTACTGGGTTGTCATTGGCATTTTCTCGCATTAATCCCCCGTATTTACATGTTTACCATTGAAAGTTTTTCCCCTTTTACCCTCCAACAATCCCCACACTCAAACCCACCCTTCTCTCTCATTTACCCATGTTCGTGGGTCGCGCATTCTGTGTTTGGGTTTTTTGGGTTTCCCGTGCACTATGTGCACGGGTTATTTCTATATATTATACACACGGGGGAGTTTCCCTACAGGCAAATCCCTAATAAAATCCCACTAGGACAAAAGGGTGGATAGAGATGTGGCCATCGTTTGGCCACATCATCAACGTGGCGCCCACTTGGGGATGTGTGGGAGCTTGGGTGCGGTTTGGGGTGTTTTTGTGGTGCACCCAAAAATAGCCCCCCCCAATCTTCCCATGAATTACAAGCTTTCCATTGCTTTTTCATACAACAAAAAACATCCATGTTCTACCTATTTACGGGTTTGTCATCGGTCTTTTTTCACTTTGGCTCCGCGTTTTTTTGCACTTAGTCCCCTCCTTTTTCTCGTTTTTACCCCCAGACGATTCCCACACACACACACGCACCCACACTTCTCTCTCATTTTTGGCTACGTGCGATTTCTGCCTCCGGTGTGTGGGTTTTTACTTTGATTATCGTGCACTATGTGCTTGTGTAATTTCTAGTATGTTGATAAACCACGGTTTGCAAGGCTTTAGGTGGTAACACTCTAAAACACACCTGTAAACTATGCCACTCCGGACCAGATAGTGTCGGATGTGATTTTATAAACTGTTTCAGGATTGTTTTCTATAATGGCCTCTTAATACTATTGGAACATATGGTATGGCTCCTCCCAATCACCAAATTTCCTTGCTAATGCCTTCGTTTTTGCTTGTAATGCTTTGTAATGTGATATTCTTATCCTTACCATGGTGTGTATGGCTCCTTGGATTTCTGTAGTTGTCAAATCAAACTTTATCTTTACCATTAGCATAATCTTGTTACTCAAAAAAGTACTCGGGGCTTGAACATGATCTATATTCAGCGTGGGATTATTGCATTATGTTCTTCACCAATCTTGAACCTCCCATTTGTTTTTTACCCAATAGCTTCATGAATCCGTCACAGACAATTCCTACTTGCCTCATCTTATGTTTGATAATTCATCCGATTATTTAGGCCACATATCACAGAATAGCTTGTGACATTTGACTTAATTAGTTTGAATGTAATGCTCCATTTATTAATTGATTGAACCAATTTGGTCTTTGTATCATATAGATCCCCAACTTTAAACTCTCCCTTATCGATGTGAATTCTTGGCTCTTTCATATTTCTTTCTAGTGTATTTTCTCATTATTGTTGCATTGACACATTGATCCTCTTCTACTTCATCTGGCAACGACTCTTCAAATGCCACATATGGGTTGACATCAACCAACTGTTCTATCTATGCTGTATCAATTGGATTCATAGTTGCGACATATAGCATATTATCCTCCCTTGTGCCATTATGGGCATCTTCATTATCGGTGCCATCACTTTCTTCATTAGGCATCCGTATGCCATCATCCTCCTGTCGCACCATAGACGTCGATGCTCCAATATGTGTTGATCTGCAAACTTCTTTTGGAATCGACATCGGTACATGTGGACCTTGCATGTAGTTGAGCAGTTGATTGCCCTCCTGTTAAGGTCAAAATTGGCGTCAGCAGTACTAGGGCTGACGTAGACTACTATGTCGAGATGGAGCCTCGTCATTCGGTCGAATGAGACCCTTGGTTGGTAGAACCAGGGTCGATGATAATGGTGAAATGGATGTGGTGTAGAAGATCGCTTGACTCAATAGCTGGATGGGACGGTCGTTCGACCCTTTAGAGGGGTCGATCCTTTGAACGACTATCTCTAGGAGCTACCGTTTGACCCTCCTATTGAGCCGTGCATTGATCTTCATGTACCATAAATGAGCATCAGGAGGGTCGAATCTGGGTTTCGACCCAAATCCCCTCCGATGCTTAAGTTAGAATGGAAACTCAAGAAAAGACTTGGGGCTGTCGAGATCGACCCAGAAAGGTTCATCTCAAGTCAGTTACCGCAAGCTATTTGGAGGAAGAATTATAAAGTGGAAGACATAATTAAGAGTCTTAGGGCCCTCGTCCCTTCGGAGTCTGAACCATTCTTACGTTGTCTTCTCCTATATTTATAGTTGATGGTATTTGCTATTAATGCATAACGGCTCTTCTTCAATAATGGCGAGATCTCCACTGGGATTGCTGATAATGGCTGCCCATTTACTTGGTCTCCATTAATCACTCCTACACAATCAGCGAGTTCGAACGTTCTGATGAGCTGTCTCTTTGACAGAGCAATAATCCTCCTTCGCGGGCAGGGGTTTAAGCGTTGGGCCGAGATTTAATTCTTGGATTGGGCCTCAGCATTTGGTCCTGCTTCGTAGGCTGTACCCATGTATCAACAATGGCCCCATCATTCGTGCTCAGGAAACAACGTTGAATGTGACCGAGTGATGTGAAATCTCATTAAATCGGCACGGCGGTCAAAGCGGGCATATTTGATTTATGCCGCCAAAACCATCCATCTTCAATCTGATATTTGCCATCTCCCGAGATCAGGCTTTGACACGTGACGTTCATTGAACGGTCGCTTTGGGTTTCTCATTATATAAAGGGGTGGAAGGAAGGCAAGACGCTTTTCTGCTCTGCTTCCAAGCTTTTCGAAAGCGTGATTTCTCCTTTGCTTTCTTTGGTGCCCGTCCGATCTCGATACGATAGCTTCCCTTTCTTCTCTAGGCTCTTCTTTAGCTCTTATGGCAGTGTTGCCGCCTGTGAGGATCTAGGAGCCGTCTTATGAGGAGATCATGCGGTGTCTTTGACCTTATCAATATGTCGAGGTTCCTGGAAAAGGAAAAGGACTCCAAATTGAGCCTTCACAACCAATTCTTTGGCATGATCCGAAGTCAGAAGCTCTTCGATAGATTTTGGAGATGGTTGATCGCTCCTGGATATACACTCAGGAAACAATTGTAGTTTTACCGCAAGCGCACGGTTAAGTGGTAAGCGGGTTATCGAACACGAGGTGCACTAATGACGGTACTATATCTTAATCACTAAGCTACTGGTGGAAAGTTGATTTGGAAATGGTATAAGAATGTTGGTGTCACAATCGTTCAATTGTCAATTCAATTCAATATAATAAAAGTGTCTAGGACTAGGGAATCCCCGCTACGATTGTCATGCATCCTTGTGAATCGCGAATCTCAAAGTTACTAGACTTGGATTGAGGTGAACTAATCGTAACTACATAGAGAACCAAGCTCACGGTCTCGCGCTATTGCAGGTCTATAGCGACCTAGATTACAGTCCACTCTCGTGCAAACACTAATATAAGCCACTAGCATTAAGATCGACATCATCATCCAATCACAACTCAAGCCCACTCTCGTGTAAACTTGAGTTATGATTTAGACTGTGATAGCTCGTATTCGTCCAATCTCTTGCAAACGAATATGGGTATAGACTTATAATAAAAATTCTAGCTTTGGTCCAATCTCTTGCAAACCAAACCTAGTGAATCTCGATTATAAATCTAAATCGAATATCTAAACCTTCCCATTGATCAGAGCGCAATCTCTTACAAACTCTAGATCAAAGGAAATTCCTAGCTATCCATAATAAATCAATCACAAACTAACCTCCTAGCAATTCTAGCAACATATCGATTCATTCACCACAAATCTAACATTAAATCTATAGGGTTCATCCCTTTGCCTTAGAACAAGGGATCTACTCATAATTCATCGAAACAATAGCAAGATCAATGATAGAAAACATATTGCAATTTAGATCTAGAAAGAAACAATTCATAAAAGTGCAAATATTCAAAAGGATTAGACAAACCAGATCTGAGTTCTTCAATCTCCTTTAATATAAAGCTGAATTTAAATTAGAATTAATCTAAAAACTATTCTAAGGTGTGTCCCCCAAGCTGGAATAAAACTGGGCTTAAATACATGCCCAAAATGTCCAAATAAACCTAACAGAACTGCCCCTGCGCAGCCCAAAACCCCAGTTTCCAACCCAGGCTGGCGGCGTTACTCGATCGAGTGGAAATCACACTCGGCCGAGTGCCAGATCCGAATAAAAACAGAGAAATGGAAGGGTTTGGGCACTCTAGCACTTTACGTCACTCGTCCGAGTAGAGTTTATCACTCGGGCGAGTGGACTTTCTACTCGGCCGAGTGGGTCTTCTGCTGCGCTTTCCAGAATTCCAGAGAGTCTGGAGTGTTTTCCTTTAGAAAATGTGACCTCACTCAGGCGAGTGGAGTTCTCTACTCGGCCGAGCGGAATTAACCACTCGGACGAGTATATTGCAGCACTAGGTCAGGCAGATATCTTCGTATTAGTCGTACTCGGCTGAGTACGCTGCTTCACTCGGGTGAGTGACTAGCGTGACTCAGCCGAGTGGCTAGTTTTTGGAATCCTTCCTTCTCCTCCTCGCATCCTCGTCAATTCTATCGATCTTCTTCTTCTCCCGCTCATCGTCCAACGCCGTTAGCTCCTCAGTAAGGCCATGAGCGATGCTTCGGCACACGTGCAAATCCCTTAATCTCATTTATGCTCCTGATCGCTCCATATTTCCCGAAATCTGATAAAAACAAGAAATAGTGAAAAGTAACGCAATATCGTCGAATAATCGTGAAAAGCGTGATATGGGCGATCAAAATGGTATGCAAATATGCAGAAAAAGGTGTAAAATATGGACGGATCAAAATCCGCCAAGCTTGCCTCTTACTTATCCTCGAGGAAGATGAGTAAAAAGGCAAACCCGGTGGATAAAAATAAGGAAAATGAAAAGAAAGAGAGAAAAGAAAATGAAGAGGGAGGTGCTAGATCATCCGCTCAGGACATGGAGTTGCTTACTCAAATATCGCGCAATGAATTAAACATGCTAAAGATTTTTTTACCTCGATATCACATCATATATAGGCGCATTCGATATAGAAACCTAGAACGTCAAAACGATACGAAATATGAAATCATTCTAGAATTAGCATCGTCTAAGGCATTTAAAATGATATACGTAATCATAGATTGCACACTTTTCAATAGATCACTTTCTGCTTGGAGTATAAGAGGTATCACACATTATAAAGCAATAAGAATAGAAAGAGATGGTATTCATGAAATGCATGCCAAATTTTCAATTCATAGACTTCGTTATACTCTAAGTGATCTCCCTAAGTATCAAAAATTACCTAGCTTAGGTCGTCATGCACATATAAGTGATCACTCTCTCACACGTCATTGGATCCCCTCCCCCAAGCTTATCTATAAGCGTGTGGCATCAACTAGAACAATACGGCCTTTTTCCATTTTTTGAAGCTCCAAGGAAAATAAAAGAAGAAAGAAAGAAAGAAAGAAATGGGTTCGTGTATATACAAATGATTCCTTTTTGTTTTGCTATTCTCTTTTTCTCTTTTTCTTTTTGATAAGCAATATATACAATAACGATCCCAAATCAAAGAGAGATAGAAAGATATGCATATATTTTTTCTCTTTTGGGAGGAGCTTATTCTTTTTGGCATGGGAAAGATGCAAGTATAGGATTCACTAGGGGGAGATTCACCAATGACTATAAGTATAGAATTGATGATCAAGGTATGCGGAGAAAGAAATATAACGCTCGGTTCACTCTTTTGTATGTGCACGACAACTTTCAGCAGGGTAATGTAATCTACTATTTCAGAAAGTAAACTAATCTAATCATATTAAAAAGGCATACATTCAATCAACCTGGAAGTTGAGCATACAATTTCATGCAAATAAAAGTGATAGTAGATAACAAAGCAGTACTCCAAGGTTAGGCAATCAATGCGTGAAGCTTGGTGTGTTTTCTATGAAAAGATACGGTATAAATTTTCAGACTCAACTAATGCTAGCTTTCATTCACAATCATATAATAGAGATGGAGGTTCCTATTCTCAAATGCATGGCGATGTACAGCATATGATATCTGAAATAAAAACAATGGCATGGCAGGGGAATACGCATATAAGAGCAAGCTAACTCCAAGTCATCGTCATCATAGAGAATTCATTTCTAGCAAAAAGGATAAAAGAAATAAAGACAAAGGGAAAATAAAAACTAACTATACATATGCAACGCACGCAGAAAGTAAGAAAACGTGATGCATGAGAAAAAAATGAAAAAGTGGGTGAAAATAAGTGGAAAATAAAGAAAGTTAGAAAAATAAAGATAAAGATGAAGAAAATAAAAAGTTTGCGAGTGCACTCGCTCTCCCAAGCTAAACTGCATAGTGTCCTTAATGTGCTAAGTGTGGCATAAGGACAAATAAAGTAGGGGGTGGGTGGGTGCGGATGCTTGCATGATAAAATAAGAATAAGAAAAGAAAATGGGATGGATATGCATATGATAAGTGCATCATGCAAATGATGGATGTGGTGGGCACGCAGATCATGGGAGCAAAATAATGGATAACAGATGCACGACCGATACAAGGTAAGGCCCAGAAATACCACCTCTCCCCCAAACGGATATATACATAGCACTGCGAAAAGTGATCAAAATATATGGACAAGGAAAGTGTCGTGAAATCATGGGGAGAGGGGGGGGGTGCAAAATCAGCAGCAAAAGTATCAACCAAAACATCGACAAAAAATATCAGAGGCATCAAGTGTATGCCTCAGTCGGTGCTGCGCCATCACCTCCCTGTGATGGGGAAGGTGGAGCGGTGGTGCAGGCTACTGAGGGATGGGATGGGGTGCTGGTGGTGGGGACTGTGGCAGTCCTGCCAGGATCTGGTTCAGCATGAGCTGAATACCAGGCAAAAGGACGATGCGTGCCTGCACAGAGCTAACGGTAGCGACGAGAGCCCGAAAATCTGCTCTGAGCCCACTCACGGCCCCCTCGACAGCATGGAGATACTGAACAAGGGCGTCAGGAGTGGAGGCAGAGGGTCACACAGGAGGAGGTTGGGGCTGACGCACACGGCCACCGTAAACGAGTGGGGCCACAAGTGGGTGTGGGTGAGGTGCAGTGCTCGCTAGAAGATGCTCAGCCTCTGTGGGAGGCTGAGACACATGAATGCTCCCAGGAGTGTGAGCAACGACAGAAGAGGATGAGGCGGCGACTGAGGACGAGACAGGCAGAGAGGTCATAGACACAGAAGTGGGAACATACGTCATGAAACTCTCGGTGAAAATAACGACAGCGGAGACAGAAGGGTCGACAACTGGGGAGGTCGTAAAAGCAACAAAAATGACTCCCCAGGGGTCGAGAAATCAGGTGAGGATAGGGTCTCAGCTGTCGAAACTAGGGAAGGCTCGCCTCTCTCAAGTGCAGCGGGGGTGGCGCTCTCAGTGCTCATGTAGTAAATGGGATCAACACTCAACGGCACAGAGGTGGTGATGGTGGTGGTGGTGACAGACACAGCAACAGTGCTCCTGACACTGGCAGAAGTGTGGACAAAAGTGCCGGGGGCTGGAATCAGATCAGGTGCAGGCTGTGAGATAGGGATCTCTGGGGCAAGAGGGCCAAGAATGGGCTCCTGCAGGGCGTCCTCGGGTTCGAGTTCATAGGCAGCTGGGATGAGTAGGTCCATCTCTGGTCTCCACTCCCCACCCGCGGGTCCAATGTAGGTCCGAAGAGGGTTCGGAAGCACCATATAGTCTGCTGAAAATGGACCCTGTAGCCAAACTGTAATGCCCTGTTTTGAACTATACGTGTATTCTACTGTATACATGTGGTATTTCTACCTACGATGGATACGTATGCATGAAATAATTGTGGATATCGATGTATGTGACATAGTGCTGGGGGTTTGGGCCGTAATACGTGGCTAAGGGAAGAGAATGCGAAATGTGAACGCGGGAGAAGTGATCGCTCCTTATTTTACACCTATTTCTGCATGTTTGCATGTCATTTCGATCGTCCATATTGCGTTTTTCATGATTATTCGACGATATCGCGTTGCTTTTCACTACTTCTTGTTTTTGTCGGTTTTCAGGAAATATGGAGCAATCTGGAGCAAAAATGAGATCAAGGGACTTTCACGCACGCCAGAGCATCGCTCGTGGCCTTATTGAAGAGCTAGCAGGGCTAGATGAGGAGCAGAAGAGGAAGAAGTTCAATAGAATCGACGAGGAGGCGAGGAGGAGAAGATAGAGCTCCAGAAACAGCCCACTCGGTCGAGGGGACAGCTCACTCGGCCGAGTGAAGGATTGTACTCGGCCTAGTACAATGGATACATGAGCGGATGAAGTCAAAGTCCACTCGGCCGAGTGAAATATCTCACTCGGCCGAGTGAAGAAGTCCACTCGCCCGAGTCGACAGGGGTTTTCTCCTGAGATCTCAGCTGACTTTCTGAAGTTTGAGGAAGACTCACTCGGCCGAGTGGAGAAGCCCACTCGACCGAGTAAGGAACTCCACTCGGCCAAGTGGAACAGAGCGACAGACCCCCGAAAACCCCAATATCTTTGTTATTCTTTGGGTCCGTCACTTGGCCGAGTGACATGTTCCACTCGGCCGAGTGGCGCAGTCTGCCTGTATCGCAAATTAGGGTTCTGGGCTACGCCAGGGGCAAATCTGTCAGGATTTTCTGGCCGCTTTGGCTTGTTTTAAGCTAGTTTTCTTCCTAGTTTTGGGAGAGACATGAAAATAGTTGTTTAACATTATTCTAATTAAAAATCCTCAGCTGGAGATTGAAGATTGGAGATTTGGGTTGTTCTTTCTATCAAAATTTCTAGTTTTTGTAAATTTCTTTCTTTTAAACATGAATTGCTTAATGTTTTTATTCGTTATTTATGTGATTGCCATGGTGAATCGTGAGTAGTTCCGCCGTTCTAGGGCATGTGGATGAATCCTATGGATCCGATTTTAGAATTGTGATGAATGAATTAACTTGTTGCTAGGGTTGATAGATGGTTGGGTTGTGATTGATTTACTACGAGTAGTTAGGGATTTCCATCGTTTGGAGTTTTCAAGAGATTGGATTTCAATCGATGGGAAGGCCTAGATATTCGATTTAGGTTTATAATCGGGATTCTCTAGACTTGGTTCGCAAGAGATTGGACCAAAGCTAGGACTTTTATTATAAATTTATACTCATATTCATTTGCAAGAGATTGGGCGAATACGAACTATCATAACCTAGATCGTAACTCGAGTTTGCATGAGAGTGGGCTCGAGGTACGATTGGACGATGAAGTCGATCTTCATGCTAGTGGCTTAGGTTAGGGTTTGCATGAGAGTGGGCCCTAATCTAGGTTGCTATAGACCGACAATAGCGCGAGAGCGTGAGCTTGGTTCTATATTCATTTACGACTAGTTCATCTCAATTCAAGCCTTGCAACATTGAGGTTCATGATTTACAAAGATAAACAACGATCTGTAGTGGGGATTCCCTATCCTTAGACGCTTTTATTATATAGAATTCCATTTGTTAATTGAACGACCGTGACATTATTATCCAAACCATTCATTTCTACCACAAATAGCTAGGTGATTTAAATAGAGTACCGTCATTTGTCCTCCCTGTGTTCGATACCCTCTCGCCACTACACCGTGCGCTTGCGGTAAGACTACAGTCGTTTTCTGGGTGTATATCCGGGCTCGATCAAGTTTTTGGCACCGTTGCCAGGGAGGCGACGGTATTTCATTTTCTTTATTTAGCTATTTCTTTTTATTGTATTATCTTCACTATTTTATTCCTCTATTGTGCTAACAATTCTATCTAGACTCTCCTTTTTCTGTGCATGTACACGAGATCGAAGGTGCCCCCAAGAAGAAATATTATTCGACCCGGAGATCGAGCGTACGGCAAGGAGGCTTAGAGCTGAGAGGAGATTTGTTATAGAGGAAAATCAAATGGCCGCGCTAGAAACACCAGAGGAGCTAGCGACACGTATGGCTAGGCTTGTCTCCATCCGAGATAGACTACGGCCCAAGACCACGTCTACCACCTCTTCTATAGTCATGTCGGAGTTGGCGGCCGATAAGAACTTTGAGCTGAAGACATGACTTGTAGTGTTGATGCAACAAGACCCATTCCATAGGAACTCACAAGAAAACCCGCACTACCATCTGCAATCATTCTTGGCTTAATGTGCCACCTTCCAGATGCCTGTCATGCCGGTTGACGCTATTCGACTGCGCCTCTTCCCATTTACTCTTCGAGATAAGGCATTATATTGGTTGAAGACGCAAGCCGAGGGGATCTTCACCACTTGGGATAAGCTAGCGAATGCATTTGTTAACAAGTTTTATCCGCCATCCAAGACTATTAAGATACGAAGCACACTTATGTCCTTCAAGCAAGGCCCTCAAGAAACTCTGTACGAGGCGTTGGAGCGTTTCAAGGATCTCCAACACCAATGCCCCCACCACAGTATTGAGCCATGGGAGCTTGTGCATAGCTTCTATAATGGATTGCAACCGAGCACAAAGCAAATAATTGATGCAACCGCTAATGGAGCTATCTTGTCGAAGACACCGGATGACGCTACGGCCTTACTTGAAGAGATGGCCTCGAATAATCAGCAGTGGGCCGACGAAAGGGGACATTCTACGTCATCCTTGAAGCCGGCAAGCATCTACGAAGCCATGGCAGTGGCAGAGCTCTCTACAAAATTTGATTCTCTTCATAAAGTCGTAGAGAGGTGGGAAAAGTTGGTTAGTGAACCGCATGGAGCCCCCACCGTTTCTACACCGGGAGGAAGCATGAGCGACTGTCAAGATCAAGCCCATGTTATGTTTGTTGGAGGGGAGCAAGGAGACGGAGCTATGGAGCAAGCTCAATATATTGCGGGTAGTACCGGTTATTGGGTGAACCCGGCTACAAGGGGTCACCCCGGATTTTTATACGCCAACAATGATGGAGCATTGAATCCACCGCCGCAATAATCACAAGCCCGGCCTCCATAACAACCACAGTATCAACAAAGAGCACCCCAACAACAAAACTACCCACCAAGGCAACAAGCAGGGCCCTATAGACCCCCGGGATACAATCAAGGATGGAGGGCACCCAATCCACCGCAAGCGTCACCAAGGTCGGACCATGAAGCAAGGGTTGAAGAGTTCATGGCCAAACAAAAGAAGTTTAATGCAAAATTGACGGCCCAACAAGATTTCCTCAACACCGTCGTGGCACAGTTATCTGAGCAACTAGCATTACTAAACAAGAACAGTCAACAATTGCCAGCTCAACCGGAACAAAACCCACGAAGCAACACCGGGCACATCAACGCGGTTGTGGCGGTGACTATAAGAGGCAGAAAGGATACTACTCCCGCCATGATTCAAGCTAAGGAGCCGAGGGAGGAAATTTCGGTTGATGAGGAAACGGGCAATGCAGAGGAAGACCCAAAGGCGCCGAGCGATCGTGACAAATCTCAAGTAGAGAAACCACAAGAGGAGCGCCCTTATATGCCACCAGTACCATACCCACAACGGTTGGCAAAGGCAAGGATTGAGAAAAGGCTCGTCAAATTTCTGGAGTATTTGCGAGGTGTGAGCTTGAACATCCCATTCTTGGATGCAATCATCGAAATCCCGTCCTATGCAAAGTTGATCGTGAAAAAGAAGCGAAAAGAAAAAAGATCATGCTCGCCGAGCAAAGTACGTGGTTTACTAGGAAGGAGAAAGCGCCAGTCAAGTTCAAAGATCCCGGTAACCGAATTCCTTGCATGCTTAGAGGAGTCACACTTCAGAAAGATTTGGTGGATTTGAGAGCAAGCGTTAGCCTAATGTCCCTCACGATGTTTAAGAAATTGAATACGGGAACCGACCTCAAGGCCACGGACATGAAGATACAACTCGTCGATGGGCGAATCACTAGGCCGGTGGGGATTGCCGAAAACATACCGCTACAAATACCGGGTGGACTTTGCTTGCCATGCGACTTTGTGGTGATGGATATTAAAGAGGAAGGTGATACGTCGCTGATTCTTGGATGCCCTTTCTTGGCCACCGCCGGAGTGATTGTAGATGTGAGGGAAGGAACCTCGTCTTTGAACGTCGGCAATATTGAAGTTGAGCTCCACATTCCGAAGGCGATGAAGCATATACCTTGGCCAGAGGACGTGGACTATGTGGACCTCCTCAACGAGGTGATTGACGACACCATGTCATTTGCCATCGGGGCCAAGCACGATGACGGCCTCGACCAACTTACCAAAGATGGCGATATGATGGGAGACCCGTCGGACCCTCTTACAGATGAGGAGAAGGACGACTCTGATGTCGTCAAGATTAGAGAGCTATGTAAGCTCTCTACGGTGAAGCATATGAAGAAAGCTCCACCGGACAACAAATCTTCACCGCCGGCCAAGAAGAATGATGCCAAAAGCTCAAGCTTGGGGGACTCATCCCCCGCTACTACCCATGACGAAGGGGAGCCGAGGAACGCCGAAGAAAATCAACAACTGAACCCAAGCGGCCTTCCCGGCAAGTTTGACGCGCGCATCTCACATGCGCCGAACATCGAGCTTTAAACGCGTATCTTAAGGGGTCGAGCTCAAGACCTTAAACGAGCGCTTGTCGGGAGGCAACCCGACGGTTCTATCTCATTTTAGTTGAATTTTTCTTTTTCTTTTTGTTTTAGATTTTTATTAATGTTTAGAGTCAAGTGTCAAAGAAAAACCTGACAACGGGCAATATTTTTCATTTCAGGAGATGGAGAATAGGAGACCATATGAATGGATGACAACCATGGCAAAGGGGAGCATTCCGGGGATGCGCTCAGACGTCAAGAGAGGGAAGAAACTGACGGGGGAAAGAAAATCAGAAAGTGGAGCAAAAACAGAGAGTTGGAGCTGACAACAGCAGCCCACTCGGTCGAGTGACATTTTCACTCGGCCGAGTGAAGTCTATGCTCGGCCGAGTAGGGTACTGATCAGGAAAGATTCAAAAAACCCCTCTCTGTTAATTACATGCCACTCGACCGAGTGACTTTGTCACTCGGCCGAGTGAATCAGACACTTTCAACACTTGAAAAGCTCTGAGTGGCCTATCCACTCGGCCGAGTGAATTTTGTCCACTCGGCCGAGTGATAGTGCTGCTCGACCGAGTCGGAAATACACGGAAAATTTTAAAAAAATTTTAAACTGATCCACTCGGCCGAGTGGTAACCTTCACTCGGCCGAGTGACTAGATCTTTATATTCGAAAGCTCGCGGCCCCAAATTCGAAATCCCCCAAATCGCAAAATCCGTGGCCCGAGCAATTCCCTTCGCCTGAACGATCCGATCCCTCGCCCGAGCCGCACCACCCCCGCGCCTGTGGCGCAACCCCACGCCGGCCACATCGTCGCCCAGCCACCACCGGCGCCGCCTCCCTCACCACCGTTCGTCCGCCTTTTAGCCCAAATTCCTCTTTTCTCCCAAACTCCATTCCGTAAGCCCTATTCCACCCCGAATCGAAATTAAACTACATACATACCTAATTCTCTTAATTTTCCCCTAAATTTATTGATATTTATTGATAATCACTCAATTTTGTGTTTCAGGATAGCTTGGGGAAGAATCAGGGGCAGATTCGGAGCTCCTCAGAGGAGGCGTTTCTCTACTCACATCGCTTGCTTGCATTCGCGTCGTGCTCGGGTACGTTCGCTTCTTTCTTATTAGCACTTCTCTTTGGTAGGCACATCTTACGGCACCCATGCCTCCACACACTAGGTCGCGTTCACGGGTGCCCGCCTCCAAGCGGAGGAAGACTAGCGAGCCTGGCTCTTCCTCCGCTAGAGCGGACTCCCCGCCACCTAGCCCACCACCTCCCACACTTCCGCCTCCTACCGTGCCCATTCCACCCCCACTGGCACAGCCTGTCCCAGCTATCGATACGCTGGGGATCACTTTCCGAGACGACGCACACCGCGTCCGATTTGAGAGGATCTCCCATCGCTCGATCGTCCCCTCTAGGTTTGCACACATTGCAGATTTAGAGCGCCTAGGGGTATTCGAGAGTTTACTCCAGTTATATGATAACGTGGGGTGGCGTGATTTTCTGTCGGTGTCGGCAGATACCTACGTCCGACCGACACTCGAGGTCTTGAGTTCTATCCGTTGGACTCCAGGGGGTTGCACGTTTCGCTTGATGGATCGTGAGTGCGAGATCACTCTCGATATGCTCCGAGCCTTTTTCCAGTGGCCCCCTGTCCCGAACCCCGACCGTGCTTTTAGTCCCACGCACATCGCCCCACCGTCATTAGATACACATGCTTTCTGGACGTTGATCACGGGTTCCCCACTTGCCTTTGACCCTAGCCGGGCCAAGGCCTTCTCTATCGTCCACCCATGCCTCCGCATTGCTCATCGCCTTATGGTGACCACATTTCTAGCGAGGTATGAGCCTGGTACGATGTCTACGTTGGAGCTTTACATGCTCTACGCAATGACTAGAGCGAGAGCCTTTGAGGGCGACACGGACGTCTTGGTCCCCGCTGTTTAGATCGATATTGCCAGCTGGTATTTAGACCGCATAGTTTCTTCTGTCAGCGCCAGGACGTCAATCTGTTGTGGCAGTCTGATTACCTTGCTGGCTCCTTTGTGCAGGGTAGAGCTCCCACCTGGTTTGCTTCGTCCCACGGGCCCCACCTACCTTTCCATAGATGTCATAGCCCACATGAGGATGTTGCGTACTCATGGCCAGCACCACTAGGTTTGGCTGCACGGTCCTTTTACTGCAGATTATATGGTGCTTTCGAGCCCCGCTTGGACCCACATTGGACCCGCAGGAGGGGTGTGGAGACCAGAGATGGACCTCCTCATCCCAGCTGCGTACGTGCTTGAGCCCGAGGGCGCTCAACAGGAGCCCCTCCTTCCCCATTTGGACTTGGAGATCCCTACCACTCAGCCTGCACCAGATTTGAGCATTGCTCCCTTCACTTCTGTCCACACTTCTGTCAGTGTTGGGAGCACCCTAGCTGAGTCCACCACCACCACTACCTCTGTGCCGTTGACCTCTGATCCCATTACTTATGTGAGTTTTGAGAGCACCACCACCACCATTTTCGAGAGAGGCGAGCCTTCGGGGAGTCATTTTCTGTAGATCTCACGACCTCCCCAGTCGTCGACACCTCCGTCTCTGCTGTCGCTGTTTTCACTAAGAGCGTTGTGACGTCTGTCCCTATTCCTGCGTCAGCGACCTCTCTGCCCTCCTCGCCCTCTGTCACCGCTCCAGATTCTACCGATGCTCACACTTCTGAGAGCATCCCTGCGTCCCAGCCTCGCACAGAGGCTGAGCATCTTTTAGTGAGCACAGCACCACACCCTTACCCAGTAGTGGCCCCACTTGTTTAGGTGGCCGTGTGCGTCAGCTCTGATCCGCACTGTTTGACCCTCTCCCCCCGCCCCAGATACCTTCGTTCAGCACCTGCGTGCTTTAGAGGGGGCCGTTAGTGGGCTCAGAGGAGATTTTCGTGCTCTCGCCACCACAGTTAGCTCTGTGCAGTCTCACGTCGATTTACTCCCTGGTATTCAGGTTACCTTGAACCAGATTCTTGTGCGTCTGCCACAGCCTACCGCTATCTGTCCCATTTCACAACAGCCTCCACCACCTCCTCCTCCCCCACCACAGGACGGTGCTGGTGAACCATCACCTGCTTAGGCACACACTTTGATGCCTCTCATATTTTTGTCGCGGCTGTGATCGTTATCGTCTTTTCTGTCAATTTTACGCCCCTCCTCTCCACACATTTTGGTCACTTTTTGTTCAGACTTGTCTATATCATCCTAGAAGAGAGGAGGTATTTCTGGGACCGTTATATTACACCACCTTGATCTCTGCACGCATCACTTGCATTTCCACCCCATTTTCTTTTATTTTCATCATTTATCATGCATGCGTCCTCACCCACCCCACCCCAATCATATTTCTCCTTGTGCCACACTTAGCACATTGATGACACTGTGCAGTTTAGCTTGGGGAGTGAGTGTCTCATGTACTTTTCATTTTCTTCATTTTTATTTTCATCTTTTCCACCTTTCTTTATTTTCCACTTTTTTTCACCCACTTTTTCATATTTTTCCTCATGCATCACGTTTTCTTATTTTGTGTGTGTGTGCTACATATGTATAGTAGTTCTTATTTTTCCTTTGTCCTTATTTCTTTTATCCTTTTTGCTAAAGATGAATTTTCTGTGATGACGATGACGTGGAGTTAGCTCACTTTTATATGCATATTCTCTTGCCATGCCATCGTTTTTATTTCAGATATCATATGCTATACTTTGCCATGCATTCGAGAATAGTAACCTGCATCTTTATTATATGAATATGAATGAAATTCTACCATTAGCTGAGTCTGGAGATTTATATTGTATACTTTTCATAGAAAACACACCAAGCTTCACGCATTGATTGCCTATTTTGGAGTACTGCTTTGTTGTTTTCTATCACTTCTATTTGCATGATATTGTACGGTCAACTTTTCGGTTGATTGAATGTATGACACTTTGATATAACTGGATTAGTTTACTTTCTGTATTCAAACTGAGTAGATTACATTACCTTGCTGAAGTTTGTCATGCACATTCAAAAGAGTGAATTGAGCGTTGAATATTTTTCTTTCTCCACATATCTTGAACTTCATTTCTATACTTAAAATCATTGGTGAACCACCCTTTAGCAAATCTTATATTGTCATCGTCCCCATGCTATTACGTCCAAGCTCAAATACCCCCAAAATCAAAAGAAAAAAAAGGAATACATGCATATCTCTTTATCTTTGATTCGGGATTGTTATTCTGTATATGAGTTTCAAAAAAAAGAAAAGAAAAAAAAGATAAAAAGAAAAAGAAGAAAAAAGGGGAGAAAAAGAGGAAAAAAAACAAAAAAACAAAAAGAAGTGTATCTGTATATACACGATCCCATTTCTTTTTTTCTTTCTTTCTTCCCTCTTTTATTTTTCTTGGAGCTTAAAAAAATGGGGAGAAGTCGTATTGTTCTATCTAATGCCACCACGCTTATAGATAAGCGTGGGGGTGAGGATATAATGATGTGTGAGAGAGTGACCACTTGTCTGTGCATGACGACCTAAGCTAGGTAATTTTTCTACACTCGGGGAGATTACTAGGAGTATTACGAAGTCCACGAATTGAAATTTGGCATGCATTTCATGAAAACCTTTTCTTTCTATTCTTATTTCTCCATAATGTGTGATGCCTCTTATACTCCAAATAAAAAGCGATCAATTGAAAATGTGCGATCTATGATTATGTATATTACTTTGGATGCCTCAGACGATGCTAATTCTAGAATGATTTCATGTTTCATATCGTTTTGATATTCCTGGTTGCTATATCGAATGCGTTTATATATGATCATGATATCAAGATAAAAATCTTTGGCATGTTTTTATTCGTCGTGTGCTATTTGAGTAAGCAGCTCTACGTCCTGAGAAAATGATCTAACGCCTCCCTCTTCGTTTTCTATTCTATCTTGTTTTTCCTTTTTTCCTTATTTTTAACCGCCGGGTTCGCCTTTTTACTCATCTTCCTCGAGAACGAGTAAGAGGTAAGCTTGGAGGATTTTGATCGCTCCTTATTTTACACCTTTTTTCTGCATGTTTGCATGTCATTTCAATCGCCCATATTGCGTTTTTCACTATTATTCGACGATATCGCGTTGCTTTTCACTATTTCTTGTTTTTGTCGGTTTTCAGGAAATATGGAGCGATCTGGAGCAAAAATAAGATCAAGGGACTTTCACGCACACCGGAGCATCGCTCGTGGCCTTATTGAGGAGCTAGCAGGGCTAGATGAGGAGCGAAAGAGGAAGAAGTTCAATAGAATCGATGAGGAGGCGAGGAGGAGAAGATAGAGCTCCAGAAACAGCCCACTCGGCCGAGCAGACAGCTCACTCAGCCGAGTGAAGGATTGTACTCGGCCGAGTACAACGGATACAGGAGCAGATGAAGTCAAAGTCCACTCGGGCGAGTGAAATATCTCACTCGGCCGAGTGAAGAAGTCCACTTGCCCGAGTACGACAGAGTTTTTCTCCTGAGATCTCAGCCGACTTACTGAAGTTTGAGGAAGACTCACTCGGCCGAGTGAAGAGACCCACTCGACCGAGTGAAGAGACCCACTCGACCGAGTAATGAACTCCAGTCGGCCGAGTGGAATAGAGCGACAGACCCCCGAAAACCCCAATATCTCTGTTATTCTTTGGGTCCGTCACTCGACCGAGTGACATGTTCCACTCGGCCGAGTGGCGCAGTCTGCCTGTATCGCGAATTATGGTTCTGGGCTGTGCCATGGGCAAATCTGTCCGTATATTCTGGCCGATTTTGGCTTGTATTTAAGCTAGTTTTCTTCCTAATTTTAGGAGAGACTTGAAAATAGTTCTTTTGCATTATTCTAATTAAAAATCCTCAGCTGGAGATTGAAGATTGGAGATTTGGTTTGTTCTTTCTATCAAAATTTCTAGTTTTTGTGAATTGCTTTCTATTAAACATGAATTGCTCAATGTTTTTAATCGTTATTTCTGTGATTGCCATGGTGAATTGTGAGTAGTTCCGCCGTTCTAGGGCATGGGGATGAACCCTATGGATCCAATTTTAGAATTGTGATGAATGAATTAACTTGTTGCTAGGGTTGATAGATGGTTGGGTTATGATTGATTTACTACGAGTAGCTAGGGATTTCCATCGATTGGGATTTGCAAGAGATTGGATTTCAATCGATGGGAAGGCCTAGATATTCGATTTAGATTTATAATCGGGATTCTCTAGATTTGGTTTGCAAGAGATTGGACCAAAGCTAGGATTTTTATTATAAATCTATACTCATATTCGTTTGCAAGAGATTGGGCGAATACGAACTATCATAATCTAGATCGTAACTCGAGTTTGCACTAGAGTGGGCTCAAGGTGCGATTGGACGATGATGTCGATCTTCATGCTAGTGGCTTAGGTTAGGGTTTGCATGAGAGTGGGCCCTAATCTAGGTTGCTATAGACATGCAATAACGCGAGAGCGTGAGTGTGGTTCTATATTCAGTTACGACTAGTTTACCTCAATTCAAGCCTTGCAACATTGAGGTTCACGATTTACAAAGATAAACAACGATCTGTAGTGGGGATTTCCTATCCCTAGACGCTTTTATTATATAGAATTCCATTTGTTAATTGAACGACCGTGACATTATTATCCAAACCATTCATTTCTACCACAAATAGCTAGGTGATTTAAATAGAGTACCGTCATTTGTCCTCCCTTTGTTCGATACCCGCTCGTCACTACACCGTGCGCTTGCGGTAAGACTACAGTCGTTTTCCGGGTGTATATCCGGGCTCGATCAAGAAGTGCGAATGACGTCGTGTGTATTATATAACGCGTTTGTATTATATGTGTGTGTAATGCATGTATGCATGCATGGATGTACATAGATGTGTGTAGGGAGAGACATGCTAGTATGAAAGGGGTTAAGGGTTAATGGCAACCCCCGTAAATTTTTAGGAAGGTGAGGGGCAAAATGGTCATTTGGGCTATAGGAGGTGTGTGTACATAGTAAAGTGGTATATGCATAAAGTAATGGCAAATTGTAAATACATGGAAGTTGAGGGTTATTTTTGGAATTGTATTTGTCATTTTGATTTGTACATCACCTATTGGAGAAGCTAAGGATGGTGTAGAAAATTCTTTAGAATTCTCTTTCTTTTTCTTTCTTTAACCTTCTCTCATCTTCTCTCTTTCCTTCCTCTCTTCCTCCCCTAGCTTGGCCGGCCACACCCTCCCCCTTTTCTCCATCTTCACTCCAAAACCTTAATTCTCACTCACAAAAATCAAGAATCTCAAGTGGTTGCAAGTGGGCAGAAGGTGGAGAAGAAAGAAGGAGAAGGAGAGGAGGAAATCAAGCTTTTGAGGTAGGATACTAACTTGGATTTGGAAATCTATTTAAGGTTTCATTCTATTATGTTTTTATATCTTGTTTGCTCAATTTGTATTAGGGGTGATTGAAATTTTATGTGCCATATTTCAATTTCACTAATTACCCTTGAAATTTTATGCAAAATCTGACTCTTTGGAACTCTGAAATTCTGTTGTGTGTTTCTACTTGAATTCTGACCTCTGTGGCTTGAATTAGGTTTCGTAAAAAATATATCCTTGTAGATCTTGTAGTTTTACCCCAAAATCATACAAGATTTGACATAGGTTCAATTCAATAAGTAGCTGCAAAAATTCAATCTTTACAACATGTCTGGAATTCTGTTACACTGGACACAGTTTAGTAAGATAGACCTCAGCACCTGCACACACAATAGAATTTTATGTTCTTGGTCTCGTTGTAAAGTTAACAAGTTTTTCTACAATTTCAGCACAGTGCATATTTTTCAAAATTCTGACAGAAACAGGCTCAAAAACAACAATCTTTACAGACCCTAAAATCTGTCTTAAAAACAGACTTGAACAGGTTTCACCAAATAATTCACCATAAATCACCTACTTAATATGTTTGCAAGAAATTTTATCTGTGAATCCAGGACTAACATATCTACAACTTTCATGTAGGACATTTTGTCAAATGCTCAATAAAAACTGATAATATATGCCTATGTATTGTCACTTTCTGCAAATTCTAGCAAGCTGAAACATTAAAGTGGTGTTATGAATTGCGTATTATTGCTAATTCACTCTCTATAGTGCATGATTATTGTTGTTACTTGAAAGATAGATTCTCGGTATGTGTTTCTAATGGATTTTCTAATGTGCTCATAGACATGCATGTCACGCCCATCACGTGTTTGTGAAAATACCTCAATGAAATAGAAATTGATAAACATGAGAAATGTGCTTAAATGGACCATGTTATGGATTTGTGAAGTTCCGAGACATGTATGGCATGATTTCATAAAAAAATGTACCAATGAGTTGTGATGAAGGGCATGTCACTTTGGTGCATGATCCATGTTGATATGTGACGTGGTTATGATGGAGGGCATGACACTTAGGTGCATGACCCAGATCGATATGAATGAGAAACGTTGACACTGTGAAACCATGCCATCATGGCTCTTATAAGATGACTTATGATGTTTAATGATGATTTAGAATGTCTCAGTCCTCTCTAATGAGGGTGAGTTAGCAAAACCCGGGTTTAGGGTGGAAATTCGAGTAAATTGTGGATGAGGCCTGGACTGAGAAGTTGGGGAAAAAGTTATGAGATATATGATACTTATTCCCACTCGCCTTTATCGGAAGTGGAGGGGACATACAGAGGTTGTGTTATTATGAGAGGCCTCACTCCTGCCAGGGACGAGGGAGCTGAGAGGCCCGGTGTACAGTGCCTGTGTCCACTGCGTCGTGTGCTACATTCACCCCAAATTTGGGGCAAGGTCCAGGTCCTGGTATCGCACAGTATATCCAAGTTTCCATATAATCCAATTATAATATAATAATTTTGCATGTTACTCCTTCTGCTTGCAGCACTTCCTTTGCCCTTATCTGCTATGCTGGTGATATCGTATATTGTGTTACACTTTTGGCACTAATACCTTCCTTTTAGATCATGTTAGTGTGAACACGTGCTTTATTACTCGTGCTAACCCTTTTCTTACAATAGATCGACATTGGACCGCAGGTATGATCTTCTTTCTTGGCTATTTACTTTTTGCCATATTACTTAGTTTGCATGTCTTATGTCTCTTGCCTTACCTTGTGTATTGATAACCTTAACACGGTGTTCCAAATCCAAGTCGGTTCCTACTGGGGCATGCATTGACGTGCTCCTCCCCATTTTTCAGGTAGCAGAGGTAGCATGGTTGGTGGTGACTTGGAGTTAGGTTGCAGGGGTAGCACTTGGTGTGAGCTATAGCTTGTATAGTGACATGGTTGTCTTGAGAGTTGGAGAATGGCGGTGTATATGTAGTGATGCGCCTGGACTATGTACATAAATGAAAGATGTTACATATATAATGTTGTTGTTGTTCTATGTTATTTATGAGGTTGTTTTGATATTATAGTGGAGTTTCACTTGTACTATCCCAGCATGTGCGCAGTGGCCTGCATGTTCGGTTCCTCTTTTCCCTCTCTTTTCTCTCTCTCATCACCCTCGCTCTTCAGGTTAACTGGAAAAAAATCTGAAAAAAAAATTCCGGGTATTATGTGGATCGGGGCGTGACACAAACCCAGTGATGCTGACTATGAGGATGCATCATTCTCATACGGGCCATAACATCTATAGAAAGGGAAGTGGGGCCCGTAGGTCGAAGCAAGCCAGTAGGGAGCTCAATCCCGCACATAGAAGCCAGCAAGGTGATCAGACCACCACAAAAAATCGCTGTCCTGACGATGACAGAGGAAATGATGCGGTCGAGATAGCAGCTAGCAATATCAATCTGAATGGCAGGGACTATGACGTCCCCGGCGCCCTCGAATGCTCTCTATCGTCATCGCGTAGAGCATATAGAGCTCAGGCGTAGACATCGTCCCAGGCTCATACCTCGCAAGAATGGTGGTCTCCATAAGGCGCTGAGCAATACGAAGGCAAGGGTGGAAGATAAAGGAGGCCTTGGCCCGGCTAGGGTCATAGGCAAGTGGCGATCCCGTGATCAAGGTCCAGAATACATGTGCATCAAAGGAAGGAGGGGTGTGGTGCGTGGGACCAAAAGTACGATAGGGGTCGAGGACGTGGGGCCAGTGGAAATAGGCTCGGAGCATATCGAGAGTGATCTCGCACTCACAATCCATCAGGCAAAAAGTGCACCCCCTGGGAGTCATACGAATAGAAGTCATGACCTCGAGAGTCGGACGGACGTAGGTGTCTGCCGACACCAAAAGAAAATCACGCCACCCCACGTTGTCGTACAACTGGAGTAGCCCCTAAAATACCCCTAGGCACTCAAGATCAGCTATGTGCGCGAACCTAAAGGGGACTATCGAATGATGTGAGATTCTCTCAAATCTGGCGCGGTGTGCGTCATCTCTGAAAGTGATCCCCATCGTGTCGAAGGCTGTGGCGGGCTGTGCTGGTGGGGGTGGAATGGGTGTAGTGAGAGGCGGAAGTGTGGGCAGTGGATCGCTAGGATGCATGGAGTCTGCTTTAGCGGAAGAGGACCGGGGTCGCCAGTCTTCTTCTGCTTAACAGCGGGCTCTCGCGCCCGAGACCTAGTGCGCGGGGGCATCATGATGCCGTGAGGTGTGCAGACAATCACAATGTGCCAAAATAAAATAGGGAACATGTGTACCAAGCACGATGTGACTCATCGTGAGCAAACTGAACAAAAGACGCCTCCCCTGCAGCTCCAAATCAGCGCTCGATCTCCCCCAAGCTATCCTGAAGCACAAAAACAATTGATTAGCAATGAATATCAAAAAATCGAGGGGTAGATCAAGAGAAATATGCGTAAATAAGGTTTAATTTGGATTCGGGGAGGATTTGGACTTACAAAATGAGAAATAGGAGAATAGGGGCGAATTGGGCATTTGAGGGCTGCCGATCGCCAGCCGGCGATGAAGGAGCGGCGGCGGCGGCAGGGTCGCGCCACTCGGGCACGGCGACAGTGGCACGGGTGAGCGAGAAGGGAGTTCGGGAGAGTGAGAGGGGAGTTTGGGGATTTGGGGATTTTGGATCCGAGCTGTCTCGACTTTTGGTTAAATAATGTTAGGTCTGTCGGGTCACTCGGTCAAGGGACGGTAATCACTCGGCCAAGTGAGAGCAGTTTAGGATATTTTAAAGTTTTTCGTTAAGTTTTGACTCGGCCGAGTAGAAGCTATTACTCGGCCGAGTAGACAAAGTCACTCGGCCGAGTGGATAGGCCCCTCAGAGCATTTTAAGTGCTAAATGTGTCTGACTCACTCGGTCGAGTGACAAAGTCAGTCACTCGGCTGAGTGGCGTACAATTTCCAGAGAGGGGTTTTCGAGACTTCCCTATGTAGTACCCTACTCGGCCGAGTAGGGTCTTCACTCAGCCGAGTGAAAAAGTCACTCGGCCGAGTGGGCTGATGTTTTCAGATCCAGACTCTCTGTTTTTGCGACACCTTCTGTTTTCTTTTCTTCCGTCAGTTTCTTCCTCCCTTTTACATTTGAGCGCATCCCTGGAGTGCTCTCCATTGCCATGGCTGTCCTCTGTTCATGTGAGCTCCTATCATCCTTTCCCTGAAATGAAAACCGTAGCCCGTCATCAGATTCTTCCTAAACTCTTGACTTTATAGACTACTAAAGATCTAAAACAAAAAATGAAAGTGAAATTCAACTAAAAACTAAGATAGAACTATCGGGTTGCCTCTCGACAAACGCTTGTTTAAGATTTTAAGCTCGACCCCTTAAGATATGACGTTTAGCGCATGATATTTGGCACATAGGAGATGCGCATGTCAAATTTTACGGGGAGGTCTTGAGGGTTCAGTTGTTGCTTTTCGTTGGCTTTCCTCGGCTGCGCCTCATCAAAGGTAGTAGTTGGGGATGACTCCCCCAAGCTTGGGATCTTGGCATCCTTCTTCTTGACCGGCAGTGAAGATTTATTCGTCGGTGGTGCTTCTTTCACGTGCTTCACCATAGAGAGCTTGCAGAGCTCTCTAATCCTAACGAAATCAGCGTCGTTCTTATCTTCATCCGTAATAGGATCCGGTGGGTCTCCAATCATTGTGCCGTCATTGGCAATTTGGACCTCTTCAAGGTCGTCATCGTGCGTGGCTCCAATGGAGAATGGCATGGCATCGTCTATGACCCATCGAGGAGGTCCACATAGTCCACTTTCTCTGGCCAAGGCATATGCTTCATTGTCTTTGGAATATGGAGTTCAATCGCTATGTTGCCAACGTTGAGGGACAAGGTTCCTTCCCTCACATCTACTATTACTCTGGCAGTGGCCAGGAAGGGGCACCCAAGTATCAGCGATGTATCGCCCTCTTCTCTAATGTCCATGACCACAAAGTCGCACGGCAAGCAAAGTCCACCCAGTATTTGTAGTGGCACATTCTTGACGATCCCCACCGGCCTAGTGATTCGCCCATCGCCAAGTTGTATCTTCATATCTGTGGCCTTGAGGTCGGTCCCCATATTAAGTTTCTTGAACATCGTGAGGGGCATGAGGCTCACGCTTGCTCCCAAATCCACTAAAGATTTTTGTAGGGAGACTCCTCCAAGCGTGCAATGAATTCAGAAACTACCAGGATCTTTCAACTTGGTCGGCATCTTCTCCTTGTTGGTGAACCACGTACCTTGCTCGGCTAGCATGATCCTTTCCGTTTGCTTCTTTCCCACGATAAAATCCTCGAGGAACTTTGCGTAGGACGTGATTTCGATGATTGCATCCAAGAATGGGATGTTCAAGCTCACCCCTCGTAAGTACACCAGAAATTTAACGAGCCTCTTCTCCATTTTTGCTTTCGCCAATCGTTGTGGAAACGGTACCGGTGGCACATAGGTTCGCTCCTTTCGTGGCTCATCCACTTGAGATTTTTCTTCATTATTTGTCGCCTTTGGCCTCTCCTCTTCATTGATTGTCTCTTTCTCAACCGAAATTTCCTCCGTCGGTTCCTTAGCTTGAATCGTGGCGGGAGTAGTATCCTTTCCACCCCTTGTAGTCACCGCCACGACCGCATTGATGTGGCCGGTGTTGCTTCGTGGGTTTTGTTTCGGTTGAGCCGGCGATTGTTGATTAGCCTTGTTGAGCAATGTAATTTTCTCCGCCAATTGTGCTACGACGGTGTTGAGGAATTCTTGTTGAGCCGACAATCTTGCATTAATCTTCTTTTGATCAGCCATGAATTCTTCAACCCTTGCTTTGTGCTCCGACCTTGGTGGCGCTTGTGGGGGGTTGGGTGCCCTCCATCCTTGATTATATCACGTGGGTTTATAGGGCCCCGCTTGTTGCCTCAGTGGGTAGTTTTGTTGTTGGGACGGCCTTTGTTGATACTGCAGTTGTTGAGGAGGCCGGACTTGTGGTTGTTGCGACGGTGGTTGTGGTGGTGGTGGATTCAAGGCTCCATCATAGTTGGCGTATGAAAATCCAGGGTGACCCCTAGTAGCCGGGTTCACCCAATAACCGCTATTGCCAGCAACGTATTGAGCTTGCTCCATAGCTCCGTGCTTGCCTCCAACGAACATAACTTGGCTTTGATCCTGCCAGTCGCTCATGCTTCCAACGGATGTAGATGCGTTGGAAGCTCCATGTAGCTCGCTTATCAAATTTTCTAGCCTCTCTACGGCTTTATGAAGAGAGTCAAATTTGGTAGAGAATTTCGCCACCGCTTTTGCTTCATAGATGCTCACTGGCTTCAAATATAACGAAGATTGTCCCCTTTCGTCGGCCCATTACTGATTATTAGAGGCCATCTCTCAAGTAAGGTCGTAGCGGCATGCAGTGTCTTTGCCAATATAGCTCCATTGGCCGTGGCATCAATTATTTGCTTTGTGCTCGGTTGCAATCCATTGTAGAAGTTATGCACAAGCTCCCACGCTTCAATGTTATGTTGGGGGCATTGGTGTTGGAGATCCTTAAAGCTTTCACATGCCTCATATAAAGACTCTTGAGGGCCTTGCTTGAAGAACATCAAGGCGCTTCGTATCTTCACAGTCTTGGATGGCGGATAGAATTTGTTGATAAATGCGCTCGCTAGCTCATCCCAAGTAGTGAAGATCCCCTCGGCTTGTGTCCTTAGCCAATATAAAGCCTTATCATGAAGAGTGAATTGGAAGAGACACAGTCGAATAGCATCCACTGACACGCTAGGCATCTGGAAAGTGGCGCACTTTGCCAAGAACATTTGCAAATGATAGTGCGGGTTCTCTTGAGGATTCCCATGGAATGGGTCTTGTTGCATCAATGCTATGAGTCCCGTCTTCAACTCAAAGTTCTTGTCGGCCGCCAACTCCGACATAGATATAAAAGAGGTGGTAGATGTGGTCTTAGGCCGCAGCCTATCCCGGATGGAGACAAGCCTAGCCATACGTTGTGTTCGCTCTTCTGGTGTTTCCGACGTAGCCATTTGATTTTCCTCTATAGTAGATCTCCTCTCGGCTCTATGCTTCCTTGCTGTACGCTCAATCTCAGGATCAAATAATATGTCTTCTTGGGAAGCCTTTGATCTTGTGTACATGCACAAAAAGAGAGAGTCTAGCTAAAATTGTTAGCATAATAGAGGAATAAAAGAGTGAAAATAAGAAATAAGAATAAAAAAGGAAAAATATCTAGGTAAAGAAAATAAAATACAGTCGCCTCCCCGACAACGGCGCCAAAAACTTGATCACTCCTGGATATACACCCGAGAAAAAATTGTAGTTTTATCGCATGCGCACGGTTAAGTGGTAAGCGGGTTATCGAACACGAGGAGAGACTAATGACGGTACTCTATCTTAATCACTAAAGATTGTCATGCATCCTTGCGAATCACGAGAGTGGGCTCTAATCTAGGTCACTACAGATTGTCATGCATCCTTGCGAATCGCGAATCTCAATGTTCCTAGACTTGGATTGAGGTAAACTAATCGTAACTAAATAGAGAACCAAGCTTACGCTCTCGCACTATTACAGGTCTATAGCGACCTAGATTAGAGCCCACTCTCGTGTTTCCCTAATCTAAGCCGCTAGCATTAAGATCGACATCATCATCCAATCACAACTCAAGCCCACTCTCGTGCAAACTTGAGTTATGATCTAGACTGTGATAGCTCGTACTCGTCCAATCTCTTGCAAACAAATATGGATATAGACTTATAATAAAAATGCTAGCTTTGGTCCAATCTCTTTCGAACTAAACCTAGTGAATCTCGATTAAATCTAAATCGAATATCTAGACCTTCTCATTGATCAGAGCCCGATCTCTTGCTAACTCTAGATCAACGGAAATTCCTAGCTATCCATAATAAATCAATCACAAACTAACCTCCTAGCAATTCTAGCAACATATCGATTCATTCATCACAAATCTAACATTAAATCCATAGGGTTCATTCTTTTGCCCTAGAACAAGGGATCTACTCATAATTCATCGAAACAATAGCAAGATCAATGATAGAAAACATATTGCAATTTAGATCTTGAAGGAAACAATTCATAAAAGTGCAAATATTCAAAAGGATTAGACAAACCAGATCTGAGTTCTTCAATCTCCTTCAATACAAAGCTGAATTCAAATTAGAATTAATCTAAAAACTATTCTAAGGTGTGTCCCTCAAGCTGGAATAAAAACTGGGCTTAAATACATGCCCAAAACGTCCAAATAAACCTGACAGAACTGCCCCTGCGTAGCCCAAAACCATAGTGTCCAACCAGGCTGGCGACGCTACTCGGCCGAGTGGAAATCACACTCAGCCGAGTGCCAGATCCGAATAAAAACAGAGAAATTGCAGGGTTTGGGCACTCTGGCACTTTGCGTCACTCGGCCGAGTAGAGTTTATCACTCGGGCGAGTGGACTTTCGACTCGACCGAGTGGGTCTTCTGCTGCGCTTCCCAGAATTCCAGAGAGTCTGGCGTGTTTTCCTTCAGAAAATGTTACCTCACTATGGCGATTGGAGTTCTCTACTCGACCGAGTGGAATTAACCACTCGGGCGAGTACATTGCGGCACTAGGTCTGGTAGAGGTCTTCATATCAGTCGTACTCGACCGAGTACGCTGCTTCACTCGGGCGAGTGACGAGCGTGACTCGGTCGAGTGGTCTGTTTCTGGAATCCTTCCTCTCTTTCTCGCCTCCTCGTCGATTCTATTGATCTTCTTCTTCTCCCGCTCATCGTCCAGCGTCGTTAGCTCCTTAATAAGGCCATGAGCGATGCTCCGGCACGCGTGCAAATCCCTTAATCTCATTTATGCTTCCGATCGCTCCATACTTCCTGAAATCCGAAAAAAACAAGAAATAGTGAAAAGTAACGCAATATCATCGAATAATCGTGAAAAGTGTGATATGGGCAATCAAAATGGTATGCAAATATGCAGAAAAAGGTGTAAAATATGGACCGATCAATGGTGCCAGAACTCTCTTATGATTCGACTGCTAAAATCTGGTCGGATTACCTATATCCCCCTTATAGGGTTAGGTTTCCTGAATTCGATGAGAGAACGTGTTTCCATCGACGAAATGAGATCAGAGTGTACTTGAAATCATTCCTGTTCGGCCGTTGTTTTCCTCTATATCCCATTATAATAGAGATTCTGTGTGTTTTTGGGACTTTCCCTTTGTCAGCTTGCGCCTTAGGCCATCTCCCCCATGGTTTTTTCACCATGCTCTGTGAACTTTGTGGAGCTTGACCGTCCATTCGGTTGTTCAGATATTTCTTTCGAGTGGTGGTCGACCCTCGTAAGGTGTGGTACCACATTGTGGCTTGCCTAGGGAGGGAACTTATCTTCGACCTCCCTATCTCTGAACCTAATTGGATCGACACTTTTTTATTCATTTTCCTCCCTGACGTGGGGCCGATCCTTACTGGTTGGTGTACCCTTGACCCCGACATTTTCGATGAATTTGAATTATCACCTGATGAGATCGAGGCGGCCAAACTTCTTTTGAGACGACCGATGAAGGAGAGGTCAATCTCGTTTTTGTTGGAAAGCCACCATATGAAGACCGTTTTGTGGAATCAGGGTAATACACACTGCCTCTGTGCTTTCATTACGACCACTTACGTAATTATATTCTTCAATCATAGATTATGCTGGAGGAGCTCACAAAAGCTTGGACCCTACGCTGGGTCAGATTTGGAGGCAGCCGCGAAAGAGGAAGGAGAATTTTGAGGGCTCAAGTGCTCAGTCCCCTCTTCACCTCAGTCAAAGCTCATCCTCCGAGGGGTGTGAAGTCAGGGGGCCTCTGGATCCTCCTCCTGAGCCTCGTCAATGGAGATTTCAAGTCGGGCTGTCGCTGGTACAGTCCCGCCCCTGTTCCAGTTGCTGCCTCAGAGGTTCCCGTAGTCAGAAAACCTGTCTCGATTTCAGGGCCTACCGAGCCCTTTACCAAAAAGCGGAGTCTTTCCTCTCGTGAAAGGGACGACTCCGAGAAGTGGAGAAATGTCGTGGAGCCAACTTCTCCCTTTTCACCTATGGTGAAAGGTAGTGGCTTTTCTTATCAAGCTGTTGCAGGTCAGATGGTGGTCCACCCTGGGTCTCAGGGAACAGACTGCCACCCGTGGGTCGTCCCCAGGACAATTGACCATGGGGTAATATCGACCCTCCGAATCCCTTGGTTGGTCACATCCCTTCCGGGTTCGATCGAGCTCTAATGTTGAATCAACTCTCGACTGCCTCCTTGGAAGATGTTCGAGGCGAGCCGCATCGGCCTCAATTCGTTGTTGGGAATGAGGAGTCGACCCTTTAGGATTTTGGGACGACCGCTCGACCGATGGAGAATTCCATTATCCCCCGTGATCGCGAGTTCCTTCAGGAGGTGGACGTCGAGAGAATGTCAAACTTCTTCGTGGGTTGCGGCTATCAGGTAAGATTTTTTCAATTTTTCCCTCGACTTAAGTTTTTGACACTGCTGATCGACGCTTTCCTGAGATGTCAATTTTTGGTACGGGCTAACGACGACAGGCCGTCGATATAATTGACAGATAACATCAGGCGGAAACCGCTGAGCAGAGAGCTTCTGAGCTCGAAGCCTAGATGAAAAAGATGGAAGAGGACTTGGAAAGAGCGCTTGCGGCCAAAGCTGAGGCCGAGTGGTCAGCTTCTGAGGCCAAGGCTAGCCTCGCATCCTTGTCCTCTATCAGGCAAACGGTGGAGGTCCAATGGGGGAGGGAAAGATCTGGCTCCAGGTCAACCTAGAAGCCTTGAAGAAAGAGATAATCGAGCTTGGAGTCAAAGTCACTGAATCGAAAAGATCATCCAAGACTCATAAGGCCGAGCTTACGGCCAAGTTCACTGCTGCAATGAAAGGGTTTCAGAACATTTTCACACCGGACAGTGGCCCTTCTGTTAGGACCCAGCGGGGCTACACAATACACTAAGGGGGGTGAATAGTGTAAAGGCAAGCAAAATACTTAATTAAAAGTTACTGAAATTAAAGCATAATAAGCAGCGGAAATTAAAGAGTATGCTCAACAACAACAATCGCAAACACAAAGGGTTTTACCCTAGTTTCCTAAACTTGGGTACATCCAGCTACACCAGTATCCACTATAATCCTACACAAGGTAGTGAATACAATCCCTACACAAGGGATTTGTCCTACATAAGGACACATCAAACCCTACACAAGGGTTAGTCCTACATAAGGACGAAAACTCCTACAAAGGGAGAAACTAACTCTCGCAAAGAGAGTTAGGGTTTCAACAAACGATGAAACATAATAACACTTACCTATTCATTGAGATGATCTTACCAATGTGAAGAAGAAGGCATGCAAGTGTGGAACCATGTGCTTGAGACGAGACTTTGATTGCACGTGTTGATCTTTCTCTTTTCTAGGAATGAATCCTAACACTTCTCACTTGAGTATATGAATGAAGAAAAGAAAGATGTTCTCCAAGAAAGGAATGAGATTGAAATCCCTAGGAGAAATTTCCTAGAGCTTAGATGTTATAGCATAAGATTGAAGCTCTAATGAAGGGAATGAAGGAGGAGAGGCTTAATGGAGAGATTATATGATATTCAATGATTTCCATGAGTTCTAAATGAACTAAGTCATCTCATATATATATGGAGCCAAAATAACCAAAAGAACCCAAGCAAAAAGCCAAGAAATTAGATTTGCAACGGCTATAATTTTGGCAGAAACACCTCGGATAGGCGCCTGAAGGTAAGGAAGCAGGTGCCTGAAGGTAAGGAAGCAGGCGCCTGTTGTAACAGCTAGTTTTATCCCAATAGCTATAATTTGAGCCAGGACAGGCTACTGTAGAAGACTACACAGGCACCTGTACCACTGTGCAGGTGCCTGTAAAGGCTTCAGCAGGCGATTATGACAAGGATGGATTTGAGCTGAGAAAAGACAACTTACGCACTTGTGCATACATGCGACTGATGAACAACATCCAGGCGCCTGAAGGTTGACAGGTGCCTGATAATTCTATATCAGTAGACTGTCACACAAGATGGATTGGAGCTCAAAATGACAAGTTACACACATTGGCAAACTAGGCGACTGTTGAACAATGTTCAGGTGCCTGTTGGTTGAAAGTCGCCTGTCAATTGTACTTCAGTCGCCTATACCAAATGCTCAAGTATTGAGTCAAGAAAATTGACTTGAGCATGTGTAGAACATCCGTTTGTTGAAGGATGGCCAGGCGCCTGGGGAACCACCAGTCGCCTGTCATGCCTTCAACATGCACCTGTTGGAAGTCCAATAACTCCAATTGAGTTATTGGCATGGAGAACCTATTGGATTGGTTTCTATAATGATCCTAAGGTTCACTAAGATGGTAAATGCATATGCATGAATGATAGACCATCTAATCAAGGCATTACAAAGTTCTAGACTCAAAAAAGAGAAAAGCAAGTAAAAAGTATTACTTGGATTACAATATGATTCTCTTAGAGTCTAAGACCTCAAGCTTTTGATGCCTTGAATCTCCACATCATCTTCCAAGCTTTGGCACCACTTGATGAGCTTCCTTTCATCAAGCACCAAGCTATGGCAATGCTCCTCTTGATGTCCATCGTTTCACACTTGGAGGTCTTTAAGATATTCACTGCATCATCCTCCAAGCTTTATGCTTTGACTCATCAACATATAATCATTAAGATAAACTGAGACTAAAACATAAGATTGATTAGCATGCTAACATAATGTATTGACCATCATCAAAACAAGGTTGGTCTTGAACCCAAGAACTAACCTTCTCACTCTTTTTGATGATGACAATCCATTATGTCTAAATATAATAAACATTAATAAACAATGTGTGCTAAGAAACTCCCCCAATCAATATGTAAAAGTGCACAAAATATAAACATGCAAAGCACAAATCATATTGATGGATATGCAAAAACAATACCAACAACTAATAATGCATAAAAAAGCATACGATATATTTTTACTTAAACCATTTCTCTCCCCCATTGGCATATCAAAAAGATGGGTCATAGCCAAATAGGAAAACCAAGGGCAAGAGAAATAACCATTCCATATGCACAAATATAATATGAATAACATTCAATGTGACATATGAATGTAAAAACTAATGCTAGCAAGCAAGAGGTTCCATACTCTCCCATAAACATACAAAACATGCAAAATTGGGAGTAATGAGCACACTCACATAAATATGGGTACAAACTTTTAACATACAAGTATGGTACCCAAGTAATTAATAAAAATGTGAGTGAGCTAGCAGGGTGGAAACCAAACAAAAGTGGAGTTTGGGTTCCATATATAGTCATATGAAAATATAACATTTCGAACATATGTATCTATATACAAATTCCTATCAAGCCTAGAAACATTATTCAGAATCCACAAAGAAAGTGATTTGGGATTCTTAAGAAGATGTTTAGTTAAGGCATGCGTAGGAGGTGAGGGTGCACGATTATGAGGTGGAACATAAATATTGGTGTGCCCCGTGTGTGAATCATGCAATCTAGCATTAGAAGCATTCACACAAGAATTTCTACCATGTATAGGAACATGTGAAGCCTGCAAAGGATTGTCATTAATTCTAGCATGCAAGCAATGTAAATCATTCCTATGTGTAGAATTTGTTGGAAAATCTAGTCCCACCCCAAAGTGGTTTTGATGATGATCACACCAATTGTTGCTAATGTACTAATAACATTATTCGAGTGTCTAGGTTGTGCAAATAAGATAAGTGAAGCTCAAATCATACTCCGAGAAGAAGAACTTCAACCATACTCTTAGAAGATGAAGATGAATTTAGCTCGCACTTCAACGTCTACATTCTAAAGCTTCAGTTCAAGCACAAGAAGAGCTCAAAGATGAAACTCAAAAAATGTGCTCAAGCTCAAGCTAAAGAGGAGCTCAAATTCAAGCGAAGCATATGCAACAAGATCAAGATCAAGCTCAAGCATGGCTTCAAGTTCTTCATAGTGTTTAGTGTGTGAGTTGCTTTTCATTTTCTTAGGATTATGTCAAAGCCAATATGAATATGCACACAGATAAAATGTTTTTCTAACATGTTTTTAAACTTGTTTTAAACTTATTTGAGAGCATATTTTCCATAGAAGCTAAGTTTCAAACTTGTTGTCAACTACAAACACCCAGTAGTTCACTACCCTGACTTTTGCATTCTCTCTGAAATTTGTATTCTGGGAGTCGAGTACCAAAGTTAGGGAGTCGACTACTAGTGTAGCAGAGTTTTTCCTGCTGGTAGTCGACTACCAACCTTGGGAGTAGACTACCAGTTGTGCTCGACCAGAATTCCTTGATTTCCTCTCCCATTTATTCCTAGCTTGATTTTTGGGCTAAAGTCAAACTTCATATGAAATAATTCAAATCCTCTCTTAGCTCTATAAATAGAGATCTTGTGAGATCATTTTGTTTACCATCATTCTTGACCAAAGTTCAAATTCTCTCAAGCAAATTCAAGCTCTCAAAATTCTCATCGCTCTTAAGTTTTTTCATAGCCAACTGTTTTTTAAATTCTGATCTTATTCTTATGCTTATATTTCTATATCTTTTTAAGAGCAATAATTTTTTGGCTTTTGTTAATTGGTCTTTCAAAATCATTCTACTTTGATTTTAAATTCTCTTAAAGGATTTTTGAAAACATCTCTTCTTGATCAAACGGATTAATTCAATATTCTTTGTGTGATCAAAGGAGAATTTCCTATAAGCCACTTAGAGCACTTGTTGCGGGTCAGATCCGCACACAATAGAATTTGTTTGTAGTGGGAAGCACGGGTACAATGATTTACAGGTTTTTGGATGAAGGCGAGGCTAGGACGACTTGGAGAATGCCTCGAGGGTGAAGAGCCTTAGGTCGACTGGAGGTCGCACGAAGGTCGCCTGCTCCCGGTAGCTAAGGCAAGCTCCCGGTGAGGATGATCAATAGGTCAGAAAGGCTGGGCTGGCTGTCAACCCTCAGCCCATCTGATGCCTAAGTCAGCTGGTGAGAAAATGTAGGCGCCGGGCACACATGGCGACCTTAAGGCAGGTCGGCAAAGTGCGGCGGGCTTATGAGGAAGGCACAGATATATGGACGATATCTGACCTTCTGTGTGGAGATGAGTTAGAAGATTCACTAACCAATAATTTTTTAACCAACCAACCAACCCCCTCAATGGAGGAAGGAGGGGGGTATTTATATGGCTGAGAGGCGGTTGCTCATCGTCTTGTCAGCCGTCGAATCATCCCTGCTGGCACTCGAGTGCTGGGGCTGTGGCAGGGATATTTACTGAATTAATGGCATCATGAGGTGTCAGGAGCATTAATGAGATGCGAAGGGCGGCCATCAGTTCTTCCCCTTAACCCCTGGCATTGATGGAGTGTAGGTGAGCCCACTTCACCCTGTCAGAGATATTTGTGCTTGGCCGCCCTCAAGGGCGAGCTATAGGTCAGCGAGTAGAATCGGCTCCTCCGAATGATGCTCCTTGTTGCGGGTGGGTGAGCTGGTCCTAGGCAAGGCAAGCTGTCAGGTTGCTGCGACAAGCTTCCTGGTAGTCCTTAGAGGCGAGCTCGAGGTGAGGTGAGCTTCTCGGGAACGAGGCGATCAGCTCGACGAGTGTGTAGAGATATATGGAAGATACCATTGGGAGAGTCGGTGAATTGTTCGCTTGGGCCTTCCCTTTGCATATGGGCCTGAACTCCATGGGCCGACCTTTAGGGTGTAACAATTGCCCCTGTCATTTGAGCTCAACGCGACCAGGCCAGCTTCAGCTCGGATGACGAATCACCTTTCCTCTAGTCGAGGATGGGCCAGCTGCATTCAATGAATCCTGAACGTCGAATCTCAGGAATCATGATGGTCATTCAACGACAGGAGGAGTTCTAGGCGCCTATCCGCTGAACAGATGACACGTAGCTGAGGTGATTGGAGGAGAACTTGAGGCGCCAGCTCAGGCCTGCTAGGATCTTGCCACGTGGCCCATGCTGAACGGTGGTGATCGCCTGCCTCTTCTTATAAATGGAGCCAGAGAGGGTACGAGGGAGACTTTTGCCAGATTTTTTGAAACTTCAAATTCTTCCCCCCTCTCATCGCCGAGAGCAGCTGCCGTCGACTATCGTCGTTCGTCGGAGCTTCCTTCGTCCGATCTTCTACTTCAGGTACACTTCCGATTCCAGCGATGTCTTCATCCACTTCTCCTGCAGCTTCTTCTTCTTTGGATCATCATCGAACAGCGCGTCAGGGAGGTCGGTAGGGGTGACGCCACTGAGTCGACGTCGATGGTGTCAGAGATGCCATTGATGTCGGGACTAGAGGGAGACACGGTAGTAGATCAAGCCGTCGCTTTATCGTCAGTGATGACGATGGACCCTAAGAAAGGGAAAGCACCCGAGTCGATCGCCAAGGCCGCCAGGCCGCCAAAGCCGCCAGGGTCACCGGCAGCGGTGGACACCTGGCCGCAGTTTTCGTGGGAATCCTGGCCCAGATGTCGCTGCTGCTGCCCTCCAAGATCCCAAAGATCAGTGCCCAATACATCCGGCCTCCCTACACAGTCTGCCTTCCCGAGCCTCACGGGCGAGTTTGCTCTCCATGGGACTACGATGTCGGCATGTACTTCCCGACCTTCGCCCTGGGTCTTCGCTTTCTGATCCGCCCCTATCTTCATCTCATTCTCCACTTCCTCGAGCTCCCCCTCTTCTAATTGATGCCGAACTCCATCAGCACGATGGTCGGCTTCCTCGTGCTCTTCTCCACCCACAGAATAAGCCCAAGGCTGCCGCTCTTTCAGTATTTCTTTAGGGCGAAGAAGACGGAGGACTACTACTACGTCAGCGCGAGGACAGGAAGGACACTCGTCCTCGGGCTGCCAGGCAAGGTCAGGGACTGGAAGGAGAAATTCATCTTCGTCACGACTCCGGCAGATCTGGCGCTGAGGCCGAACTGGGGGACATTGAATCCTGCAGTGAATGCCGAAGTTGCTCTGGAGGGGAGCGATATGGAGAACGCCGGGATCCTATAGGCAATCCCGAGGGAGAACAGGGTCTTCAAAGACCTGGTCATGGACGAGATGGTTGCTCAGCACATCTAGTTCAAAGGTACTCCGTATGTTGCAAACAACATCTGAAAAGCTCACCCTGATCTGTCTTCTTTTTGCAGGAGCGGCCACGCGCATGTCCATGGAGGAGGTGGTGAGGGAGGCAAGGGAGGAGTCATCGAAGCCCCCGCCAAGCAAGGGCAAGGTCCACAAGCAAAGTCAGGAGGCATCCGCCACTGCTCAGGTAGAAAAAGGAGAGCAGGTTAAGAGGACGAGGAAGGAGGCTGCAACTGCAGCTCCTCTGCCCTACCCGAGTGAGGTGTCGACTGGCGACGTAGTCGACCTCGACCCAGAGGATCCCACAGTCAGTCCCGTGACCGCCGTGCACCAGGACCCGCCGATCAGTGCCACTGCCACTGTTCCCACCAGCTCGACCGCTTCACCGAGACCCCTGACGGCATCACCCACCACCAGCCGTCTTGTAGTGGCGACCTGGCCCTTCGGATGCCTGTCTTACGGGCTGGGGAAGTCAGGCCATTCGAGCTACGAGGCAGCCTTAGCCACCTTCAAGTCAACGAAGGAGGCAGTTCTCGCCCTTCCGTCGGAAGCAATCGTCGTACCGCACTACCCAGTAGGGGCCCAGGAGTCGGTTTTTGATGAGGTCAGCGTGGCAGCCCTCTGGCGGAGAATAGCCTGCTGCCGAGGGACCGAGAGGACCTACTGGATGTCGTCGCCGAACTCCTCTGCCCCACGGAAATCTGGCATAATAAGCAGGTATGACGCCCTTTGCCCCGGATGCCAAACTTCTTCTCTGTTCCACGAGCTTATTATCTGATCTTCTTTGAAGGCTGTCGCCGCTCTGGTGTCCCTCTAATGACACTCCTCGGAGATAAACCAGCTCAAGGCGGCACTTGGAAGGAAGATGGTCGCCCTCAATGGTGCCTAGGCGAAGCTGAAGGAGGCCATGGAGAGGCTGTCAAAAGTCCATGGGGACTATCAAGCCCAGAGGGGTGAGACCGCCAAGCTGGAGAAGGCTGTTGAGGAGCTGCAAGATAAGGCCTGCTAAGAAGAAACTCGATGAGTCACCGCCGAGGGACTACTGGCCTCGGAGAGAAAGACGACTGGGACGAAGGTCATCGAGCTGAATCATTGAAATGCTGAGTTGGAGAAGATCTACCTGGGCAAAGTCGGGACCCAGGCAGTTCTCAAATATCAGAACGAGGAGCTCGTCCCCGCATTGATGGCCATGAAGGCGGAGGGCTTTGCTGACGGTCTGGAGGCCAGCTTTGAGAGGGCAATGGCAAGGTTGGGGAAGCTCTACCCCGGCATGGAGATCGACCTCGCCCGTCTGTCGGCGGCGTCTGATGACGAGGCAGAGGCTTCGATCACGTCTAAGACTGAGGAGGTAGAGGTTCTCGAGGGCGACGATCAGGAAGGCGATGTGGCAGATGCACGTGCCTCAGAGGGCGGCAGTCATGAGGATGGCAGCCGAGTTGAGGCGCCATAGATTAGGGCGAAGTTGTACAGTCGGCCCTGGGGCCGGGCCGGAAGTCTTGTTTTGTTTTTGGTAGACCCTGAATTGTTTAAAGTTAGTTTATAAATGAAATTTGAAATTTTCCTTACTGTCGATGTTTGTCCATTATGTCTGTTTGTGTGGACTGTGCTTTTGTATGGTTATGCCCCCAACATTTCTACTACTGACGAGCATATGGTTGAGGAGAAGGAGAATGTTGTGGAGTCGTACGCTCGATCCGAATTTGTAGGCTGGTAGCCATTGGTCGGGGCGGACCTGCAGCCTCCGGGGGAAGCTCGTCAGCTTGGCCAGGAGTTTGTCCGGCTTGGCTAGTTTCCCGGGAGGGGGGCGACTATACAGCCTCCACTGATGGCGCACTGTCCCGGAGTTGAGGGAGGGGAGGGTGCGAGCCGTCGCTCATTCCTTGTCCCACCCGACGAATACTATCGAGGGCGAAGCCGTCGGGCTTGCCTCGGAGTTGATGGAGGAGAGGGTGCGAGCTGTCACTTGCTCCTTAACCCACCGGCGATCCTTTCGAAGGCGAAGCTCGTCAACCTGTCCCGGAGTTTGTAGAGTGTGCAGCTCGGCTAGCAGCCTGGGAGGAGGGGCGACCCTGCAGCCCCCGTTGATGGCACACTGCCCCGAAGTTGAGGGACGGGAGGGTGCAAGCCGTCGCTTGTTCCTTGTGAGTCCCGGCGAACACTATCGAGGGCGAAGCCATCAGGCTTGCCCCAGAGTTGATGGAGGGGAGGGTGCGAGTCGTCACTCGCTCCTTAATGATCGCTCCGGGACGTACACCCAAAGAACGGTTGTAGTTTTACCGCAAGCGCACGGTATAGCGGCGAGCGGGTATCGAACACAGGGAGGACGAATGACCGTGCTTGCTCCTAATCAACCTGGCTATTTAAGAATAGAGAGAATTGCCTTGGGCGATCCTGTCACAATCGTCAGACAAATGTGCGAAATATCAAATCAAATAAAGAACGTCTAGGGAATGGGGAATCCCCGCTACTCACCGTATTTCATAAATGTGGTTCGTCGGTATCAAAATTGCTAGAATGAGAGTTTGGATGAACTAGTTGCAACTAAATGTGGAACCAAGCTTACGCTCTCGCGCTGTTGCCGGTCTATAGCTATCCTAGGGTCGGGTCCAATCTCTTGCAAACCCTAGCCTAGGAAAGCTAGCATTAGGATCAACATCATCGTCCAATTGCGCACCGAGCCCAATCTCTTGCAAACTCGGTCCACAATCTAAATTAGGATAGTTCCTACCCGTCCAATCTCTTGCAAACGGGTATCGGCACGGAATTGCAACCGGAGATCCTAGTATCGGTCCAATCTCTTGCAAACCGATACTTCGAAAGTCCGACTCCAACCCAATTCGGATTTCTAGGGCTTCCTATCAAATTGGGATCCAATCTCTTGCAAATCCCAATTGATATGAATACCTAGCTATCCGTAGTAATTCGATCCCAATCTAATCTCTAATTATTGATTCTAGCACAATTTCTACCAATTTATCACAAATACGAAATTGGGCTTGTAGGGTTCATCCCCTCGCCCCAAGACGTGGAGACTACTCACAAATCATAGCAATAGCACAAAAATAATCAATGAAATAGGCAATGGAACTCATCACAACAATGATATAAACAATAAAAATAGAGTTTTTGGGGAAGAGAGATGCAAACCAATGTAGTTCTTCAATTAATCCAACAAAAATCCAAGTTTTTCCTCTTCTCCAATCACAAATAATAAAGCTAAAAAGTAATCTCAAAAAGCTGCAAAAATCTAAGAGATGGATCTTAAAACTAGGGTAAAAACAGGGCTTAAATAGCCCCAAAAATCGTCCAAAAATCCTGACCAAAACGCCCATGCACAGCCTGTTTTCCGCAAATTTCGCTACAGGCAGCGCATCGCACTCGGCCGAGTGACAAAAGTCGCTCGGCCGAGTGAAAACCCTGTCATTTTCCAGTAAGTCGGGGGCTTCAAGGGTCTTCAGTTCGGAGGCGGCTCGGCCGAGTGAGTTGTCGTCACTCGGCCGATGGCTTCACTGCACTCGGGCGGACGTGGTTTACCACTCGGCCGAGTGGGTCTTCTGAAGCTCAGGTGGCCGAAAAACAGAAACTTCGATATTTTGGAGGGGCTTTGTCTGGGCGCCACTCGGGCGGACGTGGTATCGTCACTCGGCCGATGTGGTCTCTGTCGCTCGGCCGAGTACACATGGAAATCGTGTCTGAACGGGTCGGCCGAGCAGTGTCTCGCTGGTCGGCCGAGTGGCTCCTCCACTCGGCCGAGTGGGACACAAAAGATGCCCAATCTGATTGTTTTGGCCTCCTCGTCGCTCCTGCGACGTCCATTCTTCTTCCGCTCCTCTCCAACAGCAAAATATCCCTCGGGGAGGTCGTCGGTGGCCGTCTAGAGTAAGCGTGTCTCGAGATAACTCCAAATCGCGCCAAATCACCTGAAATGCGACAAAAACAACAAATCGTGAAAGCATCGCAATATCGTCGATATATCGTGAAAAACATGATTTGGGCGATCTAAATGGCATGCAAATATACGGAAAAAAAGTGTAAAATGAGGAGTGATCAAAATCCCCCAAGCTTGCCTCTTACTCGTCCTCGAGGAAGATAAGTAAAAGGCGAACCCGGTGGATTCGGAAAACGAAAACGGCGAAAAACGAAAAAAATGAAAAACGAAGAAGAATGAAAACCAAATGAAAATAAAGACGAAAGAAAGAAGCGAAGAGGTAGGGTGCTAGATCATTTTCTCAGGACATGGGTTTCACTTACTCTTATAGCATGCACCGAATGAGAAATACATGTCAAAGAATCTTATTTTGATATCATAGTATAATAGTGCAAATAGAAATAGAAAACCCACGAACAATGATATAATCATGAAGAACGGAATGATTTTAAAATTAACATTGCCTGAATCATTTAAAGCGGTATACAAATCACAGATCACACACTTTTCAATTGAACGCTTTCTATCTGGAATATAAGAGTATCACACTATAGAATAGAGAGAATAGAAAAGTTTGGATTTCATGAAATGAACGCTAGGCTTAGATTTCTGGATTTCGTGAAGCTAGAAACAATCTCACCGAGTATAGAATATTACTTAGCCTAGGTTGTCGTGCAATGTCAAGTAGTCACTCTCTCACACATCAATGGGTCCCCTCCCCCAAGCTTATCTATAAGCGTGGTGGCACAAAAATATTTACATCCCCATTTTTATATAGCTCCAAAAGCAAAGAAGAGAAAGAAGAAAGAAAGAAAGTGAGATGGGATCTTTTATTGAGGATTTTTCCTCTTTTCTCTTTTTTTTTTCTCTTTTTTTTGCAATATATACACAATGATCCCAACTCAGAGAGAGATAATGATATACAAGAATGTTTTTCTCTCTTTTATTATATATATATATTTTTTAGAAGAAGGGATTTGGAGCTAGGAATTAATAGCGGGGGAAATGCCATAAAATAGAATCACTAAGGGGAGATTCACCAATGATTTTTAAAAGTAGAGAAATGATGTTCAAGATTTGTGGAGAAAGAAATATGTATAACTCTCGGTTCACTCTGTAAGACATGCACGACAACTTCAGCAGGGTAATCTAATCTACTCAGTTTCGATCACAAAAAAGCTAACTAATCCAGATATATCATAGCTAACATCATTCAATCATCCCGAAGTGAAGTGTACAATTCATGCATATAGAAGTGATATAGGAAAAGAAATCAGTACTCCAGATATAGGCATTCAATGCGTGAATCTTGGTGTGTTTTCTGTGATAGCATACATATGAATATTCAGGCTCAGCTAATAATAAAACTTCATCCATTTTCATGTGGAAAAAGTGCGGGTTACTATTTCTAAATGCAAAGCAAGTCATAGCATGTGATATCAGAAATAAAATCTAAGACATGACAAATATAGCATGCATATAGAATAAGCTAACTCCGCGTAGACATCATCACAGAAAATTCATCTCTAGCATGAGATGAAAAAGGAAAGAAATAAAGATAAGAAAAATAAAACTATGCAATGCGGCACACAGAGAAATAAGAAAAACGTGATGCATGGCAAAATAAAAGAGAAATAAAGAAAAATGAGTGCAAAAGTGAAAAAAAAAACGGTGTGAAAAACTAAAAATAAAGGTGGCAAATCGAAAAAGAACGTGAGAACTCACTCCCCCAAGCTAAACCGCACAGTGTCCTCAATGTGCAAAGTGTGGCACACAGAGAGACAAGTAATGAGAGGGGCAAGTGAGGGTGCATGCATGATGGAAAGAAAAAAAAGATAATAAAACGAAAAATAAAGAAATGAAAATATGATGCGGATATGATGCATGCACAGATATGAGTGATACGAGTATAAATGGGTCACCAAAAGCTCTCCCGCTCTACCAAAAAAGATATATAAAGATACGGCAAAATGAGAATCCCAAAATAAGTGAGGGGCGGGGGGGGGGGGGGGGGGGGGGGGGGGGGGTGGGCAAAAAGGCATCAGGACCCAGCAGAAACGGGCAGCACAACGGCAAAAGGAATCGATGGCATCAAGGGTGCCTAGGAAGGTGGTGCTGCGCCGTCTCCGTCCTGAGGCGGAGGAGGAGGTGGTGGTGGTGTAGGCTGCTGAGCTGGGGTGGGCGTGGAAGTGGAAGCAGGTCTAGTGTGTGTGGAAGTGTGTGTGGGAACCTGCTGGGTGGGTGGGGGTACGCGCGGAAGACGCTCTAAGATCTGTGTCAGGCAGTAGTGGATCTGAGGGATCAGGTCAAAGCGTCCAGCCATCGTAGAGACGGTGGAGGACAGGGTCCTAAGGTCACCTCTAAGACCACTCACCGCCAACTCAAGAGCACGTATGCTCTGCAGTACAGTGTCGGGCGGGGGTGGTGCAGAGGGACGCACCGGTCTAGGCTGCGCAGGGTGGGGCTGGCGTACGCGAGTGGAGTATGTAACGGGCTCAGCAGGGAAGGGGACAAAAGGTGCCGCGCCAGCAAATGTGGGCCTGGCCTCAGTGTGAGGCCGGGACACCGGCTGGTGAGAAGTAGAGGCAGCGGCAGCAAAGGAAGCGTGCAAAAGTGGCAACGAGGTGGCAAGAGAGGTCAGTGGCCCAGAAGTGTGGACAGACGCCACGACGCTCTCGGAGAATACGGCGGCTGTGGAGACAGAGGACTCTACCGTTGGGGCGGAACTGTGTGGACCAAAAGGCGCAATCCCAGCGGAGATCATGCTAGCCATGGTCTCCACGACCGCGGCAAACGAGGGCGCTCCACTCTCGACAAAGGTCGGCGGGCGCTCGGGGAGTGCGGAGCAAAGAGGCTCCACGGACAGAGGGCCAGAGGTGGCAGCGGGAGTGGTGGGGACAGCCTCGGAAGTGGTGACAGTGGTGGAAGCGGGCTCAGCAAAAGTACTCTCGACACTGACAGAGGTGGGGACAGAAGTGTCAGGGGCAGCGGAAACGTCAGGAACAGGCTGAGGGGCCACAGGGTCGACGGGGTCGGCAGCAGGCTCGGCAGGGTGTGCAGCAGGGTCTGCGGGAGCAGCCAGGGCAGCGTGGGCCTGCTCGGCCTCCTTGGCCTCGAGCACGTACGCAGCGGGGATGAGGACATCCATTGCTGGGAGCCAGTCAACGTGGGCCGGTGCAATCTGGGTCCGAGCTGGGCTCGGGAGAATCATGTAGTCGGCACCGAAAGGGCCGTGCAACCAGACCCAGTGACGCTCACCATGCGGACGCAGCATCTTCATCCGGGCCATAACGTCTATCGACAAGGAAGTGGGGCCCGGAACGCGTCGCAGGTCGTCAGGTAAGTCCTCGCCGGTCATCATGGTAAGCAGGGTGATCAGACCGCCGCAGCATATCGGTGAGCGAGCGCCCACCGACACAATGATACGGTCTAAAAACCAAGCCGCAATGTCGATCACGACGGCGGGGACAAGCTCGTGTCCATCCCTAGATAGAGCTCTGGGACGTGTCATCGCATAGAGCATGTAGAGCTCTGGCGTAGACATCGTGCCCGGCTCATATCTGGCCAAAAAGGTGGTCGCCATAAGGCGCTGGGCAATACGTAGGCAGGGGTGGACAATGGCCGAGGCCTTGGCCCTACTAGGGTCAAAGGCGGCGTGGTGGCCTGTAATCCGGGCCCAGAAGGCACCGGCGTCGAAAGAGGGTGGAGGGATATGTGTGGGGCCGTAACCGCGATCGGCTCCGGGGACTGCGGGCCATGAGAAGAACGCTCTCATCATATCGAGAGTGACCTGGCACTCTCGATCCATGAACCTGAATGAGCATCCCTCATCGGTCCAGGCAATCGAACTCAAAACCTCAAGTGTCGGGCGGGTAAAAGTATCCGCCGACACCTGGAAAAAATCTCGCCAGCCCACGTTGTCGTACAACGTGAGCATCCCCTCAAGTACCCCCAGGCGTCCTAGGTCAGCGAGGTGTGCAAACCTGGAGGGTACGATCGAGCGCTGGGAGATACGGTCGAAGACAGCGCGGTGTGCGTCGTCTCGGAACGTGATCCCGAGCGGCCCGACCAGTGGAGCCGGTGGTGGTGGCTGTGGATCGGCAGGGAGAGGCTGTGCGGGCTGTGGGTGCACTGCAGGCTGTGCGGGGTGTGCGGGGCCTGCAGGCTGTGCTGGGTGGACGACGTGTGTGGGGGAAGGAGGAGGAGGAGACTCTTCCGCCTCGTGGGCGGGGCCGGCGTCATCCGACCGCTTCCGCTTAGCGGAAGGTCTCCTCGTCCGCGGCCGTGTCCGGGGCGGCATATCGGCCCCGAGCGCGCCGAAAAGTGAAAAAGTGTGGCGTGTGCAAAAAGAATGGAAAGAGTGTACCAAAACACGCCGCGAGTGCTAAGCAGTGGAAGCGTGCGAAGTCCGCGCCTCCACGAAGTCCTGAGCAGCCCGTAGAAGCTCCCCTGAGCTCCCCTAAGCTCCAAAAAACAACTTGCGCATGAAAAAGCGATATCAGCGAGTAATAATCAAAATGTATGGAGCAATAGGGGTATAACAGATAGATATGGGAATTGATTCGGGTTAGGGGTTCGATTAATACACGGATCCTCGAAAACTACGCAAAAAAGGAGAAAACGGGCAAATCAAGCTATACCGGAGGTGATCGGAGACAAGGCCGCCGGCGGCGACTCGGGCGGGGTGCGACGATGGTCGGCCGGCGGTGGCTGGCCGAGCGGCGGCGCGCGCGGGCTTGGTCGGGCGAGTGGGGGCTGGGTGAAGCGAGATCGGGCGATGGGAGCTGAGGGGGCGCGGGCGGATTTGGGATTTGCTATTTCGAAATCCGCGCCCCCCTCGTCACTTATATATAAAAGAGTTACGACTCGGCCGAGTGACGTGCTCACTCGGCCGAGCGAGGCAAATAAAAATTTTCTCCCCGATATCGCTTCGGCCGAGTGGCTTTGCCAGCCTCGTCCGAGTGGAGTAAGTCCATTCGGCCAAGTGACTCAAGCTACTCGGCAAGACTCGCCCTAGGAGGGTATCCGTTTCACTCGGCCGAGTGAGAATATATACTCGGCCGAGTAGCAGTTATATCGAAATCAAGAAAATAAACAGAGAGTTGGGTACAGCAGACTTCCCTCGTTCGTGAGCGGCTCGGCCGGACGAACTTCTGTACTCGGCCGAGTGACTAGTATGCTCGGCCGAGTGAGCATTGTGTTCTGCTGTTTGTCTTCGTTTGGGCTCTAAACTCCGTCTTTCTTCCTCCAGTCGATTTCATCCTCCTCCTAAGCGTCGAGCGCCTTCTTGGGGCGCTCCTCGTCATCTCGTTCATCCTCCTCATGATGGATCTACCTATCTCCTCTCCTGTCAAGAAAAATAGGACCCGTTATCACAAAATTTTTGGTCGAATGACTCAAAACACTAAAAATCTCTAAAACGAAAATAAAGAAAAAGTAAAAGTAAAGAAAAAACCGTCGGGTTGCCTCCCGACAAGCGCTCGTTTTAGGTCGTGAGCTCGACCCCCTATAATTTTCAATCAATGCGGGATGTTTGGTGCATATGAGATGCACCCGTCAAACTTCCCGGGGAGCGCGCTTGGATTTGGACGTGGCGGCGTAGCGTTCTCCCTCGGAGGTCTCTTGTCTCGAATAGTGTTGGGGGGAGGCTCCCCCAAGCTAGCATTTGCCCCGGTCAACGGCTTAACCGGCGATGCCGATTTCCGTACCGGCGGAGCTTTCTTTGGAGACTTTAATTTCGAGAGCTTGCAGAGCTCTCGAATCCTTGCGACATCAGCGTCGCCTTCATCTTCATCAGCGGAGAAGTCGGGGGAATCATCTTTATTCTCTTCATCTCGGCCTAAATCCGGGCCTTCTTCAAATTCTTCATCAAAAAGAGCGCCGATTGAGTGAGGAATTGCCTCCTCTATCACCTCATCGAGGAGGTCCATGAGATCATCCGACCGTTCCTTGAGCAAATATACCCTATTGGTTTCGCCCGTCGGGATTCCTTCGGAATAGTGCTTGAGCCTTTGACCATTTACTTTGAACGTGGAACCGTCCTTGCTCTCCAACTCGAAAGCTCCTCCCGGTTGTATATGCTTGATGGTGAAAGGTCCGGACCAACGTGACCTCAACTTACCGGGAAATAGTCGGAGCCGGGAATTGTAGAGCAAGGCTTTGTCTCCTACCTTGAAGTCCGTGACGGTTATGCGGGCATCGTGGAAAATCTTGGTTCTTTCCTTGTAAATTCTCGAGCTCTCATAGGCGTCTCTCCTTATTTCATCAAGCTCGTTGATGTCCAAGAGTCGCCTCACCGCCGCACTCTTGTAGTCGTAGTTAAAGGTCTTGATGGCCCAATATGCGCGGTGCTCCAACTCTACCGGCAAGTGGCAAGCCTTCCCATAAACTAGACGGAACGGTGTGGTGCCGATGGGAGTGCGAAAGGCCGTGCGATAAGCCCATAGAGCATCGTTTAACTTCATTGACCAATCCTTTCTAGACCGATCCACGGTTTTCTCGAGAATTTGCTTGATCTCTCTATTTGAGACTTCCACTTGGCCGCTTGTCTGGGGGTGATAAGCCATGCCAACTCTATGATTTACCCCGTACTTCTTTAGCATGGCTTCAAACTTGTTCTCTATGAAGTGGCTTCCCCCGTCGCTTATCAAGGTACGCGGCACTCCAAAGCGTGGGAAGATATTTTGCTTGAAGAACTTGGAGACGACCCTTGCATCATTAGTAGGAGTGGAAATTGCCTCCACCCATTTGGAGACGTAGTCGACAGCCAATAGGATGTATTTGTTGCCATTGCTCGATGGAAATGGTCCCATGAAGTCTACTCCCCAACAATCAAAAAGCTCAATTTCTTGGATGGGCCTCATTGGCATTTCATTGCGCTTGGAGATATTCCCGGTCCGTTGGCATCTATCACACCCTTTTACAAAGTTGTGGGTGTCTTTAAACATTGTCGGCCAGAAGAACCCGCTCTGCAAGATCTTAGCGGTGGTTTTAGAGGCGGCATGATGTCACCCGCATGGTAGACCGTGGCAATGCAAAATGATAGACGTTGCCTCCTCTTTAGAAACACACCTACGAATGACACTATCTTTGCATATCTTGAAAAGGTAAGGATCTTCCCAAAAGTAGCTACGGACCTCATGCATAAATCTCCTCTTTTGTTGCGTGGACATCCCATGCGGTTTGATTCCGCAAGCCAAGTAGTTGACGAAGTCCGCGTACCAAGGTACTTCCCCGGTCCTTACCGCATATAGCCTCTCATCAACAAATGTGTCATCAATAGGTAAGCTCTCATCCTCCTTGTCGTGAATGAGCCTAGATAAATGATCCGCCACGACATTGTCTGTACCCTGCTTATCTCTGATCTCTAGGTCGAATTCTTGCAACAAGAGTATCCACCTAATCAACTGGGGTTTGGCCTCCTTCTTGTTTAAAAGATACTTCAATGCCGCATGGTCGGTGTGGACAATCACCTTGGAACCGAGGAGGTAGGAGCGAAACTTCTCTATAGAATAGACGACCGCTAGAAGCTCCTTCTCGGTAGTTGTGTAGTTTTTCTGCGCGTCATCCAATGTCTTGCTTGCGTAGTATATCACATGAAGCTTCCTATCTTTCCTTTGTCCCAATACCGCTCCAATGGCTTGGTCGCTAGCATCGCACATTAGCTCAAAAGGGAGGCTCCAATCCGGCGGTTGTATGATAGGCGCTGAGACTAGCGCTTCCTTCAAGGTGTTGAAAGCTTGCAAGCATTCTCCTGAAAAGTCAAAAGGAACATCTTTAGCGAGCAAGGAAGTAAGAGGTCGGGCAATCGAGGCGAAATCCTTGATGAAGCGGCGGTAAAACCCCGCGTGACCAAGGAAACCTCTAATGCCCTTGACATTAATAGGAGGAGGAAGTTTTTCGATTACCTCAATTTTTTCTTTATCTACCTCGATTCCTCTTGAGGAAACAAGATGTCCGAGAACTATACCTTCCGTTACCATGAAGTGACACTTCTCCCAATTGAGAGTGAGATTGTTTTGTTGGCACCTTTTTAGGACTTTAGTGAGATTTTCCAAGCAAGAGTCAAACTCACTTCCGTAAACCGAGAAATCATCCATAAAAACTTCCATAATGTTTTCAATATAATCGGAAAATATGGATGTCATACATCTTTGAAAAGTGGCGGGAGCATTACAAAGGCCGAACGGCATCCTACGGTATGCATAGGTGCCATAGGGACAAGTGAAAGTTGTCTTTTCTTGGTCATCTTCGTGCAAAGGGATTTGGAAGAAACCCGAATACCCGTCTAGATAGCAAAAGTATTTATGGTTCGCGAGGCGTTCAAGCATTTGATCAATGAATGGCAATGGGTAATGGTCCTTTCGGGTGGCTTTATTGAGTTTCCTATAGTCAATGCACATTCGCCATCCTGTGACAGTGCGCGTAGATATTGGCTCCCCTTTTTCATTCTTTATGACAGTCATCCCCCCTTTCTTGGGGACGACGTGAACGGGGCTAACCCATCTACTGTCAGAGATAGGATAAATTATACCGGCTTCTAGCAATTTTAGGATTTCCTTTTTAACCACCTCCTTCATGTTCGGGTTTAACCGCCTTTGAGACTCTATGGAGGTGGCTTCGGTATCCTCCAAATGGATCCGATGCGTGCAAAGCCTAGGGCTTATCCCTTTTAGATTGGAGATAGTGTATCCCAAGACATCTTTGTGGCTCCTAAGAACGTCTAGGAGTTTTTCAAGTTGATCTTGTGTGAGGTGGGAATTGACTATCACCGGGAAAGTCAATTTATTACCCAAAAAGGCATACCTTAGATTCGGCGGTAATTGTTTAAGCTCTACCTCAGGTGGCGCTGCTCCTTCCACTTCATCGGCTCGCATGAGTTCGACTTTCTCCTTGTCGTCCGGGTTTAGCTCATGTTCCGGTGGCATGCTTTCTTGTGACGAGTCAGACTCGCTACTTAGTGAGGATGAGGCATCGAAATAGGCGCCCTCCGATTCAGGGCTAGCATCGCCAAAACCTTCACTCTGCTCCAGTTCGTACCTGGAATCAAGAAACACATCAGACGATTCATAAAAACAAGAGTGAGCGTCATAGAGTGTAACTCCCTGAATGTCGGTTTGCTCGAAGGGTTCTTCGGGAGCATAGTGTTCTTCGACACTCGCTCTATTGTCTTCGAAATACAATTTGTCGTCGACCACGTCAACTCTGACATTGCCTCCGATAGTCCCCTCCGGGGAGATTTGGTCCATCACAAAACTAGCAAATAGTTGTTCATCGGGGTCTTTGATATCAATAGCAAATGCTCCGGTAGCGTAGACCTCGTCAACAAGCTCCTTAAGGAGGTCTGTGAAGGAGTCATAGTCTTCTCGACTGAGTTCCATTATTGGCAGTGCATCCTCCATTCTCCCTGTTAAGATCTTATGCAAAATACGGGGAGAATATGCAAATAGGGCTGCGAATAAAGTTAAAATAAGATATGGAGGAGGATGAAGAAAGAAAGAAAGAAGAAAGAAAGAAGAAATAACCGGTTCCCCGGCAACGGCGCCAAAAACTTGATCGCTCCGGGACGTACACCCAAAGAACGGTTGTAGTTTTACCGCAAGCGCACGGTATAGCGGCGAGCGGGTATCGAACACAGGGAGGACGAATGACCGTGCTTGCTCCTAATCAACCTGGCTATTTAAGAATAGAGAGAATTGCCTTGGGCGATCCTGTCACAATCGTCAGACAAATGTGCGAAATATCAAATCAAATAAAGAACGTCTAGGGAATGGGGAATCCCCGCTACTCACCGTATTTCATAAATGTGGTTCGTCGGTATCAAAATTGCTAGAATGAGAGTTTGGATGAACTAGTTGCAACTAAATGTGGAACCAAGCTCACGCTCTCGCGCTGTTGCCGATCTATAGCTATCCTAGGGTCGGGTCCAATCTCTTGCAAACCCTAGCCTAGGAAAGCTAGCATTAGGATCAACATCATCGTCCAATTGCGCACCGAGCCCAATCTCTTGCAAACTCGGTCCACAATCTAAATTAGGATAGTTCCTACCCGTCCAATCTCTTGCAAACGGGTATCGGCACGGAATTGCAACCGGAGATCCTAGTATCGGTCCAATCTCTTGCAAACCGATACTTCGAAAGTCCGACTCCAACCCAATTCGGATTTCTAGGGCTTCCTATCAAATTGGGATCCAATCTCTTGCAAATCCCAATTGATATGAATACCTAGCTATCCGTAGTAATTCGATCCCAATCTAATCTCTAATTATTGATTCTAGCACAATTTCTACCAATTTATCACAAATACGAAATTGGGCTTGTAGGGTTCATCCCCTCGCCCCAAGACGTGGAGACTACTCACAAATCATAGCAATAGCACAAAAATAATCAATGAAATAGGCAATGGAACTCATCACAACAATGATATAAACAATAAAAATAGAGTTTTTGGGGAAGAGAGATGCAAACCAATGTAGTTCTTCAATTAATCCAACAAAAATCCAAGTTTTTCCTCTTCTCCAATCACAAATAATAAAGCTAAAAAGTAATCTCAAAAAGCTGCAAAAATCTAAGAGATGGATCTTAAAACTAGGGTAAAAACAGGGCTTAAATAGCCCCAAAATCGTCCAAAAATCCTGACCAAAACGCCCCTGCACAGCCTGTTTTCCGCAAATTTCGCTACAGGCAGCGCATCGCACTCGGCCGAGTGACAAAAGTCGCTCGGCCGAGTGAAAACCCTGTCATTTTCCAGTAAGTCGGGGGCTTCAAGGGTCTTCAGTTCGGAGGCGGCTCGGCCGAGTGAGTTGTCGTCACTCGACCGATGGCTTCACTGCACTCGGGCGGACGTGGTTTACCACTCGGCCGAGTGGGTCTTCTGAAGCTCAGGTGGCCGAAAAACAGAAACTTCGATATTTTGGAGGGGCTTCGTCTGGGCGCCACTCGGGCGGACGTGGTATCGTCACTCGGCCGATGTGGTCTCCGTCGCTCGGCCGAGTACACATGGAAATCGTGTCTGAACGGGTCGGCCGAGCAGTGTCTCGCTGGTCGGCCGAGTGGCTCCTCCATTCGGCCGAGTGGGACACAAAAGATGCCCAATCTGATTGTTTTGGCCTCCTCGTCGCTCCTGCGACGTCCATTCTTCTTCCGCTCCTCTCCAACAGCAAAATATCCCTCGGGGAGGTCGTCGGTGGCCGTCTAGAGTAAGCGTGTCTCGAGATCACTCCAAATCGCGCCAAATCACCTGAAATGCGACAAAAACAACAAATCGTGAAAAGCATCGCAATATCGTCGATATATCGTGAAAAACATGATTTGGGCGATCTAAATGGCATGCAAATACACGGAAAAAAAGTGTAAAATGAGGAGTGATCACTTAACCCATCGAAGATCCTTTCGATGGTGAAGCTCGTCAGCCTGCCCTGAAGTTTGTAGAGTGTCTGGCTCGGCTAGCTGCCCGGGAGGGGGGGCGACCATGCGGCCTCCGTTGATGGTGCACTGCCCCGAAGTTGAGGGACGGGAGGGTGCGAGCCGTCTCTCATTACTTGTCAGTCCTGGCAAACACTGTCGAGGGCGAAGCCGTCAGGCTTGCCCGGAGTTAATGGAGGGAAGGGTGCAACCCGTCACTCGCTCCTTAACCCACCGGTAATCCTTTCGAGGGCAAAGCTCGTCAGCCTGCCCCGGAGTTTGTAAAGTTTTCGGCTCGGCTAGTTGCCCGAGAGGGGGGCGACCCTGCGGCCTCTGTTGATGGCGCACTGCCCCAGAGTTGAGGGACGGGAGGGTGTAAGTCGTCGCTCGTTCCTTGTCAGTCATGGTGAACACTATCGAGGGCAAAGCCGTCAGGCTTACCCCAAAGTTAATGGAGGGGAGGGTGAAAGCCGTCACTCGCTCCTTAACCCACCGACGATCATTTCGAGGGCGAAGCTTGTCAGCCTGCCCTAGAGTTTGTAGAGTGTCCGGCTCAGCTAGCTGCCCGGAAGGAGGGCGACCCCACGACCTCTGTTGATGGCGCATTCCCCAAAGTTGAGGGATGGGAGGGTGCGAGCCATCGCTCATTCCTTGTCAGTCTTGGCGAACACTATCGAGGGTGAAGCCGTCAGGCTTGCCCCGGAGTTGATGGAGGGTAGGGAGCGAGCCATCACTCGCTCCTTAACCCACCGGCGATCCTTTCGAGGGCGAAGCTCGTCAGCCTACCCCAGAGTTTGTAAAGTGTCCGGCTCGGCTAGCTGCCCGGGAGGGGGGAGACCCCGTGACCTCCGTTGATGGCGCACTACCTTGGAGTTGAGGGACGGGAGGGTGCGAGCCGTCGCTCGTTCCTTGTCAGTGTCGACAAACACTATCAAGGGCGAAGCCATCAGGCTTGCCCTGAAGTTGATGGAGGGGAGGGTACAAGCCGTCACATGCTTCTTAACCCACCAGCGATCCTTTCGAGGGTGAAGCTCGTCAGCCAGCCTCGGACTTTGAGGGAGGGGAGGGTGCGAGCTGTCGCTCGTTCTTTGTCCCACCCGGCGAACACTATCGAGGGCGAAGCCATCAGGCTTGCCCCAAAGTTGATGGATGGGAGGGTGCGAGCTGGAGCTCATTCCTTAACCCACCGGCAATCCTATCGAGGGCGAAGCTCGTCAGCCTGCCCCAGAGTTTGTGGGGGTTGAGGACTGAAATGCAGATTCAGATAGCACACTGAGTGTACAAACACATTGGTTTATTGAAAACATAATATGAGCTGAATGTACAGGTGCATTTATTGAAAAAACTTGAGCTAGTGCTTAGCATTCCAGGGATGGGTCAGCTCCTCGCCCTCCATGTTTGCCAGATGGTATGTTACTGGTCCCAGACTCCTCGCCCTCTATATTTGCCAGATGGTATGTTGCCGGTGGCAGGATGTCAGTTATGTTGTAGGGGTCTTCCCACTTTGCATATAGCTTGCCTCGTCGGCCGATCTCGGGCCTGAAGGTGGCGTCCCGAAGGACAAGGTTACCGACTCTGAAGCTTCGCTTCCTGACGTGGGAGTTGTAGTATCTCGCCATTCTTTGGCTGTGCTTAACCAAAAATGTTAGTGCATGATCCTTTACCTCGTCGAAGAGTACAAGGTTGAGGTTGAGTCCCTCTTCATTAGCTTCTTCGTTGAAGTATTGGAGGCGCAGAGATTCCTCGCCGACCTCCATCGGAACGACGGCCTCTGTCCCAAAAGCCAGCATGAAGGGGCTCTCGCCGGTTGATGCTTCGTGCGGTATGACCAAAGGATGCCAAGTAGCTCATCAGGCCAGGTCCCGAGGGTGCTGCCAACCTTCTTCTTCAACGTTTCCAGGATGCACTTGTTTGCTGCTTCGACGAGGCCATTGGATTGTGGATGTGCCACGGAGGCGAAGTGGAGGTTGATGCCCCAATCCGAGTAGTAGCTTCTGAAGTCCACGGAGTCTAACTACTTTCTGTTGTCCGTTACGATGGAGCGAGGTATCCCAAAGTGGCATATAATTGACTTCCAGACGAAGTTCTTCATGTCTACCTAGGTGATGCGTGCTAGCAGCTCTGCCTCGATCCACTTTGTGAAATAGTCGATGGCGACAACAAGGTATTTCCTTCCTATGGTGGCCATCGGGTGGAACGGTCCGAGGATGTCGAGGCCCCACTTAGCAAATGGGACTGGGTTGAAGATCGGAATCAGATCAGTCGACGGGGCTGTTGTTTGTTTGAAGAAGCACTGGCACTCCCCGTACCGCTTGACATAGTCAGCGGCATCCTTCACTATGGTCAAACAATAATAACCTTGTCGGATCGCCTTGTGTGCCAGAGTGTGTCCTCCATAGTGGTTCAAAAAACTCGATAAAGGAGGGTGTCGCTTGCCCCGTTGACCTCCATCCTGTCCTGGTATAGTTGCACGTGCTCCAGGGGATCGTCCGAACCGTCATAGAGTTCACCGTGAGGTAACTTGAACCTATAGGGTATCAGGGTTGAGATCACCCTGCAAGACAATGGATTGGCTTCTCCGGGGCCGGGGGAGGTGCTGGCTCTCCATCCCGTCGGTTGGAATCGCCGAATGAGCCACCTCGGTGCTCAGGGGCATTCCTCCCTCTCTCCCGAGGGGTAGGACTACGGTCGCAGATCCTCCACCTTCTGTCACCCCGTCTAGGAGAGCGGTGATCTCGCCGGGGGGCTTCTGCCACGAAACCCCCCTCCCCCTGCCTCGGGCTGGGTGATCTTCCGTGACGGTAGCTTTCAGTAGGATGATCAGGCAGGGCGTCCCTCCGCACCATCTAGGCCGATGCCAAAGGGACCCCTCGGCTTCCCTCTTGGAGCCTCTCTCTCTCTCTCTCTGCATCAAGGAGGCAAATCCATCGACGAGACGCTTCCTCCTGTAACCGTTTAAGCTGGGCGGCTTCTTCCTCCTTGTTGATTTCCCTTTGCAGAGCGGCTACCTCTGCTTCATCGAACCGCCTCTGCTGCGCTACTGTTGCTTCCTCATCAAGCTGGGGGAGAAGGTCTCTCCTTACTGTGGGGCTCAAAGGGGCCTCCTGCCCGAGACGGTCCCGTCTGCCGCACATCGGTCCACTCCTCCATAATCTTGGTGAAGCCCTTGAAGCTCTTGTAGATGCCGAGGGCCGCGTCCTGAATGGCCACGGCCGACCCCTCAAGGGGTTGATTCATCAGGGAATGAGGCCCTTCGGCCAGAGGTGGCCTCAGTGCGTCATCGATCATGGCCTCAAGTCGACCCGGCCTCCTCAGAGGCGGAGGGGGGCATGAATGCGGGTGACTTGCCATGGAGAGGATTGCGCTAAGGGCATGTGGATCCTGACATGGGTGTAACCCTCGTTCCCACAGACGGCACCAACTGTTGCGGGTCAGATCCACACACAATAGAATTTGTTTGTAGTGGGAATCACGGGTACAATGATTTACAGGTTTTCGGGTGAAGGCGAGGCTAGGACGACTTGGAGAACGCCTTGAGGGTGAAGATCCCTAGGTCGCCTGGAGGTCACACGAAGGTCGCCTGCTCCCGGTAGCTGAGGCAAACTCCCTGTGAGGATGAACAATAGGTCAGAAAGGCAGGGCTGGCTGTCAGCCCTCAGCCCCTCTGATGCCTGACGTGCGTTTATATTTTATATATTCACACGCACGTCTTCTTCGTTGTTTTTCGTTGTTTCGTATCTATTCTTTTGTGATTTTTAGTTTCTTTTCACTTTATTTGTGTTTGTGTGCTATTTCAGGAGATTGCCAGTGCAGGGGACATACCAAGCACACATCACGAGTCCTCGGAGCAACGGGAGGAGCCACACGAGATCCTGAGGGCCAAACGTCAATTTATATCATGAATCAACCCTCAATCGATCGGTTGGATAGTTCCAACTGATCGGTTCGTGCACGCGTATCTGACCCGACGAGGAGCAAGCTATGAAGAAGACCCCAACCGATCGGTTCTGCGATCGGTTGGATGCCACAGTCCTCTCTGTTTTTGAAGCTGAACTCCACCCGATCGGTTGACTTGTCAACCGATCGGTTCACCTGTAGCAATTCTTCGTAAGCTCCAGAGCTCCACGATCTCAACCGATTGGTTCAGCGATCGGTTGAGAATTATCACAACCTCAACCGATCGGTTCGGCGATCGGTCAGAAGCTGAAGATTAATTTCCCCGCTGCCTTAACCGATCGGTTGATGTTTCAACCGATCGGTTGGATGTTTATTTTTGTCTTCTTCTGGGAATATTCCCATGCATCTTGCCAGATTGTATACATAGCCCTAGGTTTCCCAGAAAACGAGAATCCCCAGTTTTTAACAGTTTTTAGGGATTTTGGCTGCTGCTAATTAAACTTGTTTTGTAAGTTTCTTGATCGCTTTGATACTTTAATATTGCGTTAATACTATTGTTTGCTTCTCTAATCTATTGCTTGATTATCTTTTTGATGGCTGAAATTTGTGTTATTGAATCTTTTGCAATGATTAGTGAGTAGTTTCCTAATCTGGGACATTGGTGGAAGCCCCTTCGTGGGTTCTCCTTAGGACGACCATAGGATTTGGGTTTCGATAGGATCTAGGGATTTAGATGGTTACGCTGGGTGTTTTATTGTCATTGGTAGGATAAAGGCCGCCTTTGACCGTCGGGCCAAGGGAAAATAAAACTGGCGTTTGATCCTCTAGCCACTGCTCACATCCCTAGCGTAGACATTGATTCCTAGTGCGTGGGAACGGCAGGATGAAATGTCGGGAGCAATCGTTGTGAGCTTAGTGCTCCTGGAGTCGGTCGGTGTAGGACATAGAAATGCCCACCGTCCAAACCCGGGTAGACCTAGCGTATCATCCTGGGCATCGACCGGAATATCGGGCCCATGGGACGCTAGGTATCACTCTTAGAGGCAACGTCTCACCACTAAATCCTAGAATCCAATCGTATTCCTATCTGTCGGTCGTAATAGAGAGAATCCATGATAGGGTGGAAACCAAGGTCCTGGGTTACTTTTTATATCTTATACCTTTCCGTAGTTTCATATCGTGACAACCCACCTAACGATAGGGCTAGCTCACCCACCGGGTGATACGGTTCCTCTTTGTTGACAAGCACACAACACGCCTCACCATGTTCAACCTCCAAGCCACACTACAACATCGTGCGCTTGCGATTATAAATTTTAATTCTGGTATCCCCGTCCGACTTTACACATAGCCAAATCTAGTGGACGTCAAGCTTTATGGCGCCGTTGCCGGGAGGCAACGTGCTTGTTTCAGTTAGGACCCAGTAACCCTCGAGACTAGTTCATATCCCTATCCCATGATAATTTTCACATTCTACACACATTTTAATTTTACTTGGACATATTGTATATATTCGTTGTATATGGTTGGTAGACTATGTCTCCATACCGCCATCATCATTTCTTACCTCTCCATTCATACAACTTGTGCTATTAACGTGATCTCTATCCTTGCAGTCCTCTTTCCCTCCATTTCTTACAGGTTTTCTACTCTACAGCAAGAATGTCATGTGCCTTTTACGATGACGTCTGGGGACATGCACCCGACACCATCCATTGGGTCCAGAGTCTAGCAGGATCTCTAAGAATCTCGGGCATCATATCCTTCCTTACAGCTGTAGTGGAAAATCAAAAGAGTAATCATGATATTCAGCAGCAGCCCGACACGACATTGTTTTTCCCTTCTGATGATGCGATGATTATTGACATACCCATCATAGACTTCAGTGAGGGGGATCTACACACCAATGGGGGAATTTTTCTGGAGGATCATCTGGCAGGACTCGTCGAGTGCGGTGAGCAGGAATCTATCCTTTCCTTGCAGACCTCTACAGAGCACCCTGGAGTTTGGGACCATTATGAAACTGAAGGTAGCAGTGGAGAACTATCTACTATTGAGACCTGTTTTTGTGTTGAAGCCTTTTTGCCGGATAATATCATACTCTTGAGATGGAACCAGAGTCTTCCTCTATGATTTTCTTACCACCTTGCAAGGCTTCGCCCCACGAACCCATTGTTGAAAGTGAAGTTCCGGATGTTGACATCCCGAAGATCCAGGAAGAGACTCTTTCGTTGGAAGATGCACAGCTTGAGCAATATGTATCAGTGCCACACGAAGTCGAGATGAAGGAGTTACCTCCGGAATTGAAGTATGAATATTTGGGGGAGGATTCAAAGCAACTGATCATTGTGAACTCCTTACTACCCGAAGACCAAATGACCAAACTGCTTGATGTTCTGAAGAAATTTAAGAACGTTTTTGGGTATGCAATTGAAGACTTGAAGGGAGTAAGCTTGGGGCTTTGCTCGCATAGAATATTACTTGAAGATGAGAAAGTCACTTCTATTGAGCCACAACGAAGATTGAACCCTATTATGATGGAAGTAGTTAAGAAGGAGATTGTTAGACTCCTCCTAGCCGGGATTATCTACCATATTTCTGATAGTCGATGGGTTAGCCCGGTACATGTTGTGCCCAAGAAGGGAGGGATGACAGTTATTCGTAACGAGAAAAACGAGCTGATACCTACAAGGACAGTCACCAGTTATCGGATGTGCATCGATTACCGAAAATTAAACAAAGCCACGAGGAAAGATCACTACCCCCTCCCTTTTATTGATCAGATGCTCGAAAGACTGGCCAAGCACAACTATTTTTGCTTCATGGATGGATACTCTGGCTTCCTACAAATTCCCATCCATAATGATGACCAAGAAAAGACCACTTTTACATGTCTGTTCGGGACGTATGCTTATAGAAGGATGCCGTTTGGGCTCTACAACGCCCCTGCTACATTTCAAAGATTGATGTCTGCAATTTTCTCCGATTTCTTCAGTACATAATGGAGGTCTTCATGGATGATTTTCCCGTCTATGGAATGGATTTCGACTCGTGTCTCCAAAACCTAGCCAAAGTTCTGAAAAGATGTCAAGATAAAGGGCTAGTTCTAAATTCGGAGAAATGCCACTTTATGGTGCAAGAAGGAGTCGTATTGGGACATATTATCTCTTCAAGAGGGATTGAGGTAGACAAAGCAAAGGTAGATGTGATCGAAAAGCTTCTCCCTCCACCTAACCTTCGGGGAGTCCGTGGTTTCCTAGGGCATGCCAGATTCTACGGTCGTTTTATAAAGGACTTCTCTAAAATTTCTAGGCCATTGACTCAGCTCCTCATGAAAGATACACCTTTCGTCTTCGACGACAAGTGTATGGAAGCTTTCTCCCTCTTGAAGCAAGCCCTTATTTCTGCACCTATGATTCAACCACCCGATTGGAGTCTGCCGTTCGAATTGATGTGCGACGCTAGCGACTATGCAGTTGGGGCCGTCTTGGGGCAAAGGAAGGACAAAAATATGCACATAATTTACTATACAAGCAAGACCCTTGATGAAGCTCAAAGGAACTATACGACGACGGAAAAGGAATTGTTAGCCGTTATCCACGCCATGGATAAGTTCCGGTCGTATCTTGTGGGTGCTAAGGTTATCGTTCATACTGATCACGCCACCCTCAAGTACCTTTTGAGCAAGAAGGATGCCAAGCCGCGCCTTATAAGGTGGATTCTCCTCCTCCAGGAATTTGACTTGGAAATCAAGGACAAGAAAGGGGCGGAGATTGTCGTGGCCAACTATCTATCTAGGTTATCTACTCTCGACCTGGAAGCCACTCCTATTGATGACTCACTGCCCGACGAGCATCTTTTCTCTATCTCTTCTGCTTGGACTCCATGGTATATCGACATCGCCAACTATCTGACATGCGCCATCGTCCCCCACAATGTGAGTTATCAGCAAAAGAAGAAGTTCTTCCACAAAGTCCGAAAATTTTATTGGGACGACCCTTATTTGTACAAGACTTGCAATGATGGGGTGATACGGAGGTGTATTCCTGAAACTGAGGCAACCTCCATAATTTCTCATTGCCATGATCAACAATGTGGAGGCCATGCGAGTACATATAAGACCACGGCGAAGATTCTCCAGAGTGGATTCTATTGGCTGACTCTCTTCAAGGACACTTATGCTTATGTCCAGGCCTGCGACAAATGCCAGAGGACGGGGAACATCTCCAAGAGAAACAAAATGCCATAGAATTACATCTTGGAAGTCGAGATCTTTGATGTTTGGGGAATCGACTTCATGGGGCCGTTTCCTTCTTCCTCTGGTAACCAATACATTTTGATGGCGTGGACTATGTATCCAAATGGGTGGAGGCGATAGCTAGCCCCACAAATGATTCTTGGGAGGTAGCCAAATTCTTTAAAAACAACATCTTCCCGAGATTCGGCGTGCCTCGAGTCTTAATTAGCGATGGAGGGAGACACTTCATAGAAAAGAAATTTGAATCACTTTTAAAGAAGTACGGAGTGCAGCACCGAATCGGGCGTGCTTATCACCCACAAACTAGCGGCCAGGTAGAAGTCTCAAACCGAAAGATAAAGAGCATACTGGAGAAGACTTGGCTAGCTCAAGGAAGGATTGGTCATCCAAACTTTCATATGCACTTTGGGCCTACAGGACTGCATTTAAGACTCCGATCGGCACTACCCCTTACCGACTTGTCTATGGGAAGTCATGTCATCTACCCGTGGGATTGGAGCATAAGGCATTTTGGGTTGTCAAGAATCTGAACATCGACGCCAAAGAGGCAGAGGGAGCCACCGACAACTCCAGCTAAACGAACTTGACGAGATCCAGCTCGACGCATACGAGAATGCCTGGATATACAAAGAGAAGTGGTGGCACGACAGGAGCATCTTAAATAAAGAATTCAAGGAGGGAGACCTAATTCTCCTATTCAATTCAAGACTAAGGCTCTTTCCTGGAAAGCTCAAGTCTAGATGGTCGGGACCCTACCAAGTCACCAAGGTCTTCCTGCATGGAGCCATCGAGATCATGGGAAGAGATGAACCATTCAAGATCAATGGGCAACGTCTGAAGCACTATACAATCAACGAGCCTGCAATCTCTTTGGTCAGAGACTCGACAACCAACAACTCTGCTGTAAATCCTTTGTATCCGAATTGATCACTAACCGAGGAGTCGAGCAAACGACTATAAACAACAACGCTTCAGGGGAGGCAACCCATGTTCTAAACTTGTGTCGTTTTATGTTTGTTTACCAATTTTAGTGAATATATACTGCTGTGGGGAATTTCGTTGGGATACTTAGATGATTTTTTTATCTTTGTGTAGGAATTGCTCCAACCGATCGGTTCAAGCATCAACCGATCGGGTGGTAGTTTCAGTAAGTGGCCAATTTTTGAAGAAGAGCGAACCGATCGGTTGAAGAAATAGGCGATCGGGTCGCAGATCAGGCGAAGATGACAGAGGTCTCTGGAAAGTTTTGGGAACAGTCAACCGATCGGTTGATAGAAGCGGTGATCGGGTCGCTGACCGGGTGACGATGACAGAAGCCTCGGGAATTTTGGGGAGCGGTCAACCGATCGGGTGAAATTTCACCCGATCGGTTCACCTGTAGCTGTTGATCCGCAAGAGAATTTCGAAAAATGATCCAACCGATTGGGTGACCTTTCACCCGATCGGTTCGCCTAACCCTATATATATAACCCCCTCACCCGATTTCATTCCACCTGACTTCGAAAATTTCCATCCGCACGGTTCATCTCTCCTTATTCCAAATCGATCTCCTCTCATGCCCTCTACTCCTAAAATCACTCCCCCACTTCCTCCCATACTTCCCCACCATCAATAACCTCCCATCGACTACATTCAACCGCAAATCACCCAAACCCTAGCCCTAACCCCCAATTTTCGAAATTTCAGTTCTTGTTGGATTAGCGTGCGGCTGTTCTCCAAATCACTCCATCGTACAGCAGGGGATTTAGAGGGGAGCATCTGGCTTGGAGTCGCGTCATTGCTGGTAACCTCTTTCCAAGCTTTATGTTTCTTTTCTTATGTGAAATGTCTTGATTTTGTGTCTGTCTACTACATTTGTTATATCATCTTCGTAGACACACTCCCCCACGTTATTGTTCTTCCCATATGTCACTACCATGTCTAGGAAGGGAAAAGAGCCAGCATCATCATCACGCAGACACTACCTGCACGGCCCTTTTTCCCCTTCTTTCCTTGGCATTGATCCTTCATCTGAAGAACAATCCGCACGTTTGCACGCCCTTCTTCATCACTCCATGCGACCTACCCTTTTTGTTGATCGCCCCTTGCTTGAATCTCCCAGACTTTTGAGGGGCGTCGTCAAACTTTTCGAATGCATTGGGTGTGATTTCCTTCTACGTGCTTATGGCCACACACATCGAAATATCACACTCGAGTTCCTTTCTTCTCTCGAAGTGTATGATTGGGGATTCTCTTTTCGCGTTTTCAATGCCGACTTTACTATGACGTTTGCCGAGCTTAACAATTTGCTGAATTTTCCTCACACTAATCATTATGTTGAATGTTCGACTCATGATCGGTCTGATATCTATTCTTACTTTTGGGACGATGGAGTTTGGCAACGATTCACCAGGTACCCCTCCTTTCCATCGGGGGCACTTGCCTCCCGTATCATACACCCATGTTACCGCTTGCCTATTTGCCAACACCATCTTTTCCCATGTGGATGTTTCCATGGTGTCAAGGGACGAGCTTTTCTTTCTGTATGCCATGTCTCATGACAGGATCCGTGGACATGATCCCTTACCTATAAACATCGGCCATTGGATCATCCACGAGATTTTATCTGTTAGTCGTGCAACTTCCGTACCTATTTGTTGTGGTGGGATGATCACCCTTATTGTCAGTCATGTTTTCAGGCTGCCGTCTGACCTCCAAATTCTGCCGAGACGTACCCGTATCAATCGCGACTACTTAATCGATATTGGATCACTCCTTTTTGTCGCGAACGTGCATTCTACCTTTATAGTCATGACAATACTCCTTTTGTCGTCCTCCCACCATAATCTCTTGAGCGAATCCCCATTCGCACTTCTCATTTACCGTGGAAATTCTTTTCGAATCCTTGGTATTCTGCACTAGTACATTTTCCACCCTTGGATCCTCCCGATTGGCACCCTTATACCGGGTCACCTGGTACAATCATTATCTACCACGATCCACCGATCAATTTCGATGCACCTATGATCCGGCCCGTTGCCCCTCCTTCTCCTGTCGGCACACCTTCTCCATCGTCCACACCGTTATCTTTCGTCCACTATTCACCTACTTCGTCATCATCATCCTACAATTCCTCCGATAGTAGCTCGGACTGATTTTCCCCTAGCCATTTGTTCTGCATCCCCTTGATCATATCTTTTTTCTAGCATTGTCATGCTCAGCTTGGGGAAATCAAATTTTGTGTGTGATTGTTGTCGTGTCATGTCGTTTGTCGTGTGCTTGTTTATATGTGTTCGTGTGCATGTGTTTTATATAGTTGGTTTGGGTGTTTATTTTCTTTATTTCTCTATGTTTTGTTTCGTGTGTTTTTCATGTTTTTCCCATTTTGTTGTCGGTGCATACTTCCCTCCCATCCTTCATTGCCCTCCCGCTCTTACTCCTATTGCATTGAGGGAAATGCAATGTTCAGCTTGGGGGAGTCGCACTTTGTGCATCAGTTGTGTCTTTTTCATTGTTTTTGAGTCGTTTTCAGCGTGTTTTTCTTTTTCTTTCCTTCTTTTTTATTCTCCCTCTCCTAGAGATGACCCCACATGATGAACTGCCACGGAACCACACACGCACTTAGCTTAGCTACGATAATCACTTTCACTAACCCTAGGAAGCCGAGTCCTATTGCATTTCATGCTCCGTGGGTTCACTTTGCTTTTGTGTGAGTTGTGTGTTGTGACTAGCTAGTTGGTGTGCTTCTACGTTGTGATTTTGTTTTATATGCCTGTCCTTGTATGACCCCTAGACTATCATGCTTCAATTTTGAATATGCAGTATATGCCTCCACTGTCTGCTTCTTTATGCATGAATTATATATATATTACTCTTCAAATCGCATGTGTCAGGACTCTACCAATATGACTAGGATAACATATTTGCTTATGATCTGATCTGTGAAATTTTTTTCTTTTGCCAAGTGTTTAGGATTCGAATTCTTTTTTGTTTTACTGGGTGCAGATCCCCTCGTCGTGCATCGTTCCCCCATTTGGGGGAGTGCACACTTTTCATTACTCCACTTCCAAAAAAATAAAAAAAGAGAAAAAAAAGAAAGAAAAAAATATGTTTAGCCAAAAATCTAAAAAAATATACAAATACCCAAAACCCAAAAAATTCATGATGTGAATATTACTCCTATCCACCGTGAATAAAGGGAAGGCGAGAATTTGCACCTAGTGATCTCCTCCACACCTACTCAACCCCCTTCGATTTCGAACACGCTTGGCATAGGACTTTTCTAGCGATCATCTTGGCATTCGTGTGGTGATTCCCTAGTTTCTAGCAGTAGAGTATCCGACATATGATATGTTTTCTATTCCTATTCTATTCTTATGCATGCTTGAACTATTATTCACCGCTAATTCGAATGGAATCGATATTTGGGTCATTCCTTGGGTATGTGTATATGGAGCTTTACTGCATAATTTAGATAGTTACACCATCTACTACCTCACGACCTCACTCACTTGCGCTTCACCACGTGGACCCACGACACTTGTATGGATTCATATTCCTGGGTTTAATGAGATGCGTATCACATGCTTGCTTAATGTGTTGTGTTGATTTTCGTTGGCTCTGATGGGTGATCTAGGATTTCGCTTTCTTTTCCTATTTCTTCCTTTCTATTTTTCCGTCCGAGCTCCTACTCTCACTCGTCTTCCTCGAGGATGAGGAAGGGTTCAGCTTGGGGGATTTTGATGTGCGTTTATTTTATATATTCATGCACGTCTTCTCCGTGATTTTCCGTTGTTTTCCGTTGTTTCGTATCTATTCTTTTGTGATTTTTAGTTTCTTTTCACTTTATTTGTGTTTGTGTGCTATTTCAGGAGAATGCCAGTGCAGGGGACATACCAAGCACACATCACGAGTCCCCGGAGCAACGGGAGGAGCCACACGAGATCCTGAGGGCCAAACATCAAGTTATATCATGAATCAACCCTCAACCGATCGGTTGGACAGTTCCAACTGATCGGTACGTGCACGTGTATCTGACCCGACGAGGAGCAAGCTATGAAGAAGACCCCAACCGATCGGTTCTGCGATCGGTTGGATGCCACAGTCCTCCCTGTTTTTGAAGCTGAACTCCAACCGATCGGTTGACTTATCAACCGTTCACCTGTAGCATTCTTCGCAAGCTCCAGAGCTCCACGACCTCAACCGATCGGTTTAGCAAACGGTTGAGAATTATCACAACCTCAACCGATCGGTTCGGCGATCGGTCAGATGCTGAAGATCGATTTCCCCGTTGCCTCAAACGATAGGTTGATGTTTCAACCGATCGGTTGATGTTTCAACCGATCGATTGGATGTTTATTTTTGTCTTCTTCTGAGAATATTCTCTGGCATCTTGCCAGATTGTATATATAGCCCTAGGTTTCCCAGAAAACGAGAAGCCCCAGTTTTTAACAGTTTTTAGGGATTTTGGCTGCTGCTAATTAAACTTGTTTTGTAAGTTTCTTTATCGCTTTGCTACTTTAATATTGCGTTAATACTATCGTTTGCTTCTCTAATCTATTGCTTGATTATCTTTTTGATGGCTAAAATTTGTGTTATTGAATCTTTTGCAATGATTAGTGAGTAGTTTCCTAATATGGGACATTGGTGGAAGCCCCTTCGTGGGTTCTCCTTAGAACGACCATAGGATTAGGGTTTCGATAGGATCTAGGGATTTAGATGGTTACGCGGGATGTTTTATTGTCATTGGCGGGATAAAGACCGCTTTTGACCGTCGGACCAAGGAAAAATAAAACTGGCGTTTGATCTTCTAGCCACAGCTCACACCCCTAGCATAGACATTGATTCCTAGCGCGTGGGAACGACAGGATGAAATGTCGCGAGCAACCGTTGCGAGCTTAGTGCTTCCGGAGTCGGTCAGTGCAGGACATGGGAATGCCCACCGTCTGAACCCGGGTAGACCTAGCGTATCATCCTGGGCATCGACCGGAATATCGGGCCCATGGGACGCTAGGTATCACTCTTAGAGGCAATGTCTCACCACTAAACCCTAGAATCCAATTGTATTCCTATCCGTCGGTCGTAATAGAGAGAATCCATGATAGGGTGGAAACCAAGGTCCTGGGTTACTTTTTATATCTTTTACTTTTACGTAGTTTCATATCGTGACAACCCACCTAGCGATAGGGCTAGCTCACCCACTGGGTGATCCGGTTCCTCTTTGTTGACAAGCACACCACACGCCTCCCCGTGTTCGACCCCCAAGCCACACTACAACACCGTGCGCTTGCGGTTATAAATTTTAATTCTGGTATCCCCTTCCGAATTTACACATAGCCAAATCTAGGGGACGTCAATGCCTAAGTCAGCTGGTGACGAAAATGTAGGCGCCAGGCACACTTGGCGACCTTAAGGCAGGTCGACAAAGTGTGGCGGGCTTATGAGGAAGGCACTGATATATGGATGATTCTGACCTTATGTGTGGAGATGAGTTAGAGGATTCACTGACCAATACTTTGTTAACCAACCAACCAACCACCTCAATGGAGACAGGAGGGGGTATTTATAGGGCTGAGAGGCGGTTGCTCGCCGTCTTGTCAGCCGTCGAATCATCCTTGCTGGCACTCAAGTGCTGGGGCTGTGGCAGAGATATTTACCGCCTTAATGGAATCATGAGGTGTCAGGAGAATTAATGAGACGCGAGGGGCGGCCATCAGTTCTTCCCCTTAAGCCCTGGCATTGATGGAGTGTAGGTGAGCCCACGCCACCCTGTCTGAGATATTTATGCTTGGCCGCCCTCAAGGGCGAGCTATAGGTCGGCGTGCAGACTCGACTCCTCTGGAGGATGCTCCTTGTTGCGGGTAGGCGAGTTGGTCCTAGGCAAGGCAAGCTGTCAGGTTGCTGCAGCGAGCTTTCGGGTGGTTCTTGGAGTCGAGCTCGAGGCGAGGCGAGCTTCTTGGGAACGGGGCGATCAGCTCGACGAGTGGTAGAGATATATGGAAGATACCATCGGGAGAGTCGGTGAGGTGTCTACCTGGGCCTTCCCTGTGCATATGGGCCTGAACTCCATGGGCCGGCCTTTAGGTCGTAACATCACTAATTGCAATATTCTTACTTAGCTATAGGTTTTTTGGTGTAAAAACCAATCTTCACTAATTTATTGTGGTGTATTGGATCTAATCGTACCTTGAGTCCCTTGGAGATAAGGGTGTTGGAAATCATTGTTGTAGGCAAGGAGTTCGTAAAAGTCCTCGGATTGTGAGGCAAGGAAAAGTCATCGGCTTGTGAGGCAAGGGAAAATCCTTGTTGTAGGCAAGGTGGTTGTAAATCCTCTTGGCGGGAGGTAGTTTGTACTATTTACCGATAATAGTGGATTAAAGCCCGACAAGAGTTTTAGGGACTGGACGTACCCAAGTTACGGGGAACCAGGATAAAAATCTGTGTGTTTGCGATTGTTAGTTATTCACTTGCATTTACATTCCGATGTTTAACTATATTATTGCAAGTATTATTTTGTGTTGATTAGGATTAATAATAGGTAACTCTTTATTAATTTTCGGGAGAATTCTAGAGGAATTTTAATTTGCGAAAAACACTATTCACTCCCCCTCATAGTGTTCTCGTTGCCATCCACAGGATCCAACAGAATTATCATGCATATTAACATATGAAGAAGCATTCACACCAATTGGTTTTTGAATAGGCTTCTTATACAATGAAGTGTACATATATGCATGATTTTTCTTTGGCTTACTAGTTGAAGTTGATGTTTGGCCAAATGAAGACTTGATTGTGACACACCTCTTAGAAAGCTCCCCCACAAATTTGTTTTGGGTGCTACTAAAGGTAGAGCTTGGTTTGGTTACCTTCAAAGTTGAAGTTGCCAAAGCCTTATCCTTACTCAAGTTGAAACTCTCAAGATGAGTGGACAATAACTCACATTTCTTTAAAAGAGAAGAAATGTCGCCATCCCTAGTGGATAGACGTGAGCTAAGCTCAAGCATTGAGATTTGAGGGCCATTGTCTCATTTCTCACAGCATCACAATCGAAAATGTGAGTACATTTAAATGAAGCATTTTCCTCACGTAACTCAGTATTTGAGAAAGAAAAACTTCTTTCTCGGCATGCAAAAATCTAATCATGCAAAGAAGTGCAATCATGAGAGTCATCATGAAAAGAATTTGCATTATAAATATGAGCAATCAAAGAATTTTTTTCACTAATATCATTAAGCTCATAAGCAAATTGAGTTTGAGATATCTCATTATCGCTTGACTCAATCTTATCACCTCCGGTGTACTTGGCCTCAAGGTAACTCCACATTTCATGTGCCATCTCCAAGCCTCCAATTTCATCATTTTCATGATCTCAAGTGGAGATGCACAAAGCCCTTTTGGCATGGACGTCCATCAAGAAATTTGAATTTGAGACATCCAAAGTCACCGCATCCAAGAGATTATTCTTCTTAAGGTGATTGGTCATCTTGCTCCTCCATCTGGTATAGTTCTTCGAATCGAAGTTGGAAGGATGTTGTTTAGGCAAATATGACATGCTTGCAAAAGCCACCAAACCAAGGCTCTTATACCAATTGTTAGGACCTAGCGGGGCTACACAATAAACTAAAGGGGGGTGAATAGTGTAAAGGCAAGCAAAGTGCTTAATTAAAAGTAACTAAAATTAAAGCATAATAAGCAGCAGAAATTAAAGATTATGCTCAACAACAACAATCGCAAACATAAAGGATTTTACCCTGGTTTCTCAAACTTGGGTACATCTAGCCACACCAGTATCCATTATAAACCTACACAAGGGAGTGAATACAATCGCTACACAAGGGATACCCTACACAAGGGATTTCTCCTACACAAGGACACACCAAACCCTACACAAGGGTTAGTCCTGCACAAGGACGAAAACTCCCACAAAGGGAGAAACTAACTCTCACAAAGAGAGTTAGGGTTTCAACAAAAGATGAAACAAAATAACACTTACCTATTCATTGAGATGATCTTACCAATGTGAAGAAGAAGGCATGCAAGTGTGGAAACCAAGTGCTTGAGATGTGACTTTGATTGCACTTGTTGATCTTTCTCTCTTCTAGGAATGAACACTAACACTTCTCACTTGAGTGTATGAATAAAGAGAAACAGATGTTCTCCAAGAAAGGAATGAGATTGAAATCCCTTGGAGAAATTTCCTAGAGCTTAGATGTTATAGCATAAGATTGAAGCTCAGAGAGGCTTGATGAAGAGATTATATGATCTTCAATGATGTCCAAGAGTTCTAAATGAACTAAGCCATCTCATATATATATGAAGCCAAAATAACCTAAAGAACCTAAGCAAAAAGCCAAGAAATCATATTTGCAACTGCAATAATTTTGGCAGAAACAACTCGGACAAGCGCCTGAAGGCAAGGAACCAAGCGCCTGTTGTAACGGCTAGTTTTATCCCAACGGATATAATCTGAGCCAAGACATGCAACTGTAGAAGACTACACAGGCGCCTGTTCCACTGTGCAGGCGCCTGTAAAGGCTTCAGCAGACGACTGCAACAAGGATGGATTTGAGCTGAAAAAAGACAACTTACACACTTATGCATACATGCGACTGATAAACAACATCCAGGCACCTGAAGGTTGACAGGCGCCTGATAAGTCTGTATTAGTATATTATCACACAAGATGGATTGGAGCTCAAAATGACACGTTACGTACATTGGCACATTAGGCGACTGTTGAACAATGTTTATGCACCTGTTGGTTGACCGGCGCCTGTCAATTGTACTTCAGTCGCATGTACCAAATGCTTAAGTATTGAGTCAAGAAAATTGACTTGAGCCTGTGCAGAACATCCATCTGTTAAAGGATGGCCAGGTGCCTGGTGAACCACCAGTCGCCCGTTATGCCTTCAACAGGTGCCTGTTGGAAGTCCAATAACCCAATTGAGTTATTGGCATGGGGAACCTATTGGATTGGTTTCTATAATGATCCTAAGGTTCACTAAGATGGTAAATGCATATGCATGAATGATAGACCATCTAATCAAGGTATTATAAAGTTCTAAACTCAAAAAAGAGAAAAGCAAGTAAAAGTATTACATGGATTACAATATGCTTCTCCTAGAGTCGAAGACCTCAAGCTCTTGATGCCTTGAATCTCCACATCATCTTCCAAGCTTTGGCACCACTTGATGAGCTTCCTTTCATCAAGCTCCAAGCTATGGCAATGCTCCTCTTGATGTCCACCCTTTCACTCTTTGAGGTCTTTGAGATATCCACTGCATCATTCTCTAAGCTTTATGCTTTGACTCATCAACATATAATTATTAAGATAAACTGAGACTAAAACATAAGATTATTTACCACACTAACATAATGTATTGATCATCATCAAAACAACATTAGTCTTGAACCCAAGAACTAACACCTTCCTTTTAGAGTATTAGTCCTTTTGTTACTGTTTTTGTAAGACTGCTTCAAAGCAAGTTACATGTAACTTTTCGACCAATAAATGAAGAGTATTTTTGAGTTTCTTTATATCCACTTATGTACACGAATGCACGTATATGGCCCCTTAACGACTCAAGGTTTATTTTCAAAACCAACTGAACTTGGGTCGTTGGTGTGTCAGGCATTTTCGCCTAGTAAGGAATATCCTAAGATTGTGGACCTTATAGGTGGGTTGTTCGGTTGCAAGGGGTGTGTCCCCCTTCGGCTTACGGCCGACGACGAGGGTCGTTCAGTTGCGAGGGGCATTCCCTTCAGCTTACAGTCGACGACAATCGAGGATTGTTCAGTGGCAAGGGATTGGCCCCTTGGGTTCGGCTGACGACGAGGGTCGTTCGGTTGGGAGGGGCGTGGTCCCTTTGGCTTACGATCGATGACAATCGAGGCTCGTTCAGTGGCAAGGGATTGGCCCCTTGGCTTATGGATGATGACGGGGGTCGTTCGATTGCGAGTGGCGTGGCCCCTTCGGCTTACGGCCAATGACAATCGAAGGTCGTTCAGTGTCAAGAGATTGGCCCCTTGGCTTACGGCTGATGACGGGGGTCGTTCAGTTGCAAGGGGCATAGACCCTTCGGCTTACGACGAATGAAAATCGAGGGCCGTTCAGTGGCAATGGATTAGCCCCTTGGCTTACGGCTGACGACGAGGGTCGTTCGGTTGCGAGGGGCGTGCCCCTTCGGCTTACGGCCGACGACAATTGAGGGTCATTCAGCGGCAAGGGATTGGCCCCTTGGCTTACGGCTGACGACGAGGGTCGTTAGATTACAAGGGGCGTGGCCCCTTCGGCTTACAGCCGACGAAAATCAAGGGTTGTTCAGTGGCAAAGGATTGGCCCCTTGACTTACGGCTAACAACGAGGGTCGTTTGGATGCGAGAGGAGTGGCCCCTTCTGCTTACGGTCGAAAACAATCGAAGGTCGTTCAGTGGCAAGGGATTGGCCCCTTGGCTTACGGTCAATGATAATCAAGGGTCGTTCAGTGGCAAATAGATTGGCTCCTTATCTTACGGCTGATGACAAGGGTCGTTCAGTGGCAAGAGATTGGCCCCTTGACTTACGGCTGACGACGAGTGTCGTTCAGTAGTGAGGGGTGAGATTCTTTCAGCTTACGGCTGACGATAATCAAGGGTCATTCAGTGGCAAGGGATTGGCCCATTGGCTTACGGCTGACGGCAATAGAGGGTCGTTCGGTGGCGAGGAGCGTGGCCCCTTCGGCTTACGGCCGACGATAATCGAGGATCGTTCGGTGGTAAGGGATTGGCCCTTGGCTTACAGCTGACAAAAATCGAGGGTCGTTTAGTGGCATAGGATTGGCCCCTTGGCTTACGGCTGACGACAAGGGTCACTCGGTTGCGAGGGACGAGGCCCCTTTGGCTTACGACCGATGACAATCGAGGATCTTCTTAGACAAGAAGATGATCAACCTTGCATTTATAATGAATTTACACAAAAAAATACAAAGGAAAATTATGACCATCATAATTTGACATTTTTTGCTGGTACGATCATTGATATACTTTCGCAAATGCTCGACATTTCAAGGATGAGGAAGCTCCATATCCTCCCGTGTGTAGAGTCGATAAATGGCTGGTCGAGGACATCGATCACTTTGTAAGGACACTCCTACTTTGCAGCGAGCTTTCCTTACTTAACGATCGCATGGGAGAAAATGGCCTTTCGCAACACAAGATCGCATATGCGGAAGCTACGCCCTTGAAGTCTGGAGTTAAAGTAGCGGGCCATACATCCCTTCTGTTTGATGAGGGTCGTAAGCGCGCGTTCATGAACCTCGTCGAGCAAATGCAAGTTGAGCTCGAGTCCTTTCGAATTTCTCTCTTCATCGAAATATCAAAGCCTGATAGGCTGCTTTTGACTTCGACTGGGATAACAGCTACACAGCCATGGCAAGCATGAATGGTGTCTCTCCTATCGAGGCTTTATGAGTCTCCTTATACAACCATAGGATGCCAGGGATTTCATCTGGAAATATCCCCTTGAATCCTTCTATCCTCTTCCGCAAGCGATCGAGGATGCACTTGTTAGCTGCATCTGCCAGACCATTAGACTAGGGATGGACGACAGAAGCAAAATGCAGCGTGATCTTCAACTTGAAACATAAATCCTTAAAGCTGGCACGGTCGAATTGCGTCACATTGTCTTTTACGATGGATTGAGGGATGTCGAATCGACAAACAATGAATTTCCATACAAAGCTCCTGACTTCCTTCCAAGTGATTCGGGCAAGGGGCTCTGCTTCGATCCACTTAGTGAAGTAATCAATTGTCACGATCAGGAACTTCCGTTGTCTACTCACTGGCGTGAACAGACCAAGGATATCTATCCCCACTTTGCGAATGGAATATGACTGATGATGGGGATCAGATCTGTTGGATGGACTGAGCTGTGCTTTGCGAACTTTTGGCAAGCTGGGCACTTTTGCACATACTCAATCGCCTCCTTAACCATGGTCGGCCAGAAGTAGCCTTGCCTCAGGGCTTTCAAGGCTAAAGCCGTTCCCATATAATGGTTCCCAAAGTCTTCTTCATGGATTTCCTGGATCACATAGAGTGCTCTCGCATGGTTAAGCATTTGTAGTAAGGGAAGGCGGTGTATTTGGTTCATCGTCATTTATACGAATTGGTATGCTATTCGCTTCAGCTTTCGTGCCTTCACATGGTCTGCTGGCTTCTCCCCTGTATTGAGGTACTGGATTATGGGATCCATCCATGTGACTCCTTGGTCGATACTAAGCAGCTCCTTCTCTGGCACACTTAGGTGTAGTAGGTGATGCACATACATAGTCTGACCGAGTCCTGCTGGTGAGGATGAGGCAAGCTTTGTCAGGGCGTCGGCTCGATGGTTCCTCGATCGTGGTACTTGATGGATCTCCACTTGTTTGAACCTAACTAGCTCCACTTTGGTAATCTGCATGTAACTCTGCAATGTTTCCTTGCGAGCTTTGTAGCCTCCATTCAACTGGTGGACTATCAGGTTGGAATCACTGAGAAGGTGAACCACCTTTGCTCCTAGTGCTCGAGCCAATCTGAGTCCGTTGATGGCACCTTCATATTCCAAACCATTGTTCATGGTTTGGAAGTCGAACCGAAGAGCGTATTCGAGTACATTTCCTTGGACAACTATGCCCGCTTTGCTTCCAGTTCTAGTCGATGAACCATCAACTTGCACGATCCATGTCCCTTTGGCTAGTACCTTTGTCTATACATGTGTCGACTGGAGAATTGAGACCTGTCGAAGAAGAATATGGAGTATTGGTCTGTATGTTAGCAACATGTACCTCTTCTGGTGAGTCGTTGACTCGTCTCGAAATATGCAAGCGCTACTCCCAAGTGTATGAGATTAATCAAGTAGTAAACCTGGAGAGTCAGGTGTTGAATCCACGGGACAGTTGATCTGCAAACCAAAAGAATCAGTTTCTAAAGAGTAATAAAAGGATGAAAAACTGTCACCTTTCGAAGGTGAGGGAATCGTGACGATGGTTTTAAGTAAACGTGAAAATAATACTAAAACACGTATGTGAGAGTCGATCTAAGAAACCAACGTGAGGAGTGCGTGTCGGTTGTGATTTCGTTAGGGTTCATGCAATCAATGGTTATTAATGGCTTTTCTATAACCCAACGATTCACCCTGCAAGGGAATGAGAACGTCGGTAAGTACAATGATAAACGATCATCAAAAAGTGCCTTAAATAATCAATTACTAACTTCATGGAGAATTTAAATTCATGTGCCCGCAAGGGTCATGGCAATGTCCGCAAGGATCACGCCACGAATAAGTCAGCAAAGATCATATTTGATCCAAGTACATCAACAAAGAGAATACTTGAATAATACGTGTAGAATCTAGTAAAATACGTGATATAACATGCGAAATAGGGCGAAAAGACGTCAAACCCAATGTCTACAACACCCTAACTACATTGCAGCCAACACACAAAGGTACTAGCCATGCATGGAGAGAAGAAAACTCAATTTCATTATCAAATACATGATCAAAACCTCAAATTACGTGCTAAATACGCAAAATACAAGGAATGAGTTGAGATTTCTATTACCAAAACTCCTCCAAAAGCCTTAAATCTCCTTCAGCAAGAGCCCCTAGCCTCTGTCTCCAAAGCCCCATAAACTCACGCAAAAATACGTACATCAGCCACTCTAATACACCCAGAATACCTCAAACACCCTAGAAATACGCTTAAATAAGATCATTGCGGGTTTTAGAGGCTTAACGGGTTCAAACCCTGCTCCAATATTGTCCAAACACGCTACCCAACAGCCGTTCCAATCCTCGACTGTCGATCTGGGGCGGGATCGTCTCATGAGCTGACGCGTGTCCAAGCTAGCGAATCCGCACCCGCATCCATGGCGGCGTCTGAGTCCGTGTAGAATTTGATCTGGGCCGTCGGATCAGCATCCGATGGCTCGTAGCACACCACGTCTATCGTTCTCTTTGATTCTCCTTCAGGTTGATAACAGTCGTTGGATCGATATCCAACGACGATTTGTGAGCCGCTTAGCAGCAGCCGTCAGATTCGAGCATGGTGCCGCTGGGATGGCGCCACGTGGCCCGCCCGTTGAGCGGGCCGGCCATATCTCCGTATTTTAAGCGTATTTCTACCGTATTTCTCCCTTTAAATGGTATCATGCATTCAAAAATTCATAGAAATTAACACAGATCTCAGAAAAATATAAATAAATAGCCGTTAGAATCGTGAGACTCAGATCTACACTTTAAAAATATTTAAAAGATCAAAATACTCATTATAATGATATTTTGTTCATAGAATAAGATGTTCTTCTAATAATCGTAAATATTCTAAATACGCTTGTATTAGAAACCAAATATGCATCATATAAGCACAAAATAACACTAAATGAAGGATTAAAAATGCAATATTTACCCAAATCACACCCCCAACTAGCGTTTTGTTAGTCTCTAGCAAAAACGACTAAATCGGATGTTTAGAAAAATAATAAATTCAATCAATTATCTAAGGCTTGGCTCAATAACGTGTTTTCCATCATGATATTTACCACGAATATACATAATAATGAAGGAGATCAAATCCATGGTATTTTCTCTATCTAGTTTGAATACATAACATACACGCATCATTTTGCATAAGCCAAAACATAACACGACATCAATTTATAATTTTCTAATTTCCAAGGAATTGAAATTACTTAATGATCGTCTAATTCATGGGTGTTGAGTTTGCCATATCTTTATTTTTTTCTTTTTTTACTAAGAATGATCCATGTAACGAGCTTTCAGTTAATGAATCGTAATAGGCTTAGAAGAGCCACTCGAACCTAATAACTTGAATCATCTAAGTTTTTATCATCTTTTTTTGTGAATGCACTCCATATTTATCCATCTTTCAATGCTTCCTGAGACACGAAGACCCGACTACTTAATAAACTCAAAAGAATGGTGCATTTTAGTCTTTTCCTCGGTTTTTTCTTTTTTTCTTTCTTTTTCAAGCAATTCAACACCCTTTCATTAGACACATATTTTAGCATATATTTATAGCCAAATTCCTCTTCAAAAAGAAAATTAATCTTATCAATCATGTCTATTTTAAACTTATTCATCACAACACTTGCATGAAATTAATTCAAACCATTTCGAGATATTAGCCATGGTAATTAAGATTTCTCATAAGAGGTATATTAATGATTAATTTCATGAAGCAAACAATAATTATTTCAATCCATAAACAATTTTTAGAATGCCATTAATGCATAACCATCGGATAAAGTGACACTTTAAGAGGCTTAGATAAAGGTTAAATGATGAGTGATGGTGATTTATTCTTTTCTCTCCTTTTATTAAAAAAACTAAGATAAAAATTAGAGAATCCTAACAAATCCTAACAAAAAGTCTAATATACTCCCCAAACTTAAAGACTAACATTGTCCCCAATGTTGAAAAGATAATACTAGAGGCAAAAAAAAATCCCAGAAAAAGAAAAAAATGTTAAATAAAGAACGAAAAATCTACTACAACTAAGTAAAGGAAAGAACACACTGGTTTAAGTGCCACCTAAGGTGGATCTGTAAGCTCCATGGTTGTATCCTCCGTGGTCCAAAGTTCTTGAAAGTGTTTCAGTCGTTGTCCATTAACTTTGAGCTCGTTGCCATCTTTCTTATTCACCAAAATCACCGCTCCATGAAGAAATACTTGTTTGACATAGTAAGGGCCCGACAACTTGGAGCGTAGCTTTCCTGAAAATAAGTGTAGCCGTGAGTTGTACACAAGAACTTTGTTCCCTTGTTTGAAATCCTTCCTTAAGATCATTTTTTCATGAATCGCTTTCATTCTATCTTTTGCCAATTTCGCATTTTCATACGCTTCCCTCCGTAGCTCCTCAAGCTCCAATATCTGCAATGTACAAGAGTCATTCGATGAGTCATCAAGCAAATTTAATGATTTAATAGCCCAATAAGATTTATGCTCTAATTCAACGTGGAGGTGACAATTTTTTTTCATAAACTAAACGGCTAAGGAGACATCCATAAAATAGTCGTGTATGTCGTCCTGTAGACCCATAAAGCTTCAGGTAAGCGAAGACTCCAATCTTTACGCGTGGGATTCACCGTTTTCTGAAGGATTTCTTGATCTTCATATTTGCAAGTTCATCTTGTCCATTCGTTTGGGGATGGTATGGAGTTGAAACTTTATGCGTCACCCCAAAATTTTTCATCAAATTTGCGAAGTGTCTATTGCAAAAGTGGGGTCCTCCATCACTAATAATCTCCTTTGGCACTCCAATGCGTGTAAATATACTCTCTTTCAAGAACTTTAGCACGATGGATGCGTCATTAGACCTGCAAGGAATAGCCTCCACCCATTTAGAAACATAATCAATTGCAACTCATAAGAAAACATATCCAAACGAAGGTGGAAAAGGTCCTATAAAATCAATCCTCAATAATCAAATATTTCTAACTCTAACATGGGATTTAATGGCATCATATTTCTTTTTGTGATTCCCCCCAACTGTTGATAACGCACACATGATTTACAATAGGCATATGCATCTTTAAACAAGGTGTGCCAAAAAAATCCACTTTATAAAAATTTTGCAACGGTTTTATGAGCAGAAAAATGTCCTCCACATACCCCATCATGGAAAAATTGTAAAACACTACTAATCTCATGATCGGGTATACATCGCCTCACAATTTAGTCTCCACAATATTTAAAAAGGTAAGGATCGTCAAATTAGAAATATTTTACCTCATGTTTGAAACGTTTAAAATCAAGAGAGGGCCAATATGATGGGGTTCTACCTGTCACAAAATAATTAACTATGTCTGCATACCATGGTAGAGTAGAGACGGCAAAAAGTTGCTCATCAGGAGGAAGCTCTCAATGGTACATTTGATGACTGTGTGCCAACCGTCAATCTCGAAAGGTGATCTGCTAATGATTTTTCACTCCTTACTTGTCTCGTATCGCAATATTGAACTCTTGCAAAAGAAGAATCCATCGTATAAGTCTAGGCTTTGCATCCTTTTAGACAATAAATATTTGAGTGCAGAGTGGTCCGTATAGACGACGATTGGCAATCCCAAAATGTAGCTCCTAAAATTGTCCAACACAAATACCACTACAAGTAATTCCTTTTCTGTCGTCGTATAATTTCTTTGAGCATCGTTCATGGTCTTACTTGCGTAGTAAATCACATAAGGAACTTTTTCTTTCTTTTGCCAAAGAACCGCCCCCACGGCATATTCATGCGCATCACACATAATCTCGAAAGGAAGAGTCTAATTTGGAACGCAAAATAAATGATGAGACAAGTAAGGATTTCAGTTTTTCAAATAAATCTTGACACTCTTGTGTCCAAATAAATTCAGTATTTAAAGTTAATAAATTGTAAAGAGGTCAAGAGATAGCGCTGAAATCCTTTATGAAGCATCTATAAAATCATGCATGACCCAAGAAGGAACGAATATCTTTTAACGCTTTTTGGTGTTGGTAACTTTTCTATAACCTCAACTTTCGCCCTATTCACTTGAATACCTGCTTTAGAAACTAGATGTCCAAGTACCAAACCTTCTGTAGTCATGAAGTTGCACTTTTCCCTATTGAGTAGCAAGTTCCTCTCTTTACACCTGCACAAAACAAGGGCTAAGTTAGATAAACAATTTTCGAAAGAAGTGCCATAAACAAAAAAATCATCCATAAATACTTCTACTATCTTTTCAACCATATCACTAAATATGTTTAACATGCAACATTGAAAAGTAGCAGGTGCATTGCATAATCCAAATGGCATCCTCCTAAATGCAAAAGTTCCAAAGTGGGAAGGGAATGTGGTCTTCTCTTGGTACTCTATAGTGATCTCTATCTGGTAATAACTTGAATAGCCATCTAGAAAATAATAATATTCATTACCAATCACCCTCTCTAAAATTTGATCTAGGAAAGGCAAAGGAAAATGGTCTTTTCTTGTTTTTGAATTAAAATTCCTATAATCAATGCTCATTCTCCATCCAGTGGTGGTTTGCATAGGTATGAGTTCATTATTTTCATTTTTAACCACAGTTAAACATGATTATTAGGGACAACTTGGGTTGGACTAACCCACTTGCTACCAGAGATTGGATAAATAATTCCCACATCAAGTAACTAAAGAACTTCCCCCTTTACCACTCTTTTAACGTATGGTTCAACCGACGTTGCATTTCACGCATAGGTTTGGCATCATCCTCAAGATAAATGTGATGTATACAAGTTAAGTGATTTATACCTATGATGTCTGCAATGGACCATCCAATGGCCCCTTTATTTCCCTAAGTACATCAAGCAATGAGTTTTCCTGTTCAAGTGTAAGTTTGGAGGATATTACCACGGAGAAAGTCCCATCTCGTCCAACGAAAGCGTATTTTAAATAGTCTGGCAATGGTTTCAACTAAAGCTTTGTATGTTCCACGTTAGAGGGTAGTTGTGGTGGTTGTCCAACTGGCAATGATTCAAATCTTGGTGCACATGCTTCCCTTGGTCTCTCATGATTATCCTGCACAAAATAAGATTCATTAATATCATCAAAATTGTAATCAATATAATTAAGATTCACGTTCATACTCAGCCTCAAAATAGTCTTCAATCAAACTTTCATTAAAGCACACCTCTTCAAAACTTTCAACATCTGTTGGCAACTTACATGATTTAAAGATATTTAATTCAAGTTTCATGTTACCGAATGTTATCTTCAACTGTACATCCCTACAAATGATCACGACGTTGCATGTAGCTAAGAATGGACAGCCCAAAATGACAGGAGTGGTGTTATGAGTGGGTTGTCCTTGTATGTCTAGGACGCTAAAATCCACGGGATAATAGAACTTGTCCACTTGAACCAAAACATCTTCCATGCATCCCCTTGGAACTTTCATTGACATGTCTGCTAACTGTAGCACCACAGACGTTGGTTTCAGCTCCTCCAGACCTAGTTGCAAGAAAACAGAGTAAGACAAAATATTCACACTAGAACCCAAAGCATTTCCAAATCTCTTAGTCCCTATAGTGCATGGAATAGTAGGAGAACCTGGATCTTTATATTTGGGTGGAGCATTATGTTGTACTATAGCACTTACCTGTTGCGTGAGAAAAGTTTTCTTTTTTACTTAGAGGGTCTGTTTCACAGTGCATAAGTCCTTCAAAAATTTATCATAGGCAGGCACTTGGTTTATCGCCTCAAGTAAGGGAACACTAATTCTTACCTTTTTGAAGATGTCCCTAATTTCTACATGGTACTTATCTTTTGATGGAGGTGCTAGCCTATGTGGAAATGGAGCATGAGGTGTATATGGTTCATGCTCTTTTTCTTTGTCATCCTCCTCTTTTTCTAAGCTTTTCTCTTCCTCCTGCAACTTTTGTGGTACATGCTCATCCCCTTTCTCCTCCACTATTTGTTCATGCCTAGGTGGTTTTGGTTTTTCTATCTCTCTTCCACTATGCAAAGTAGTTACCAGCTTGGATGGTTTCACGTTGTCACCTGAAAAAGAAGAGGGATTTATATTAGGATTTGCAACAGATTGAGCTGGTAAAGTACCTTTTTTCTAAAGATGCAGTAATTTTAGAAAAGTTTTCGTTAAGCTGCTGAAACTACTGCTGAAATTGGTGTTGAAGCTGTTGTCGCTGTTGATTTTGCATTTGCATCATTTACTGAAGTATGGCAGTGATATCAGTGCTTTGCATCTCTTCCCTTGATTGCGTGCATGATTCGGATGGTAGTAAGGAGTGGTCGTCTGTTGCACCGGCTGCTGTGGTCCCCATATCAAATTTGAGTGATTCTTCCTAGAAGAGTTGAAAGTATTCGAATTTACTCCTTGATTTGACACCCAATTCACTTTGGTTTGTGAGTTCCTTATAGTCTCTTTCATAGCAGGTATCGCGGGGCAGACAGACGTGTAATGAATAGACTGCTCACAAATGGCGCAAAAAGGTTCAGCTTCGTCTGCTTTCACCGCTCTCAAATCTAGGTGATGAGTGTTTATTTTGCACCTTTTACACCCATGTTTTACCACACTTTTGTCATATTTTATCCCACTTTACATTGTTTATAACATATTTTCGTTCACTTTGACTATTTCGGTGTTTAGTGTGAAATTCAGGTAAATACAGGTGTTTTGGGCACTTTTGGACTTGATCAAATAAGCTGGGATCAAAGGACGCGAATGTGGCGAAGATTCCATGGCCAAAGACCAAGAAGTGTTTTGAAGCTGCACGAAGCTCCATTACGCGCAACCCTCTCACCTTTCACAAATCTGCTATCATTCCAGAAATATTTTTTGAGCTCTCATATTTTTGTATCATAGGGGGCGCTGTCACGATTCCAACGCCACCTCGTTTGCTCAAATCTGATTTTTCTAGATTTTTCTAGATTTTCTGGACTACAGCTTGGTGCAGAATTCTGCAGTGCTGGAAATTCCACACGGCCGTATGAACTTTTTTTCAGCAGTTTGAGCCATCACATGGCCGTATAAGAGTATTTGCAGCTCCTTAACTCAAGCCCACTCCACATGGCCGTTTGGATTAATCCAAATGGCCGCGTAACTCGTGGGAAATCTTGAGAATTAGGGGAGAGTCTGCAGAAACGACATGGCCGTTTCAAATCTTTGAAACAGCCGCGTCGAATCTCCCCTTAACTCAACTTCACACAGCCGTTTAGATTCTCCAAACGGCCATATCGAATGAGTTCTTCTCCAGCGGCACAACATGCATAACATCTTGTAATTGACGCGGTCGTTTTGATTTCGCCAAACGGTCGTTTTGAATTGGGTTTGTTGTTATCTAAACGGGTCTTAGGGTTAGTATAAATAGTTGGGGATGCCGCCGTTCGAGAGAGATCCATGTCTTGGGCTCGTTTTTGCCCATTTTTCATGTATTAACTTAGTTCTAGGAGTAGATTAGAGTTTAGATTAGTTTTTATAAGCTTTTATCTTGGTTTGTAATTGGGATTGACAATTCCTCCTGTGAATCTAATGAGATAAGTATTCTCCTTGCTTCTCTTTGTGTTGTTTTGTTATTTCTTGCTGTTTTAGATTGTATTCTTGTTCTTTGATTGTTATTCTTGTCATTATCTCCATCCCCATGTGTTTTTACTATGCAATCCTTGTTAATCTCCATGAACCATGCTCTCTTCAATCCGATTAGCGCAGCCAACTGTAGGGATTTTTGGGACCTTTAGGGCACAAAACCTCTATGCCCGTCCTAAGTCGGACGGAACATAGACAGAAAAGCAGCGGAAAAATAAACATGTTAATCTAATTAACATTTAACCCTAAGGTCCAAGACCCTAATCCAAGATCTATGCCGACTTGGGATGGGTCTGACCATACCAAGAAGGATCTAGGCTACTGCGATTAAATTAAACTAATGCTAATAAACACATACCCGGAATCTCATCCCTGGAGCAGGCGAGATGTTCCGCACCGTCTTCCGAGCTGCCCCCGTCCCACGCCGAGCCGCTCCTCGAACCGCTCCCCGAACCGCTCCTCGAACCGCTCCGCATCCCGAGGCGATCAATCCCGTGTTGCCAAGCCAACCACGCGATGAAGAAAGTTTCACACGAGTGAAACCTCCGCCTAGATTTCGGATCTGAATCCGAACTCCTTTGCGGCTTTGCTAGAGCCCTCAGGAGCAAGGCAGAAATTTATAGGGAGATGAGAAATATTAATTTAGCTTAGATCCGAGCGTGTTCCAACATTTACGAGAGCCGCTCAGATCTAGAGCTTGGGACGAGTTTAGAGGAAGGGGGCAGACCCCTATTTATATAGGCGGCTGACCCCTCCCCTCTACTCAATTTCCGATGTGGGACTAAAGTTGGAGTTAATTAATTCAATTTAGTTTGCCGCTAAACTTCTGTGAATTTTAACTCCCTCACCATTGAACTTCATGATTGATACAACCTATCAATACGAAGGGCGTTCAATGGTGAACGCATAGGAAAAAACCGTTCGTCAATCGGAGTTCGTTTGACCCTTCAAACAAATGTCCAAAGTTAGCCAAAAGTCATGCTTCTCTTAGAAACGTAGCCGTCAAGAAAATCCCAGGTTTCAAAAAACCCTAACCAGAAAATTCGGGCTTGGTGGGCCTCCATTTTCGCTGGTTTCAGCCCAACAGTTTGGGCTGACTTGTTTTGGCTATAACTTGTGCATTTGGACTCCGTTTTTGACGCGGTTTGAACCTGCGTTTAGAGCAGGACGATCCCGTCATCTAGGCAACCTTTTCAACGTGTTTATTTAATTAAATATAGTCTTAAACAATTTAAGACACATTTAATCTCTTTTGCATCATATGCAAATTAGTCCCTATCTAGGCTTAAATTTTCATTTGCATCAAATACAAATGATCCGAGGGCATATTCCTCTACATCTCCCACTTGCACTCAGGATCATTTATCCCGAATGCAGGAGATGATTGCAAACATCTTTTGCAATATTTTATCCCTTGCATCAAATGCAAATTATTCTCCCTAACTAATTTCTACCTATTACTAGACGAAGGTCACACTCTGTGTGAGACCCTACAGGCTGACCCTTACAACAGGTTGGGCTCGAAGCCCTATACGACAGTGACCACGAGCACTGGTTGCTTTCCCTGCTTCAGGAATCATCATTATGTGGTTGACTCATTGACATGAGTATTGTCGGGACCACCCTGACTGTTTCCGTGATGAATTCCGCAGTTATAGTCTCTTCGTCTTAACTATGTCGTGTAGATCAAGTCTAGGGTACGGTCAAACTGTCAACCCCAATAACTTGACTCCGATTAGTTTCTATTGATCTTTTAGTCAAAAATGTTGGACTTCTTCCAACATACTCTGGCCAGAGTTTTTACTAAAGACCGAACTAACCCTACGACACTAACTCCCATTGACCGGGAGAGACGAATCCTCTCTTGGTCATTACTCTCCTCATACGCTTCAAGTGTCACCCAATCAAAGACCTTTCGACAGGCCTTGCTTCGAAGCTAGGTCATTTGATCTAAGCGGCACCGTTCACGCACAGGTTCGTCAAAATGACCTCAAGTCAAAAGACCAACTAGCCTATCATCACTAAGAGTTATCATTGACAGATTGGTCAATATAACCATATGATAACTCTTTTGGATCGTTCAGTGAACTCATTCTCTAATGAGCACTTGTGTCTTGTCTTCGACTTCGCCAAGTCAAGCGATCATGAGATCATCACCACCGCTGAACGGTGAAGACTAAGACACAATGGTCTATCCGATGTTTCGATATCCTTGTCTCGAAAAATCTACGACCACGAACCCTTTTAGACTTATGCTATAGACGGTCAAACATTTCTCTATGATCGAGATACTCATCTCGATACATGTTTGACCTCGCATAAAGTCTCAGGACTTTACCTAAGTTAATATCTAATGTTAACTACATTATAACATAACTTAGATAAATTTTTACCAAACAGCTTACTGTTATTTCGAACAAGATGTTTATGTTATTCACACACAGAGATAGATTGCCTCGAAGGCATCTTCTCTCAACATCTCCCACTTGCACTCAGACCCATTTATCTCGGTATCTAATACCATTTTTACACATAAGTTTTCCCGACTTCATGTGGTAGAGCCTTCGTGAGTGGATCTGCTAAAACCGTCTACACTATAGACTTAAGGGGTTTCTATGTTCATGTTAGACCAACCATTTGAATCTCATTCAAATAATTCACTTGGTCTTTCGGAATCTATAATATTTTATTTCCTTTGGATCTCATCCAGTTCATCGTACCTTACGATAATCATTTAAATTAGTTAATGGTCATTTCAAATGGCTCATATTTATTTCTGATAAAGTATCAAATTCTTTTGATCACTTTGTCAAAAAATATATGTTCCATCCCTTTGATGTCTCGCATGTAATTTATACGCTCCCACTGACCTTGAAAACTATTTGGCTAATTCATATAAGTAGGTCCGTCTAAATCATATTTAGAAAAACGAACTTATAAGTGAATGCTCCAATTTTCATGGTCAACTTAAGCGTTTACATCGAGTTTGGTCCGAGTAGTTCTGTACACATCTGCTGGAGAAAAACGGTTTCATTATAATCCGTTTTATAGGAATTAAGATGAAAACCGTTCTCGACCAATATGATTGTACTTGACTATTTCCTTTATGCTCCTAATCTTTCAACTTAAAGATTTACTTGCAGAAAATGAGAGGAAACATTTTCCTTGGGCACGTAAACTAAATTCCAAAATTTATTTACGCACACGGACCTATTCTGATTGCATCAAGTTTTAAATCGGAGTTACTACTCCGAATTTCATCCCGGAAGTTGATTAAGTCATCATCAGTTATGATGTCTAACTCGACAATTCGTCTCACGAGATTCGAGTAATTATACAACTTTCTAATGATCGATTTAATGAATATCTTATTAATATGTCCTCATAGAACATTTATCAAAACCTAGGCATTACTGTCTGGGACTTGACCCAGAAGGAGGACTTAACTCAGAGTCACTAACAATGGATCACACCAAGTCTAACTAAGTGTGATTCATACCTTTTAACACACCGATGTGTTAACAGACTTGACCTGAGAGAAAATCACATTTTCTTTTAATTACGCAAGATTTTATGTAGCTAAGTATTTGACCATTCGATCTAATCGAATCAGTTTAAATACTTTAGTCATTTCGTTCTTTATTTTATCAGACTTGTGTTTCATCAAGAACACGTGTCTTAATAAAATATACGAATAACTTATTTCGGTTAATCTAGACTCGGGTACATCAGTATGTACGAGACTGAGTTCGACAACTCATTCTCCCACTGTCTTACAGATGGGTTTCGGCCATTTTATCTAAGAGGATAAGACTCACAAGTGTCCGTAGACTTCATAATATGAGAGGTCAGACCCCTCTTTATGTGACTTGTGAAGCTTAGTCTCTCGATACGGCCTAGTCTATTTTACCATATAAGTTTGCTACTATCTTGTGTATTTATATATATTAACATTTAATATATATATTATCGTTATACATATTACTCATTGCTTCAGAAGTAATGTGACGACATTCGTCAAAATGTGTTTAACATTTTGTATAACAATAATTATGAAATCATGACATCAGAATATGTCACATTTTCATTTCCTCCTCCTTATGCCTTTACTAATGATAAATTAAACTAACTTTCTCAATTGACTTTTCGGAGTGCCTTCTTCCTTTTCTAAATCACATTTAGATATTAAATAGCCCAACATAAATAAATAGCTATGCAAGCATCTCATGTATCCAAACGCCTGAGAGTTGCAATCTTGAGTGTAGCTCAAGAAGTTGCTTGTCTCAAGATCCGGTTGGGATACATAGTCTTGCACCGCTCATGCACTCGTATTCGACTCAAACGGTTTGATCGAATTCTCGAACTTTACGGATCAGAATTGTTTGTCCATACAACCTTGAGGGTAGCTCAACAAGTTGTAGGGAGAAACATACTTCGAATATCCTATATGTTCAAGCTGCCTCATATAGAGACGAGTGACATGTTGCGTGAATTTATTTGTTGGACCCAGAACTTAATGAAATCATATTTCTTAAGTCTGTTCTTTAGAAGGTCATTTTAATGTCAACGAGAATATAGTTTTGATTCTATCAATTAGAATTTAGCTTGATATTCAATTAATCAACCTATTTGACCAGTTAACTTATTCCATTAAAATATTATATTTCGATTCCTTCGGTAAACATAGTCTTGCCCTAGTTTAGCACTTGTTCAATATTAAATATAGGTAGATTGGCATTCATCTATCTATTTCCTCCCACTATTTTTACGATCGTTTCAAAGCTTAATAACGAACGATTTAATCGAATTAAAATATTTAAAATTTAGTGAAAGAGGGATCCAATCATCCTGAACCTCACAACCTTGAGGAGACTCAACAAGTTGATTGGTTCCATGATTGGTAGACTAACTCTTAGTCAATCACATCACATGTGACTCCCTATCATTTTTTACCCACAGTCACTTATGATCTTGAGGAGACTCAACAAATTATAATGACTGGTCTAGTCAGACCCTTGATTTCGTGTCCAGATTTGACTTAGATCGATGCTCGAGGAGACCCGACGTATCGATTTGGGTCAAGTCTAGACTACATCACATGTATGTTGGAGTTTGTTCCTTAAAGATAAACATGTCATAGCTTGAGGAGACTCAACAACTATAATTGTCTTCTTTGAGTTACCAAACTCCAAAATCAAGGAGGGATACGGATTAATCTTTAATAAGATTTATAACGCATTGACTAGATATAGTCCAGGGTGTCATACAATCATGATTCGTGACATTGCGGTCCAGCGGAACACAGCCAGGAAATTGACTAAGCCAGGATCACGACCCCTTAGACTAGTAAGGGTTGATCCAGAACTCTTAGCCAAGCACATTGACTGTATCATGGTCCATTGAATGAAGCTTGTCATTTTTGTATGTGTGCCATAGACTAAACAGTTTTTATTAACAACTAATTAATCCTATCAACTAGTTGCATCCTTAAATTCAAAATTTTAGGATTTGTTTAATAACTTTTATTAAGACCTTATCAACTATAAGGTTCACGTGATATCCTAATCGTTATTAGGATTTTAATAAACTTTATTAACAACGCCAAAAGCGAAGTCCTTTAATGAGAATTAATAATAATAATTAGAATTAAGATTCATTAAAAGGACTACCCTAATCATGAATTAGGTCTTAAAGGGTTGTTAAAAAGTTTTATTAAAACATAGCATGTCATTAAAATTCAAGTAATAAATTTTAATCATTTTTAATGGCTAACCTAAAGGGTTGTCTTGTGTTATCAAATAAGGGACAAGAAGAACTAGCCATTAAAATAAAGCTACACTAATTTATCGCATAAAGATAGTGCACAACTATTTAACAATTAAATAGATTAAGTTTATCGCATAAACAATTTTAGCATGCATACATAAATTTAACATTTAAATTTAAAATATGATTTTAAAATCTTTTATTTTTATCTCATAAAAACTTGTTTTTAAAATCACAAATTTGCATGCTACTTTAAAAAATTTATCGCATAAAAATTTTAACCTTTAAAATCAGTTTTAAAATATCTCATAAAATTAAAACATCATTTTAAAAAACTTTCATGCTTAAAAATTTATCACATAAAATTTTAGGCACTTTAAACTTATCACATAAATTTTAAAAGATTTAAATTTAGTTTAAAAAATTATCACATAAATTTTAAAACGTCATTTAAACATTTCCATGTTCAAAATTTATCAAATAGAATATTTGAACATCTAAAACATTTTTGAAAATTATCTCATAACTTTAAAAACATTTTTAAAAGCATTTAAAAGCATTTTAAAGTTTAATAATAATCGCAGGCTAGATCGTTACGCAGACCTATGCTCTGATACCACTGTAGGGAATTTTGGGACCCTTAGGGCACAAAACCTCTATGCCCGTCCTAAGTCGGACGGAACATAGACAGAAAAGCAGCGGAAAAATAAACATGTTAATCTAATTAACATTTAACCCTAAGGTCCAAGACCCTAATCCAAGATCTATGCCGACTTGGGATGGGTCTGACCATACCAAGAAGGATCTAGCCTACTGCGATTAAATTAAACTAATGCTAATAAACACATACCCGGAATCTCAACCCTGGAGCAGGCGAGATGTTCCGCACCGTCTTCCGAGCTGCTCCCGTCCCACGCCGAGCCGCTCCTCGAACCGCTCCCCGAACCGCTCCTCGAACCGCTCCGCATCCCGAGGCGATCAATCCCGTATCGTCGAGCCAACCACGCACTGAAGAAAGTTTCGCGCGAGTGAAACCTCCGCCTAAATTTCGAATCTGAATCCGAACTCCTTTGCGGCTTTGCTCGAGCCCTCAGGAGCAAGGCAGAAATTTATAGGGAGAGGAGAAATATTAATTTAGCTTAGATCTGAGCATGCTTCAACATTTACGAGAGCCGCTCAGATCTAGAGCTTGGGACGAGTTTAGAGGAAGGGGGGCAGACCCCTATTTATATAAGCGGCTGACCCTTCCCCTCTACTCAATTTTCGATGTGGGACTAAAGTTGGAGTTAATTAATTCAATTTAGTTTGCCTTTCACAAAGGCTAAACTTCTGTGAATTTTAACTCCCTCACCGTTGAACTTCATGTTTGATACAACCTATCAATACGAAGGGCGTTCAATGGTGAACGCATAGGAAAAAACCGTTCGTCAATCGGAGTTCGTTTGACCCTTCAAACAAATGTCCAAAGTTAGCCAAAAGTCATGCTTCTCTTAGAAACATAGCCGTCAAGAAAATCCCAGGTTTCAAAAAACCCTAACCAGAAAATTCGGGCTTGGTGGGCCTCCATTTTCGCTGGTTTCAGCCCAACAGTTTTGGGCTGACTTGTTTTGGCTGTAACTTGTGCATTTGGACTCCGTTTTTGACGCGGTTTGAACCTGCGTTTAGAGCAGGACGATCCCATCATCTAGGTAACCTTTTCAACGCGTTTATTTAATTAAATATAGTCTTAAACAATTTAAGACACATTTAATCTCTTTTGCATCATATGCAAAGTAGTCCCTATCTAGGCTTAAATTTTCATTTGCATCAAATACAAATGATCCGAGGGCATATTCCTCTACACCAACACCATGTCCTATTTCGAGCTAGTACTCGATCAATCCACCTCCCTGTAGATGACCCGTAAAGCGCTACGACGACGTCGTGTGCTTGCAGTTATAAATTTAAAGCTCTAACAAGTTTTTGGAGCCGTTGCCGGGATGCACAATTTGATTGATATTAATTAGATTTAGGGTTAGCTAGACTACGTTTTATTCAAAAAATTATAAAAATCTTAATAAACGAAACTCCCCCCAACCATTATCAATTTGTGATATTCTTTTACCACTGACTCGCCTTTCTTAGCCAAGATTTTTGTTGGCAGGTGGATTATATATTATGTGGATTCCTGATGGATCGTACATTGGAGATTTTGATGCCTACATGCCATACGGTGCTCAGATGGGAGAATATGAGAATTTTCCGCAGGTTGTCACATTATGCGAAGTGTTGGATCTCCTGGCACATCAAATACACTACATGGGTGAATAGTGTATATCACGATGAAATTGCAAAATTAAAAGTAACTAAATAATTGCAATTAGAGTGCGGAAGTAAATAAACAAAATCCAGAGAATAACAAATGCAAACATAGAGATTTATCCTGGTTCGGATCCTCGTGATCCTACGTCTAGTCCTCTACCCTGTAGAGATTTCAATCCACTATAACATTTGCTCCCCGCAAGTAATCAATATACAAAGATGCCAACACTCCCTGTGTTGCAAACTTGTACATTCTCTTCAATAAGAGATTCACCAAATAAAGTAAAGAAAGAGTATGAAACAATATCATTTATAGCCTTGATAATGTAGGAATTATAGTACAAGTTTGGTGATGGAATCTCGAAAGTTCTTGGTATGAAATGTGGTAGAAACACTCATGGGAATTGGACTTCCTAAAGGGGCAAAATTTCAGCAGAGGTTCCCCGATGGAAATCTGAAAATCACTCACTTTTTAGAGAGAGTAAACTTAAGAAAAGAGAGAAAGAGTGAATTTTTGTGTATTTTAGGCAGGGGTATAGGGGTCTATTTATAGCCAAATAAGTTAGTTTTTGAACGTTAGAAAACTGCCTAAATTTTCAAAAAAATCTGAACCGTTTTTGTCCAAATTAATCGACTAATGATATGGACTAGTCGACTAATTAGGCTGCTGACTAGGATTTTGACTGTTGAGATGTCTATTCAGAAAATAACTTCTGAAAACGGTAAATAAATGTTATGAATGGCTATAAACTGTCGGAAACTAGTCGTTTGTGGCAGTTCTAACTTCTATTGGTTGACCATAATATTTAAATGATAAATCAGTTAAAATAACTAATTTAAAAATGGTCGGAACACTAACAGAGCCTATTAGTCGACTAGAAAATTCGAAACTTAGGAATTTGTAGGAAGGTGACACTACTGACTTAAAAATAGGTCTGACCAAGTTTCAGAATTTTCAGAATTTTTTTATATTTAAATTAGTCGACTAGCATGGGAATTGGTCGACTAATTGGATTTTTGACTTGATTTTTTGAAGTCAGACCCTAAACGACTAACATAGACCATCATTAAGGCTTTCACATTCTAGATATATGCAAGAGAAAAAATAAAGATTACATCTCCTTTTACAAGATACAAAATATCATTGATATGCTTCGTCTTGTAGTGGATGCTTCTCGCAACTTTTATACTTGATTGTCTTAGTTGCTTGTGCTATAATATCTGCACAGATAAAGTTAGTACATATAAAATAATATGTTTGTATCATCAAAACAATATAAGGAGTTGTGAATTTCCAACATTCTCCCTCTTTTTGATGATTTTACAAACATTGAATATAATATAAAAATATGTTGTTGTTACTTCCCATAAAGATATGACTTAAGTGCAATAGACATAAAGGGAGTGTATAAACATATATTTGTATCTAGGAAACATTAAGAATGGTTAAATGTAATATTCTTGTATAATTTTTTTATATAATGTGAAAACATTTATCATGAAACATGTAATGGCCTCAAAATGCTTATGTAGCACAAAGTTTATTTTTATTATGTTTAGTATCTACTGTTATCTCTCCCCCTATTAAATTATCAAAAATGGGGAATTTTGTCAGAATTAGTTGACTAACCACAGATACTGGTCGACTAAAATTATAAAAGCAGATTTTTAATAAAACACAAAATGTATTCATTAAGCAAGAAGACGTACCACATGCAGAAATTAGCAAGATACAGAAACTGAAAGAAAATTACATCAAAACAAACATAAACCACTTAAAAACTAGCCCTAGATATTATTAGTCGACCAACAGTCTGCACTAGTCAACTAGGGGCTGAAAGTTGTAGATCTTCATCAAAATTCAGATGGAGGTGGTTACGGGTAGCGGGAACTGGATGGAGTGTAGGGTGCCCACTACTGAAGAGTACTAAGGATTTCAGCCTGGGTTGTTTGCATGTATTCTATGTTGGTGTTCATGCAGTCGAAACGTTGTTCAAAAGAACTAAAATGTGTTTGAACACCGACAAAACCAGACTTCGCATCATTGCGAAGTTGATCAATTTGATCTTGTAAGGTTGGACGGGAAGGAGGAGGACGAGCATAAGGATTGACGGTGACTTTACGACGACGGGAAGGATGTGTAGCGGATTGTTGTTCGTGTTCTTCTTCTTCTCCTTCAACTTGAGGAGGAGGAAGAGGTAACTCCATTCGATTGACAACGGAGTGATAAAAGCGTTGTGGATTCAAAATAGAAACCTCATTATCAAGTGGGACATCAAAATGACGTAAAATGCGGGTGATGGTACATGGAAGGAAGATGTGATTGGAGATATGTTTGATCAAAACATGCATGAAGGTGATAGCCCAATCTAATTTAAGTCCTCCCATAATGGAATAAAGAACCCGACTACGGGTCTCATTGACATAGTTGAGGGAACCAACTTTAGAAATCAAGTTGTAGGTGATGATCTTGAGGAGAAGACGTGGGATGTGTTTCAAATTTATGGGACATCCCAATCCGAAAATTGGAACTTAAAATATCAAGAATGTTTGGATCATTCATTTCAATAGCATGATGTTGAGGAACTCGTGGCAAATTGAGACTTTAGTCAAGAGTATCAAATAAGAGGTGAATGTCGATATCTTTGAACTTAGTATCAAGATATATAAGACCACCATTCTCTATGACAACCATGTTTGCATAGAATTGCTTGACGAGAATGGGTTAATATGGAATATCTTCGCACCAAAGATGGTAGAGGGAAACGGTGTGAATAAGGTGATGAAGATTGTAATTCATGATGATAAGAGCATTGAACTTGATGGAGCATTTCTGGAAGAAAGAAGCTTTTTCTACGGTGGCGGCCGGATTTGGTTGACTTGGGTGATGAGGATTCGATGAAGACGCCATGAGGGAATGATGATGATAACCAATGGAGAATTTGTGGAATCTCTCTTTGAAAATGGAATATTTTCGGCTATATTAAGCTTTTGGTTTTCTCGGGGTGAAAAATGAAGAACCATGGTGTTTAAATAAAGAATTTGAGTGGAAAATTCGAATTTTGAACCCAAAACCCGAATTAAGAACTGTTGGAAACAGCCTCCTAAACTATGTTTGATGATAACAAACCCTACTGAACTGTTCTAATATGTGTGTTAAGTGTGTCTCAGGTCCCTATGCAGTGTGACAGTCATGTTTGGTCAGGTTACGCATGTACGTACTCAAGTACGTTGAAATACAAAGCTGAAACTACATTTGGAATTACGAAAGCTGACCAAACAATGAAGTATAGCTATGAAACTCTATATTAGAGTTAATCATAGGCTATAAACATCATGGAAATTTTTTCAGGATTTATGGAAATTGTTTGAAGCCAAAATACGGGGAAATACGAAGAAATACAGAGTATACAAAGAATGAAATTTTTCTACAAGTGGTGAAATGAGGTGAAACAATTCTAACATGTAAATATGGGGCTCTAGGATTTTTGAGAATTTTTTCAGAATTTATTGGATTTATTTGGTGCCAAAATACGGTGGAATACAGTGCAAATACTCAGAAAATCGACATACGGTATTGTGCCAATAGCGGCGCCGTATCCTGCGCTGAGCCGTGGTCGACGTGGATGTCTCTCCACTGTTGGATCATCATCCAACGGCCTCAAAGCTGCCGACTCGAGTCAAAAAGGGCGGGCGCTGAGTCAGTGCTGGCGGGCGGAAACGAGCGGATCCGCGGGCAACGTGGCTTAATCGCGGCCGTCCATCCACGATCCAACGGTTGCCGACACGTCTCTGTTTACGGTTGCAGGTCCCAGCGAATAAAACCCGCGACGCCGACGGTTTTGGATCCCCTCGCACAGTAACCCAACCCGTTAAGCTGTAACTATAAAAGAACTTGTACACCCTCTCACATTTTCATCAATAAGTGGAGTTTTAGAGATCCAAATTGAGCACCATTTGCCGCGTTACGACCGTGACTTCATCCCAGACGTGTTGACACCAAGTTGAGTAGCCAGTTCCTCCTGTGCATAAAATGACATCACTTTTATTGAGGAGCTTCTACCGACTACTCTCACGGGGACAACGACTACTTCCTCTACAGGACTCCGATGGACATTCCGAAAGAAGCATTGCGAAGCTACTGACATGCTAAAAGATGACCACTAGAGGGATCTTCACAAATGAGCTTTCTAAACTCTTGATCTTTTATTATTGTGAATACGTTGTTGTATATGTCGTTGGTTTTTGGGTTTTACACTTTCTTCCTCTAAATTGTTTTGGGTAATTCGAGTTGTTGGGACATATCGGATTGGGAGAGCATCATAATATTGTTGTCTTTTTGGGCTTTGGTGAGCTAGAGTTAGTCAGAGTGGTTAGAGTTGGGGCTCTAATCTTGTGTGACTGTAACTGCTTAAAGAAACATTTTTAGTGATGTTGTTCCGGGGTGGATGTAGGTCTTGGGAGACCGAACCACGTAAATATTCTGTGGCATCTGCTTGCTCTGGTTGTTGCGTTATCTACTTTACTATTTCTTCTACTTATTTGTTTTAATTAGACTTAAATATTTTTATCTTGCGATAATTTGGTCATCGGCCTATTCACCCCCCCAGGCCCTATTTAGATCCTATAATTGGTATCAAAGCACCAGGCTTGACCATTTAAGTCTAGTTTATAATGAGTCTTTATGATTCAGCATTTTCTGAAGGTCAATCTACTGTCAGACCCCCAAAATTCAATGGAACTGATTTTGCATACTAGAAAGCTAGAATGAAAATATATTTAGTGTCTGCTGATTATAATGTCTGGAAAGTTGTTGCTAATGGATATACATCACCTGTTTTAATAATTGAAAATATTGAAATCCCAAAACATGAGGATAAATGGGATGACAATGATAAAAAGTTGTTTTCATTAAATGGAAAAGCAATGAATGCAATAATTTGTGCACTCGATAAGACTGAATTTAATCGTGTTTCCCACTGTTTAACTGCACAGGAAATTTGGTGTACTCTGGAAGTAACACACGAGGGAACATCTCAAGTCAAGGAATCCAGACTAGCACTTCTCAACACAAAATACGATGGCTTCCACATGAAACCTGCAGAGACGATCAAGGACATGTATGCAAGATTTACAGACATCATCTACAACTCAAAGGCACTTGAAACGACGTACCCAAGCGTGGAACTGGTAAGGAAAATCCTTCGAGCCTTGCCAAGAACTTTTCTTCCAAATGTTACTGCAATCTAAGAAGCTCGAGATCTCTCCAAATTGAGCTTGGATGATTTGATTGGGAACCTGATGTCCCATGAGCTGGAACTGAAAACCATTGAGACACGGGAAAAGGGAGAAGCCAAAGCTACTAAGTCCATAGCATTCAAAGCTGAAGAAAGCGACGATGATCTTGATGATGAGCAAGCCCTGATGGTCAGAGGCTTCAGGAGATACATCAAGACACCGCAGGGAAAGTCTGAAATGTCGAAAAGGTTCAATCGCTTTAATAAGTTTAATCCTTCAAAATTTTCTTCTGAACAGAATACTACTAAGTCTGTACAGTGTTTCAAATGCAGGAAACAAGGACACTCATGAAGAATTTTCCAACTTTGAATGATGCCCCGATAGAATCAAAAGGAAGATCACTTGATGTGACGTGGGATGACGATGACGAGGATGAATCAGAAGAGGAAGTTGCTCACTCATCCTTATGTCTGGTTAGAGAAATCGATTCAACAAAATCGGAGGTACACGAATTCTCCCTATCAGAACTGATGAACATTTGTGAAAATATGAACATATAGATCAATAATCTAGAATCCTCTGTAGAATCTTTAAAAGAAACCAACTTTGAATTACAGCAGGATAATTTTCATATTTCACAAAATGAAGATAAAATGAAATCTGAGATTGAGAATCTTAAAGCTACTATTTCAAAATTAAAAGGAAAAACTAGTTTGCATGAAACTTTTAAATGTGAATCGTGTGCCATGCTAAAACTAGAAGAAAGCAAGTCCAAAGAAAAGATTATGAGTCTTGAAAAGAAAGTTGAAAACTTTAAGAAAAATGAAGATGAAAATAAAAAGGCCTTTATGAGTAAAAGTACCATGCTTGTGAATGAAAACTTCTATTTTAAATCCAAGATCTCTGATTTAGAATTGAGTATTAAGAAATTTGGTGTAGGGAAGAAATCTCTCGACATCATTCTTGGTTATCAATCACATGGAAAAAAATAGACAAAGTCTAGGATATGGAAACAGTTACGCTGAAAAGAAGATTGTTCACAATGGAACTGTTAAAAGGAAACCTGCTCATGCTAAATGTTATACATGTGGTTCTATTGGTCATTTATATAGGAACTATTTGTATGGAAACAAGAAAATCAAATTTAAACAAGTATGGGTTCCTATAGGCACTATCACTAACCATCGTGGACCTATTTGGTTGCCTAGATCACACATGTCCTGTTTTTCTTATGTATATGTGCACAGCTTGGCTAAGGAACAAAAGTGTGAGTGGTATTTGGATTCTGGCTGCTCAAGACACATGACATGAAGTTACGACAAGTTCCTTAGCCTCGTAAAGCAAGAAGGAGGAAGTGTTACACTTGGGGACAACGAAAAATGCAAGGTAATCGGGAAGGGTGTTGTAGGTAACGACACTTTTCAACTGAAGGATGTCCTATGGGTTGAAAATCTTAAAAACAACCTCATCTCTATTAGCCAGCTCTGTGACAAAGGTATGAACGTAGTATTTGATGCAAAATTTTGTAAAATCATTGATACTGTCACAGGTAATGTTTTGATTACAGCTAATAAGAAAAATAATGTTTATACACTTATTATTGAAGAACTAACAATAGCTAAATGTTTGATTGGCAGGGAAGACGAGGCAACACTGTGGCACAGAAGATTGGTACATGCTGGAATGAAGTTGTTGCAGAAACTGGAGAACAGAAATCTCGTGAGAGGACTACCACATCAGAAATACGAGAATAGTAAGTTGTACGTGGCATGCACAAAAGGTAAGCAAACTTGATCTACATTTACTGGAATTAGATAAATAGCAACTACATGCATCTAAGACTTAATTCACATGGATTTATTTGGACCAACTGATGTTGTTAGTTTAAATGGAAAGAAGTTTTGCTTAGTATTGGTCGATGATTTTTCAAGATTTACATGGGTTTATTTCTTAGCCAAAAAGTCAGACTCTTTTGAAAACTTTCAAAACTTTTGCAATCAAGTTTCAAATGAGAAAAATCTTTCAATTATAAAAATTAGAAGTGATCATGGATGAGAATTTGAAAATATAATCTTTGAAAACTTTTGTTTTAAAAAGGAATTATGCATGAATTTTCTTCTCCTAGAACACCGCAACAAAATGGAGTAGTTGAAAGAAAGAACATGACTTTAAAAGAAATGGCTAGAACTATGCTGAATGAGTATGAATTGCCTATGTCTTTTTGGGCCGAGGCAATAAATACTGCTTGTTATGTTTGTAATAGAGTCATGCTAAGACCAATAGTAAAGAAAACTGCTTATGAACTTTGGCATGAAAAGACTCCTAATATTTCATATTTTAGAGTATTTGGATGCAGATGTTTCAGGTTAAACACTGGAGATCAACTTGGTACATTTGAATCCAAATCAGATGAAGGAGTGCCTATAGGATATTCATCAAGGAGCAAAGCTTACAGGATTTATAATAAACGCACTTTGACTATTGTTGAATCAATTAATGTTAAATTTGATGAAACTGAGAATAATTCTTTGAATTGCAGGGAAACTGAAGGTGATGCAATTGCAGAGAATGATAGCGGTTCAAGGGACATTGATGAACCAAGTCAAACACAAGAACCTATTGAAAAAGAAGAGAACCAAGAGGAAGAACCACTGAACAGAGGAGTGCTAAGATACAATCCAAATCATCCACCATAACTGATCATTGGAGCACCCACGGCAGGTATACGAACTCGTTCCTCTTTTAGTAATCTTTGTGCTTTATGCATTCATGGGGATTTTATATCCGAAATTGAGCCAAAGACTATTGAATCTGCTTTGATTGAGGAAAGTTGGGTAATGGCTATGCATGATGAATTGAATGAATTTGATAGAAATAATGTTTGGACTTTAGTGCCACGACCCATAGATTATCCTATTGTAGGTACCAAATGGATATATAAAAACAAGCTTGATGAATCTGGAAGAGTAATCAGGAATAAGGCTAGATTGGTTGCTAAAGGTTATAATCAAATTGAAGGCATAGATGTTGATGAAACTTTTGCACCAGTTGCTAGATTGGAAGCTCTAAGAATTTTACTAGCCTTTGCAAGTTATAAGAAACTCAAGCTTAAACAGATGGACGTTAAAAGTGCATTCTTGAATGGGTACCTGAAAGAAGATGTGTTTGTTGAACAACCCCCTGGTTTTGAAAGTCATGATTTTCCACATCATGTTTTTAAACTTCAAAAAGCGTTATATGGTCTTAAGCAAGCTCCTAGAGCTTGGTATGATCGTCTTAGTGCTTATCTTTTGGAAATTGATTTTAAAAAGGTTAGTGCAGACAACACACTTTTTATTTTGCATGATCATAATCAGTTTCTCATCGTACAAATATATGTTGATGATATTATTTATGGTGCTACTGATGATCTTTTATGTCAAAAGTTTGAGAAGGTCATGCAGGATCAATTTGAGATGAGCCTTGTTGGAGAACTGAAGTACTTTTTGGGATTCCAAGTCAAGCAAACTGAAGAAGGCATCTTCCTATCGCAAACCAAGTACATCAGAGAACTATTGAAAAAGTTTGGGATGGAGAAGGCAAAAGGAATTGGAAGTCCCATGAGTCCCACGACGAAGCTGGAAAAAGATGAAAAAGGAATCGACGTGGATCAAAAGCATTATCGAGGTATAATTGGATCTCTCCTTTATTTAACAGCGTCTAGGCCCGATATAATGTTTGTTGTATGTTTGTGTGCACATTTTCAAGCTTGTCCAAAAGAGTCACACTTAATTGCCATAAAAAGGATCTTTAGGTATTTGATTCACACACCATCTTTAGGCCTTTGGTATCCTTCATGTGGTTTATTTGATTTAGTTGGATTTGCTGACGCTGATTATGCTGGTAGTATGATTGATAGAAAGAGCACTAGTGGAACATGTTTTATTCTAGGACATTCATTAGTTTCTTGGTCTAGTCGTAAACAGAACAGTGTTGCTTTATCCACTACTGAAGCTGAGTATATTACCCTTGGCAGTTGCTGTGCCCAAGTACTTTGGATGATGCAAACCCTGTCTGACTACGATTTGGACCTTAGAAAAGTTCCATTAAGATGTGATAGTAAGAGTGCTATAGATCTTTCTAACAATCCTGTTCATCACTCTCGGACAAAACACATAGACGTAAGACATCATTTTCTTAGAGATCATTTGGCAAAAGAGGATGTATCCAATGAATATATTTCTACTGATTCTCAGTTGGCATATATTTTTACAAAACCTTTATCAGAAGATCGCTTTTGTCGTCTACGTCTAGAACTGGGCATTATTGATCATGTTTAGAGTGAAAATATTTTGGTGTGCTTTTATTTATTTTTGTGTGGTGTGCTATAAAAAGGAAAATAAAAAAAATTGACAAATAAAAATATAAAAAAGGGAAAATGAAACGTCTATCTCCTCATTTTGCACTTTTCATCAGAAACGTCTTTGATGCAAAACATATGCCTTGTGGATTTTGAATATTATATTCTTAACAATGCTTGCATTCATAGACTACATGCTTAATTAGGTCTTATTCATTAATGAGTAACTAAAGTCTTTCATCTTCAACTCACACTTACACAGATCAAAATGTTTTTGCTATGGCTTTGTAATCTTGAATAAGAAAAGTGGTTGTTGGTGGAATAAATTATGTTTAAACTAATGGGATATGATGTTTCAAGGCATGGGTAAAAAGAAGAGCTCTCATCATAATATATATACATGTATAAAAAGAATAACAAGACAAGTGTCTTAAAAATATATACACAGAGCTTCGTATGAAAAATGGATACGATCCATGTCCTTGATACTACCGTCGGACATCCAACTTATGCTATAAAAGTCATTTTCTTAGCGTTGGTGTTAAGTCCGTCAAGCACTGCCATTTCACATTTTAAAATCCTTACATGTCATGTTTTGAATTGGTATCTTGAACGCATATTACATGAGAAGGGGAAACTCAATCTTTGAAGTTCATATATTCAGTTGAAAAGTTGGATATGATAGGCTGTATTCCTTATTACATCTCCATATGTACTATACTTTTGATCACCACACTTGAGCATGAAGATGAATTATGCTAGGTATGATTTAGTGCTTATCACTTATTTATTCATTGTGGTCATCAATGTATTGTTTTTTGTTCTGATTTATAATGTTTAATTTTCCATTCATCATATGCTCTTTACTCTCTTATGCATTTTTTGATGAAAACAAAGGGGGAGAGAAATATTAAGTTGGGAATCAGAGATAGGGGGAGAATGACAATAGGGGGAGCATATGTTGCCTTCATCATTTTTCCATTCATGCTCAAAATTTCATGCTTAAACACTTCACACTCTTCACAAGTTTTTGGTGTAATCTTAATGTTTGGTTTGTTCTCATCAAAAGGGGGAGATTGTTGGAAACAGCCTCCTAAACTATGTTTGATGATAACAAACCCTACTGAACTGTTCTAATATCTGTGTTAAGTGTGTCTCATGTCCCTATGTAGTGTGACAGTCATGTTTGGTCAGGTTACGCATGTACGTACTCAAGTACGTTGAAATACAAAGCTGAAACTACATTTGGAATTACGAAAGCTGACCAAACAATGAATTATAGCTATGAAACTCTACCCTAGAGTTAATCATAGGCTATAAACATTATGGGAATTTTTTCAGGATTTATGGAAATTGTTTGAAGCCAAAATACGGGGAAATACGAAGAAATACAGAGTATACAAAGAATGAAATTTATCTACAAGCGGTGAAATGAGGTGAAAAAATTGTAACATGTAAATATGGGGCTCTGGGATTTTTGAGAATTTTTTCAGAATTTATTGGATTTATTTGGTGCCAAAATACGATGCAATACAGTGCAAATACTCAGAAAATCGACATACAGTACTTTGCCAATAGCGGCGTCGTATCCTGCGCTGAGCCGCGGTCGACGTGGACGTCTCTCCATCGTTGGATCATCATCCAATGGCCTCAAAGATGCCGACTCGGGTCAAAAAGGGCGGGCGCTGAGTCAGCGCTGGCGGGCGGAAACGAGCGGATCCGCGGGCGACGTGGCTTAATCGCGGCCGTCCATCCACGATCCAACGGTTGCCGACACGTCTCTTTTTGCGGTTGCGGGTCCCAGCGAATTAAACCCGTGACGCCGACGGTTTCGGATCCCCTCGCACAGTAACCCAACCCGTTAAGCTGCAACTATAAAAGAACTTGTACACCCTCTCACATTTTCATCAATAAGTGGAGTTCTAGAGATCCAAATTGAGCACCATTTGCAACGTTACGACCGTGACTTCATCCCCGACGTACTGACACCAAGTTGAGCAGCCAGTTCCTTCTGTACATCAAATGGCATCACTTTGATTGGGGAGCTTCTACCGGCTACTCTCACGGGGACATCGACTACTTCCTCTACAGGACTCCGATGGACATTCCGAAAGAAGCATTGCTAAGCTACTGACATGCTGAAAGACAACCACCAGAGGGATCTTCACAAATGAGCTTTCTAAACTCTTGATCTTTTATTATTGTGAATACGTTGTTGTATATGTCGTTGGTTTTTGGGTTTTACACTTTCTTCCTCTAAATTGTTTTGGGTAATCCGAGTTGTTGGGACATATCGGATTGGGAGAGCATCATAATATTGTTGTCTTTTTGGGCTTTGGTAAGATAGGGTTAGTCAGAGTGGTTAGAGTTGGGGCTCTAATCTTGTGTGACTGTAACTGCTTAAAGAAACATTTTTAGTGATGTTGTTTCGGGGTGGATGTAGGTATTGGGAGACCGAACCACGTAAATATTCTGTGTCATCTGCTTGCTCTGGTTGTTGCGTTATCTGCTTTACTATTGCTTCTACTTATTTGTTTTAATTAGACTTAAATATTTTTATCTTGAGATAATTTGGTCATCGGCCTATTCACAACCCCTCTAGGCCCTATTTAGATCCTACAAGAACTACCCAATTACTCATGGGAACTTCTCCAACATTTTGGAAACCAAAACTAATTCAAATTCGTGCAAAAGAACGGTCAGATTTGGCTGTTCTTCGAAAAAAATACCAGCGATTAGTTGACTAGCTCTTGGGATTAGTCAACTAGTCGGGTTTTGAACTTGACCGGTTTGGGAAGATGCGTGATTTTAAAAGAATAAAATAATAAGCGGTCAAATAAAATCTGACCGGTTGTTGCCTTGGGAAGCGTCTTGTGTAAGGTTTGTTGACTATGTGTAAGTACTTGTGTACTTTCGATGTAAGAAAGGATGGGACAAGACTCTTTGTACTTGGTCCTTTTTTGGGTTTGAGAGAAAAAATTCAAAAAGATTTGAAATGGTTGTTGTATCTCTCAAAAGTTGTTTGACCGGTAAATATATAATAATTTTTATAATAACATAATGTCATACACATATTAATATCTATATATAATTAAATCTGGAGGATTAGTCGACCAGTATGGGGTACCAGCCGACTAATTAAAAATATAAAATAAATCAGAAAAATCCAGAAAAATGATATAATGATAATACTATGATATGTAATAATAATATATAGTTAGAATTATGATTCACTAATTATACCAAGTTCTCTTCTAAGATTTACAAAAGTCTCTTCATTAAGAGGCTTAGTAAGAATATCAGCAATTTGACTTTTAATATCAATATATTTCATTATTATATAACCTTTTTGGACATGATCATCAAGAAATGGTGACGTATATCTATATGTTTAGTACGTGCATGATGTACATGATTTTTGGACAAATTAATAGCACTAGTGTTATCACACATTATAGGACATGTATTACACTTAATACCATAATCTAAAATTGTTTGTTTCATCCACAAAATCTGTGCACTTTCTAAACCAGCGGCAATATATTCCAGTTCACTAGTTGATAAAGAAACAGAGTTTTGTTTCTTACTAAACCATGAAACTAATGATTAACCTAGAAAGTGACAAGTACCACTTGTACTTATACGATCAGATTTGCAAACTGCAAAATCTGCATCACTATATGATACTAAATCAAATAAATTTGATTTTTCATAAAATAAACCAAAATCAGATGTATGTTTGATATACCTAATTATCCTTTTGATAGCAGTCAAATGTGATATCTTAGGATCAGATCATACCTAGCGCATATACATACAGAAAAAATAATGTCTGGTCTATTAGCCGTAAGATAAAGTAACGATCCGATCATACCTCGATATAATCTTTGATCAACACTCTTACCATTTGGATCTTTGTCAAAAGTACCCATTGGAGTACGTTTCTCTGCAGAATTCTCTAGTCCAAATCATTTTATGAGTTCCTTTATATATTTACTCTGGTGTATAAATATATATTCCTTTATTTGTTTGATTTGAAGTCCAAGGAAGTAGGTCAATTCACCCATGTGACTCATCTCAAATTCATTCTGCATTTCCTTAGAAAATTCTTGATATAATATATCATTAGTAGATCCAAATATTATATAATCAACATATATTTGAATTATTATAACATCAGATTCTATATGTTTAATAAATAAAGTAGAATCTATCTTTCCAATAGAATAACCAGATTTCAAGAGAAAATTCTTTAATCTTTCATACCAAGCTTGTGGTCCTTGTTTTAAACCATATAATGCTTTCTTTAACTTGAAAACATGATTTTCCAAACTTTTATGTTGAAATCCAGGTGGCTGTTCTACATAGACTTCTTCCTTTATTAAACCATTTTAAAATATGCTTTTAACATCCATTTGATATAACTTAAAATTCTTATAACACGCATATGCTAAAAGCATTCTAATAGATTCAAAACGTGTAACTGGTGCATAAGTCTCATAGTAATCTATTCATTCTTCTTGGTTATATCCTTGTGCAACTAACCTAGCCTTATTCCTAACTATGTGACCATATTCTTCTAATTTATTCTTAAATACCAACTTAGTTCCTATAACCGAATGATCTGAAGGTCTTAGTACTAATTCCCATACATCTTTCCTTTTGAATTGGTTAAGTTCTTTCTGCATTGCTATAATCCATGAACCATCTTTGCATGCTTCAGTAACATTCTTTTGTTCAATGGATGATATAAATGCACAATGTGTCATTTGTTTAATTTGTGGTCTAGTTCTTACTCTATCAGAAATATTTCTAATAACCAAATCATGTGGATGGTTAGGAATTTCAAAAAATGATTTAAGAAGACTTGTATTATCAGAAATTGTTTCAGTATTGGGAATAGTAGAATCATCATCTTCATCTAGCTTAGTATGTTCTAATGAATTAGTAAGTGGTATTGAATCATCTTCATCAAGAGGTGTGATAGGTGTATAGCTTTCATCAAAACTTACATGAAGAGATTCTTCAATAAATAAAGTTATTTTATTATAAATTCTATATGTTTTACTACGTGTAGAATAACATACAAATATACCTTCATTAGATTTAGAATCAAACTTATCTAATGAATCCTTAGTATTTAGTATAAAATATTTACAACCAAAAACTTTAAAATATGATACCTTAGGAATTCGATCATAAAAAGTTCAAAACAAGTTTTATTAAGTTGTGGTTTAACCAAAATTCTATTCAATACAAAACATGCAGTAGCAACAGCTTCTATCCAAAAATATTTTGGTAAAGAACTATCACATAACATGGTCCTAGCGCAATCTTGTAATATTCTATTTTTTCCTTTCAACTACACCATTTTGTGGTGCGGCTCTAGGAAAAGAAAATTTATGAGTTATGCCATGCTTATCACAAAATTTTGTAAATAATTCATTTTCAAATTCTCCACCATGATCACTATGAATAGTAATAGTAGATGAAGATTTTAATTTTTGAATTCTTTTACAAAATATTGTAAATTCTTCAAATGCATCATTTTTTTGCTTCAAAAATAATACCCAAGTATATCTTGAATAATCATCCACAATTATAAATGCATATTTACTTCCATTTAAAGATGCTATTCTAGATGGACCAAATAAATCTAAATGTAAAAGTTCAAGTGGTCATTTTGTAGAAATAACATCTTTTGATTTAAAAGAAGATTTATGCATCTTACCTTGTTGACATGCATCACAAAATTGTGTATGACCAAAAGATATATTAGGCATTCCTGAAACTAATTTATGCTTGGAAATACGTGCCAAATGTTTGTAGTTAGTGTGTCCAAAACGTTTGTGCCATAAAAGTGTATTTTCAGTGGATGCTAATAAACAATGATCATTTGAAATTACTTTCATGCATGGTATATATATATTATTTGTAAGGATCCTATCTATGGGGAAAACACTAGAAGGGGGGTTGAATAGTGTTTATGCAATTTAAAAAGATAGTTACACCAATTTAAATGCAATCCAACAAAATAATGCGGAATAGAAATTAAACCCAAAATGAAACACACGCAAACGCAGAGATGTTTCAAGGGTTCGGATTACCCAAGTCACTTCCCGACTTGTTCCTGGTAATCCTACATCCCTTCCACTCGGATACCTCCGGATACTCAAGTTAGAACCTTAACTTGAGGTTTTCTTAAAACCCACTTGTAGCAACTCTACAAGTGAAATCGAAGAATAATCGATTGACCTTGACTCCCATAACTTGGGAGCAAGCAAACCGCTCTCACAACCCGAGAGCAAATTCAAATAAAGAAAGTTATGAAATTATGAAAGCAACACTTACAATCACCTATTCCTTGAAGTAGAACTTGAAGGAGTGGTGTGTTGTGTATTGAAGACTCTCTTGGAAGAGAGGAGAAAGCCCTTTCTCTTGACTGCACCAAATGCCTAGAAGATAACTCTTTGGTTCTAGGTTGGAGAGCAAAAGATCAAAGATTGGAATTCTAAGGGCTTTGGATTTGAGAGCTTTAAACTTTAGAATGAAAGCTTGAGAGAAAACTTGGAAGAATTGGTAAACTCTCAGTGGAACAGTAGAAGCCCCATTTATAGGTTTCTCAAATCCACAAAACAATTTAGGCAAAAACACTTTAGGAATCCGTGAGAAAAATCTCAACGGATAGAATCTGCGCTTGCGACAGTCGACTGTTGAAGAAACCACAGTGTCGACTGTTGCACGGTCAGCAAGGGTAGGTGAGAATTCATAATGGTAACCTACCACGTGGACAGTCGACTGATGAAGCAAAGACAGTCGACTGTTGAACCAACAGGCGACTGTAAATCCTTCTACAGGCGACTGGCCGAAAGATGGGTAAGTTGAATGAAATCTGGAAATCTTGTAAGATAACATGACAGACGACTGATGAGAATAAAACAGTCGACTGTAAATCAGAACATGCGACTGTAAATCCTTATACAGACGACTGTCAAATACCCTGAGAATTTCCATAGAGCTGAGTCAATGAATTAGCTCACAGACAGATGACTGTTGCAGCATAGACAGTCGACTGATCCAAGGGACAGTCGACTGTATATTTAACATTAGTCGACTGGCCATAAAAGTCAGATCAACAAAGTTTGGGCAGAAGATAGACAGGCGACTGATTTACAAAACACAGTCGACTGTCACTTGGACAGGCGACTGTGAATCGTTCATCAGTTGCTTGTGAGAAAAAAACAGAGAGGCCCAAAACTAGATTGTAAAAGTTTGTGCATAACAGGCGACTGTAAAACAAAACACAGTCAACTGTTTTTGAGACAGACGACTGTAAAATGTTCAGCAGTCGACTATTATAAACAATCCAAGTACAATCACTAAAGAAATGAATTGGAGTCTAAGGACGAATGATCTAATGATGTCCTAAGACTGAATTGAAGATGTGTGTGAGTGCTCCATCAATGTTCTACTTCTAAGCTACATACTAGAAGAGATAAAAAAATTACATTGACGAATTCTCTCTTCTATCCATCGTATGAGCTTGAAGTCTTCATGGAGCTTCAATCATCATCTACGATCATCCAATCCATGTCATTTGCCTTCAATCAACTTTAAGTGTCATCCATTACAAGTAGATCTTCATAATAAGCATAGGCAATGGATTAACTGCAAAATAGGGGATTAGTCACAAGTATTTATGTTTGCTCATCATTAACACCAAGTAGGGAGAAGTCCAATACTCAACATTATTCTTACGGTTACCTAGAAATTATATATTAGACATATTAATATCATATATAATGCTTGCATTCTTTTCAAAGACGATTTTAAAATCTTCATCGCAAAGTTGAGAGATAGATAAGAGATTATGTTTCAAACCATCAACGATGAGCACGCTTTCGATGATTGGCTTAGTCGGATCACCAACTGTTCCAATGCCAATAACTTTACCTTTGTTATTATCACCAAAAGTAATAGTGCCACCATCTTTGTATTGAATGGTTGATAGAAGTTTGATGTTTTCGGTCATGTGTTTGGAACATCCACTATTTAGTATCCATCTTTCTTTAATAGGTACCTAAAAAATAAACAATGAACATTGGTAACCTTTGTATATGGTTCCTTAGGATTAGTCCTTTAGAAACCAAACCCAAGAAGAATTTGGTTTCTTATAAAATTAGAAGAAAGAATAACATTATCATAAAGTTAGTAACATATAAATCATTTTCATATAACCAAAACCCGAGATGACGCACACCGTGTCAGATTTGAAAGAATCTCACATCGATCGATTGTCCCCTCTAGGTTTGCACACATTGCAGATTTTGAGCACCTAGGGGTATTCGATTGCATACTCCAGCTGTATGACAATGTGGGGTTGCGTGACTTTCTGTCGGTGTCGACGGACACCTATGTCCAACCGACCCTCGAGGTCCTGAGTTCTATCTGTAGGACTCCCAGGGGTTGCACGTTTCGTCTGATGGATCGTGAGTGCGAGATCACTCTCGATATGCTCCGAGCCTTTTTCCAGTGGCCCCCTGTCCCGGACCCCGACCGTGCTTCTGGTCCCACGCACATCGCCCCTCCTCATTTGATACACATGCATTCTGGACGTTGATCACGGGATCCCCACTCGCTTTTGACCTTAGCCGGGCCAAGGCCTCCTCTATCGTCCACCCATGCCTCCGCATTGCTCAGCGCATTATGCCAACCACTTTTCTCGCAAGGTCTGAGCCTGGGACAATGTCTACACCTGAGCTTTATATGCTCTACGCGATGACTATAGTGATAGCCTTTGAGGATGACACAGACGTCTTAATCCCCGCCGTTCAGATTGATATAGCTAGCTGGTATCTAGACAGCATCGTTTCTTCTGACATCGCCAGGACGACGATCTGTTGCGGCGGTCTGATTACCTTGCTAGCTCCTTTATGCGGAGTGGAGCTCCCAGCTAGTTTGCTTCGACCCATGGGCCCCACTACCCTTTCTGTAGACGTTATGGCCAGCATGAGGATATTACGTACTCATGGTCAGCACCACTGGGTTTGGCTGCAGGTCCGTTTGTTGCTGATTATATGGTGCTTCTGAGACCCGCTCGAAACCACATTGGACCCACAGGAGGGGTGTGGAGACCAGAGATGGACCTCCTCATCCCAGCTGCGTACGTGCTTGAGCTCGAGGGCGCTCAGCAGGAGCGCCTCCTTGACCCTCTAGCCCCGGAGATCTCGATCCCTCAGCCTGCACCCATTTTGATCCCTGCTCCCGTCATCTCTGTCCACACTTCTACCAGTATCGGGAGCACCTTTGCTGAGAACACCACCACCACCATTGTAACGACTGCTTTTCATGTATCTGGATTTATTATAATAATATATGTTTTGGTGGATTTTCTCCTCTTGTGTGGTTTTCGTCTCCGTAGTTTTCATTTTTGATCGATTCGTCGTATTTTCTCGCTTCTTCCTTAGGATCGTCGATTTCGAAGAATGTCATTTGTGACGGACTTCATAACGGTCGTATCTTACTGTTAGATCAAGCCTAGAAGTATTAGGAATCGATACTGGGGCCTCGCGCTCCGTATCGGAACGTTTTGGTGCTCATTAGCCGGTGTAAGAAGGGCCACCGACCGACTAGATGACGATCCAGTCGGTCGCCAATCCTTCTTGGACCGACTAGTTAGCTTTCTAAAATTTCTCAGGAGTTACTGTTTATCGTTAGTCGGTCTAAGAACGTTGGTTGACCGACTAGGTTGCAAACTAGTCGGTCGGCAATGCTTCTTTAACCGACTAACACATCATCTAAATTTTACTATCAGTACTGTTCACTCTTAGTCGGTCTAAGAACGTTCATCGACCGACTAGATACTAAACTAGTCGGTCAGTATTTGTTCATGGACCGACTAACTCTAAATCCTATTTTCGTTCAGGAGTTACTGTTTACACTTAGTCGGTCTGCGTTGGTCGACCGACCGACTAGTTGCCAAACTAGTCGGTCAGTGGTTGTTCTGTGACCGACTAGTCTGTGTTAAAACCCTAATTTCTGGGCAGCCGCCAGCCCAACCTATAAATACCCCTCCCAAACGTTTCTTCTTCCCCAACACGACCCAAAACCCTAAAATCTTCCCCCTTGAGCCCCCATCTCCCTCCAAGCTTCATTTCTCCATTCCAGGCCCTAAATCCATCATCCAAACCATCCATTCACTCCATCTACCTCTCATCTTCCCCAAAATCTCACCAAAACCCATCAAAATCCCCAAATCCCCCAAAACCCTAATTCTCCCAAACTTCTCCAATCTTTTCCAGATCTGATCCTAGGGTTCCCCGGAGTGTTTCTTCCGTCTCCTCTTGGTAAGAAATCGATCTACCGTTGTTTTCTTAACCTATTTATATTTTTATGAAACCCTAATATAAATTCATGTTGTTTGTTGATTGTTCCCCCAAAACAGCGATTTCCCCGTAGATTGGCATCCGTGTGACGTAGTGGTCGTCATCCCCGGTGCTAGGCAAGTGAAACTTGCCACTTAGGGTTTAGGCCATGTTTTAGGCCGTTTGCTTGTTGTAGGCGTAAAAGAGGCTAGGCGACAAAATGATACTCGCCTAGACGCAAATTAGGGAACTAGCTTGACAACGAAGCTAGTTCCAACACATATAACATGTTGCACAATTTCCATGTCATGTTTACTTTCCATTAACGGTACGCAAATTAATTGTCATGTCATTGCATCCTTTAAGTGTTTCTGTGATTGCGTAGCTTTGCTACAAATGCTTGTGTTCCTGGCTCGTGTTCCAGAAGCGGGCCATGTGTTGGTTGATAGCCAATGCCCGAATTGCGTGTTTCCGGCTAGGTGCACCCCTACGCCAAATGTTTAATAATGCGAGCTCATGTGCGGGGCAACCCCGGCTCACTTGCTGAGCTCATGTGCGGGAACCCTGGCTCCATTACGTGTGGGTATTGGGGGTAAGAGTTAAGCGACCAATCAACTGGGAGTCTGCCCGATCAGCAACTGCAGTGGTAAGGCGTAAACTCTTGGGTTTGGGGTAGTTGTTAAGCGGCCAATCAGCGAATGTGAAACCATTCAGCTGTAAGGCGTAAACAATCTACAAAACAACGTGAATAGTGAATTGATTGAGATTGATAGTAGCGTGGCTACTCTTGTCTTGTCTTGTCTTGTCTTGTCCCGATAATTGTTCTCTTGCACAAATTGTCTTGCCATGTTTCAATTGTGCTCTCATGTCATAACTGCCATGTCATGCATACTAAACTGCGAGGTTGCTAGTTGCTTTACTTTCAGTTTCCTTGTTCAAGTCTTTTAGACTTGCTGACATGTGCCCCCTTTACTCTTTTGGGTGACACATGTTAGATCCTGAGCCCGAGTACCTCGTTGAGGACGAGGTGTTTGCTGACGCCGAGCCCGAGCTTGTGTTTGACGGGGAGTACGTGGACACTGGGGACCAGTCCTAGTGTCTTCGTTGTGCTTTACTTTTGTTAGACAGTTATTTTGTTATCGGTGCGTAGCACCTATACTTTGTTGTTGTTGTTGCTTTTGTTGGCCTTGTTCTGGGCCTTTAGACTCTTTTTCCTTTTAGCCTGGTGGCTTTTCTGGATGTTGGACTTATGTTGATGTTGGACAACTTATGAGATGTGAATTTTATTTCAGTCTCTCCTTGTGTTATTATTGTTATTCTGTTGTGGTTACAGGGACCTGCTTATGTATTATTGACGCTTATCGGGTTTGGGGCTTCACAGCTCCACTCCCGTGCGGACCTTTTCACGTCTCGCCTCCATTTTAGGGAAGCGGGTCGTGACAGGTTTTAGTGGTGGCCCATGCAGGTCCTTCTGTACCTGCGAATTTTGGAATAGCAATAATAATATTAGAATGTCCAATGAATTAAGTTCGACGTCCGAGTCATAAGCTATGAGTCTAATCTGATTCGTTTTCGGTGTCACTAGATGGCAGGAAGACGTTTCACCCGTGGTGGGGGTAGTGGTGCGACCCCTCATGATGAGGAGCCTGAGCGGGAACCCACCAGCGGTGAGATGATGCGGATGATGCTGCAGATGATGCAAGTGCAGCAGGGCGTGCTTCTGCAAGTCCAGAATGCTCCGCTTGCTCGAGCTGCCCGGGCTCTTCCGGATGCCCCTCGCTCTGAGCCAGGAGCGAAGCAATTTCGGGAGCTGGGTCCCGCATATTTTGATGGTTCTGAGGGTCCTCTGGCTACCGATGAGTGGATTCGGAACATCGAGGACAATCTGAAGATGGCCAAGATCACCCCGGCTGGATGGGTTGATTTGGCGAAGAGGCAACTCAAGGATAATGCTCGAAATTGGTGGGATGCGGAAGAGAAGATGTTGGTGGAGCCGATAGCTTGGGCTACCTTCAAGGCTAGATTTGATGGTGAGTTCTTTCCGAAGGCTTCCAGGGAGGAGATGCTGCAGCGTTTTATCGATTTGAAGCAAGGGAACTCATCGGTGGACATGTATCACCAAGAGTTCATGAGGCTGAGTCGGTTTGCACCAAAGATGGTGCAGGACGCTGAGGAGAAGGCTCAGAGGTTCCTGCAGGGGCTTGCTTCGGAGCTCCAGAGTTTTGTGACCTCTTCTGATCGGGAATCTTATCAGAAGGTTCTGGTCGCTGCCAAGAGGCAGGAGCTGCTCGTGAACCAGCAGAGGGGGTCTGTTGTTGGCGCTGGGAAGAGGCCTGTGGAGCAGGCGAGAGCTGTGGTTAGACCTAGATTCAGGCCTAATCAGTCTGCTCAGTTTAAGAGGCCAGGAGGGCCTATTCTGAAGTCTTGCCATTTCTGCGGCAAGCCTGGCCACGTCAAGGATCAGTGTCGGAAGTTTTTGGGCCAGTGTCTGATTTGTGGAGATGCTTCCCATGCCGCGAAGGATTGTCGGCACGCGAATCAGCTGCGGAGGGCTCCTGTTGCAGCATAGCCGTTGCAGCAGCGAGTGTCTGTTCCTGCTGGACGTGGAGCAGCACTTGTTCCACAGGGACAGGCTTTTCGGCAGGCTGTTCCGCCTAGGAGGCAGGCTTTTCTGATGACCGCTGTGGAGAGCGAGGCTGTGGATGAGGTTATCGCAGGTAACCTTCAATCTAGCTGTTACTTTCCTAGCTGGTTTTGATTGTTAGATTTTGTTGTTTGCTTGAATATGGTTGTTTGCTAGACTAGGGTTTGATTGTTAATTGATTGTTAGGTGTGGTTTTGGTTTGCACATTTCCTGCGCGAGTCCTCTTTGACTCTGGTGCATCGATGTGTATTATTTCTCGGAGCTTCGTGGAGAGGCATTCCTTGTCGACGTCCCCTCTTTCAAAGAGTTGAAACATCGTTACAGGGAATGGCGTGGTCTCGGTACATCGTGGTTGCAATTCTTGCTCGTTGGTGGTCTGTGGACATGAGCTTTTTGCTGATTTCATTGTCCACGACACCATCAACTATGATGCAGTTCTTGGGATGGACTGGCTTGCGAGCTTCTATGCTACGATTGACTGCAGGAGGAAGAAGGTGGTGTTCGAGATTCCCGGACATCCAGTATTTGAGTTCAGTCGTGGTAGCAATTCGCTTGGTCCTGTCAGATTTCGGGCCAGGCCGGTGGAGGCTGTGGCTTTGCAGATGGAGCTGGAGTGGCCAGCTGTGGTGCGAGATTTTGGCGACGTCTTCCCCGAGGAGATGTCTGGTTTGCCACCTGATCGGGCTTTGGAATTTTCTATCGATCTTGTTCCGGGTGCGCAGCCGATTTCGAAGGCGCCGTATCGTATGGCGCCTGCAGAGTTGGAGGAGTTGCGGAAGCAGTTGGATGAGCTTTTGCAGAAGGGTTATATTAATCCTAGCGTGTCTCCGTGGGGAGCACCGGTGTTGCTGGTGAAGAAGAAGGATGGTTCGCGTCGCATGTGCGTGGACTATCGGGAGTTGAATGCGGTGACCATTAAGAATAAATACCCGTTGCCTCGCATCGATGATATTTTTGATCAGCTTGGAGGTTCGAGGGTGTTTTCAAAATTGGATTTGAGGAGTGGTTACCATCAATTGAAGGTGAAGAAGGGAGATGTTCCGAAGACAGCGTTCAGGACAAAGTATGGACACTATGAGTTTGTGGTTATGCCTTTCGGTGTAACTAACGCGCCCGCAGTTTTCATGAATCTGATGAACCTGATTTTCTACGACTTTTTGGATAAGTTTGTCGTTATCTTTATTGACGACATTCTGATCTATTCGAAGTCGGAGGAAGAGCATGCCTCGCACTTAAGGACGGTGTTGGAGATTTTGAGGAAGCATCGTTTGTATGCTAAGTTTTCGAAGTGCGAGTTTTGGCTGGATAGAGTTGCTTTTCTCGGGCATGTGGTGACTGGAGATGGTATTTCAGTGGATCCTGAGAAGATTCGGGCCATCAGGGAGTGGCCTGTTCCGTCGTCAGCGTCTAAGATTCGGAGTTTCCTTGGACTTGCTGGTTATTATCGGCGATTCATTAAGGACTTTTCTCGTATTGCTGAGCTGATGACCAGGTTGACGCGAAAGGATGTTGCTTTTGTTTGGTCGGGTGATTGCGAGAGTGCTTTTGGCGTTCTGAAGGAGAGGTTGACGACTGCCCCTATTCTTGTTGTGCCTGATCGCAGCGGTGGATTTGAGATCTTTTGCGATGCTTCTGGCAAGGGTCTCGGTTGTGTGTTGCATCAGCATGGGCACGTTGTGGCGTATGCGTCTCGTCAGCTTAAGGTTCATGAGAAGAATTATCCGACACATGATTTGGAGTTGGCTGCCGTTGTGTTTGCTCTTAAGATTTGGAGGCACTTCCTGCTGAGTGAGAAAGTGAAGATTTTCACCGATCACAAAAGCTTGAAGTATATTTTCACTCAGAAGGAGCTCAACATGCGACAGCGTCGATGGTTGGAGCTTATGGCGGATTATGATATTGATTTGCAGTTTCACCCTGGCAAGGTGATTGTGGTTCCGGATGCTTTGAGTAGGCTTCCAGCGGTGATGATTTTGACCTCGCAGTGGAGATTGCAGCAGGATTTTTGTGAGTCTGGCGTGGAGATTGTTCTTCCTGGAGGGGCTTCGTCGTTGATGTACATGCAGGTACAGTCGACGATCGTGGATCGGATTAAGGCTGGCCAGACCGAGGATCCGAAGCTGGTGAGGATTCGGGAGCAGGTGGAAGCCGGTCTGCGGACTGACTTTTTGATTCATGAGGATGGCTCGCTGAGGTTTGGAGCCAGGTTGTGTGTGCCAGCTGGGGATATTAGAGAGGAGCTGATGGTGGAGGCACACAGTTCGCCGTATTCTGTGCATCCTGGTGGCACCAAGATGTACCAGGATCTTCGTCTGAATTATTGGTGGCATGATATGAAGAGGAGCGTGGCTCGGAGTGTAGCCAAGTGCTTGGTTTGCCAGCAAGTGAAGGCGGAGCATCAGCGTTCGGCCGGGATGCTACAACCGCTTCCGATTCCGGAGTGGAAATGGCAACACATCACTATGGATTTCGTGACTGGACTACCTCGGAGTCCAAAGCAGAATGACGCGATTTGGGTGATCGTAGATCGATTGACCAAATCCACGCACTTTATTCCGTTCCGAGTAGGACAGTCCACTGAGGCGCTAGCGAGGAGATATATGGAGGTAAAATTCTTTTACTCTCCGTTTTTATTTCCTTTTCCTAGTTTAGATAGTGATGTAGCGTGAATCGTGCAGGAGGTTGTGCGACTTCATGGAGTCCCCGTGAGTATCGTGTCTGACAGAGACACGAGGTTCACATCTCAGTTCTGGCAGAGTTTGCAGAAGAGCTTGGGTACGCGTCTGAGTTTCAGCACGGCGTACCATCCACAGACGGATGGCCAGTCCGAGAGGACAATTCAGATTTTGGAAGACATGCTAAGGGCGTGCATGTTGGATTTCAAGGGTTCGTGGGAGGACCATCTACACTTGGTGGAGTTCTCTTACAACAACAGCTTCCAGGCGAGTATTGGCATGGCGCCTTTCGCCGCTCTTTATGGGAGGAAATGTCGATCGCCATTTAGTTGGGATGACGTTGGCGATCGGGAGTTGTTGGGACCTGAGATGATCGTGGAGGCCGTGGATATCGTCAGGAATATTCGGGAGAGGTTGAGAATTGCTCAGGACCGTTTTAAGCATTGGGCGGATGCTAAACGTCGTCCTTTGGAGTTTCAGCCGGGCGACCATGTGTTCTTGAAGATTTCCCCGAATCGTGGTGTGATTCGTTTTGGGAAGCGTGGGAAGTTGAGCCCACGATACATTGGACCGTTTGACGTTTTGGAGAGGGTTGGCGAGGTAGCTTACCGCTTGGCCTTGCCGCCATCTTTGGAAGGAGTTCACAATGTTTTCCATGTGTCGCAGCTTCGTCGATACATTAGCGATCCGTCTCATGCGGTAGATTTTTCGGAGATTACCGTTCGCCCCGATATGACGTATGACCAGCATCCAGTGCAGATTCTGGACAGGCGTCAGAAATCGATTCGGAACAAGATTGTCAATCTTGTGAGGGTGATGTGGCGACACGGTTCACCTGGAGAGTCTACTTGGGAGAATGAGGATGAGATGCGAGAGCGTTTCCCACTTTTGTTTTCGGGCTCGTGAGTATTTGGAAATTCCGAGGACGGAATTTTTCTTAAGTTGGGGAGGATGTAACGACTGCTTTTCATGTATCTGGATTTATTATAATAATATATGTTTTGGTGGATTTTCTCCTCTTGTGTGGTTTTCGTCTCCGTAGTTTTCATTTTCGATCGATTCGTCGTATTTTCTCGCTTCTTCCTTAGGATCGTCGATTTCGAAGTATGTCATTTGTGACGGACTTCATAACAGTCGTATCTTACTGTTAGATCAAGCCTAGAAGTCTTAGGAATCGATACCGGGGCCTCGTGCTCCGTATCGGAACTTTTTGGTGCTCATTAGCCGGTGTAAGAAGGGCCACTGACCGACTAGATGACGATCCAGTCGGTCGGCAACCCTTCTTGGACCGACTAGTTAGCTTTCTAAAATTTCTCAGGAGTTACTGTTTATCGTTAGTCGGTCTAAGAACGTTGGTTGACCGACTAGGTTGCAAACTAGTCGGTCGGCAATGCTTCTTTAACCGACTAACACATCATCTAAATTTTACTATCAGTACTGTTCACTCTTAGTCGGTCTAAGAACGTTCATCGACCAACTAGATACTAAACTAGTCGGTCAGTATTTGTTCATGGACCGACTAACTCTAAATCCTATTTTCGTTCAGGAGTTACTGTTTACACTTAGTCGGTCTGCGTTGGTCGACCGACCGACTAGTTGCCAAACTAGTCGGTCAGTGGTTGTTCTGTGACCGACTAGTCTGTGTTAAAACCCTAATTTCTGGGCAGCCGCCAGCCCAACCTATAAATACCCCTCCCAAACGTTTCTTCTTCCCCAACACGACCCAAAACCCTAAAATCTTCCCCCTTGAGCCCCCATCTCCCTCCAAGCTTCATTTCTCCATTCCAGGCCCTAAATCCATCATCCAAACCATCCATTCACTCCATCTACCTCTCATCTTCCCCAAAATCTCACCAAAACCCATCAAAATCCCCAAATCCCCCAAAACCCTAATTCTCCCAAACTTCTCCAATCTTTTCCAGATCTGATCCTAGGGTTCCCCGGAGTGTTTCTTCCGTCTCCTCTTGGTAAGAAATCGATCTACCGTTGTTTTCTTAACCTATTTATATTTTTATGAAACCCTAATATAAATTCATGTTGTTTGTTGATTGTTCCCCCAAAACAGCGATTTCCCCGTAGATTGGCATCCGTGTGACGTAGTGGTCGTCATCCCCGGTGCTAGGCAAGTGAAACTTGCCACTTAGGGTTTAGGCCATGTTTTAGGCCGTTTGCTTGTTGTAGGCGTAAAAGAGGCTAGGCGACGAAATGATACTCGCCTAGACGCAAATTAGGGAACTAGCTTGACAACGAAGCTAGTTCCAACACATATAACATGTTGCACAATTTCCATGTCATGTTTACTTTTCATTAACGGTACGCAAATTAATTGTCATGTCATTGCATCCTTTAAGTATTTCTGTGATTGCGTAGCTTTGCTACAAATGCTTGTGTTCCTGGCTCGTGTTCCAGAAGCGGGCCATGTGTTGGTTGATAGCCAATGCCCGAATTGCGTGTTTCCGGCTAGGTGCACCCCTACGCCAAATGTTTAATAATGCGAGCTCATGTGCGGGGCAACCCCGGCTCACTTGCTGAGCTCATGTGCGGGAACCCTGGCTCCATTACGTGTGGGTATTGGGGGTAAGAGTTAAGCGACCAATCAACTGGGAGTCTGCCCGATCAGCAACTGCAGTGGTAAGGCGTAAACTCTTGGGTTTGGGGTAGTTGTTAAGCGGCCAATCAGCGAATGTGAAACCATTCAGCTGTAAGGCGTAAACAATCTACAAAACAACGTGAATAGTGAATTGATTGAGATTGATAGTAGCGTGGCTACTCTTGTCTTGTCTTGTCTTGTCTTGTCCCGATAATTGTTCTCTTGCACAAATTGTCTTGCCATGTTTCAATTGTGCTCTCATGTCATAACTGCCATGTCATGCATACTAAACTGCGAGGTTGCTAGTTGCTTTACTTTCAGTTTCCTTGCTCAAGTCTTTTAGACTTGCTGACATGTGCCCCCTTTACTCTTTTGGGTGACACATGTTAGATCCTGAGCCCGAGTACCTCGTTGAGGACGAGGTGTTTGCTGACGCCGAGCCCGAGCTTGTGTTTGACGGGGAGTACGTGGACACTGGGGACCAGTCCTAGTGTCTTCGTTGTGCTTTACTTTTGTTAGACAGTTGTTTTGTTATCGGTGCGTAGCACCTATACTTTGTTGTTGTTGTTGCTTTTGTTGGCCTTGTTCTGGGCCTTTAGACTCTTTTTCCTTTTAGCCTGGTGGCTTTTCTGGATGTTGGACTTATGTTGATGTTGGACAACTTATGAGATGTGAATTTTATTTCAGTCTCTCCTTGTGTTATTATTGTTATTCTGTTGTGGTTACAGGGACCTGCTTATGTATTATTGACGCTTATCGGGTTTGGGGCTTCACAGCTCCACTCCCGTGCGGACCTTTTCACGTCTCGCCTCCATTTTAGGGAAGCGGGTCGTGACAACCACCACCTACACAACCTCTGTGCCATTGACTGTCGGTCCCTTTTCTTTTGTGAGTTTTGAGAGCACCCCCGTCGCTGTTTTTGAGAGAGGCGAGCCTTCCTTTATTTCGACAGCTGAGACCCTTTCCTCACCAGATTTCTTGACCCATGTGGAGTCATTTTTCATTGATTTCACGACCTCCCCAGTCGTCGACCCTCACGTCTCTGCTGTCGATGTTTTCACCGAGAGCGTCGTGACGTTTGTCCCTACTTCTGTGTCAGCGACCTCTCCACCCTTCTTGCCCTCTGTCGCCGCTTCATTTTCTGCCGCTGCTCACACTTCTGATAGCATTCCTGTGTCTCAGCCTCCCACAGAGGCAGAGCGTCTTTTAGAAAGCACAGCTCCATACACTCACCCAGTAGTTGCCCCACTTGTCTACGGTGGACGTGTATGTCAGCCCCGACCTCCACCAGTGCGACCCTCTCCCCCCGCTCCCGACACCCTTGTTCAGCACCTCCATGCTTTAGAGGGGGCCGTTAGTGGGCTCAGAGGGGATTTTCGGGCTCTCGCTGCCATCATTAGCTCTGTGCAATCTCGTGTCGCCCTACTCCCTGGTATTCAGGTCACCCTGAACCAGATTCTTGCGTGTCTGCCACAGCCTCCACCTGTCGATGTCCGTCCCTTTTCACAGCAGCCTCCACCTCCGCCATCCCCTCCCCCACCATAGGGAGGTGCTGACGACTGACGCACCTGCAATCTACACCTAGGATCCAACTGGCGGTGTCACGATCGCCAGGCGTAATATGGCCCCTAGGCTACAACTCCGGGCTCAATCCGCAAGCGGACGGTGTCGAGTTATAGTATAAAAGATAGTCGAATCCCAAAGGGACGTTGATAGTGTATGTGATAATCTCAGTCTATTCCTAAATTTAGAAGTGAGGTAGCGGTCGGAGTGAAAGATATGGGTTGGTTGTTGTTGTTGTGTAATTATAATAAAAAGGACTAGGGCTTTAGGGGTCGTCGCTAAGATCGTCGGGGGTTGATGTTGGGATCGGATTCTCACATTGCATTAGGTCTAGGGAATTAATCCCCCAATTCGTACCACTCTCATGGGTTAGAATTGCGGGGTATTTCGGTGGCTCTCGTTGACGCAATGGCGGTAGCCGTCAACGTAGTGGTATAGTTCGTCGATGGATCCCCTCAAGGTGCGAGCTGAGCATGGTCACGTGCCTTGGTTGGATCCATTGATTTCCCTATTCGAATCCCTAGATACCCCTTAAGCACATCAGTTCCACAGACCGTGGGCATGATCTTAGTATAGGTTATCTACGGATTCGGTAGGATCTACCAAAATACAACCCTAAATCCCCAATTCAACGTAGGGATCCAGATCTACATTTTCCCCCTAAAATCCTAGGGTTCACCCATCAACCCTGGAATGGATCTACTCACTCATGACGATATAAACACACAAAAATATCACTTTCGCGGAAGAAAACATTATATCAATCCAGAAATTAGGGCTAAAATAACTTACAGCGAGAACAGACGAAGAACAGATCCAGAAAAGAACAAAAAGCAGTAATATTCAATTATCGATCCAAAATTCGCTACAAGAATTAATCCCAAAAATTCCTACCAGACAAATCGCCCGAGCTCTCCCCAAAAATTCTCAAAAAAAAGCTAGAATTCAACTCCCGAGCCAAGCCCGCAATCGCGAGCTTCAGCTGCTGCCCAAATCGCGTGCATCGCGTGTTTCAAAAATCTTTCCAAAAATGCCATAGGAAGTGCTGATCGAGCAGGTGACTCGGTCCGAGTAGTGTAGCTCGGTCAAGGACTCGGTCCGCGTAGACAAGTTGCTCGACCGCTCGGAGATCTAGAAATCGACCTACCCGGACCGAGTAGTCTCTGCTCTGTCCGAGTAGAGTCGGCTCGGTCTGGTGCTCGGACGCCTACTCGGGCTGTGTAATATTAGGCTGCTCGACCGAGCAGATGAGCTGATCGGTCCGAGTCAGCCCGTATCCGCTGCTTCATCAAGCTGATATGACTCGGTCCGAGTAACAAGCTACTCGGGCCGAGTATTTTCTGGGAAACATATGCTGCAGCATCCTGGGCTTCTCTCTCTGCTCTCTTTCTCCTTTCTCTCCTCCAACAGCTCCGAAGACACGACGATCCCTTCCAGAGCCCTGCCAAGAAGCTCATGAGCACGTCGGATGTGTCCATACCCAAGCGGGGGTCCAAATCGCTCCAAAATCCCTGAAAATTCAAAATATACTACGAAACTCGAAATATCGTCAGAAATACCAAAATCGCAGTGAAAAGTGGGATTTGGACGCGGAAATGCTATGCAATGCGATGGGATAATGATATGGAAATGATATAAAATATGGACACATCAGCGACCCACCACCTGCTTAGGCACACACTTGGTGCTTCTCATATTTTTTGCCACTGCTATGATTGATATTATATTAGCTGCTGATTTTGCACCCCATCTCCCCACACATTTTGGTCACTTTTTGCTCAGATTTGTCTATATCATTCTGGGAGAGAGGAGGTATTTCTGGGACCCTTATATTGCACCACATTGATCTTTGCACTCATCGCTTGCATTTCCATCCCATTTTCTTTCATTTTCATCCTTTACCATGCATGCATCCTCACCCTCCCACCCCTATCATATCGCTCCTTGTGTCACACTTAGCACATTGAGGACACTGTACAGTTTAGCTTGGGAGAGTGAGTGTCTCATGCACTTTTCATTTTCTTCATTCTTATCTTCATTTTTCCTACCTTTCTTTATTTTCCAATTTTTCACACTTTTCTCATGCATCACGTTTTCTTATTTTTTTGTGTGCTGCATTTGTATAGTAGTTCTTATTTTTCCTTTATCCTTATTTCTTTTATCCTTTTTGCTAGAAATGAATTCTCTGTTATGTCGATGACTTGGAGTTAGCTTGCTCTTATATGCATATTCTCTTGCCATGCCATCGTTTTTATTTTAGATATCATATGCTATACATTGCCATGCATTTGAGAATAGTAACATGCATCTTTATTATATGATTGTGGATGTAATTCTAGCATTAGCTGAGTCTGAAGATTTATATTGTATACTTTTCATAGAAAACACACCAAGCTTCACGCATTGAATGCCTAGACTTGGAGTACTGCTTTATTGTCTGCTATCACTTCTATTTGAATGAAATTGTATGCTCGACTTCCCGGTTGATTGAATGTATGCCTTTTTGATATGACTGGATTAGTTTACTTTATGATATCAAACTGAGTAGATCACATTACCGTGCTGAAAGTTGTCGTGCACATACAAAAGAATGAACTGAGCGTTGCATACTTTTCTTTCTCCACATATCTTGAACAGCATTTCTATACTTAGAACCATTGGTGAATCTCCCCTTAGCAAATCTTACATTGGCATCTTCCCCGTGCTATAAAATCCAAGCTACATTGCCCCAAAATCAAAAGAAATATATATATATATACATGCTTATCTTTCCATCTTTGATTTGGGATTGTTATTCAGTATATTGGATTGTGAAAAAAAAGAAAAACAAAAAAACAAAAAAAAACAAAAAGAAGTTCATTTGTACATTCACGATCCCATTTCTTTCTTTCTTTCTTTCTTTCTTTCTTTCTTCTTTTATTTATTTTCTTTGGAGCTTCAAAAATGGGAGAGAGCCGTATTGTTCTATTTGATGCAACCACGCTTATAGATAAGCTTGGGGGAGGGGATCCAATGTTATGTGAGAGAGTGACCACCTATATGTGCATGACAACCTAAGCTAGGTAATTTTTGTTACTTAGGGAGATCACTTAGAGCATTACGAAGTCTATGAATTGAAATTTGGCATGCATTTCATGAATACCATCTCTTTCTATTCTTATTGCTTTATGATGAGTGATACCTCTTATACTACAAGTAGAAAGCGATCAATTGACAAGTGTGCAATCTGTGATTACGTATACTACTTTGAATGCCTCAGACGATGCTAATTCTAGAATGATGTCATATTTCATATCTTTTTGACGTTCTTGGTTTCTATATCGAATGTACTTATATATGATATTATATCGAGGTAAAAATCTTTGGTATGTTTTTTATTCACCGTGCGCTATTTGAGTAAGCAACTCCATGTCCTAACAAAATGATCTGGCACCTCCCTCTTCATTTTCTATTCTATCTTCATTTTCCTTTTTCCTTATTTTTATCAACCGGGTTCGCCTTTTTACTCGTCTTCCTCGAGGACAAGTAAGAGGTAAGCTTGGGGGATTTTTATCGCTCCTTATTTTACACCTTTTTCCTGCATGTTTGCATATCATTTTGATCACCCATATCTTGTTTTTCATGATTATTCGACGATATCACGTTGCTTTTCACTATTTCTTATTTTTGTCAGATTTCAGGAAATATGGAGCGATCTGGAGCATAAATGAGATCAAGGGACTTGCATGCATGTTGGAGCATCGCCTATGACCCTATCGAGGAGCTAGCAGCACTAGATGATGAGCGGAAGAAGAAGAAGTTCAATAGAATTGATAAGGAGGCGAGGAGGAGAAGATAGGACTCCAGGAACAGGCCACTCGACCGAGCATGCAGTTCACTCGGCCGAGTGAAGGAACGTACTCGGCCGAATACAACGGATACAAGAGCGCCTGGAGTCAAAGTCCACTCGGGCGAGTGAATGATCTCACTCGGCCGAGTGAAGAACTTCACTCATCCGAGTGAGTCAGAGCTTTCCAAAGGAGATTTTAGCCGACTCTCTGAAGTTTGGAGAAGAACAGCAGAAGACTCACTCGGCCGAGTGAGAAAGTCCACTCGACCGAGTGACGAACTCTACTCGGCCGAGTGACGCAGAGCGACAGACCCCTAAAACCCCCAATATCTCTGTTTTCTTTGGGTCCATCACTCGGCCGAGTGACATACTCTACTCGGCCGAGTGGTGCAGTCTGACTGTATCGCGAACTAGGGTTCTGGGCTGCGCCAGGGGCAAATCTGTTATGTTTTTTTGGCCGACTTTGGCTTGTATTTAAGGCTAGTTTTCATCCTAGTTTAGGGAGAGACCAGAAATTAGGGTTGAGCTTTATTCTAATTGTAATTCCCAGTTGGAGATTGAAGATTGGAGATCTGGTTTGTTTTTCTTATTAAAATTTCTTGCTTTTGTGAATTGTTTTCTCTCAACCATGAATTGATATATGTTTTTATTTGTTTATTCTGTTATTTCCCTGATTAATCACGAGTAGTTTCGTTGTTCTAGGGCATGGGGATGAACCCTATGGATCCGATTTTAGAATTGTGATGAACGAATTCATATGTTGCTAGAATTGATAGAAGGTTGGGTTGTGATTGATTTATGGGATTTCCATCGATTGGAGTTTGTAAGAGATTGGATTCTAATCGATAGGAAGGCCTAGATATTCGATTTAGGTTTATAATGGAGATTCTGTAGACTTGGTTTGCAAGAGATTGGACCAAAGCTAGAATTTTTATTTTAAATATATACCCATATTCGTTTGCAAGAGATTGGACGAATACGAACCATCACAACCTAGATCGTAATTCGAGTTTGCACGAGAGTGGGCTCGAGGGGCGATTGGACGATGATGTCGATCCTCATGCTAGTGTCTTAGGTTAGGGTTTGCATGAGAGTGGGCCCTAACCTAGGTTGCTATAGACCGACAATAGCGTGAGAGCGTGAGCTTGGTTCTCTATTTAGTTACAACTAGTTCACCTCAATTCAAACCTTGCAATATTGAGATTCACGATCCACAAAGATAAATAACGATCCGTAGTGGGAATTCCCTAGCCCTAGACGTCTTTATTATATTGAATTCAAACTGTTAATTGAACAATTATGGCAATATTCTCAAAACCATTCTTCCACCAATAGCTAGGTGATTAAAACAGAGTACCGTCATTAGTCCTCCTCGTGTTCGATACCCGCTTTCCACTTCACCGTATGCTTGCGGTAAGACTACAATCGTGCTCTCATGGGTGTGTATCCGGAGACTCGACCAAACATCTTTAGGAACCCAAATAGTATGCATAATGGACTTCTTAGAAGATGTAACAAAATTGGTCTTCTTTTGTAAATGAATAGTATTCGTTTGTAAAATCTTAGAAGAATCAATTTTATTTGCATTAACAAAAACATGCTTCTTCTTTTCCAATTTAAAATCATTCCTAAAACTATTGGATTTGGAAGAATGCTTATAGCCTAATCCTTGTCGATGATTAGCAGAATGTTGAACTTTAAGTAAATCATCAAGATTATTCTTTCCTTTATTAAACTTATTAATATTAGAAGAAATATCATCATATTTCAACTTTAATGAAGAAACATCTTTATCTAATATAGAATTACGAGACAACATATTGTGATTCTCATATTTGATAATCTCATTTTCATGAAGTAACTTATCATTTTGAGAGGTTAAAGATTCTATCTCAATTTTAAGATTATCTAATAATGAAGATGAAGAAACTAATTATTGATTAGAAATTATTAGAGCCTTGTGTTGTGCATTAAGCCAATTAAATCTAATGAATAATTCATTAAAGGCATCCAACAGTTCTTTGTTATCTAACTTACATACCTCATCTTCATTTTGTGCCATAAAGCACATGTGGTCATTTTCTTCATTAGTATGTTCGTTGGTTTCTTCTTCTTCTTCAGAAGATGAAGAATCCCAAGTGGCTGCTAATGCCTTCTTCCTTTTATCGAACTTCTTATCCTTTCTAAACTTGTTAGATGTTCTCTCTTTTTGCTTAAGGAGTGGACAATACTTTTTCATATGTCCAGGCATGTTACACTGAAAACATAGAGAAGCATCAGTAGTTTTAGATTTCAACTTATTAAACTTACATCTACGTATAAAATTTTTGAAGTTTCTAGTGATTAATGCCACATCATCATCGTCCATGTTTAAATTATCGGTGTCTGATGAAGCATTGAAGGCAAGCACTTTCTTCTTTGAGTCTGATTGTTCCTTTCGATCTTGGAGTTTTACTTCATAGGCCATCAAGTTACCAACGAGACTTTCAATGGTGAGAGTTGATAAGTCATTAGCTTCTTCTATGGCTGTGGTCTTCTTCTCACATTCTGGTGTTAAGGCACGAATAATCTTCCTGACTTGTTCTGTTTGAGTATATGTCTTACCAAGAGCAATTAGAAAGTTTGTGATGTTAGTGAATCTAGTAACCATCTCTCCAATTGTCTCGTTGTCCTTCATTCTAAATTGTTCAAAACATGTGAACAAGAACAGAAATTTTAGTTTCCTTGACTTTACTAGTTCATTCATGTGTTACCTTGAGTGTATGCCAGATGTCATATGCTGATTTGGCCTAGGAGACACGATTGCACTCATTCTTGTCCACGCCGCAGAATAGTGCATTCATTGATTTTGAGTTGTAAGTTGTAGTGGATTTGACAGTAGAGGTCCATTGGGCATAAGGAGTGTAGGCTTCTCGTATTGAGTTTCCAACATGTTCCAAAGTTCGTAGTCGATGCTTTGAAGATAGATCGTCATCTTTGTCTTCCAATAGGAGTAGTTGGAACCGTTGAATAGTGGAGGCCTTGTGGTAGAGTGCCCTTCTGGAAATTGTGATGAAGACGTTGAATTGTTCGTCGGATAGGTATGGGTCATCTTAACCATGCTCTGATACCAAATATTGGATCTCCTGGTACACCAAATACACTGGAGGGGTGGTGAATAGTGCATAGCACGACGAAATTGCAAAATTAAAAGTAACTAAAAATTGCAATTGGAGTGCAGAAGTAAATAAACAAAATCCAGAGAATAACAAATACAAACACAAAGATTTATCCTGGTTCAGATCCTCGTGATCCTACGTCCAGTCCTCTACCCCGTAGAGATTTCAATCCACTATAACACTTGCTCCCCGCAAGTAATCAACATACAAAGATGCCAACGCCCCCCCCCCCCCCCCCCCCCCCCCCGTGTTGCAAACTTGTACAATCTCTTCAACAAGAGATTCACCAAATGAAGTAAAGAAATAGTATGAAACAATATCACCTATAGACTTGATAATGTATGAATTATAGTGCAAGGTTGGTAATAGAATCTCCAAGGTTCTTGATATGAAATGTGGTAGAAACACTCTTGGAAATTGGACTTCCTAAAGGGACAAAATTTCAGCAGAGGTTCCCCTATGGAAATCTGAAAATCACTCACTTTCAAGAGAGAGACAGTAAACTTAAGAAAAGAGAGAGAGTGAATTTTCGTGTATTTTAGACAGGGGTCTAGGGGTCTATTTATAGCCCAAAAGTTAGTTTGTGAACGTTGGACAACTGCCTAAATTTTCAAAAAAAATCTGAACCATTTTTGTCCAAATTAGTCGACTAATTATATGGACTAGTCGACTAATTGGCCTGCTGAATATGATTTCACTGTTGAGATGTCTATTCAGAAAATAACTTTTGCAAATGGTAAATAAATGTTATGAATGGCTATAAACTGTCAGAAACTAGATGTTTGTGTTAGTTCTAACTTCTATTGGTTGACCATAATATTTAAATGATAAATCAATTAAAATTACTGATTTAAAAATGACTGGTAGACTAATAGAGCCTATTAGTCGACTAGAAAATTATAAACTTAGGAATTTGTAAGAAGGTGATCCTAATGACTTAAAAATAAGTCTGACAAAGTTTCAGAATTTTCTGAATTTTTTTATATTTAAATTAGTCGACTAGGAAGGGAATTGGTCAACTAATTGGATTTTTGACTTGATTTTTTGAAATCGAACCTTAAACGACCAAGATAGATCATCATCAAGTCTTTCACATTCTAGATATATGTAAGAGAAAAAATAAAGATTACATCTCCTTTTACAAGATACAAAATATCATTGATATGCTTCGTCTTGTAGTGAATGCTTCTTACAACTTGTATACTTGATGATTGTCTTAGTTGTTTGTGCTATAATATCTGCATAGATAAAGTTATTACATATAAAATTATATGTTTGTTTCATCAAAACCATATGAGGAGCTATGAATTTCCAACACGAAGCATGTGGGATGCAGGGACATATGGCCATCAATTGCCAATTTAGTGCCCAGCCCTACAACCCACACTCATATACCCACAACCTATACCAAGAATCCTCCATTTCGTACCCCCAGATTTACACACCCTATCCTCCACCACAATCGAGCCTTGAAATATTTTTGGAAAACTCCCTTGTAACTCAAACCTAATGGACTCCACCACCACCACCATTACCACTTCCACCACCGAGACCTAGCCTTGAATTATTATTAGAGAATCATATTTTTAACCCAAGGCCAGATGGCTCCATCACTTTCATTTCCACCACTACCACTCCCACCACCGAAGTCTCACCTTTAGTTGTTAGTGGAGAGTTCCTTTGAAAACCAAGGCCCGACGATTCCATCACCCTCACTCAAAAATCTATCCTTGAGTTATTAATGGAGGAATCCACTGTAACCCAAGGCCAGATGGGTTCACCATCTCTGTTCCCGCCTACCACTTCTACTTTTGGGGGTGAAGTAGCTGTGACTCACACATCGTCGATAGCCTGCACCACAGAAGGTAACTCGTATGGTTTGCAATTTGAAAATTTTGATATGAGTCTCTTTTCCCATGCAAGTATCACTTTTGAGACACACGCCACCGATGCTAACATCCATCACCATACACCAGACTACGTGCCACAGATGGATTATGAGCCAAGCATGGACCCATGGATGCAAACGATCTCTCCTATAGAGGTTGTTATCGAACAAGGGCCATGTAAGAGCACCGAGGAGGCCGTGAGAATATCCACGTCGATGAAGAGGGAGAGCGTGAAGCAATGGACACCATGACTCATTTCAACGAGCCTGACGCTCCCTTACCTCTACCACTTCCTCCACAGCACATCATCACTCCACCAGAGCTTACCGCTCCCACTCAGGGAGATCTTTTAAACCCCATATTTGAATCTCCTACTTCACTTAAAAATATTTTAGATTCAAATATGCCTGACATGGTGCACCTTCCACAGTACACAAGTTCATACTCCATGGAGGCTTGCTGGACCATGTCAGCACCTGACGATCACATTGACGAGTGTGGCCAGGATATCGTCGCGTCATCGCCAGGGAATAGCAGTACATTCTCAGGGAGTATTCGTCACCCTTCTATTATCTTTCCAATTTATATTGACGACTATCTCTGTGATACTTTTATTTTGGGGAAGAATTTTTTGCCATGGACTGATGCAGCTCGTTCTTTGCAGGATATAGGTGGATATCTTCAAAGGACGCTTGGGGCTGCATTGCTTGGGTCCATTGGCATTCGTGGCTCGAAACTTTTGATCGATCCACGAAAGGAGAAGTTGGAGCAGCTACGTGCCCTACTTCAGATCATAGATCCACCGTTTGCTCAGGTGTATCATAATCCAGTAGTATAAAAATTTTACAGCTTTCTAGTTTAGAGTTGAATAATCTCTTCTTCTCTCGATAACAGGGGAGCGTATTTAGGATTTGCTTTTGTTTGAATAATTTTTCCCTCTAGTGGTCCTCATTTATCATTTTACCCCCAACACCCTTTTCTTGATTTTTGGCCCATTTTTCCTTGACCCCGTACCCATTTTCATCTATGAGACCCCCACTACCTCCAAAGGGTGGTGATGCTTGATTCACCTATCACTTTTACTCTCCCCTTTTTTCTCTTATGCCACGTATCGGATGTTCATATCATTTGGGCATAGCTTTTATCAGCTTGGGGGAGAGTATCAACCATTGTTATTTTTTATTTCCTTTTGGTATGTTTCCCCTTTTTGTCGTGTTTTTCTAATTTTGTTTGTGTTTTTCTGTAATTTCCCTCCCATTTATCTTTTTCCCTCCCATTACTTGTGATTTTATTGCATTGAGGGTGTTACGCCTATTTGACCGAGGCCCAAAAGACACGAGCCCAGGAGCCCATCTGCATCCTCAAGCCCATTCAACAAAGGCCCTATAAGGGATCCTCTTGAATGTTGATCCGACCCGGCCCCGATAACCCGCCGGTCACTCGCCCACTCCTGCGAAAACCGCTCCCCCAGACGCGCGACCACTAAATGGCGGTAATGGGGAGGTGCTAGCATGGCGAAGAGAGCGGCGGCGAGGGGGGCGGATTGATGGGGCACGATCGAGGGTGGGTGTGGGACGTGGGCCCGAGGCAATCACGCTGGGAGCTCTACAAAAGGGCTAGGAAGACGACGAAGAAAAGGACGGCATCTCAGGTATCTAAAACCTAAGGTACTCCATCAACGACCTAGCTCCCCCATCCTATCTCCTTCCTCCCCCGCTCGCGCCGTGAGACGCCGTTCCGATCTCCTCACGAGTCGAACCGTCTCCGCCGGGCCTCCTCTTTCAGATCTCTATCTGACTTAGGCATCGGAGGGGATTTGGCCGGAACCTAGGTCCGGCCCCCTGACGAGCGTTCTCGTCTACGCAGGTGGGCAGCAGATCAACGGGCTGAGGCTTCCCCTCGCCCCTCTCCAACCTCACAGTCAACTAAGACGAGTGAGGCTTACCCTCACCGTCCGCCCGCCGAGGCCGAGCACATCCTACCGAGGCCGAGCGTCTCGACCCGGGCCGAGGCTTCCCCTCGCCCTTCGCCGAACACGCATCTAGCTGGGCGACTGAGGCTACCCCTCGTCGTCCTACCTCCGAGGCCGTGCTCGTCTGTCCGAGGCCGAGCGTCTCAACCAGGGCCGAGGCTTCCCCTCGCCCCATCTGCACCGATTCGAAGCCCCCGAGGGACCCAAGCGAGCCCCTTGACCATGTTGACCGGGTTCTCCACGGTCAACGCTTTGTAGTGAGAAAACACTCTGAAACATCTGGCGCCGTCTGTGGGAACCGAACTGTCCCACGAAGAAACAAACCACATCTGCGATGACACGACCTCCCTCATCTCGGCGAAAGGAAAGCGGGGCCCTGACGCGGGGCGACAGGGCCCGCCATCGTTGGCGAGAATGGGCACGGGCCCGACGCGAGGAGGATCGTGAGGAAAGGGCCGGGGAGCCCTCCCCTTCCCCACCGGTCGGGAGACCGAGTGCATCTGTAACGGCGCGCAGCTCGGACGTGGCTTTGGTGGTGTCAGTGGTCATAGACACTACCATGGTACGACGGCTGCTTGTCGACACCGGCAGCTCCTGTGACGTCCTCTTTATGTCAACCCTGGAAAAGATGGGGCGGCGGAAAGAAGACTTACGACCTCGCTCGGGTCCCGTGGTTGGATTCACGGGTCACTCCACCCCCATCATCGGCACGATCCATCTCCCGGTAACCCTCGGAGACGCACCGGACTCGGTGACCCTAGCGGTGGAATTCATCGTATTGGGGATCGGATCGGAATACAATGGGATCATCGGCCGACCCCTACTCAACGTCGTCGGCGCGGTAGTCTCGACCCTCCATCAGACTATCAAGTTCCGAACGCCGGGGGGGATGGGGCAAGTCGAAGGCGACGCGGGGAGACCGAGTACCTGCTATCAACTGGCGGAGGAAGGTCCCGAGGATCGTCTAGCCGACCGGATGGCCGCGCTCGACTTGAGGAATGGGCCTAGGCCCGCCCCTGCGGAGGAGCAGGAGCAAATCCCGGTCACGGACATCGAGGGCCGGTTCGTCTCGATCGGGAGAGGGCTGAGCCAGGACATGAGGGATCAGCTGATCGAATGCCTGGAGGCGAACTTGGACATCTTTGCTTGGTCACCGGAAGACATGCCTGGCGTAGACCCCCAGGTGATCGTCCACCAGATCAACGCCGACCCCAACTTCAAGCCGGTTAGGCAGAAGAAGCGCAACCTGGGCGGCGAGAAGATGAAGGCAGCCTCCGAGGAAGTGGAGCGCCTCCTTGATGCCGGCTTCATACGAGAGGTCTGGTACCCGGAGTGGCTGTCGAACGTGGTGATGGTCAAGAAACCCAACGGGAAGTGGCGAATGTGTGTGGACTTCAGTGACCTCAACAAGGCCTGCCCCAAGGACAGCTACCCCCTGCCGCGCATCGACCACCTGGTGGACAACGCCTCGGGGTACGAGATGCTAAGCTTCATGGACGCTTACTCCGGATACAATCAAGTCCAGATGGACCCCCGGGACGAAGAGATGACAGCCTTCACGACGGACCGGGGAACTTACTGCTACAAGAAGATGCCCTTTGGCTTGAAGAACACGGGGGCCACCTACCAGAGAATGGTCAACAAGGTTTTCAGCTCCCAGATCGGGAGGAACCTGGAAGTCTACGTCGACGACATGCTTGTCAAGTCAAGGCGACCAGAAGACCACATCGCCGACTTGCGGGAGACCTTCGAGCGGTTGCGGCGACACCACATTCGGCTCAATCCCGCGAAGTGCACGTTCGGGGTAAGATCTGGCAAATTCTTGGGATTTATGATAACTAACAGTGGCATTGAAGCTAATCCCGACAAGATCGAGGCGCTGATCAACATGCGCGAGCCGACGACGATCAAAGAGCTACAGAGGCTGAACGGGCGCATCGCAGCCTTGGGGCGATTCCTTTCCAAATCAGCGGAAAGATCGCTCCCCTTCTTCAAAGTCCTAAGGAAAGCGATCGCGGAACCTCCAGACAACAGGAAGACGATACTTTGGGACGAAGACTGCTCCAGGGCGTTCGGAGACCTCAAAGAGTATCTCCGCAGCCCACCTCTCCTGTCCAAACCACGGGAAGGGGAGTCGCTGAGCCTTTACCTGGCGTGCGCGGAGGAAGCTGTGAGTTCGGTGCTGATCCGGGAGGACGGTGGGGTGCAATGGCCGGTATATTACACGAGCCGGATCTTGAAGGGGGCGGAGACGCGATACTCACCCATGGAGAAACTGGCGTACGCCCTCGTCCTCTCGGCACGAAGGCTCCGGCCCTATTTCCAGGCCCACACCATACTGATCCTGACCGACTCGCAACTGGAGCAGAACCTCAAGAGATTCGATCGAATGGGAAGGATGCTGAACTGGGGAGTGGAACTGAGCGAGTTCGACCTCCGATTCAAACCGCGCACGGCCATCAAAGGGCAGGCCCTAGCCGACTTCATCGCCGAGTGCACAACGGAAGGAAATGGCCCCCCGGAGGAAGAAGGCTCGGCGACGGTAATTGCTCAACCCCTGTCCTTTCTTTCGGCTGACCACTTTCAGCCAGGGGATCCAGGAGCGTGGATAGTCCATGTGGACGGGTCGGCCACACAGTCAGGAGGCGGGGCCGGGATTGCAATCCGATCTCCGGAAGGGAACATTGTAGAATACGCGTTGCGTTTCGAGTTCCCAGCCACGAACAACATGGCGGAGTACGAAGCAGTGATCAACGGCCTGAGGCTGGCCCTGGAGCTCGGGGCCGAGTCCGTCCGCCTCCTCAGCGACTCAAAGCTCATTGTCAACCAACTCTTGGGGAGTTACGAGGCACGGGAGGAGGCGATGCAGAGATATCTCCCTGTCGCCAGAGCGGCGATGTCCAAGTTCAAGGACGTGGAAGTCTTGCACCTCCCGCGATCAGAGAATGCGCGGGCGGATGCGTTGTCGAAGCTGGCCTCGTCCTCGCCAAAGGAACTGGGCCGCACCATCTACGTGGAGAACCTGTCGTCCCCCAGCACGGAGGAGCACGAGGTGATGGCGATCGACCAAGAACCCAACTGGATGGACCCGATCATCCGATACCTCACTCATGGAGAGGTGCCGACCGATGGGGACGAACACCGAACCCTGGAGAGAAAGGCACTCCGATACGTGATCCACGAAGGGACGCTCTACCGGAGACGCTGGACCAAGACGGACGTCCTCCCATACCTGAAGTGCCTCGGACCGCAGGAAGCTGACTACGTCCTACGGGAGGTTCACGACGGGATCTGCGGGAATCACCACGGGGGCAAGATAGTCGCGTAGAAGATCTTGAGGCAGGGATACTACTGGCCAACCCTGACCCAAGATGCAACAAGCTACGTCCAGAAATGCCAAGAATGCCAGAGGTATGCCCACCACATCTCGACTCCTCCGTCAGAGCTCATCCATATCGTGAGCCACATCCCCTTTGCGAAATGGGGGCTCGACATCCTCGGACCGTTTAAACCAGGACGAGGGCAGCGGAAGCATCTGATCGTGGCAATGGACTACTTCACCAAGTGGATCGAGGCCGAACCGTTGGCCACCATCACGTGGAAGAAAGCGAAAAGCTTCGTATGGAATTCCATCATCTCCCGATTCGGAGTACCACGGGCCATCGTCACAGACAATGGGAAGCAGTTCGACTCCGCAGGGTTTAAAGATTTTTGCGAGGAATGGGGAATCAAGCTCCTCTTCGCCTCAGTAGCGCACCCCCAGACCAACGGATGGCAGAAGCGGCCAACAAGTGCATCATAGAGCCCCTCCGGAAGAAAGTGAAAGACGCCGAAGGGAACTGGCCAGAAGAGCTCCCTGGGATACTCTGGTCATACCGGACGACCCACAAGGAGGCTACTGGCGAGACCCCGTTCATGCTCACCTACGGGGCCGAGGCGGTGGTACCGGTCGAATTGGGTGAAGAATCTCTCCGCCTCAAATACTTTGACGAAGACCGGAACTCGCAGGGCCTGGGGCTCAATCTGGAGCTCCTCGACGAGCGACGGGAGCAGGCACTGGCCACCATCGTCCGCCAGAAGCAGAAGGTGGTCCGATACTACAACGCTCGGGTGCGGGGGAGAAGCTTCCACCTTGGGGACCTGGTCCTCCGGAAAGCGGGCTTCAACACTGATACCGCTCGCAAAGGGAAACTCGCGGCTAGATGGGAGGGACCCTACAAAGTCATCGAGGTCCTCGGACCCGCAGCCTACCGGCTAGCCGACATGGAGGAGAGGATTCTCACTCACACTTGGAATGCGGAACATTTGCGCAAGTACTTTCAATAAATGTATCATTTCCTATGAAATAAATTTATTTTGAATTCATTCCTTTCCAGATAAAGCAAAAAGATATACAGAGAGGCACACGAAGAGGCCGAGGGGCATTCCCCTCCCTCATTTTTCTCCGGGGGCACCAGCGGGGCCACAGGCTGGCAACACGCTAGGGTCTCCCCCCCCACTCCGTTCGACGGCAGGGTACACCCGAAGATCCTCGAAGTTGACCCCCGAGAGTGGGAACTTCTTTTGGATCTCGGACTGGCACCGGGCGAAGCCCTTCTCATACGCCTCCGACAAGGCGGTCTCCACAAAGGAGGTGGCATACTCCGCCACGGCATCCTGAGCGATCCGGGCCGGATCCACCTCCTCGAGCCCACGCATCCGGGCCTCTAAGGTCTCGATCTGGTGTTGGTGCTCCGCCCTCTCCTTCTCAATCTCCCGGGATTTCTCGCCAAGTTGGGCAGCAAGGGCCCTCGCCTGCTCCTCCGCCGCTTCCAGACGATCAGAGAGCTCCAAGGCCTCGGAGGCAGCAGCGGGGTTGGGGGTATGCTCGGCTCCTCCAGACGCGTCGGCACCTTTCAAAAGCTCGGCGACCGCGCCTCGGCCTCCAACTTCGCAGCCAGAGCCAAGGCTCTCTCCCGGTCCGCAACCTCCAGAGCAGAGGATAGCTCAGTTACGCGGGAGTCCAGGGACTGGACCCGCGCTTCCTCCAACTGACCTGCCTCCTCCTCCTCGCCGGGGGCCTCAGGGCCCCGCCCGGCATCGGATTTGGCTTTGGGAAGAACCACGAATTGGCGCCTCATCGAGTGGCCCACTGAGGACAGCTACACCAAGGTAACGAAGGTAAGACAGCGAGAACAGTAGGAGGATAAGCAGAAACACACTACCTGTTGACCAGCCTGAATCACGAAGGTGGCCAAGCAGTCACCCCTGACTCCGTCCAACACCGCCTGATCGGGAGGGAGACAGCAGTTCTCGGCCACTCGAGCGGCGGCTCCGCGGCTCGAGAACACCGATTCCTTCTCCCCCATTGGGAAGCGTGGACGAAGAAGACCCTCCCCGGACGAAGGGAACTCGCCAGGAGCAGAACGGAACGCACCAAGATACCTACTGTAGGCGTCAGGGAGAGAGCCGTCTGGGAGAGGTGAAGGGCCGGCCCACGGCCAGTCAACCTCAACGGGGGTGGGTTGAGGTCGATCAGCAGTCGGCTGGACATCGACCCCCTCGACCCCCTCACGGACCCTCTTGGAAGACCCCAGCAAGGGGGGGAGGGAGACGACACCTTCTTCCGTTTTAAGCCTCCGGTCGCGGTCACAACCCGCTGCTTCTTCCGGACCTCCAACACATGATCCCTTTTGCGCGGATCCGGGTTGGGGACCTGCAGGAGAAGGACCGAGAGGGAACCCACATGCACTCAGAGAAGAGAGACCGAGCAGAGCCCAGATGACCTTGAATGGCGAGCACTCGGGGAAGCTTACCCAGGGGCCACACCGTCTTGCGCAAGTTGTGGTCGCTAAAGAGGACATCGATCGAACGCTCCCTCGCAGGAATCGCCAGCATGTCCTTCACCGTCTGCTGCTCGGCAACCGTCGGCTCCCCCAGATCGAGGATGACTGCACCAGCCGCCTCCCACCGAACCGGGAAGGGTACACTCGATGGGAATGTGACGAACACGTATTCCCCCTTCCAGCGTTTCAGGGAGCTCGGCAACCCCAGCACCAGGGACATCTTCGGGCGGGCGCTGATGTAAATCCACGCCCCCGACTGGTGGTGGCTCAGGCGGTAGAACTGGGCAAAGAGGCGAAGAGAGGGCACCACACCCTTCAGCATGCAGACAACGACGAACCTGACGAGGAGCCCGACGGCGTTGGGACAGAATTGACACAGGCACACGTTGTGGGCCTGAAGGAACTCAACGATAAAAGGATGGAGCGGGAAACGAAGCCCGAAGCGGAAGCACTTCTCATATATTCCGACCTCGTTGGGGCCAGGGAAGCAGATCCGCTCGTCATCCCCGGGGGCACGAGCCGAGTAGGGCGGAAGCAAGTAGGCGGAGCGCATGCTCCCGATGGCGGTGGCACAGATCGACGAAGGCCACAACAAGACCTCTGGGGGCACCCTTGAAAGATCATCCCCTTGCTGACTAATCGCCGAAGGAGTGCCACCCGCCGGACCTGGAGCTGCGTCGCGCTCCGACCGAACCGAACCCGTGGCAGAGGAAGACGACATGAGGCAGAGCTCAGGCAGAATAGGGATCAGCGCAAAGAAGAAAGCGACGGGATGGCGGCTCATGAACCCCTCGGCTTCTCAACTTAAGACAACCCCGCGAGCGGTGGGGATAAGCTTGCAGCTACACGTGGCAGCATCTGAAGGCCGACGGCGCTTCGGAACCCGCACCTTAAAAAGCATCGGACGAGCCAACTCATGATGACGACTAATAAATGAGTCGGCATCGACTGGCGAGCTTGTCAAAATCGGCAGAAGTCACATCGGCCGAGCCGAACCGGCCGAGGCCGATCAACCCGACCGATGGGGGCAATTGTTACGCCTATTTGACCGAGGCCCAAAAGACACGAGCCCAGGAGCCCATCTGCATCCTCAAGCCCATTCAACAAAGGCCCTATAAGGGATCCTCTCGAATGTTGATCCGACCCGGCCCCGATAACCCGCCGGTCACTCGCCCACTCCTGCGAAAACCGCTCCCCCAGACGCGCGACCACTAAATGGCGGTAATGGGGAGGTGCTGGCATGGCGAAGAGAGCGGCGGCGAGGGGGCGGATTGATGGGGCACGATCGAGGGCGGGCGTGGGACGTGGGCCCGAGGCAATCACGCTGGGAGCTCTACAAAAGGGCTAGGAAGACGACAAAGAAAAGGACGGCATCTCAGGTATCTAAAACCTAAGGTACTCCATCAACGACCTAGCTCCCCCATCCTATCTCCTTCCTCCCCCGCTCGCGCCGTGAGACGCCGTTCCGATCTCCTCACGAGTCGAACCGTCTCCGCCGGGCCTCCTCTTTCAGATCTCTATCTGACTTAGGCATCGGAGGGGATTTGGCCGGAACCTAGGTCCGGCCCCCTGACGAGCGTTCTCGTCTACGCAGGTGGGCAGCAGATCAACGGGCCGAGGCTTCCCCTCGCCCCTCTCCAACCTCACAATAAACTAAGACGAGTGAGGCTTACCCTCACCGTCCGCCCGCCGAGGCCGAGCACATCCTACCGAGGCCGAGCGTCTCGACCCGGGCCGAGGCTTCCCCTCGCCCTTCGCTGAACACGCATCTAGCTGGGCGACTGAGGCTACCCCTCGTCGTCCTACCTCCGAGGCCGTGCTCGTCTGTCCGAGGCCGAGCGTCTCAACCAGGGCCGAGGCTTCCCCTCGCCCCATCTGCACCGATTCGAAGCCCCCGAGGGACCCAAGCGAGCCCCTTGACCACGTTGACCGGGTTCTCCACGGTCAACGCTTTGTAGTGAGAAAACACTCTGAAACAGAGGGCAATGCAAGTTTAAGCTTGGAGGGGTTGTACTTTGTGCATATTTCTTGTGTTTTTCCGCCATTTTCCGTGTCGTTTATTTTTTATTCTTCTTCCTTTTATTCTCCTACCCTAGAGATGAACCTTCGATGATGTGTTTTCTCTTATGTGTTTCACCTCCTAGACACACATGCTTTGCCACTTGTCACATCACCATAAGATGCTTCAGCTTCATATGATATGTATTGCTCGTGCTTATGGATTTATTTTCCATTTACATCTTGATTTAGGAATTGGTTGAGTCTTAATCTAGCTTCAGTCATGGATTGGCATGTTAGTATACCATCTATGGAAATCACATAAATCTGCATGACCCATAATTCTTATATAACTAGAGCAGTTGCTTTTCAATCTCATTTATCATTGCTATTTACATGCCTTGATTGCTATTTGGGTTGATTGAACCACTACATGCTGATATGAGTAGGATAACCCACTTCATTCCTGAATTGATGATTGGAAACTACCTTGTTGAGTCCCGCACATGAAGGCATGTGAGAGAGTCAGAGCGATTGCTCGAAAATAGAAAAATATTTGTATATATGATAATAACATATTGCAATAACAATGCAAGTTACTCTCAAGCTAAGCCTAATCCTCCAAGCAAAGTCATTGACCCCAAAAATCTCACAAACACCAAATATTACAAGGCCACCAAAAATATCATGAAGGCCAAAAATCTCAAAAGATACCAAAAGGCCAAAAATCTCATAAAGGCCAAAAATCACAAAATTTCCGATTCCAAGGCAACATATGCTTAGTCTTGAGGAGTGCATTGATGAGTGACCCAATAAGTGTTTCATGTGCATATGGGAGGAGACAAGGGAAATTTCCATGATTTGATAATCGAATTGAATTGTGGTGTGATGCCAATGAATTGATGCATGGCAGTGTAATTCTTGAAAACATTCTTTTCTATGCTTGCTTTGCATGATACACTCTTCACTCTTCGTTATGAATTTTGATCGAGATTTGTGATAACCATGAATTCGTATACTGCGTGCCATGCCGTAGCTCGATAGTGATGATTATGATGATTCTATGACCTCTTGATAGATTTTTCTCATTATTGTTAAATCCATTGAAGTACCATCTTTCACCATGAAATTGAAATGCTTGTTGTAGTGTTCAGAAATCTTTTTATGTCATTTTTGTTTAGTGGTGTGTGTGTGTGTATTGAAACCCGAGAAGGTGATCTAGGATTCTCCTTTCCTTCTTTCCTTTTCCTCACCGAGCTTTACTCCCACTTGTCTTTTTCGAGGACAAGGAAGAGTTTAGCTTCGGGACTTTGATGAGTGTTTATTTTGCACCTTTACACCCATGTTATACCACACTTTTATTCACATTTTATCCCACTTTACATTGTTTATATCATATTTTCGTTCACTTTGACTATTTGGTTGTTTTGTGTGAAATTGAGGTAAATATGGATGTTTTGTGCACTTTTGGAGTTAATCATATATGAAGAGATTAAAGGACGCGGATGTGGTAAGGATTCCATGGCCAAAGACCAAGAAGTGCTGTTTTGAAGCAGCATGAAGTTCAATTGCGCGCAACCCTATCACCTTTCAGAAATATGCTATCATTCCAAAAATATTTTCTGATCTCTCATATTTTTGTATCGTATGGGGCATTGTCATGATTCCAACGCCACCTCGTTTGCTCAAATCCAATTTTTCTATATTTTTCTAGATTTTCTGGAGTGCAGCTTGGTGCAAAATTCAATAGTGCTAGAAATTCCACACTGCCGTATGGAATTACCACACGGCTATATGAACTGTTTCTCAGCAGTTTGAGCCATCACACGGTCGCATAAGAGTATGTGCAGCTCCTTAACTCAAGCCCACTCCACACTGTCGTTTGGATTAATGCAAACGGCCGCGTAACTCGCAGAAAATCTTGGAGAATTGGGGGAGAGTCTGCAGGAATGACACGGCCATTTCAAATCTTTGAAATGGCCGCATCGAATCTCCCCTTAACTCAACTTCACCGGACCATTTGGATTCTCCAAACGGACGCGTCGAATCTCCCCTTAACTCAAATTCACACGGCCATTTGGATTCTCCAAATGGCCGTGTCGAATGAGTTCTTCTCTAACGGCACAGCGTGTGTAACATCTTGTAATCGACACGGCCGTTTGGATTTCTCCAAACGACCGTTTTGAAATTGGGTTTGTTGCTATCTAAACTGGTCTTATGGTTAGTATAAATAGTTGTGGGGTGCCGCCGTTCGAGGGAGAGCAGTGTCCTGGGCCTGTTTTTTGCCCCTTTTCATGTATTAACTTAGTTTTAGGAGTAGATTAGTGTTTGGATTAGTTTTTGGGAGCTTTTCTCTTGGTTTGTAATTGGGATTGACAACTCCTCTTGTGAATCTAATGAGATAGGTATTCTCCTTGCTTCTCTTTGTGTTGTTTTATCATTGTTTTGTTATTTCTTGTTGTTTTAGATTGTATTCTTTTTCTATGAGTGTTATTCTTGTCATTATCTATATCGCCATATGTTTTTTCATTGAAATCCTTGTTAATCTCTGTGAACCAAGCTCTCTTCAATGCAATTAGCGCAGCTAGCACCATACCCTATTTCGAGCTAGTACTCAATCAGTCCACCTCCCTACAGACGACCTGTAAAGCGCTACGACGATGCCGTGCGCTTTTGGTTATAAATTTAAAGTTCTAACACTAGGTTTTGTAACCTCTGCATCAATAATGCATCCACCTGTGCTCTTATTGCATCGTATGGATTTAATGGGTGCATGCTTCCTCTAGATGGTGGAACTGGCTCTGCTCTGTCAAATTCTGAAGTAGATTCCCATCTCCTCACATGCTCAACTATGGTCTCTATGTAATTACATGCCTCCGTAGGAGTTTTCTGAAAGAATTTGCCATTGCACATCATCTCCTTGTATTGCCTAGTTTGCGGCTGCAGGCCATCATAAAAGAATCCAATAGCACAGCCTTTGTCGTATCCATTATGTGGCAAGCGATTAAAAGGTCCTTAAATCTCTCCATGCTTGGTCATACGTCTCTTTCTCCCTCTGCAAAAAGGGCATGATTTGTCGCTTCAAGGCGTGGGTCCTCTGCAAAGAAAAGAATTTTTTAGAAACACAGTTTGCAATTGTAACCAAGTAGAGATAGATCTAGGTGGCAAAGAATTTAACCAATGTTTTACTTTATCTTTCAAATAGAATGGAAATAATTTTAGATAAACAGAATCAGAGCTAATTTTTCCATCCAACTGTATTGAGCATACTTCTTCAAAATTTCTGATGTGCAAACAAGGATAATCAATTTCTATACCATGGTAAGATGGTAAGAATTGAATCACACCTGGTTTCAAATTAAAATTATGAGCATCAGTGGGCAAAACTATGCATGAGTCAGACACCACCCTAGACGGCAACCCACGAAGAAGGCCGGTCCGACGACGCTATCTGTAGATTAGCCCATGATCATCAGCCCAATAATGTCCGTAGAATATGTCGGCGGTCTGGCGACCAAGGCCTGCACCAAAAATGGACTTTTGTGGAAGGCGTCAATTAGCAGGGTCGAAGACGTAAGTCCGGGAAAATCACGAGGAACTAACCTGATAACTGCAATCCACGAAGAAGTTTGCCATCCTCTCGACGTCCAAACCCTGAAGGAACTCAAGATCCCGAGGAAGAATGGAGTTTTTCACCATTTGAGCAATCATCCCAGAATCCAAGAAGGCCGACTCCTCATCCCCAACGATAAATTAGGGCTGATAAGGTTTGCCTCGAACCACCCTCGAGGAGTCGGTCAGGAGATGATTCAATATCAGAGATCGATCAAACTCCAAGGGGATGGGGCCAACCGAAGGTGCCGAAGGTTCAATACTTCCCCACAGTCACTTGCCCTAAGAGCAACTTGCAAAAGGCTCGACCGTCCCATGTGGAGTATGAGGAGCCATAGACTGATCCACCAGAGCTTGAAGCGAAGAGCCGTTACCTTTTTGCCATAGGCGAAAGGGGACGGGTCAGTTCCCGACCCTCCTTTTCTTTTTGGTATCCACCCTCTCACAAGGGGAAGCACCCCTTGTCTTGATAACGGGCTCGGCAGGCCTGGGAATAACAGCAGCATCGTCAGCTTTTGCTACATGAGCTGCTGAAACGTTAACAAAAGCGATGGGCGGGATTGAGCGAGAGCCAACCTGACTCGTGGTCTCCCTCGACGAGACACGGGATGACGACCTGAATGTCCCCCTGGCACCACCTCCCTCAGAGGAGGAGCTCTGATTGAGGGGAAGAGGAGACTGAGCACTTGATCCTTCAGTGCTCTGCTTCTTCTTGTACTGCTCCACCTAGATCCTGCCCAGAACGGGGTCTACACTTTTATGATCTCCTCCATCCATATCTGCAAATGAAGAGTATAATTATCATAAGTGGGTGTGATAAAAGCACATGAACAATGCGCATTACCATGATTCCACAAAACGGTCTTCAACCGATGGTTGTCTAGTAAAAGGAAGTTGATCTCTCCACCAGCGGTCGACTCAACAAGCGTTGAGCTGCTTCAAACTCGCTACCATACTCCTCGAAAACATCAGGGTTGGGAGGGTTCCAATCCGTGAGGAGCGATCCTAAGCTTGGAAGAGAGATAAATACAAAAGTATCTTCCCAATGAGGATCGGGATATCAAGATCCCAAACAAGTATTCTGTTCGGTCAAGCCATGATGTGGTACCATACATTGCAAGGATCAACCACCACTCGAAAGAAGTACCTAAATAGACGAATGGATGGTCGGACCTCACAAAGTTTACAAAGCATGGTAAAACAAACCATGGAAGAAATAGCCTGGGGTGCAAGTCGACAGAATGAAAGCTCCAAATAATCCAAAATTTCTACTAGAAAAGGATGGAGAGGGAAACGAAGGCCAAATTGGAAGGATCTAAGTTACGCTCTGATTTTGTTCCTCCGAGGGAAACAAATTCTCTCATTGAACTCCGGAAACCTAACCCCATAAGGAGGAAATAAATAATCTGGCCAGATCTTTGCGGTCAGATCGTAAGAAAGCTCTGACACCTTGTACAGTATCAATTGTGGAACTTTTGAAGCTGGATCCTTTCGGAGAACAGGGAGGCAGGGTTCCATCCGAAGCCCCTTCCCTTTTCCAGGAACCACGTTGTGTTGAGAAGGTCAGAGACGCGCCATTATCTTTTCATAAGTCAGCTCTTTGATCACTACAGGTGGCCAAATTTACATTATAAATCTAAATGGAAGAAGAGACCTACCTTAACAAAGGTGATTGATCTTCGAAGGATGCAGGAGCGAAAGCAAATTTTTAACAATCCCGGAGCAAAGCAAGTAAGCCTCCCTACTTGATTATTCTTCCCATTTATTTAGAAAGGGTTTACACCAGATCAAGGGATAAACGCTAGATCCGTGTCCGAATTTTTCAAACTACAGTAAGGATCGAAACAAAAGATGAGGAGTTTCGGTGGTATAAATCAAATAATCCCGCTTCGACTGCCGTGCACATTCAATGTGGTTTCACATCATTCTCCCTCAGTCAAATTTCTCCTGAGCATAAATGATGGGGGCCATTGTTGACACATGATTATAGCCCACAAAGTAGAGACAAAACAAGGCGGCCCATTCAGAAGACTCGAGCCTCGGCCCGGTGACCCGAACCCGTTAGCAGGCCGATTTAGTATCCTTCGATAGAACAGCTCAGGAGACCGTTGGAGCTCTGCTAACTTTGAGGAAGTGGTTAATGGGGACCGAGTAAATGGGCAGCCGTTATCTGCAATCCCGTAGAAGATCTCATCCTAATCAATGAGGAGCTGATATGCACTATCAGCAGACATCCTTAGCTATAAATAGAAGGGACAACAACGAAAGAAACGTTAGATTCTTCCTCTGAATAGCTTGTGACGACTGACTCGAGGCGAACCAATGTGGGTCGATCTCGACAGCTCAAAGCTCTCTCTTAAGTTCATATTCTAACTTAAGCATCGGAGGGGATTTGGATCGGAACCGAGATCCGACCCCCTAAGGGTCATTTGTGGTGTAGATATTCAAAGATCGACTCAACAGGAGGTTCGAGCAGAAGCCCTCAACACTAACTGTATGAGGTTCGACCCAACCAGAGGGTTGAACGACCTTCAACCTCATCCCAGGCGATCAACGATCCTAGGTTATACCAACTAGGGTCCCGCCTGACCTGCTGCCGAGGCTCCACCTCAGTAGAAGAGTCCACGTCAGCCCAAATATTGTTATCGCCATTTTTGGCCTTAACAATATTTTTGTGTTTTTTATGCAATAAAAAAGCAAATAAAAATCCTAACCTAAAATATGGAAAGATCTCATCGACTATTCCTCCAAAGAAACTGAGATTATGGATTACAAATACCATTGTCCCAAACATCAGTGCCAAAACTTGACTCGTCTCGAAATATGCGAGCACTACTCCCAAGTGTAGGAGATCGATCAAGTAGTAAATCTAGAGAGTCAGGTGTCAAATCCATGGGACAGTTGACTTACAAACCAAAAGAATCAGTTTCTAAAGAGTAATAAAACGATGAAAAACTACCACCTTTCGAAGGTGAGGAAATCGTGACGTTGGTTTTAAGTAAACGTGAAAATAATACTAAAACACGTATGTGAGAGTCGATCTAAGAAACCAATGTGAGGAGTGCGTGTCAGTTGTGATTTTGTTAGGGTTCATGCAATCAATGGTTATTAACGTCTTTTTTATAACTCAACATTTCACCCCGCAATAGTATGAGAACATCGGTAAGTATAACAATAAACGATCATCAAAAAGTGCCTTACATAATCACGTAAATTACTAACTTCATGGAGAATTTAAATTCATGTGCCCGCAAGGGTCACGGCAATGTCCGCAAGGATCACACCACGAATAAGTCCACAAAGATCATATTCGATCCAAGTACATCAACAAAGAGAATACTTGAATAATACGTGTAGAATCTAGTAAAATACGTGATATAGCATGCGAAATAGGGCACAAAGACGTCAAAACCAAATGATACAACACCTTAACTATATCACAACCAACACACAAAGGTACTAGACACACATGGAGAGAAGAAAACTCAATTTCATTATCAAATACATGTTCAAAAGCTCAAAATACAAGGTATAAGTTGAGGTTTCTTTCACCAAAACTGTTCCAAAAGACTTAGATCTCCTTTAGTAAGAGACCATAGCCTCTGCCTCTAAAGCTCCAGAAACTCATGCAAAAATACGCACATCAGCCACTCCAATACGCCCAGAATACCTCAAAACCCTAGAAATACTCTTAAATAAGATCATTGCGGGTTTTAGAGGATTAACAGGTTCAAACCCCGCTCCAATATCATCCAAACCCGCTACCCAACAGCCGCTACAATCCTCGACCGTCGATTTGGGGCAGGATCGTCTCCAGAGCTGACATGTGTCCACACTAGCAGATCCGTGCCCGCATCCAAGGCCGCGTCTGAGTCCGTGTAGAAGTTGATCTGGGCCGTCGGATCAGCATCCGACGGCCCGTAGTGCACCGCGTCTTTCGTTCTCTCCGATTCTCCTTCGGGTTGATAACATTCGTTGGATCGATATCCAACGGCGCTTCGTGAGTCGCATCGCCGCTTAGCAGCAACCGTAAGATTCGAGCGGGGCGTCACTGGGATGGCACCACATGGCCTGCCCGTTGGGCGGGCCAGCCGTATCTTCATATTTTAAGCATATATCTGCCGTATGTTTCCCTTTAAATGGTATCCTGAATTCAAATATTCATAGAAATTAGCACAGATCTCAGAAAAATACAAATAAATAGCTGTTAGAATCGTGAGACTGAAATCTACTTAAAAATATTTAGAAGACCAGCATACTCATTATAATGATATTTTGTGCATAGAATAAGATGTTCTTCTAATATTCGTAAATATTCTAAATATGCTTGTATTAGAAACCAAATATGCATCATATGTGCACAAAATAACACTAAATAGAGGGTTAAATATGCAATATTTACCCAATCAGTCGTCGACATAGGTGAGTTCGACGATGAAGTCAGCTATGGCTTGTCCTTTGATGGCAGTCCTTGGCTTATATTCTAATGTAAAACTCACTCAATTCGACTCCCCACTTTGTCATCCTTCTTTTTCAATCCAGCTTCTTCAGAGTTTGCTCCAAAGGGGTATCGGTGAGGACTTGAATGGTATGCGCCTTGAAGTAGGGTTGTAGTCTCCTTACAGACTGGACCAAAGCAAATGCCAGCTTCTCTATCCTTACATAATTGATTTCGGCACCTCATAGGACCTGATTGATATAGTAGATTGGTCGTTGCACTCCTGAGTCCTCCTTAGTAAAAGTAGAGCTTACAGCTTCCACGGTAGCAGCTAGATAGATTATTAGTTTGTCATCTTTATCCGGCTTAGTCAAGAGTGATGGGCTGCCAAGATACTCTTTCAGCTCATAGAAAGCTTTCTTGCAGTCTGCATCCTACTCGATGATCTTCCTGTCCTTCGTAGTGGACGCTATCACCTTTCTCAATACTTGAAGAATGGAAGCGACCTCTCTGCTAATTTTGAAAGGAATCAACCGAGAGCCGCTATTCTGCCATTCAGTCTCTAAAGCTCTTTGATGGTAGAGGGATCCTTTATTGTTATGACCACCGCAATTTTGTCAGGATTAGGCTCGATTCCTCGACTCGTTAGCATAAATCCAAGATCGAAACCCAAATGTACATTTTGTGGGGTTTAATCGAAGGTTATAGTGAAGAATCTGTGCAAATATCTCTCGAAGAACTGCAATGTGATCCGTCGGCTTCTTTGACTTGACCAGCATATCATCAACATAGACCTCCAAGTTTTGCCTAATTTGAGCTTTGAAGATGTCACGCCCCACTCTCTCAAATACGAAAATACGTAGCTAACCAGGCTGCCGTAGTATTCAGACTCTGGGCTTCGAGCCCTTATCTAAATACTACTAGGCATTATTGTGATTAAATCTAACCAAGTATGCAGGCCACTTCAACAACACTGGAATTGTACAACAAAAGAAAAGTAAAGTGCTCTAACAGACTTTAAAATCCAAAGTACTGAAAGAAAATAAATACATAACTGAACATACATTACATTAAACAAAGTACTGTATGCATACATGCCTGTATAAGTGGTACAAAAGTGGGGGTATAACAAAAAGAGACACCCCAACCCAAAAAGTACAAAAGGTGTCCACACTTAGTACACCGCACCTACTAATCTACCCCCGGGGAAGTCCAACTGGACAAAGTCACCCGCGGGCTCTACCTCTAAACTGGAGATGGTTTCTAGCATCGAAACCCGCACAGGCTTCTCTGGTCCTACTCTTGAAAACCATAAAGGATGGCACGTCAACGCGTGACCAGACATTTAGAATGGATCGAGCGCTCCAGACATTTAACACTCTACCTCACTCTTAGTTTATGAATCAATTTCTCGTTACTATCCTTTTGGCGGTCTCAATTACCGCATTCACAATTTCTCATTTCTTTAATTAATTAACCGATGTCGTGATGTAATAATGATCGTCACATTACAATTTCGTGCAATAAACGTCACGATACTTCATTAATTACATATTGATGGCAACATAGCTATAAGAATAACAAGCATATATCGTGCACTTAACAATACATGAAGCACACTTAAAATGAAAGCATATACCATGAGCTTATGTATAACATGGAACATACTTGACATGAAACATAATATGAACTTGGTATAGGCATGGAGATGAAACATAATTTAGCATTTAAGCATAGTGATGAACTACATAATTCCACCAAAATCAACTAACATAATCTAGCCATTGACTTGTAGACCTAAAGCATAATGTACATAGCATGAGTTTCATAGTAAACTTAACATAATATGAGCATGGATATCAACATAATAGTAAATCATGATAAATAAAACTTAGCACCTACATGCATTAGTTAATATGCTACACATGAATCCATGATTATAACATGGCATTTCCACATAACATGGTATCTCAATATAATATTAAACCATATTAAATGAAACTTATAACATGCTACTTAACTTGGCATACTAGTACTAATTCTTATTATATATAACATGCTACACATAAAACCTTCCACACCAACTTCTCATTCATAACATGTTACTATATTAAGGCAATTGTCATATGACATGAAACATGGGTAATATGAATAGTCTACAACTTCAAATTATAACATGAACAATATGAACTTATTATAACAATATCATACAAATTATTGTTATAACATTATTATAGCATGAGCACTAATTTTTTCCATATAACATGCATAACAATAAACTATAACATGCATCTTCATTTTCTGTGGCCTAATTAATCTAATGGAATCTCCTCTTTCCTACACAATTTAAAGAACAAAATCCTAATTAAAGTTGCTAGATCCTACTAAAAATGTTAGAATCACTACCTTGCTTAGTCCTTCTTAAAATTTCATTGGCCCTTCTTCTCCTTAAAGGACTTCAAGCTTTTCCTTAAGCTCCTTCTTCTCCTCAAAAGCTCCTTTCTCCTCAACTCTAAGCTCCAAAAGTTTCAGTGGGAAATGAAGTTTTTTGGTGAAAATGAGGGCTTGTTTTGTATGTAAAAGGTGGCTTTTGAGGTAATTTTTAATAGAGGTTATTTGGTGGTGGAAGGGGAGGAGCTAAGGGAGATGTTTGGTGGTGGAAGTGATGGTGCAAAGTGGAGAAAGGTGCCTCTTTAGGTTCGTCCTGGTTGAGGGGGAGAGAGTTGAGGTGTTTTTGGTTTTCCATTTTTTTCTTCTTTTTCTTTCACATTTCTCTAAAATTTCCTATTTAAAAACTATGCTCAAGCTTAGTCATCCCCTAAAATCCTCTCCACATGCGATGTAGCTTAGGGTTAGGTGAGAGTCATCCTCCTAATGACACATAAGTGTGGGTTAGGTGGGAATTAATCTCCTAATGACACCTAGCAAAGTGAGGTGGTATGTCATGGCCAATTAAGAATTAAATTTTTAAATAAATAGGAATACATGCATTAATACTTGGTATCTCCCATTATACATGTATTTACTCATGTATACTTCATTTAATAATTCAAAATGGTGAGTTAAAATCATTTAAAAATATTTCACCACAAAAATTAAGGAAAAATATGTAAGAATTCCCAAATATTATACGCACACATATACGACCAAAATACGTACTAATGTACGTTAATGTTGGGATCATTACATCTCCCCCCTTAAAATAAAGGGAGAAAACACTCTATACATTACATCATCGTACAATAACAAATTTACATCAAACAAACAGGTGAGGGTACTTCTCTCTTATCTCATCCTCGAGTTCCCAGGTGGACTCTCCTGGTGACTCTCGGTGCCACATAACTCTCACAAGACTGATGGACTTCTTCCTCAGCATCTTCTGCCTTCGATCCAAAATAGCCATTGGTTGCTGATAATACGTCAAGTATGGTTGTACTTTGATCTCTGAGAAGTCAACCACATGACTAGGATCTCCAATACATCTCCTGAGTTGCGATACGTGAAACAAATTATGTACTCCTTCAAGATATGCTGGTAATGCAAGCCTATAAGCCACATCTCCAACACGAGCTAAAACTTCAAAAGGCCCAATGTATTTCGGACTCAACTTTCCTCGTCTGTCAAAATGGATTAGTCCTCGTGTTGGCGAGATCTTTACAAACACTTGTTCGCATGGCTAAAACTTTAAGTGTCGTCTCTTAAAACCTACCCAGTGCTTATAACGGTCTTGGGCTATCCAAAGATTATCACTGACGACTCTCACCACATCCACCATCTCAGTGATCATATCTGGGCCCAACAGTTCATGGTCACCGACATTATCCCAACTAAGAGGAGACCGACACTTTCTCCCATACAATGCTGCAAAGGGCACCATGCCTTTACTTGCTTGATAACTATTGTTGTAGGCGAACTCTACCAGATGTAAATGTTCATCCCAAGAGCCCTTGAAATCCAGCATGCATGCCCTTAACATATCTTCTAAGATCTGAATCGTCCTCTCTGACTATCCGTCTATCTGTGGATGGTATGCAGTGCTGAAACTCAATTGAGTTCCTAAGCTAGCCTGTAAACTTCTCCAAAAATGAGATGTAAACCTAGTGTCACGGTCAGAGACTATGCATACAGGTACTCCGTGAAGTCTCACGATTTCATGCATACATGACTTAATCAGAATTTACACTAACAGACAAATTAAATAGATATATAAGACCAAAGAATCTTACCTCCATATATCTCTTAACAAGATGGTCTGTAGACTAGCTGACCCAGAAAGAAATAAAATGAGCTGATTTGGTTAATCGATCAATGATTACCCAAATAGCATTATATCCTCGCGGAGTACGAGTTAATGATTGAACCGAAGGACGTGCAAAGGCACGCCTTCCACTCACAAGCGTAGGAGCGTTAATGCAATAAAAAATAACCGGTGAGTAACGGGTCGGATCACAGGGACAAGTAGTTCTACATTCTCAAAATTGATCGATAAAGAAAGATAAAACGTGTTACAACCACCTCGCTAACGGTGGAAAAGTGTGTGAAAATGTGAGGTGAATCTACAATCCTATCTAAAATAAGTAAGGTTAGAAAACCAAATGAGAGGTAGGATAGCTAGGTAAGGAGCATGGGTTGTGGGTTCACCAAGATCGGTGTCAATCAAGCCCAAATCACCCACAAATAACTCAATCGGTCATCCGGCTAAGGAATCCCGATCGGAAAATTTAACATTCAAGCATACAATAGTTTTGCATTAAGGATGGATGCATCATCATGGCACTAATCAAATTAGGAACATGGATTCATCTCGAATTGTGCCCTTTCGGGTCTTTACCAATGAAATTGTGCCCTAATAATTCATCCAATATCAACATTGATAATAGGCAAGAGGCAATTGGAACCAAAAGTAAAACCAATCACAATGAATCACAACCCAAGCAATTTAACACTACTCAATCATACTAAACAAGATGAGATTTTTATACAAAACTTCATCCAAATTCATTACAAAAGAGAGATGCTAAACTACAAAATAGGGAGGAAGGATTTCACCCAAGAACTCTCCCAAATGAACCCTTGCTTCCACCCATTTGCTCCTCCTCCAAGCTTTCCCATTCACCCATGGCATCCATGCCCTAGTAAAACCAAAGAGGAAGAAGAATAAATGAAGTTGGGGCTGAAAAACAGCTCCCAATTTTGGACAAAACCCAATTCCAGCACTAACGGGTCTGCAGGGGGCGAACTGGGTCGAAAAACACGAACCCGCAAAAACCCAACAAAACACCCATATAAAACATTGCGGGTCGGGCGCTTGGGCCTCCCGACCTGCACTTGCAACTAACGCACAAAGGGGGAGCGGGCACGCGCAGCGCGCGTGCCTGCTGGGCGTTCTGGGCTCGTTAGTTTATTTTATATATATATAAAATGTCAACAACTGCGGCCCGCTCAGGAGAGCGGGCCTCTGGGAGTGGACCGGGCCGACCGGCCTACAGGCCAATGGTTTTTTATTTTTTTATTTTCTTTTTTCTAAAATCCAGAATATCCTCTTTTCTCCAAAAATCCCCGAAAAATAGTTCCGAGCTCCAGAAAATTCTAGAAAATTCCAGAAAATCCAGAAAAATCCCAGAAGTACCTAAAAAATAAGGGGAACAAATTAGTCCACAAAAATCACATTTTATGTATAAAATAGGGATAGGATTTAATAATTCACGATATCACAAATACGCCTGTATCAAGCCAAAATTAACATGATATACACATAAAATGCCCAGAAATGGGGGGAATATGCAATTTATATCCCGAATCAGGCAACCCAGTCATGAAATCCATCGTCATATGTTGCCACTTCCATTCTGGGATCGGAAGTGGCTGCAGCAATCCCGTCGTTCTCTGGTGCTCGGCTTTGACTTGCTGATAGGTCAGACATGAAGCTATACTCTTAGCCACATTACGCTTCATACCGTGCCACCAAAAATGTTGTTGCAGATCACGATACATATTGGTGCCTCTAGAATGAATAGAATAAGGCGAGCTATGAGCTTCTCTCAGCAGTTCATCATGTATCTGACAGCACACAAATTCTCTTCCCAAAATTCAGGGATCCATCTTCATGAACACAGAAATCATTCCGAAGTCCGACCTCTGTCTGCTCTCGAATCTTCTTCAACATCCCATCTCCAGACTGAGCTGCCTTAATCCTTTCAACCAAATCAGATTGAACTTGCAAGTTCATCATTATCAATGTTGTACTAGGTAAGGCAACTTCAATCTCCATCTACCGAATATCACCCCGAAGCTCCCTATGTATCGTCAACATAATTACTGTCGGCATGCGACTAAGAGCATCAGGTACGACGTTGACTTTCCCAGGATGATACTGGAGGTCAATATCGTAATCAGCCATCAACTCGAGCCATCTGTGTTACCGCATATTCAGCTCTTTATGAGTGAAGACGTACCTCAAACTCTTGTGATCCGTGTATATCTTTATATGTTCACACAGAAGAAAATGCCTCCATAACTTCAATGCAAATACCACTGCAACTAATTCCAAATCATGTGTAGGATAGTTCCTCTCATGCGTCTTCAACAATCTAGAAGCATATGCGACTACCCTACCATGCTTATGGAGAACACATCCCAATCCTCTACCTGACGCGTCACAGAAAATTTCAAATCCACCTGATCGGTCTTGAATCGTCAGGACAGGTGTAGTAATCAATCTCTGTTTTAGTTCATCAAATGCTTGTTGATATTCCTATGACCAATTGTAGGTAACACTCTTCTTGATTAGATGAGTCATCGGTGCAGCTATCTTAGAGAAATCCTTGATGAACTTTCTGTAGTATCCAGCCAATCCCAAGAAAATCCTAATCTTTGTGATTGAGTAAGGAACTGGCCACTTCTCCACTGCAACAACTTTCTCTGGGTCCACTGCCACTAAGGAATTCCTAGTCACAAACTGTTGGGACAGGAAGCAATGAGATGCTCTTGAATCAAAAAGTGACAGTGTGATTGTGCCCGAAAATACATACAGAAAACGGTTGTAGTTTTACCGCAAGCGCATGGTGTAATGGCGAGCGGGTATCGAACACGAGGAGGTGGTGTTGGCTCCAATCTATCCTAGGTTGGTTTGACTACGAATGTATTATTGGTGGAGATGGTTATGGTATGATATAAAGGAAATGGTGGTGGATGTCTGTGTCGGTGATAAAGATGCTGGTCAAATATCGATTCAAATACAATATAATAAAAGTGTCTAGGGCTAGGAAATCCCCACTACGGATCGTCATACATCATTGTAAATAGTGAATCTCAATATTACTAGGCTTGTGTTGAGGTGAACAAGTCGTAACTGAATATAGAACCAATCTCACGCTCTCGCGGTATTACCGATCAATAGCAACCTAGATTAAGGCCCACTCTCGTGAAAACCCTAACCTAAGCCGCTAGCATGAAGATCGACAACATCGTCCAATTGCACCTCGAGCCCACTCTCGTGCAAACTCGAGTTACAATCTAGGTTGTGATAGTTCGTATTCGTCCAATCTCTTGCAAATGAATATGGGTATAGATTTATAATAAAAATTCTAGCTTTGGTCCAATCTCTTGCAAACCAAGTCTAGTGGATTTCGATTATAAACCTAATTCGAACATCTAGGCCTTTCCATCAATAGGAATCCAATCTCTTGCAAACCCCAAATCGATGGAAATTCCTAACTATCCGTGATAAATCAATCACAACCTAACCCCTTTAGCAATTCCAGCAACATATGAACCCATTCATCACAATTCTAAAATCGAATGCATTGGGTTCAACCCCGTGCCCTAGAACAACGAATCTACTCAAGCATAGCAATAACGATATGTGAACCAATAAAAAACATAGCTTGCATACAAAAAGATATCAAATCAAGGATTCAAAATAACAAGAACAAAGATACTTAGCACTTATGAAGAAATCCAATCCAAATACAAGATTCTCGATCCAAGAGGGGGCATAGGGCATGGCCTAACCTCTGAAATAATCCCTAAGAAAACATCATGGAACCCCACCCCCTCTAATGACGGTTATAAACCTCTTATATAGCCCCCTCAAAACCCTAGCAAAAACCCCTAAAACCTCTCTGAAACCCGTGCCCAAAATTAGATCGGTGCGTAACTTAAGTTCTGGGCTAACAGCGACTCAGCCGAGTGGAAAGCTCACTCGGCCGAATGAGAATTCCTGTAGAAACTCCAAAAACAGCACTCTGTCAAAAACTGTCAAAAACTGGTCACTCGGCCGGGTGGAAAGCTTACTCGGTCGAGTGAAAGTGCCACTCGGCCGAGTGACACTGATATGCAAATTCCAGCACTGCAGCATCAACTTGCAGAAATTCTCCAGATTGTATCCGACCTCTAATTAGCGCATTCTTGGCGGCGTTGCAACCGTCATGAAGTATACTATCCATAAAAATATGAGAAAAATAAAATGCCCATTGGAATGATATCAGATTTCAAAAGAGTGGGAGGCTGTCGGAAAATCTGGGCGCTCGTGTCATCGGCGTCACTCGGCCGAGTGGGATTCTTCACTCGGTCGAGTGGACTTCTCTACTCAGCCGAGTAGGGTCTTCTGCTATTCTCCCAAAATTCCAGAGAGTCTGCTTCGAAGTTGGGGTTTGGGCACTCTGGCACTCTGCGTCACTCGGCCGAGTGGGATTCGTCACTCGGTCGAGTGGGATTCGTGACTCGGCCGAGTGGATCTTCTACTGTACTCCCCAGAATTCCAGAGAGTTCGCTTTGATTTCCTTCAAAAATTTTGACTCACTCGGACGAGTGGAGTTCTCTACTCGGCCGAGTGGAATTCATTACTCGGTCGAGTGCATTGTGGCACTCAGGTCAGGCAGATGTTCTTCGTATCAGTCGTACTCGGTCGAGTACGCTACTTCACTCGGGCGAGTGACTAGCGTGACTCGGCCGAGTGGCCTGTTTCTGGAATCCTTCCTTATTCTCACCTCCTCGACGATTATATCGATCTTCTTATTCTCCCGCTCATCGTCCAGTGCCGTAGCTCTTCACTAAGGCTATGAGCGATGCTCCGGTACGCGTACAAGTCCCTTAAGCTCATTTTTTGCTCCCGATCGCTCCATATTTCTGTTAGTTCTTGGGTTCAAGACTACCGGTGTTTGGATGATGGTCAATATATTATGTTAGTGTGCTAATAAATCTTATGTTTTAGTCTCGATTTATCTTAATGATTATATGTTGATGAGACAAAGCATAATGCTTGGAGGATATTGCAAGGAATATCTTAAAGACCTCCAAGAGTGAAGGTGTGCCAAAGCTTGGAGCATGATGATGGATGGACATCTAGAGAAGCATTATCAAAGCTTGGAGCTTGATGAAGGGAAGCTCATCAAGGAGTGCCAAAGCTTGGAGATGATGGGGAGCATCAAGGTATTGTGAGCTTGAAGACTTAGACTTTAGGAGATGTTATATGTAATCCATGTAATTTCAATTACTTGCATTTCTCTTTTTGAGTCTAGGATTATTGTAATGCCTTGATAGATGGTCATACTCTCATGCATATGCATTTAACCATCTTAGTAAACCTTAGGAATATCATAGAATCCAACCCAATAGGTTCATCTTGCCTAAAGACTCAATTGGAGTCTCTGGCTCTCCAACAGTCGCCTGATGAAGGTTTCACAATCGACTGGATGATTTCCAGTCGCCTGTCGTGCCTTCTATGGTCGACTGTAGTGCACTGCTCAAGTCATCATTTGATTGACTCTTCTTGAGCTTTTTGCATCAGTCGACTGATGTTCAATTTACAGTCGCATGTGTTCCTACAGTCGCCTGTGAATTGGTCGACAGTCGACTGTGCGCTTCTTGGATTTTCTGGGCTTCATCTCAATTTGCAAGACAGTCGACTGATGACATTTTTACATTCGCCTGTATATTTATAGTTTCCGTGAAATAGCCATCAGTCGTCTGAAAGGCGTAAGTGCGAAATATGCATCTCTCTCTATTTTTCTTCCATCTCTTAAGCAGTCGACTGATGAAGGATATACAGTCGCATGTCTATTTTACAGTCGACTATACTTTGGTCATCAGTCGCCTGAATGCATCCTGGAAGTAAGTTGCATCTCTCTGTTTCATTTCCATCCCTGCAGCAGTCGCCTGATGAAGGATATACAGTCGACTGTCTATTAGACAGTTGACTGTCTGTTATACAGTCGACTGCGTAGTCTTCTACAGTCGACTGTCCTGGCTCAGATTATAGCCGTTGAGATTTTTCTAGCCATTGAACAGTCGACTGTCTGTACCATAAACTGCCAAAATCTAGCCGTTGCAGATTTCTTCCCTTTGGATTTTTGGCTGGTTTTATGGGTTCCTTTGGGCTTCCTACATATTGGAGTTGGCTTAGTTCATTTAGAACTCTTGGTTATTATTGAATATCTTTGAGAATCAATAGCCACTCCTAATCTCTTCCATTCCCTTATTTAGAGCTTCAATCTTATGATATAGCATCTAAGCTCTAGGGAATTTCTTTAAGGGATTTCAATCTCATTCCTTTCTTGGAGATCATCTTTCTTCTCTTCATTTTCATACACTCAAGTAAGAAGTGTTAAGATTCATTCCTAGAATAGAGAAAGATCATCAAGTGCAATCAAAGCTAATCTCAAGCACTTGGTCATTCACTTGCATGCCTTCTTCTTCATATTGGTAAGATCATATCAAGGCATAGGTAAGTATTTTTTTTGTTTTGTTTTTGTTTCGAAACCCTAATTCTCTTTGTGGGAATTAGTTACTCTCTTTGTGGGAGTTACTCTCTTTATGAGAGTTTGGTTCTTTCTGTGTGTGAGAACAAAATCCTCTGTGTGAGGTCTCTCTGTGTGAGAGTAAGGATATCTCTTTGTGGGAATCATAAATCCTCTGTGTGAGGTATCTCTGTGTGAGATTGTATTCACTTCTCTGTGTGAGAATATAGTGAATATTGGTGTAGCTGGACGTACCCAAGTTTTGGGAAACCAGGGTAAAATCCTTGTATTTGCGATTGTGTTGTTGAGCACTCTGTTTATTTTTCGCTGCTTATTGTGCTTTAATTTTAGTAACTTTTAATTAAGCACTTTGTTTGCTATTACACTATTCACCCACTTCTAATGTGTGTGTAGCTCCGCAGGATCCCTTACAATTTCCTGAAATCCGACAAAAACAAGAAATAGTGAAAAGTAACGTAATATCATCGAATAATCGTGAAAAGCGCGATATGGGCGATCGAAATGGTATGCAAACATGCAGAAAAAAAGGTGTAAAATATGGACCGATCAAAATCCCCCAAGCTTACCTCTTACTCGTCCTCGAGGAAGATAAGTAGAGAGACGAACTCAGGAGATGAAAACAAAGGAAATGAAAGGAAAAAAGAAAGAACACGAGGTGGAAGGGGTCGCTAGATTATTCTCTCAGATCTCAAGCCATAAGATACACATCACGATAACTCAGAAAATACGAATCACATGCTATAAAGATTTCATATCTTACTTAAACATGGTACTTGCAAGCTTTTAAGAACAACAAAAGGGACTCTCTAAATTCATACAATCAATTCATATCCACATCACACATTTCATAGAATTTAATATACAAATATTGGCGATGCACTTTTCAATCAAGAGTTATGACAGCAGCATATCAGAATCACACTAAGCATGCAATGGAGAATGGCATGAATCATGGCATTCACATATTTATATCGATTCATAAGAAATCTCCATAACTAAAGTATTTTGCTAAGTTTCGGCATTATCAAACTTCCCCATTCATGCACCTCTCCACTCTAATGTCGCACTCACTCATATGGTCAAGTGAATTCACCCCTCTCCCAAGCTTAGCTTGAGGCATCGCATCTAAAGGAATATGATAGAAGAAAATGAGATTTTTGCCTTGGTTTTTCCAAGTATTTTGTGGCTCCAATAATGAGATAGAGAAATATCTTTCTTTTTCTTTTTGAGCTTTTTGTTTCTCCTTTTTCTTTTAGGATTTTTGTAGGAGCTATATGATTTGTAATTTTGGTTTTGGCTCCTTTTTGGCTTTTTGGACTTTTTTGGAGCTAACTTTTTCTTTTGTAGGGATTTTTAGGAAATAGATGCGATGTTGGTAGCTTTAGGAGGCGAACTCAAGTAACATGTAGAGAATAAAAGATATTTGTGGAGAAAGAAATAATGTAACACTCGGTTCACTCTAATATGTACACAAATGGTTAAATAAGATTATACTTCAACTAAACTCATATGTAAGCGTGGATATTCTCAATCATTTCAATAAATAGTGAAGTCAAGCAGTAAAGTGTACAATCATATCAAGCATGAACAGAAGGTGAATAAGACAATAAGGCAGATGCTTCCGTTATACTATTAATGCATGAATCTTGGTGCACTTCCAACAAAAGCATACTAAACACTAATCCATACATTCAGCTTCAATTAATATCATGCATACATGTAGAGGAATCATCAAAAGAATGTATAAGTAAGCACATGGATAGAAGGACTATGAGATACTCTAAGTAGCATGACAAGGAATAATAAGCATCGTGATGGTTGCTAAAGCAATAAGAGATATCATCATGTAACGCCCCACTTCCCAAAAGGCACCGGAAGCGAGAGCGTTACGCGGTCCGCTTGAACTGGAGCGGTGAAGCTTGAGTTCAATAAGCGTCTGTGATTAAAAACACAGAATGAGGTTCTTGCATTTGCGTATTAGAACAATCAGAAACATTTCAGAAAAAAATAAAGCCACAACCAGAGTTAAATAGTTCGTACATGTAATTAATCAACAAGCCTCGGCAGGGCCAAAAAGAAAACTACAAAAAAAACACTAATCCTACTACAAGGTACAAAAAGTAAAACTCAGAGTAGTGGCGGAAAGGGGCTCTAGTCTTCCGCAGAAGCGGCTCGGCGTCTACGGCGAACTCTGGCTCCCTAAATCGGGCGTCGCGAGAGGATCTCCCTAGTACTCAACTCAAGCTCAGAATCTGACATACATCCAAAAACATGAATGTATGTCAGCAAGGTCTGCAAGAAAAGATTAGCATCCCAAGGCAAGATATACAGGTGATATGAATTTAAGAAGCATTTAATACTTTAAAGAAATGACTGCAGCAATTTAACATTAACGAATATATTGAAACGGAAACAACATCCCTAACATGCAGTTCTAAACAGTTGCAAGAATAAAGTTAAGATTTCCTCCGAGTTCATTAGCATTTCAATTATCGAGATGACCAAGTTAGCGTTCAATGTCCATGTCAAGAATTCACATCTAATCTAGGGTTCTCGCCTTTAGGTCATGATGAGAAGGTCGTTCCTCTCACGGGGGCTTACCGTGATTGACACTAACCCACCGCGTCGGGTGGTTCTCTTGAGGAGAGTACCTTTCATACGCCCAGTGGCCGCTCAACCCTAACCCCACCCAAAAGTTTTGCCGGAACACGAGCCGGCCTAGTCGACTCACACGACGTCACGAATCACGAGTTCGCCTTTGAGGCGCACGATTTCACGATGTCACTCTCGTTAATGTCCAAGCAAGATATTCATTCATTTCCAGTTGTCAATGTTTCATAGTGCACAACATTTACAAAAATTGAAGGGATGTCGAGATGAATTACTGGTTACGGGAAAAAAATTTCTCTGCTAATGTCCAAAATTTGAAACTTATCGAGTTGTATGTCAAAATGTCACATTCTTAGTCTAAAACATTCTCATGTGCCGTTATACGCGCGGTTTTCAAGATATACGCATTAAAGTAAGGAAAATGACACAAATATTCACCAACTTCAGACATTCATATTTAAGTGCACACTTGCCTGAGATGACATTTTCGGGCGCCAGGTGATCGCGTTGGGAGATGCGATTTATCTGCGTTAATGAATTATAACATAAGCAAAATATTTTCGTGGAGTAATCACCAGAGTGTAAAATATAATGTTATAACCTTAGACTAACAGTGTCATGCTACCACTAACACATTTGGTTAAAGAATAATAAATAACCGTGTTTACTAAAATTACTATCATCCTAGATTAACAACAAATTATTAACTTAGGCTACTAACCTATAAAATTGTTAACCTACTATAACCCCCACCTGTAATTAACATTATAAGTATAACTGTTATACTGACCTTATTGTTAACTTACTGATTATGAAGTACAGTGCGTGGGAAAATAATAAAATTTGTGTACCCATCTCCATTGCATAAAATAACATATACTTAAATAACAAACATTAATTTATCCATGAACCGTGTGTTTTTCTTTTGGAACAACAACTAGTCAGGCTAAATATATAGGAGTGATTATTTACCCTAACAGCTAGCCATACCCAGATTTAACGTGCTAACCACAGAGACAAGGTGTAAAATAGGCTAACCCTAGCTGTTAACTACCAATAACACAGTTTTACAAAAACCAAAACTAACTACTAACTACAACCAACCTTATTAAGCCTTCGTCCCCTTCGTTGGTTGCATGTGAAGGCTTCGCGCGTAGAGGCTGGGCGCACGGGCTGAGGATGCGGCGGCTCCGATCGGTGGCTGGGCGGCTTCACGTGGAAGGAGCTGTGTCCTGGGTTTGCACGTTGCGTGTCGGTGATGTTGCGTGGAGGAGCGGAAGCGTCGGTGTCAGCATGGGGCTGCGACGAGGTTTGGACGGGAGGGAGGCGCCGTGAGGGGGTTGTGTCGTGTGTGGGGTCGGGGTTGATGATGTCGCCGGCGGCCTGGGCGTGGGGTCGATGCGAAGGAGGAAGAGGAGGCACGGAGGGGATGGCGGTTGCTGGGTTGCGCCGCTGCCGGTCGGTGGCGGTTCGTGTTGGCGAGGGGAGATCTGAGCGGTGGCCGGTGCTTGGAGGGGGATGTGCGAAGCTGGGCGGCGAGGAGGAGGCTCACGAAGGGAGGGCTCGTGCAGCGTCACGGGCAAGAGAGGAGATGAGGCCGGCGGGGGATCATGGCCTGGCAGCGGGGCTGGCCGTTTGTGTCGAGACGTGGCGAGGGGCTGACGCGAAGGGAGGAGGAGTCGCCGGTGTTGGGCACTTCCGCGAGGGGAGCTCGGCGTCTGGATCTCGGGAGGAGATAGGTAGGGGCGGCTGATGATAGGGCTGTGAAGCTAGGGTTTTAGGGTAGGGAAATAAGTCCTGGGTTTTTATTTATAGGAGTAGGTGTAGGCCTGGGTTAATTCTTTAGGGTTTTATATTAGCTAGGCTTGTGTAGACTTCACATGAATGAAGTCTGGGTTCAAAATGGCTTGGTTACTGCTAGCTACAAGTGGGGAAATTGCAAGGGACAGGATGGCTAGCCTAGGATTAGTTTCCTATAGAATAAAATAGTAGGGTTACTATGGTGAAGAGCAGCACGTGCCTTAGGTCCTTTCCTTTTTTTTGCTTTAGTGTGGGGTTTGGTTTTGAAACGTGCATCTCATGAGCGTGGGTTTATGGTCTTAGGTTTTAACTAAGTTGGGTGCGGCCATGGGTTATCAAAATAACCAGAGCTTAAAGAAATAATTTGAAAAGTTAATATGATTAAATATGATTTTTAATAGGTGTAAACATGGGAATATTAGCTAATCAATAGGTTTAAATGGGTCCAACAATGGTAAGTCTCATCTAACTTTAAAAGATTTGAAATTCAATTTCTCGAATTTCGAAAATTTAAATCGAAATAGGAAGATGTTATTTTTAAAAATAATTATTATAAAGGATTAAACCAAGTAGTTCAAAATAATTACAAAAATAATTCATATGAAAAATATATTTAGGGTCGAAGTGAGTACGTGGACGGAATTCGCCAAGCTACGGATACGAATAAGGATAAACAACACAAGAGGGAAAACGAACTACGTATCGCTAAAACCGGTCGTTACACATCATAAGGAACATATCTAGCAAAAGGAGGAAACGAAAATAAATAAATAAAAATAAAAGAGAGGAAAGAAAAGCAAAACAAGCACACATTATGATGCATGAACACACATAAAAGGAAAATAAGATGGAAAAATCAAAAAGATGATGCAAAAATTTTGAAAAATTCTAAAAACCCTAAAAGTATAGTAAAAGTGCAACTAAATGGCATGGAAATGCACTCCCCCAAGCTTAAACTTCACAGTATCCTCAATGTGATCATAAAAGGAAAAATATGAGGAACAACGATAAATATGAGGGAGGTGAATGAAAAATGATAAAATGAATGACATGATATCCTAATGCAACTGCATGCACATGCAATGATGCATAAGAGCGCCTTCCCCCAAGCTTATACCAAACAATCTTATTCAAATGACTTAATTAAAAATGTCACGGCTTCTCTAAGCGAGATCAAGTCAAACGAATAAGAAAGTAAGGTTTCACTTGAAAGAAATGATCGATGGTGGTGAGCAAAAGGATGTGGTGTATCAAAATATGAAGAGGGCAATTAATATATATAATGGTTTGGGGTGTAAAAGATTTTTATTACCGTCACATGAGGTGATATTTATTCAAGCAAATCTATACTGTCCTCTAACTGTCGAGAGGATTCGTGTTTATTGAAAGCATAAAATTTTACGCTATTGCTACACTACTGGATTAATATCACCTATAGCAAAAGGCGGATCCAGTATCTTTGCCGATGCGGGCAACTGCTCCACCTGCTCCTTCAGTGGCTCCGCCAGGCGCGTATGTCCACGAACACCAACGAACTCCAGCAATGCATCCTCCAGCATTCCCACAAGGACTCCACCTGTACCCTACAGAGAATAGGATGCATCAGTTCGCTGCAAAAATTTCACCTCCATAATAAAAGTATTCCAAAGTGGATCATCTATAGAAATATATGAAATAAATAGTGATGGACGATGCTTTCCTGGAAATAATTCAATATCCTCATGTGCTTTGATAGCTATCACCGTGGTGTCCTCTCTCAGCTGCTTAGGTAACTCTGGATCAAAGGTGTGGACCTCCTCGACGGTTCGTTTAGATATGACACGTCCAAGCATACCTCTGGTCCATAATCATACGTGTGCTGCAAAAGGAACGACGTGTCAAAAACATCTGAATCAAAATAAATATCAAAAGAAATACATGATTCAGAAATGGAATGTGTAAAATTATCTCCCTGAGTGGGAGTAGTAAGCTCTGTGGGATAGTCCACGGCGTCAATGGAAGGATGAGGTGGCTGCGGAAGCTTTGATGGAGGAGGGTAATGCTCGGAATCCTCATGAATGGCTGTGTCCTCGTCCCAATGCACGACCTCCTCGTCGATAAGCTCTGGCTCCGTGTGTAAGGCCTCCTCAAAAACATGCTCCGGATCCGCGAGGTAAATAAGCTCAATTTCTTCTCCATCTGAATCATCTTCATCCATCCACTCATCGTATGGACTAGCTGTATCGGTGGGTGGGGGAGTGATGACGGTGCAACCCGGCTCTGCAGCAACACGTCCGGAGTGTCGCATCACAGTTCTCTCATCAGAAGTGGCTGATTCAGAGCGAAAAGTGTATATTTATACCCCCTAACTACCCACATTTTGTGCTAAGAGTTATACTTAATCTTGCTCCTTTTAGGTATATTTTCATTTCATGTCATTTTAGGAGTTTACTCTCATTCTTGACACAAGATATAGATTTTATCATCTTTATTGGCTTCCTGATATTTTTCATGAGCTCCTGCTATTATTGTGATCTTATTGTCAATTTTTGAGAATTATTTGAGCATTGGAATATTTAATATGAATTATTGGAGGTCAATATTGCTTTATAATAGCCATTATATTTATTTTATCATCATATGGACTAATTTCTCCTTTCCCTATTTTTTAGGTACTCCTGGGAGTCTTGGGGATTTTCCAAAAATTTCTGGGATTTTTCTGAGATTTCTAGGTATTTTTTGGAATTAATTGGAGGAGAAAGGGGGGTTTAAAACCAGAAAAATGATTTATAATGGGGCGCTACATGGCGCAACCACGCGGTGCCACATGGCACCAACCGCTGCTCCTTTAATTGCGGGCGGCCTGCTCTTTTAACAGCGGGCCGCCGCTTGCATTGTTTTAAAAAAACATTAAAAACAAAGAAAACGTGTTTGCTGGCCGGCCCGCTCCGTCGCTTCGTTTGAATTAAATTAAAAAAAGTTTTTTTTTGCGGGCCGGCCCAGCTGTCACGCCCCGCTTCCCAAAACTACGGAGGCGAGGCGTGACTAAGGCCCGCTTGAGCCGGAGCTGTGAAGCTCGGACCCAATAAGCATCTGTAGGGGTACCATTCAAAAATTTCAGGTTCTTGCATATATATAATCCGGAACAACAAAAGTACAGAAAGAAAAGGATGCATTCATTTTATGATAGGGATAATATCCAGCATATGACAAGTCTAATAATGGGAGCCTAAGCATGGCAACAAACTGCAGAAAAGGAAACTAATAATATGAAGCACTCAACCTAGGCAGAGAGTAAAGTGGTGCTACTCACCCAGACTAAAAGTAGTAACCACTATAAGTCCGCATCGGTGGGGAACGTCTAAGTCTGGTCCTCGTCAGGTACGTCCTCCGGGTCGACGTCCTCGGGCTCCACGTACTCCGGTAAGTCTACCTCGTCCACGAACTCCGGCTCGAAACCTGACGTACAGCACCCAAGAGAAAAGGAACTGTACGTCAGGTAAAGTCTACAAGGAAATATTAGACTCTACTGCAAGTGTACTGTAATTTAAAGCAACATTTTACTGGTTGATTAACATGCTGAGGTTATACATGGCAGTTATAGAAGGTAAACGGAGCGGGGAAAGTAAACATGTCAAGCAGTAGCCATAGCGTATGCTACCGACTACGGGACTAACCTAAACGAATCAAGACAAGACGAGACAAGACATGACAAGACACGACACGATAAGACACGTGTGACTCGAAGGGTTCACACTTTACGGTTCGAGTGGGATCAGACCCTCTCCCCATGCGCACGCTCAACCCTACCCCACCCAAGTGCACAAGACAAGTCCGTACAAGGGATCACTCACTCTGCTAGGTGAGTGCCATATTGCCCGCAGGCTGTGTATCCGTACAAGGGATCACTCACTCTCTAGTGAGTACCCTATTGCCCGCAAGCTGTGTATCCGTACAAGGGATCACTCACTCTCTGGGGAGTGCCCTATTGCCCGCAGGCTGTGTATCCGTACAAGGGATCACTCACTCTCTGGTGAGTGCCTATTGCCCGCAGGATGTGTATCCGTGTAAGGGATCACTCACTCTCTGGTGAGTGCCCTATTGCCCGCAGGATGTGTATAACAAGACACGACATGACAAGTAAGGGATTGTTCTTCTAGAGGGTCCACACGCACGCACACACAGGAAAACCCTAAGGTGTCAGTTGTTGTTGTTGTTGCGCTTAGACTGCGTCATCAAGTCTAAGCTGTCAAGGGGTGTCCCGGACGCTATCATTTCACGTCAGGTTCTCTTTATTTACGTTTTAACAGTTCTAAGAGCCTATGGCCTAAACACGGCGGAAAGTACAAGTGAGTACACTTGCCTGCGGTGGCGAGTGTGTCGTCAGTCCGGAGCGTCCCGTCGAAACATCGCGTCGGTGATGGTCCATCTGAAACAGGATTACGGCGATGTCAGATCGTGCTTTTTGGTCAAACCTATTATGGTTTGTTTCTAAATTTGGCAGGACTAACATATCAGTCAAAAAGTCACGTTTTTGATGTTTTGTTCAGTCTAGATCGACGTCTACCCTATGTGCACAGAAAATTAGTCCGTTCATCGATCTTTCCTAAGGTAGGCAACATTTTACAGATGCTGAAATTAACTTTAGTTCACGTTGACCAATTTTAGATTAGGTTTTGATGAGTTATAGTGTGGGTTTTACTGCTCGTTAGGGGAACCAACCTCTTGACGTCGTTCAACAAGCGGAAGTCGGGTCTGAACGGTGAAGCGTCGGCGTCGTCTGGAACTCCTCAGCTGTGGGTAGCATAGCGAGGCACCTCTGAACAGTGGGGTGGTGGCGCAAAATCAGCGAGCTAACAGCGATCCTCCTCCCGTTGCGGGTAGCGCAACAGATCTTCACGACAACGGCGACGTCGGCTAAAAACACGTGTGTGCAGCGATGCACGTGAACTTCGAGGGTCCAATGGAGCTGTTGGTAGATGAAGTAGGATTAGTGGAAGATGCTCGGCCCGGTGGGTGGTCGACGGCGTGAGCGTACGACGGTGGGTGGCCGTGAGAAGCCGGAGAGGACAGATTCGTGCAACGTTCGTTGTCGCGTGTCTCAGCAGAAATCCAGCAATGAACAGCGACAATGGGAAGTTGCAGAAGTTAAAGGACTTCAAGATGAAGCCAACGGTGGTGGAGTGGTCACCGGGAGTGGTCGGAGGTGGTCGTGCGCCGGCGTCGAAGTTCAGCGCACAGATCTGTCAAAAACAGCAGATAGGCTTGGTTTCGACGGATTTTCCAGGAGCTAGGGTGGTTGTCGTAGGTGGCCGGATGACCAGTGGGCGTGAGTTTGAAGTGGCGGCGTGCAAACTATCAAAAACAGTGGCTAGATCTGAGTTCCACGGGGTTTTCGAGGGGATCAAGACGTGGGAAAAGGGTAAGGGGAGTTGGAGATGATCGGGGGATTAAAGAGGAGTCCGATGGTGGTGGAGTTCACCGGAGAGGGTGGCCGGAGGGTGGTGGGCGTCGGATTTTCCGGCGGGCGGCGGATCTGTCCAAAAACTGTGTTTTCATGGGTTTTTCGATGGGTTTTGAGGGGTTTTGAGGAGGGAGGAAGAAGGGAGGATGGGTGCAACAACTAGGGGAGGTCGAGGGGGACCCGAGGGAGGTGGAGTCAGCTGGAGGGGGTCGTCGGAGAGGGGTGGCCGACGGTTTGAACTCCAGGCGCCGCTGTTGACAGATTTCGGCCAAGGGCTTGGGTTATGGGGTTTTTTGAGAGCTTGGGGAGGTGGAGATGGAGGAGAAGAGGTGGAGGAGCAAGGTGGCCAGAGTTGGGGGCTTGGGGGTGGCCTTGGGTGGCCGGATGAGGAGCAAGGTGGCTGTCCAAAATGGGTTGCGTGAGGGTTATATGCGGCTAGGTTGGTTGCCTTATGAAGAGGAAGGGTTTTTTTTATATATGGCTTTGGGATGTTGGTTAATTGGGAGAGAGAGATAGAGATAGGAGGAGTGGAGTTTGAGATAAAGGAGGGTGTCAATAGAGGCTGATGCATAATTCCCTCATACGTTGGAGAGATTTGATGGAGTGATTAGGATTTGGTTTAAATTGGGATTTGAAAAAGTCAAAGGCCAATTAAGGGATGGAAATTGATTAGGGGATAAGTCCCACTACGGGCATCGGAAAAATAATCCGAAAATACCGAGACGATCACAGAGACGAGAAGTACGGGGCTACGGGGTCTGGCCGCGTATTAATCCTACCGAAAATTATTATAAAATCAAGAACTGAGCGTTGAAGCCAAAAGACCAAAACGCCCTTCCCTTCAAAGCTGTTTTGCGAGAAAACGAGCCGTGAAATGACGTTCCCAAAAAAATTACTATAAAATACTATACTTCTATACGGTCACAACGGCATATCACATCGTATATACCGAAACCAAGAAAGTATCAAATAAAATACACACACGAAAGGAGTCGTACGCATAGAAAATACGAACGGTTGGAAAACGGCTGTTACATTCTACCCACCTTAGAAATGATTCTGTCCTCAGAATCACTTATACTAATAGTAATAATAATATCTATAAACACTTATGCCTACAACTCCCATATCTACACATAATGATCGCTAATCCTATAACGTCAAACAACGTTCCTCAAATAGTCCATCATAACTCATCTCTCCACTGGCTAATGCTACAACTAGAATCACACCCTGGCACTTAACTTATAAATCCACCTTTTCGTCTACCAGTCATCAATCATCTCGTCCCCAATATATCATCCATCATATTAACTCATAAATTCATCCTCATAATCTATGAACCATCGAACTACATCTATCCTTACCCCTATCATCTAATCTCCTAATCATATAGAATCCATCTTCATAACATCCCATTCATCTCAACATATCGTGTTGTCTCCAATGCCTTCCCACGCCAACCTGTAGTCAAATCTTGTTGCTTTAAGTGCTCTACTCATTCTCATGATCACCCTAACTCGTACTATCCCGTCCTAGTTACTCCTATCTATCACTCGTCCAAGTTTCGGGTCTAATAAGTTCTCATCTCCCCGCATACAATTTCATCCAACCAAAATTCTCCATTGAGTCCGTCACACATCAGTATTATAAATAAGTCTTGAACACTTCATTCTTTTCGTCCGAAAGAAATCTAATCTAATATCTTTATGTTCCAAAATCAACTATCCACCGGTACAGCATATCTCATCTCACTCTAAGCCTACCCACAAACATAACCCTATAATAATAATAGCTATTACTATCAATATCATAACAATCAAACATAACACTCCCGAAGATGGTAGGAAAGGAAGTTTAAGGACAATGGCGTATTTTAAAACATTCGAAAAAACGTGTGGAGTTGCGGTATTGGATGAGGGAAGATCGGGATTGTGATCTTGTGTGCTAGTCTCAAAAGTTTAAAGATTTGGTTTAAAAGAAAACAAAAGTTTTGATACAATCACATGCAGCCAAGGATAAGCTATACTATAATACGAAAGACTAAGTCCAAGGAGTTGCCTGCTATGACGCAATTCACACCCATATGAATACCATCATTCAGACAACTTCTTGTAGGGATAGTCTAACCCTTACAATACTAACAACACACACTAGAGGGGGGTGAATAGTGTAATGGCAATAAAATTGTCCAAATAAAATTTAACTTGCAAATGCGGAATTATAAATGCAAGAGGAATTAAATGGCACAATCAATCCAAACGCAAACACAAAGATTTACCCTGGTTCCCCAAACTTGGGTACATCCAGCCACACCAATATTCACTATATTCCCACACAGAGAAGTGAATACAAATCTCACAAGGAGATACCACACAAAGAGGATTTATGCCTTACACAAGGACCCAACCAATCCTACACAAGGATCAAGACTCCCACACAGAGAATCACTAACTCCCACTCAGAGAATTAGGGTTAGCCCTACACTAGGACACTAGAACTCCCACAAAGAGAGTTAATTCCCACAAAGAGAATTCCCTAGTCCCACAAACAGACAACTTCCCACAAAGAGAGAAAGTCCCACAAAGAGAGTATCCTAATTCCACAAAGAGAAATAGGAAAACAAATTACACCATGTAAAGTAAATACTCTTACCTATGCCTTGAGATGCTTACTCATGAATGAATGCAAGGCATGGAAGAGGATCTCCAAGTATTGGAATATGCTTGAGAGCACTTGGATGATTTCCCTTGAGCTGGACTTCAATGCATGAAGGAAGATGAATGCTCAAAGAAGAGAAATGAGGGAGCTTGAAAGTGGCTTAAAGATCTCTTGAGATTTTCAATAGAATCAAGAGTAATCAAGAATCAATCAAGAAGTTTAAGTATATGCAGCACACTCATATATATATATATATATATATATATATATTATATATATATATATATATATATATATATATATATATATATATATATGAATCCTATATCAAGCCCAAAAACCCAAAGAAATAGCCAAATAATCAAATCTGCAACGGCTAGAAACTGGGTGAAAACGACAGGAACAGTCGACTGATGATCATAAGGCAGTCGACTGATCAACGGCTAGAAAATATCCAACGGCTATAATCTGAGCCAGGACAGTCGACTGACGAAGTCAATACAGTCGACTGGCAAACAGGACAGCGCCTGTTAATCCTTCAGCAGACGACTGCTGCAGGTGATGGAACGAAACAGAGAGCTGCACTCTTTCTCCAATTCTTCGCACAGGTGAATGATGTTAATACTACAGTCGACTGTCAAATAGTCAGTCGACTGTACATTCTTCATCAGTCGACTACTGTAAAGTATGGAGAGAAGACAGAGAGATGCAGAGATTGCACTTACGCTAGACAGGCGACTGGTAGCCAAATATCAGGCGACTGTAAATATACAGGCGACTGAAAATCTGATCGACAGGCGACTGTGTGTAAAGCTCAAGTTTGAGTCAATTGAAATGTTGACTTGAGCTGTGCAAATCAGGCGACTGTAGAAGGATCTACAGGCGACTGGAAATCACCCAGTCGGCTGTGTTGCCCTCAACAGACGACTGACCGAAAGAGTGAACCTATTGGGTTGGATTCTATGATAATCCTAAGGTTCACTAAGATGGTTGAATGCATGATCATGAATGAGCAAACCATCTAGCAAGGCATTACATCAACCCTAGACTCAAAAGAGAGAAAAAGAAATAAAGTAAATTACATGGATTACAATGCTTTCATAAGAGTCTAAGTCTTCAATCTTGATGCCTTGATTGCTCTCCATCATCTCCAAGCTTTGGCACTCCTTGAGTCCAAACTTTGGCTCTTCTTCACATGATGTCCATCCTTACACCAAGTGATTAGTCTCCAAGAAAGATATCCTTGAAATAAACTGAGAGACTAAAACAAGAGATTCATTAGCAACAACATAATGTTGTGATCATCATCAAAATAAGATTGGTATGAAACACCAATACTCAACAATCTCCCCCTTTTTGATGATGACACACATTATGTAAATCATAAGAATTAAAGCACAAAGCTAATGATCTACCCCTACTTATATGCACCAATTAAATAATGAGTTACACAAAGGTAAATACTCATAAACCAATAACAACATGGTGACATGTAATAGGCATGGGTTACATAAACCAACTGCAAAGAATAAAGACATGCAAAACATGAATGGTTTATCTAAACCCATATATCTCTCCCTATAGAGATATCTCTCCCCATATGCATATGTATATATCTCTCCCCCTATAGATATGATCACATAATGCATATATCTCTCCCCCTTGACATCGTCAAAAAGGTGGACATCAAAAATATCCCCATTTAACATCTTAACCAAGATGTGACAATATGCAAGAAAAGAAAGATATGTATGATACCAAATATAAAATTTAGTGTGTATCAATTCACTATCCCATGCTCCCCCTAGATCATAGAAATGGTCAACTTTTGACTTCTAGGATCTAATACCATTTAATTAATGGAGCCATGGGCTATAGGTGTATCAAAGCAATAGATATGGAAAAATAAGCTTCAAAGATACACACGGATATTGCCAAAAACAATGAGATATGAAACATGTTGGCAATAAACAAGAGGTTTGGTTTGAGACCCACAATAACCAAGTATAAATAATGATCTCAAATAACCTCCGAAATGAGAGTTAAAATATATTTTAAAATAATTTAAACATATAATATATTAACTCCCCCATTGACATACACATGGATCATGCATGCATGTCAATAAACCCCAAGGTCCCAATTTTCATGAAAAGAAATAAATTTGAAAAATATTTTCACAATCATGAAACACACACAATCAATGGGTATGCTTAAAATAAACATAGAAGCACAATACCCATGCAATATGCAAATGCGTGAGGACCCGCAGCACTTAAAGTTCGGGAACGCACCAAGAAAGTACCAAATAAAATCATGATTTCCGCTGCGGGCACGCGCCCGTAGCAGATCCGACCCGCGACACTTAAAGTTCGGGCTGTGCGAAAAATTGGCAGCTCAGCTCGGTTTCTTCTTGTTTTTTTGACAGATTTTGGGGGTTTTTGCCCCTCTTCTTTCCCAAGAGGCTATGGTTAGGCCTTGGAGGCCATGGGAGCTTGGAGAGCTTGGTGGAGGAGCAAATTGGAGGAGGCTAGGGCTCATTTGGGGAGATCTTGGTGAAATCTTTCATCTTCCCCTTTGTATTTTGATATCTCTCTTTTTGTAATGAATTTGGGTTAATGATGAATGAAAATTCTATCTTTTGTTTCATGATGATTGAGCAGTGTTGAATAGCTTGGGTTGTGATTCATGGATGTTGGTTGTTAATTATAGCTTTAATTGCCTCTTGCTTATTATCTTGCTAATGTTGGGTGATTATTAGGGCACATTTTAATTGGCAAAGACCCGAAAGGGCACAATTCGAGATGAATCCATGTTCCTAATTTGATTAGTGCTATGATGATACATCCATCCCTATTGCAAATTTTTGTGTTCTTTAACGTTAAATTTTCCGATTGAGTTTCCGTAGCCGGATGATCAATTGAGTTTTATGCGGTAATTTGAGCTGGAATAACACTAAAATTAATGAACCTACAACCTATGCTCCTCGCCTTGCTATCCTAAATCCACATTTGGTTTTCTAACCCTACCCACTTAGGATAGGATTTGTTAATTCACCACATTTTTTCCCACACTCATTCACCATTAGCGAGGTGGTTGTAACACGCTTTATCTTTCTTTATCGATCAATTTTGTGAATATAGAACGACTTGTCCCTGTAATCCGACTCGGTACTCACCGGTTATTTTCTTGATGCTCCTGCGCTTGGGAGTGGAAGGCGTGCTCCTTGCGCGTCCTCCGGTTCAATCAATTGGCATCACTGCCGGGGACAATGGTTTCTATTATTTGCATTTTTGATTGATTTTGAAAGTTTTAGTGTGATACTACTATCTCTTAGTGTGAGTCTTTTCGATTCTTCATCTTTCACTTATTGTTCATCCTTATTTATTTTATGCTTTTTGAGTCTTTTTGATTGTTTGTTTTTTTTTTTTCAAACATGGCAAGTACTTCAAACTCTCTTGGGTTTGACATGCGGGTGACCAAATCCCTACCGACATTCCTGAGTAAGGATGCAGAGAGCCCTTACCTACATATTAAGAAGTTTGAGAGTGCTTGTAAGCTTCATTTTGATGGGAACACGTGTGCAGAAAAGTTTTATCTTAAATTCTTTCCCTATTCTTTAGATGGTAGTGCATTAAAATGGTTTAAAGTTTATCTCCCACATCTTATTCCATCTTGGCCTGTACTAAAGCAAAAAGTTTATATGAAGTTTTTTCCATCTTACAGGACCAAAACATGGCAAGGAAGAATGGTGAACTTTGCTCAGCGCATCGGTGAGACATTTTTTTAGGCTTGGACGTGTTTTTCAGAGTTAGTGTACGGTTGTCCACATCATGGATTTGACAAGGTGCGTCTTCTTGGATTCTTCTTGGAGGGTCTGCTTCCGGAGACGCAGAATTTTGTGGATTTATTGCACAACGGCCACTTTTTGGACATGGATGAGAATGTGGCTTGGCGTTATTTGGAGTCCTACAAGGAGGAAGATCACACATTGGTTGTGACTTCAAATGAGCCAAGCCATGAAGTTTTGCTCCACCAAGCCCCGAATGAAGAAGTTTGTGTGGATCTCACCCCACCGGTAGTTGAAGATTTGAGTGCCCCATGCCAAGTAGTATTTGAGGAACCAAGTGTTGGCATGGAGGAGTTGGTTAAGCCGGTGGAGGAAATTGTCTTGTCGGTACCTACTATTTCTTCTAGGCATTGTCAATTAGTCGTTGAGGAATTGGTTGTTAACAAGGTGGAGATAGAGGAGCCGATCACGCACACTTGGGATCGAAGTGGGCGAGGAGGATGGTTCTTGTGTTGACGAGCCCGAAGAAGAGGCAAGCGAGGTTGAGTTTATACCACACGCTATCATAGATCCCGAGCTTCCCTCTACTTTGGTGGTTTCTATGGAGATATCTCTTCCTCCCCCGATTAATATTGAATGCCGCGGGGACGAGCTTCAAACCACATCATATTTGACCATCCAGGGAGTTTTCCCACACATTCATCATTCTTTTCATTTCGTATTCTATATTGATGATTATGTGTGGATGTCTTTTTTTGGGAATCTGTCCCCATCTCTCTCTTACACAACCCGTCTCCTTCCTTATATAGGTACGCACTTTGAGGAGATGCTTGGGGTTGTGTATGTGGCTGCCATTGCCACGTTTGACCGAGGAGCATTGGCAGAAGAAATAAAAGGAGCGTTGGAACAATTGCCACCTCCGATGGAAATTTTGGATCCGCCATTTGTTAAGGTGTATTCTTTCCAATAGTGTAAATAAATAAATATTTTATTTTATTACTTTCGTATGCTTTCTTTTCTTTTCTAGGATCTTTTGTCGAGATCTAATACTCTTCCAACATTAAGGACAATGCTTATTTTAAGTTGGAGGGGAGAGTGTTAGAATCTTTAGGATTGTTAGGATTTTGATGTTAGCGTAAAAAAAATTTTTGAAAGACCTCCATTTTGCCATCACCCATGCTCTTTATTGCATATCATATTTGTCCTCCTTGTCCCTGCGCCATTAGCTTTATGCGTAGTCCCTACATGCTTTAATGCCATGCAATTTTTTCGGATTATTATTTTGGTATCAACTTCTTCGATGTTCGATTGGCACGTTTTAATTTCTTTTCCAATTTGGAGTCAAATGTTAATATGCAATGTATGAAACTATTTTAGATGTTGTGATACTCTCTTTGAGATAATTTGGGAAAAGTTTGGTGTAAGTGATTGCATAAGTTGGGATGAACGGCTTAGTTTTTAATTGGATTGGACGTGGCCATTTGGTTATGTTTTGTTTTCCTCTTAAGGAGTGGGTGGATGAGTTGATAATTCATGTTTGGAATGAGAAAGACAGTTAATATAAGCGAAGGGTTTTTCTAATCAAATCGAGTAGCCGGTGCCCCACGAAACATTGGGAAGGACGTCAAAGATGAGATTTAGGGGATCATTCCATCCCTTTGCCTATATAACGTTATCGCGTGTATGCAAAATGGGGCGGTGTTTGCATTTCATAGCGTTATCGCGTGAATGCAAAACATAAACAAAAAAAGAAAAGAAAAAGGAAAGGCTGAATGAATAAATGAAAGAATAAGCAACATGTGTGATGCAATCTCATCTCCCACAACTTAGAGGAATTTCTTTTGTTTTGGTCATTTCCTTGAATTTTAGAAACTTTGTCATTTGTGATATATCCTAAAGAATACGATACGGTGCTTATTACTTCACTTTTCTTTGAATTGGATTGAGGGGAATATAATTTGTTGTTTACTTTCATACATTGGGTATATTGGCTTTGAAATCATTTGGAAATATCATGTGGGGTATGCCATGAGGATATCTTGAGTTTGGTGCATGTTTTTCACTTTAATCCGAATTTATCGCATATTTTGCTAGGGACTAGCAAAAAACTAGTTAGGGGTGTGATTCGGAGCGAAAAGTGTATATTTATACCCCCTAACTACCCCAATTTTGTGCTAAGAGTTATACTTAATCTTGCTCTTTTTGTGTATATTTTCATTTCATGTCATTTTAGGAGCTTACTCTCATTCTTGGCACAAAATATAGATTATATCGTCTTTATTGGCTTCCTGATATTTTTCATGAGCTTCTGCTATTATTGTGATCTTATTGTCAATTTTTGAGAATTATTTGAGCATTGAAATATTTAATATGAATTATTGGAGGTCAATATTTCTTTATAATAGCCATTATATTTATTTTATCATCATATGGACTAATTTCTCCTTCCCCAATTTTTAAGGCACTTCTGTGAGTCTTGGGATTTTCCAGAATTTTCTGGGATTTTTCTGAGATTTCTAGGTATTTTTTGGAATTAATTGGAGGAGAAAAGTGGGTTTAAAAACCAGAAAAAAGATTTATAATGGGGCGACACGTGGTGCAACCACGCGGTGCACGTGGCGCCAGCCGATGCTCCTTTAATTGTGGGCGGCCCGCTCATTTAACAGCGGGCCGCCGCTTGCATTGTTTTAAAAAAACAATAAAAACAAAGAAAACGTGATTGCGAGCTGGCCCGCTGGCCGGCCCGCTCCGCCGCTTCGTTTGAATTAAATTAAAAAAAGTTTTTTTTGCAGGCCGGCCCAGCAGCCGGCCCGCTTCCGTGCAACGCCCGCTCCCTTGGAGCAGGCGGGCGTGATTTCGGCTGCGGGCACGCGCCCGCAGCGGATCCGACCCGCAGCACTTAAAGTTCGGGTTATGCGAAAAATTGGCAGCTCAGCTCGGTTTCTTCTTTTTTTTTGATAGATTTTTGGGGTTTTTTGCCCCTCTTCTTTCCCAAGAGGCTATGGTTAGGGCTTGGAGGCCATGGGAGCTTGGAGAGCTTGGTGGAGGAGCAAATTGTAGGAGGCTAGGGCTCATTTGGGGAGATCTTGGTGAAATCTTTCCTCTTCCCCTTTGTATTTTGATATCTCTCTTTTTGTAATGAATTTGGGTTAATGATGAATGAAAATTCTATCTTTTGTTTCATGATGATTGAGTAGTGTTGAATAGCTTGGGTTGTGATTCATGGATGTTGGTTGCTAATTATAGCTTTAATTGCCTCTTGCTTATTATCTTGCTAATGTTGGGTGATTATTAGGGCACATTTTAATTGGCAAAGACCCGAAAGGGCACAATTTGAGATGAATCCATGTTCCTAATTTGATTAGTGCTATGATGATACATCCATCCCTATTGCAAATTTTTGTGTTCTTTAACGTTAAATTTTTCGATTTAGTTTCCTTAGCCGGATGATCAATTGAGTTATATAAGGTAATTTGAGCTGGAATAACACTAAAATTAATGAACCTACAACCCATGCTCCTCGCCTTGCTATCCTAAATCCACATTTGGTTCTCTAACCCTACCCACTTAGGATAGGATTTGTTAATTCACCACACTTTTTCACACACTCATCCACCGTTAGCGAGGTGGTTGTAACACGCTTTATCTTTCTTTATCGATCAATTTTGTGAATATAGAACGACTTGTCCCTGTGATCCGACCAGGTACTCACCGGTTATTTTTTATTGCATTGACGCTCCTACGCTTGGGAATGGAAGGCGTGCTCCTTGCGCATCCTCCGGTTCAATCAGTGGCTGCATCCGTGCCTGGTACCGTTGTCTCCTCAGAGGTGGAAGCATCAATGTCCTCAGCCTGTCGTGCAAGAATCTCATCCAGGTACGCATAAAAATGTGTGGTCCATATGATCACAGCCTCAGTGGATGGTACAGGTGGCTGGGGAAGCTCAACTGCAGGTGGGCAAGACTCTGGATTTATCTGAATGAAGTTACCCTCATCCCAAAGTGCTACCTCAGTAATGTAATGCTCTGGCTCCGCATGTGAGGCCTCCTCGTCAATATGCTCTGGCTCGACAGTGTGCACTTTTGCCTTCTCATCAACTATCAATGTAGGCTCTCTTTGGAATGGTGATGCTGGCTGTTCATGTGTGTCAACTTGTGGGGATGCATCAAGTGGAGGGGAATGCTCGCAAGCAATCCAAAAATTTAGTCTATCCCCCTCAAAACTGACATGGATGTCCTCCTCAATTGTTCCTGCAGCTGAAATACGGTTCATAATAAAATCTGCAAATCGTAGATCAAATGCATCACATGATGTAATGCTCTCTGAACCGATGAACCTCACTGACTCCAAGAGACCCTCCAATAAGTTCTGAAATGCTTTCTCCTCAAAATCTGTGGTCCACATAATATCATCCATAACACCTGATCAACAAAGATAAATACATGGAGAAAAATATCAGTGGCACAAAAGAATATAGAAATGATAATAATGGTGGCGGGGGTGAAAATTTCTTTTTGTTCATTAATTTAAATTTTTTTCATAGTCTAATCAACCTAATTGTGACAAATTGGCATCCAACGGGAAACACCTCCCCAGCAACGGTGCCAAAAACTTGATCGGCTCCCGGATACACACACAGGAGAGCACGATTGTAGTCTTACCGCAAGCGCACAGTGTAGTGGAGAGCGGGTATCGAACACGAGGAGGTGGTGTTAGTTCCAATCTATCCTAGGTTGGTTCTACTACGAAGGTTTTATTGGTGGAGATGGGTATGATGTGAAGTAATGACAATGGTGGTGGATGTCGGTGTCGATGATAAAGATGCTGGTCAAATATCGATTAAAATACAATATAATAAAAGTGTCAAGGCTAGGGAATCCCCACTAATGATCGTCATACATCATTGTAAATAGTGAATCTTAATATTACTAGACTTGTGTTGAGGTGAACTAGTCGTAACTGAATATAGAACCAAGCTCACGCTCTCGCGCTATTGCCAGTCTATAGCAACCTAGATTAGGGCCCACTCTCGTGCAAACCCTAACCTAAGCCGCTAGCATGAAGATCGACATCATCGTCCAATCGCACCTCGAGCCCACTCTCGTGCAAACTCGAGTTACAATCTAGGTTGTGATAGTTCGTATTCGTCCAATCTCTTGCAAACGAATATGGGTATAGATTTATAATAAAAATGCTAGCTTTGGTCCAATCTCTTGCAAACCAAGTCTAGTGGATTTCGATTATAAACCTAATTCGACTATCTAGGCCTTCCCATCGATAGGAATCCAATCTCTTGCAAACCCCAAATCGATGGAAATTCCTAGCTATCCGTGATAAATCAATCACAACCTAACCCATTTAGTAATTCTAGCAACATGTGAACCCATTCATCACAATTCTAAAATCGAATCCATAGGGCTCATTCCCTGCTATAGAACAACGAATCTACTCAAGCATAGCAATAACGATATGTGAATCAATAAAAAACATAGCTTGCATACAAAAAGATATCAAATCAATGATTCAAAATAACAAGAACGAAGATACTTAGCTCTTATGAAAAAATCCAATCCAAATACAAGCTTCTCGATCCAAGAGGGGGCATAGGGCATGACCTAACCTCTGAAATAATCTCTAAGAAAACATCATGGAAACCCCCTCTAATGACGGCTACAAACCTCTTATATAGCCCCCTCAAAACCCTAGCAAAAACCCCTAAAACCCCGCTAAAACCCGCGCCCAAAACAGATCCGCGTGTAACTTAAGTTCTGGGCCAGCAGCGACTCGGCCGAGTGGAAAGCTCACTCGGCCGAGTTAGAATTCCTACAGAAACTCCAAAAAACAGCACTCTGTCAAAAACTGTGAAAAACTGGTCACTCGGCCGAGTGGAGAGCTCACTCGGCCGAGTGAAAGTGTTACTCGGCCGAGTGACACTAATTTGCGAATTCCAGCACGGCAGTAACAATTTGTTAAAAATTTTCCAGATTTCATCTGACCTCCGATTGGTGCGTTCTTGGTGGCATTGAAATCGTAATGAAGTCTACTATCCATAAAAAATATGAGAAAAATAAATTGCCCACTAGAATGGTAGAAGATTTCAAAAGAGTGGGAGAGTATCAGAAAACCTGGGCGCTCGTGTCATCGACGTCACTCAGCCGAGTGGGATTCTTCACTCGGTCGAGTGGAATTCTCTACTCGACCGAGTAGGGTTTTCTGCTGTTCTCCCAAAATTCCAGAGAGTCTTCTTCGAAGTTGGGGTTTGGACACTCTGGCACTCTGCGTCACTCGGTCGAGTGGGATTCATCACTCGGCCGAGTGGGTCTTCTGCTGTGCTCCCCAGAATTCCAGAGAGTTCGCTTTGATTTCCTTCAGAAATTCTGACTCACTCGGCCGAGTGGAGTTCTCTACTCGGTCGAGTGCATTGTGGCACTCAGGTCAGGAAGATGTTCTTCGTATCAGTCGTACTCGGCCGAGTACGCTGCTTCACTCGGGCGAGTGACTAGCATGACTCGACCGAGTGGCCTGTTTCTGAAATCCTTCCTTCTTCTCCTCGCCTCCTCGACGATTCTATCAATCTTCTTATTCTCCTGCTCATCATCCAGCGCCGTACTTCCTCACTAAGGCTATGAGCGATGCTCCAGTTCGTGTACAAGTTCCTTAAGCTCATTTTTGCTCCCGATCGCTCCATACTTCCTGAAATCAGACAAAAACAAGAAATAGTAAAAAGTAATGTAATATCGTCGAATAATCGTGAAAAGCACGATATGGGCGATCGAAATGGTATGCAAACATGCAGAAAAAGGTGTAAAATATGGACCGATCACAGTGCTGGGAAAGAAGCAACTCTAAGAATGTCTAAGAGGAAAACAACATAAAACTAACATAAGGGTTTAATCATCCTAATCATATCAAAAAATATAATATACTATAACAGAAATAGAAAAGCATTCATCACTTAAAGAAAAATAAAGAGGTACCATTGATAACTCGTCCGGTATCCTCTGCCTCCACAGCTGTCATAGTGAAAGCCTGACGCCTCGGTTTTGCCCTCCTGGTAGTCTACTACTACTGGGGAGGTCTGGGTGGTCCTCTCAAGGGTCACTGTACCAAGTTTTGGTGGTACTGGTAATAGGAGTCTCTGTGGAGCCAGCAGAAGGGTCCTTTGCTGCACGGTCGGGCTGCCACTACTACCACTGGACCTGAAGTCTGCCCCTGATGAGGACATTGTCTGCTCATGTGTCCTGCCTGACTACAAGTGAAGTACCGCCCACCACGAAACCTATAATCCTTTTGCTTATACCCTGACTTGCCAGAAATACAACAAGATCCTGGCCTCTGAGGTGCTAGCGGAGCTCCGGGCCTCCTGAACTAGGTAGTCTGAGTCGGCCTCGAAAAACCACTCTGCTGACCTGTAGGGCGTCTCTCTGCTGTTGTCAGTGCCCTACACATGCTCTTCAGTGCATCTCATGCATCCTGGTCACCTCCAGTACGGCTCCATGTATAGTCAGGACCATAGTCAACATCGCTGCTCTGTACTTTGGGTCCAGGCCCATCCTGAATCGTCTAGCTGTAGTATTCTCTGACTTCACCAATTCCGGAGCGAACTTGCTCAATAGTGAGACATAGCCCATCCTTCTTTGTCTCTGGAAGGAACCGTGCCTCAAACAGCTCTCTAAACTTCTTCCACGAGATCGGTCTGCTCAAGTGTAGCTCTTGTACATCCCACCAATCTCGTTTCTGATGTGTCAGCTTTCTCTTTGCGGCATCCACCCATCCGTCTCTCGGGGATCATACAGCTGTCAGGTCATCATCAGTATGTCTGATCCACTCATCCACCTCCAGAGGACCTTCCTTCCCTGAAAAGGACTTTGGGTGCAAGTCCCTAACTGTCTGATACATACTGGCTTCTGCTCCGTGCCACTAGCCACCCTATCATCCAGCTGACTTATATGCTCCAGAATACCTATCAGGATCTTCCCCATCAGGGATGCCTCAGATGATGCTGCATCAAAAGCGGGAAGTCATGTTCTCGGATGATCCATTCCGGTTATCTATTCTGCAAGAATGAACAGGGAAAAACAATGTTCAGTACAAAATTACGGATTATAATGTCGGAGCTTTACTCAAACTATTCTTACGTGTATCGCACTGTGAGTAGACCTGCATGAGCCACCACAAAAACCTGCCACACCCTGCTCTCCCAAATACGGAGATACGTAGCTAATCAAGTCGTCGTAGTATTCAGACTCTGGGCTTCGAGCCCTTATCTAAATACTACTAGGCATTATTGTGATTAAATTTAACCAAGTATGCATGCCGCTACAACAACACTGGAATTGTACATCAAAAGCAAAGTAAAGTGCTCCAACAGAGTTTAAAATCCAAAGTGCTGAAAGAAAAGAAATACAGAACTAAACATACATTACATTAAACAAAGTACAGTAAACATACATGTCTGTACAAGGGGGTACAAAAGTGGGGGTACAACAAAAAGATAAACCACAACCAAAAGATACAAAAAGGTGTCCACACTCAGTACTATGCACCCACTAATCTACCACAGGGGAGTCCAACTAGACAAAGTCGCCCGCAAGCTCTACCTCTGAACTGGAAACGGTCTCTGGCATCGAAACCCGCACAGGCTGCTCTGGTCTTACTCTTGAATACCACAAAAGGGGACATGTTAACACGTGACCCAGAAGGAAGTCCTAACATCCCTAGTAAGATCCAGTGTCAGAACTGGTCCTTCTAACTAATCATATATCTACTGGTTGTTCAACATCCACAGAGTTAACGCATAAATTAAACATTCATGACATTCACGTGCTGATAATAAAGAAAACTGAGAAACAGACGTTTATGATCACAATTATAGTTTAAATTAATTAAAAATTTAGGTGATTAGTAAATATTTGGAAACTCGAGTAAATCGTAGGACGTTAAAGAGCCAAACTTCACCCAGGGTGGGTGAAAAGTCGTACCTCAACCAGCGACACCGGCACTACAGGGGCCTCTAGTAACTCTTCCTTACGGGAGTGAGACATATCTTGGTTTTTACCGGGACAAATGGAGAAAACCAACAATTACCAAATGGTGCATCACAAGTACACCACCGGCCTCTCTAACTCTAGTCAACTCCCCCTTACGGGAGTGATAAAGCGAGTGAGAAACTATCATATGTCCACTCCTTAACTCCTATAATTTACACGCTTTTACCCCAAACCTGTATCTGGAGTCTCACCCATTTTAGAATAGATCTAGCGCTCCAGACATTTAACACTCTACCTCACTCTTAGTTTATGAATCAATTTCTCGTTACTATCCTTTTGGTGGTCTCAATTACCGCATTCATAGTTTCACATTTCTTTTATTAATTCACCGATGTCGTGATGTAACAATGATCATCGCATTACAATTTCGTGCAAGAAACGTCATGACACTTCATTAATTACATATTGATGGCAACATAGCTATAAGAATAACAAGCATATATTATGCAGTTAACAACACATAGAGCACACTTAACATGAAAACATATACCATGAGCTTATTTACAACATGGAATATACTTGACATGAAACATAATATGAACATGGTATATGTATGGAGATGAAACATAATTTATCATTTAAGCATAGTGATGAACTACATAATTCCACCAAAATCAACTAATGTAATCTAGCCATGGACTTGAAGATATAAAGCATAATGTGCATAGCATGAGTTTCATAGTAAACTTAACATAGTATGAGCATGGATATTAACATAATATTAAATCATGCTAAATAAAATTTAGCACCAACATGCATTAGTTAATATGCTACACATGAATCCATAATTATAACATGGCATTTCCACATAACATGGTATCTCAATATAATATTAAACTATATTAAATGAAACTTATAACATGCTACTTAACTTGGCATACTAGTACTAATTCTTATTTTATATAACATGCTACACATAAAACCTTCCACAACAACTTCTCATGCATAACATGTTACTATATTAAGGAAATTGTCATATGACATGAAACATGGGCAATATGAATAGTCTACAACTTCAAATTATAACATGAACACCATGAACTTATTATACCAATATCATACAAATTATTGTTATAACATTATTATAGCATGAGCACTAATTTTTTTTCCATATAACATGCATAAAAATAAACTATAATGTGCATCTTCATTTTCCATGGTCTAATTAATCTAATGGAATCTCCTCTTTCCTACACAATTTAAAGAACAAAATTCTAACTAAAGTTGTTAGATCCTACTAATTATGTTAGAATCATTACCTTGCTTAGTCCTTAAAATTTCTTTGGACATTCTTCTCCTTGAAGGACTTCAAGCTTTTCGTTAAGCTATTTCTTCTCCTCTAAAGCTCCTTTCTCCTCAACTCTAAGCTCCAAAAGTTTAGGTGGAAGATGAAGTTTTTTGGTGAAAATGAGTGCATGTTTTTCTTTCATTGTATGTAAAGGTGGCTTTTGAGGTAATTTTTGATAGAGGTTATTTGGTGGTGGAAGGGGAGGAGCTAAGGGAGGTGTTTGGTGGTGGGAGTGGTGGTGCAAAGGGGATAAAGGTGCCTCTTTGGGTTCGTCCTGGTTGAGGGGGAGAGTGTGTGGAGGTGTTTTTGGTTTCCTTTTTTTTCTTCTTTTTCTTTCATTTTTCTCAAAAATTTTCCTCTTTTAAAACTATGCACAAGCTTAGTCATCCCCTAAAATCCTCTCCACATGCCATGTAGCTTAAGGTTAGGTGAGATTCATCCTCCTAATGACACATAAGGGTGGGTTATGCGGGAATTAATATCCAAATGACACCTAGCAAAGTGAGGTGGCATGTCATGGCCCATTAGGAATTAAATTTTTAAATAAATAGGAATACATGCATAATACTTGGTATCTTCCATTATACATGTATTTACTCATGTATACTTCATTTAATAATTCAAAATGGTGAGTTGAAATTATTTAAAAATAATTCCTTCACCACAAAAATTAAGGAAAAATATGTAAGGATTCCCAAAAATTATACGCACACATATACGCCTAAAATACGTACTAATATGCGTACATTAATGTTGGGGTCATTACAGAAGAGCTTGTTCATCATACGCTGGTACGTTGCTCATATATTCTTTAAACCAAATGGCATCTTTTTATAACAGAAAATACCTCGATCAGTGATGAAGGGAGTCTTTTCTTCGTCTTCAGGCACCATTTGGATTTGGTTGTAGCCTGAGAAAGTACCCATGAAGCTTAAGCATTTATAGCCCGAGGTGTTGTCAACAAGATGGTCGATTCATGGCAAGGGGTAGCTGTCCTTCGGACAAGCTTTGTTGAGGTCGATGAAGTCGACACACATCCTCCATTTTTTGTTCGCCTTCTTCACCATCACAACATTTGAGGGCCATTCGGGATATTGGACTTCCCGAACGAAGCCTGTCGCTAGAAGTCAGTCCACTTCCTCGATGACAGCTTTCATCTTTTCACCTCACATGTTCCTCTTCTTCTGATTCATGGGCTTGGATGTCGAGCTGACCTCTAGCTTGTGGGATATTACCCAAGGGTCAATACCTGGCATATCCTCCGGAGACCAGCGAAGACATCGGCATTCTCTCTTTGGAGTGTAATTAATTGTTCCCTAAGGTCGAAAGGAGCATTAACCCAATGGAAACCATCTTTCCTTCTCCTTCGAGGATCTGGATGTTCTCCATTTCCTCGACCGCTACGGGTCGTCCTCCTCATGTCTACCTTCGTTATAAGATCAACTAGGTCTGCCTGCTCTGTCCTTCTTAAAGCAGTCGATAAAAGATAACATGAGCGAGCTTGCTTCTGATTCCCTCTTGTCTTTCCAACTCCATCAGGAGTCTGGAATTTGATCATTTGGTGGAAATTCGAGACCATCACCTCCACTGCATTAAGCAGCGGTCTGCCATTGATTCCGTTTTATGCTGAATTGATCTTCACCATGATAAATTTGGTCGAGCGGGTGACCTGTCGTGGGTACATCCCAAGGGTCACTGGTAGCATGATGATGCCAGCCATTGGAGCGGAATGCCCGATGAAGCCTACGAGGGGCCCCTGACATTCTCTCAACTCCGACAAAGCCAGTCTCATTTTCTCCAACGTGGTGATGAAAAGCACATCACACGAACTCCCTGTGTCGATGAGTAATCTCTTCACTGCCACCTCATTAATGGTGGCACTGATGACTGCGATAGTTCCACACCCTCCAAATCTTAATCTGAAAGAGATATTAGGGGTGTAGAATCTCTTGGGCGCTTCTTTCCCATCGAGATGGTCATTAACCTCCCAGCGTAAAAGCTTTGGAGTGAGATCGATAGCTCTGGGTGTGGTGAACCTCTCATTATCATGTTGAGTACATTGATGCTGGGAGATGCCACGATGTCCTCAGAGAGTATTGTTGGGCGAGTCGACATGATCAGAGTACTTGGATTATTGGGATGTCGACTAAGATTTCCCACAGACGACGCCAACTGGTAAGGCCAAAATTCGTGTCAACAGTACTAGGGCTGACGTGGACTACTATGTCGAGGTAGAGACTCGTCTGCTGATCGAATGTTGGTAGAACCAAGGTGATAGTGGTAACGTGGATGTGGTGTAGAAGCTCGCTTGACTCAATAGCTGGATGGGACGGTCGTTCGACCCTCTAGCAGGGTCGATCCTCGAACGACTATCTCTAGTAGCTACCGTTCGACCCTATTGTTGAGTCGTGCCTTGATCTTCCTGTACCACAAAGGTACGATATAGGGGTCGGATCTGGGTTTCGACCCAAATCCCCTCTGATACTTAAGTTAGAATGGGAACTCAACAAAAAACTTAGTGCTACCAAGATCGACCGACCGAGGTTCGTCTCAAGTCAGTCACCGCAAGCTATTTGGAGGAAGAATTATTAAGTGGAAGACAGAATTAAGAGTCTTAGGTCCCTCGTCCCTTCGGAGTCTGAACCCTTCTTACGTTGTCTTCTCCCCTATTTATAGTTGAGGGTATTTGTTATTAATGCATAACGGTTCTTCTTCAATAATGGCAAGATCTCCTCCAAGATTGCTGATAACGGCTGCCCATTTACTCGGTCTTCATTAACCACTCACACGCAATCAGTGAGATTTGAACGGTCTGGTGAGCTGTCCTTTGACCGAGCAACAATCCTCCTTCACGGGTAGGTTCTTAAGCTGTTGGGCCGAGATTTAATTCTTGGATTGGGCCTCATCATTTGGTCCCGCTTCGTAGGCCGTACCCAAGTATCAACACCTCCATATTTTGGAATTTCATTGCCATGTTCTGTAACATGTTACCTGCTTTGGACATATGAGAATGTGCAATTTTTTAAAAAAAATCAATTTTGCATTTTAACGATATTACATAAAAGTACAAAATAATTGCACGTTTTATATACTTACGCATCCATATTTTCTTCCTCTTCTGGGTAGTACGAGCATCTTTCTCCTGTAATGTTCTCTATATAATGATGCTCTTGATTTAGAGATGAAGACATAAATCATGCTGAGTTGCTCTCCAAATCGAGCATGCGGACGAATGTGCCACGCGCTTCACACACTTAGGTGTTGATTATTGTATCCTTTTCCACATAAATTTCAACTGACCATTGAACTTGCCACAATTTATCACAGTCATCTGAGATAATCATAGCTGTAGTCATGTGCTTCATTATCGGCCAGTTGTACACCAGTTTCAAAGCATACTCATGACGGCTGATCTTTGTGGCATTATATATCTGATCTACTAGTTGAGTATACGTTGACGGTCTTCTCAGCATAATTGGTTATACGCCCCCTCCCCTGAAATATCTCGGTTCGTTATTGTCACCCATCATTAAATTTTCATCATAATAATAGTTGACGAAAATTCATTCACTGGCCATTGTTCTAAACATGCACAAACACACCCTTCATAATTATTCACTAAGTATAGCTTTCGATTATCTTTAGGAAAAAAATCATAATAATTTCATTTATATACTTAAAAGAATACATTACAATGTTGTGAAATGAATTTTTTTGACCAACATCGTATAATAATTTTTCATATAGAGAGATGGAAAATCCTTAAAATGATGGGAAATGAAGCTAGATCCGGTTATTTCACGTCTTCTCCGGCGAGTAACATGTCTGATCCAATGATTTTTGACTTCAATGGGTTGATTTATGTTTTTTTTGCTTGTGTTTGATAGGCTATTTCCGACCGTTGCCGCTGAGTTGGGGTTTTTGCGAAAGTCAAAGAAGAGTGCGGCTGAGCAGCCCTATATGTGTAAACCTGGGGTTCGCAACCCCGGCCAATTGATATTACGCACGTGACTCCACAGGGAGTCACATGCTCTCTTCAAATTGGCCAGAGTTGCTAACCCTAGCCAAATGGAATTGCGGTCAACATGATATCGATTTGGCCGGGGTTGCGGGGTTTGCAACCCCGACCAAATGGAATTATACCGAGTCAGCGCCCTAGTCGCCGAGGTGACAAAAATTGGTTGATCTCGCTAATTATTTTTTGGGTATATTTGCTAATTAATATTAATTTTTGGGGTTTTCTCAAAAAATGTCGATTTAAGATAAATGAGAACTAACGAATTGTAAATAAAGTCTAAATTTAACAAGAAACTAGCTACATTATTAGTGAAAATTGACAGCACATAATATTTTAAATTATAATCGAAGAAATAATGTTCACGTTTAATTTAATTTGCACAGACCAAAATTTTCGAAAGATTCTGCAGGATTTGGAAAAATTGTCAAACTGGCAAGTTTTGATTGAGATGTGAGATATATCACAGATTTTCTACGCAAGTTTGGGCTAGCTAATCCACTGCATGTGACTCACCCACCCTTTGCTGGTGGGGCCCACCGCAAAGAAATCCCTTGGCCTGACCAGAAATAGATATGCGACCGCCTGTACAAAACTTTCAATTTTTCGTGTTGTTGGTCTCCGTCATCGGCGACCTTTTCGCTTTGTACGTTGCTGACAGACGAATCATCCGCTTATCCTTCTTCAACACGACCGGAGCCATCTGTTTCGACCCGAACCGAACCGATCTGTTTCGACCCGACCCGAACCGATCGTACCCAACTCATTGCGACACATGTACATCAGCTAGACCAAGACGTAGTGCTTGGTATATATTGTTCCCAGTTTACACATTTTTTTTCGAGTTTTGTCTGCATCTCGCGATTTGCAATCTGTATATTTTTGTTTTTGAATTTTAGGGATGACTAGAACAAATAGTTTGATGGAACGATGGTTGAGATTTAATTTTGGAAAATCAACGGTTGAGATTACAGTTTGTAAAAATTTCGAGAGGGAAAGTTTTATATTTTTTGTGGGGGGGATTTTTGGAGATATAAAACTTCATTTAATTTTGTGAAATTCGAGGTCTTTGAATTTAAGAGGTCTTGGAAGTTGAACAGTCATGCATTTATGTGATTGAATTTTTAATTTACAATATTTATAACAAAATAAGGAAAAGTAATATTATCAATGAATTATATGTTGCATATTCAAATCATCATTATCTATCCGGGCATTTGACTTCATCGAGAAGAAAATAATACACTTACAAATGGGATAATAGAACGTCGTAATTAATACAATCACGCTGGGCCCGCTTGACGTCATTATCAGGGCGTCCGAGACGGTTAAATTTTTTTACGCTAATTTGTTGTTCCCCGCGCCCGTTAAATTTTTTTACATTAATTTGATTTTTTTAGGCTAATTTGTTGTCCGCGACCATTAAATCTTTTTACGCTAATTTGTTGTTTAAAGCGTGCCCCGCGTCCGTTAAATTTTTTAACGCTAATTTGATTTTTAATGCTAATTTGTTGTTCAAGGCGCGCCCGCGCCCGCGCCCGCGCCCGCTAAATTTTTTTACGCTAATTTGTTGTTCCGCGTCAAAGGCGTCGGTGCCGAATTTGTTCTTCTACGCTAATTTTTTGTTCCGCGTCGAATTTGTAGTTATGTGTCGAAAGCGCCTGTGCAGCTAAATATTTTTTACGCTAATTTGTTATTCTTTTAAATTTTGGCCCATGTAAATAATTTTTTTGGAGAACAAAGATTTCGCGGGGGAAAAGTCTTAAGTGAACTGAGGCCGCGGGCACGGGTTATGACTAGTCTATATTACATTTGACAATCTTTTTTGAATCCTAGGCTGACTAGGACAAGCTGACTAGAACAAAAGGATTGACAGAAAGACGGTTCAGATTTAATCTTCGAAAAACAAGGGTTACGATGAGATTTTGAGAAAATTTTGGTGGTGGACTTTATATTGGGAGAACAACCCTCTCTAGACTGGGGGTGTCACGCTGTGCTTCCATTCTACCGGGAGCGAGGATGCGTCGGGCCCGTGATGTGCTTATAACAAGGAGGAACCTTTTTTTTGCTTCTTTTCTTTTTCTTTCCTCCTTGGCTCAAACATAATGACGCGTCTGTGAAAATAACAGCAAGATCTTGCATGCTTATAAGAAATAGTACAGATGAAATTATCACAATACCAAAGCATCTGAAAGTAAAGTACAATATAGGCCTAGTATGGCCGATACAACAAAGTACACAAATTACATTATTCTAAATATAAAGGTGTAGTCGCGAAGGTGATCGTCTAGTCTTCGGCGGGTAGGTACTCCACGTACTCGTTAAGTGCTGGCTCGACTTCTGCGGTAGTGTCTTCAGAGAACTCGCTATCGATACCTGACGGACATTTCGTAAAACAATAAAGTAAAATGTCCGTCAGCGAGGTTTACTCGGCAAGATAATCTTCATAATAAAAAGTTAAGTATTTTAATGAATCCATGCTGAAATCAAGATATAACCATAATCAATGTTTACGTAGATGATGATTAAGATTCTAACATTGGCCCATGCATTCACGGCCAGTCAGGTTTGTCCAAGTAGGTCACTATCCTCGCAAGCAGTGTGATCCAAAACTTGGACGCAAACGATCCTAGACACTGGGTGAAACCAATGTTAAGAATGTCAATTAAAATCTCTGCTCCATTGTAACGCCCTGATCATCAAAATAACCGAAATTTTAAAAATTTTGCTCAGGAATCCTGAAGAGGGGCAAAAGTGAGAGGGATGGAGGGAGAGATAGCAGGTCCACTGCGCATGTGCTGGAAAAGTACAAGTACTGCTCTACTATAATATCAAAGAAAACCTTATATATAACAAGAACAACAACAATACACACGCACACGCACACGCACTCTCTCACTCACTCTCTCTCTCTCTCTCTCTCTCTCTCTCTCTCTCTCTCTGACATTCATACATACACATAGTCTAGGTACATAACCATAGATACAATGCCACTCTCCACCTCCCAAGAGCCAACCCAAAACACAACACAAAGTTACATCTCACTCCAAGTACTACCCCTGGAACCCAACTCCAAGTCATCAGCCTCGAGCTGCCCCCGCTACCTGAAAAATGGGGAGGAGCACATCAATGCGTGCTCCAGTAGAAAACAACTTGGATTTGGAGCACCATTTTAATGTTATTAACCACTAGGCAAGGCATGATGAGTAAGGCATGTGAACAATAATATGGCAGAAAGTAGTCATCCAAGTAAGGGATCATATATACATGCAGTTCGATTTCGAGCTAATGCAAGAAAAAGGGGTTAGCAGAATAATAATACAAGTGTTCACACAAACATGTTCTAAAAGGGTAATTACAAGTACCAGAAGTATAACACAGTGTCACAAGCAAAGCAGGTAAAGGGAAGAGGGAAGTGCTGCAAGCAGAAGAAGTAACATGCAAAACTCTTTTTTAATAATTTAATTAGTTGGAAACTTGGATAGACTATGTGATATAAGGACTTGGACCTCACCCTAAGGGTTAGGGTGAAAACCCGCACTCGACACAGTGGACACGGGCACTGTACGTTGGGCCTCTCACCCTGCCCCGTCAGGGGACCTGCCTCACGGGCCTCACCCCAAGATTGGGGTAAGTATGGCACACGGTGCAGTGGACACGGGCACTGTACACCGGGCATCTCTGCCTTCTCCCTGGACGGTATCAAGAGTGAGGCTCTCCAAATATACCTCTCCACTCCCAAACCACATCATCACAAACGCCAAGTCCCCTCCACTCCCTGTAAAGGCGAGTGGGAATTATCATCACATATCACATCATCTCCTCTCCACCTTCATTGTCCATGCATCATATCCACAATTTACTCAAATTTCCCCCAATCCCCAGTTTTAGTAGCTCACCCCCTTTAGAGAGGTTTGAGACATTCCAAAAACACATTTAACATTATATTTAATACTGAAGGAGACAAGTTACATGGTTTCCCAAACTCATCGATGTCCTCATTTTCTGAAACACATCTTCTTTTCATAACAATTTGGGACATGCACCTAAGTCACATGCCCTTCATCACAGCCATATCAACTCTTCATCACATCACATATGGAATCATGCATGACATGTAGATTTATAACATATCTCACTTAACACCCAAAGAAATGCGTATTTCTCACATTTCTTGCATTTCCCTTCACTTAGGCATTTTCACAAACACATGATATGCATCATGTACAACATCACAATCACATTAGCAATTTAATAGCATATCACACCAATCAACTTACTTTTATGTAATAACAACAATTATGAACAATAGGAGCATAAATGGCAACAATACATAATTCAACATCCCACTGAAATGGTTCAGCTTACTGGAAAATGCAAACATTCACAACAAATGGCTATGTTTCATCAGTTTTCATTGAGCATTTGACAAAATTTCCTAAATGAAAGTTGTAGATCTGATAGATCTGGATTCACATATAAAATTTCATAAAGAAATATAAAGTAGGTGATTTATGGTGAATTGTTTGGTGAGACCTGTCGAAACTGTTTTTCAGACAGATTCTGAGGGTTGTAACAATTGCTATTTTAAGTCATGTTGCAGCTCAAATCTCGAAAACATGCCTTAAGAGAAAGTTGTAGAAAACATTGTTAACTTTACACCGAGACTAAGAACACTAATTTATATGGAGTATACAGAGACTGAGCTCAATTTTACTAAAATGTATCCAGACTGTATGAAATACAAACATGTTGTAAAGATGAAATTTTTACTCCTAATTACTGAATTGAATATTTGTCAAATTTTACATGATTGTGAGATAGAACTTCAAGATCTACAAGTATATAATTTTTTCGAAAGTTAATTCAAGCCACAGTGACCAGAATTCAAGTAACAACATACAATAGAATTTCAGATTTCCAAGGGAATGGTTTTGCTAGGAATTTCAAGGGTAATTTGTGAAATTGAATCATGGCACTTAAATTTGACTATCCCTACTACATATTGAATGAAACATGATATAAAAACATGATAAAAAGAACCAATTAATAGAATTCCAAATCCAAGTATATTCCTACCTCAAAAGCTTGTTTTCCTTCTCTTCTTCTCTTTCTTTCTTCTCCAACTTCTTCCCACTTGCACCCAACTTATGATTCTTGATTTTAGGGGGAGTAATTAGGGTTTTCATTTGAAGAAGGAGGAGGAAAGGGGGAGGGGTGGCCGGCCTAGAGAGGATAAGGAGAGGAGAATGAAATTGAGAAGAGAATGAAAATAAAGGGTAAAGAAGAAGAGAGAAAGTTCCTTTAAAATATCTATCTGTAGATCCCCCAAAAGATAAGCATGCACCTTGTGAAATGACCAAAATACCCTCCCAAAACTACCCCTTGTAACGACCCACTCTTGGGGCCTGTTACTGTTTGGAACGTGCACAAGTCCTCCTAGGCACCAATGAAGTCAATACAGACTCTGTCGCAGAAATACGCCAAAATACTCATACATGAAAATAGTTTACAACCTTATTACAACCCAACAGTGTACAGGGAAGGAAAATACAACTGAAATACAAATGATACATCAAGCCACTCAGAAAACAACAAAGTAAATCTCCCACACTTACTCTCAAAACCCAGCGTCCTGCTGGTCATGCTGGTCAAACTCAACACAAACTCAATGTCTACAGCCGCTGGTGCAAACTCTTCAACCTGAGAGATATCTGGCGGGTCCACCACAAAGAGAAGGGTCGCCAGGATCAGACGTAACTCAAAGTATCTCTAAGCATGGAGATTAATACAAAGTGCAAGCATGACATTTTAAAAAGGAGAGAAGTAAATTACAAACAATAATGGTAAGGAAATAGAGCAGAAATGTAACTTGTAGTTTTACAACTATCAACAATTTTCCAACAATTAAAAGTACTTTATTGAAAGAGACCACGTTACGAGAGTCTAACTGTGCCGTACCTAGACCGTGGCTTATAATGTGGGGTACAGTGAGCAACCAAGAGTCCATCTATTACCATAGATGCTACCCGGGTGAACTATGCTATGAATACTGTTCCAGAATCTGTGATCAAGTCTATGATTTTGTTACCGGCTACTATGATGGGTTGCTAGAACCCGCACGGTGATAACAACTAGTCGCTCCCGTACCCTCGCTATTATAAGTTACCCCAAACCCAGTGTCTGTGCATGTTACCATACTTGCAGTTTACGAGTCATTTACTATTATCACATTTCCAGTTACATCTTTCTGTCAAGCATGTCACGTAGTTCAATTCGATTTCTTTTACGATACTGTGCAATTTATAAGTTTATCTAACAGCTCAAAATGGAAACACTATGAAATTGAAATGACACTAGATTGGCATGCATTTATTTGTTAACACCCATAGTAAATGTACGATGAGTTTCCATTTGCCTTGTAGCGAAAGGCACGTTTTGGTCAGCGGTAGGGTACCTGGTTCACACGTGTTACGAATGAGTTGCTACACAAATTAATAATATACTAAGAGGGCATGTTACACTAACTCTAATACACTAACTTATAACTAATTACTTATAAAATAACTCATTTAATAACTAACTTATTTAACTAAATAACTTAAATAATAAATAACTTGAAAATAATACTAACTTGTTTTAAAACTTTATAAAAAATAAACTTAATAAATCATAACTTAAACTTAGCACATAACTTTTTTTGAACAGTAAGTGTGATTCTTTATTAATAATGTGTACAAAACAATACAATTTGTAATTAATTAGAAAGCAGGTTTTTATAGAGAGAGGATATGGCACAAGCGTCGTCACTCTCTACTATGAACACATGTCTCCTAACTAATACAATCAACAAATCAAATCAAAACAATCGGTAAAACTTAGCCATTATCCCAAAATTCCTAATTTGATACGGCAGCTGCCGCCTCCTCATCGTCCATGTCTTGGTCCTTTAGCGTGATCCTTATATCCGCCGCAATGTCCTCAAAAAGACCAATGCTGTCCCTAATGGAATTATCGAATATTCTTCTATTTCTCTCCCTCCAGATATACAAACCATAGCGGATAACACTATTTTCGCAAGTAAGCACAATGTGCTTTTACCCCTAAAGTGATTCAGGTAGTAGTCCCCGACCCCCGATAACGTAGGTGGTATGTTGGAGGTGATCCCCATTTTGAGAAGATTTCTGCGTAACAGATAGCTAGAATAGCCACATTCAAAAAATACATGCTCGATGTTTTCCTCCCCCCCCCACACACACATAGCACACAGTCTCTGTTGGTATTAATCCCACATCTTCTTAGGTAAAATTTAGTCAGCAATTTCCATGTGAAAGGCCGCAATAGGGATAAAGACATTTTCGGTATGTGCTTGTCGTACCATACCAGATTATGGAAAGGGAAGACTGTACCTCTGTTCCTAGCTGCCTCCTAAGCATCTCGAAAGCGGAAATCAGTTCCAGAACTCCAGATCCAAGCATCCGCACCTTGTGTTAGTTTAGCTTGCTGCAACAAAGGCTAACACATAACGTTTCTTATAAACTTAATTTATATAAAAATTAACTTAGCTTATAATTAAAACATAACTTACTTAATTATTAACTTACATGGCTTAACTTATTATATATATCCCCCCTCTCCCTGTCTTCTCCTTCTCCTTTCGTTTTTGTTCTCTCTTTCTTTCTTTCTTTTGTGTTTCGATGCTTGCAGGGGGAATCGTGGCAAGGGTGGTGGCAGCCAAAGGGGGCATGGCATGGCCAAGGGGGATGGGGGCGACTCACGGGGGGCAGCCTGGAGGTGGGCGGCGCAAGGGGGCCGGCTTGGAGGTGGGCGACACAAGGGGGCCGACAGGCGACGCGGCAACGGGCAGGGGGGCTGGGCGCGGCCAGGCGACAGCGGGTGCACGTGTGGCTAGCCGATGGCGGCCTGAGGAGGTGGGTTCTACGCAAAGCAGGAGGAGGGGAGTTGGAAAGAGGGGATTTGGATTATTGTAGTGTTGATTTGATTTTTGGGAAATTGGTTTTTGGGGTTGAATTGCTCGATTTCTGCTCCAACTTCGATGATTTACTCTTCAATTTCAGATTTAGTGTTTGATTTGGGTTGCTTCCTACTGTTGATTGAAGGGGGGATGATGAAGAATGGGAGAGGGAAGGGGTTCTCTAAATAGAGAAATGGCAATAAGTTGAGATCCGAAACATTCGGATCTCATCTGCCCAAAGGTGATAAAAGAGTGGGGTTTAGGGATTAATTGTTGTTGCTCGATCTGTAGACAAGGGGTGCTTGCTGGCCTTGCATTTGAAGGGAGGAGAGGGTGTGTGTGTTGTGCTGGCAATTGAAGAGGGGAGAGAATGTGGTTGCCGAAAGATGGAAAGGAGGGAGGCTGCCGACACTATTGGGTAGGGAAAATAATTAGCTTAAGTTAATTAGTGCAAGGGTAAAAGTAATTAGGTTAAGGCAAAAATCAAAAATAAATACTCGAACTACTGAAAATGAAATATAGACACACCACGATCAAACAGGCCTAAAAATACCGGTCGTTACATTCTACCCTCCTTAGAATAATTCAGTCCTCGAAATTCTCTACAGGGCATGAAAAAGGAAGGGGTAACGTCCTTGTATCTCGTCCTCTCGCTCCCAGGTAGACTCTCCTGGCGAGTCGTGACACCACATCACCCTGACTAGATCAATAGTCCTGCTCCTGAAGACTTTCTAGCATCGATTTAGGATCTCCACTTGTTGTTGCTCGTACGTCAAGTATGGACAAACTGCGATCTCTGAAAAGTCCACGACATGACTCGGGTCGCTCACATAGCGACACAACTGCAAGATGTGGAACACATTGTGCACTCCCTTTAAGGCAGGGGGCAGTACAAGCTTGTAGGCCACTTCTCCTACTTGCTCCAGAATATCGAAAGGCCCAATGAATCGAGGACTAAGCTTTCCTCTCCGACCAAAACAAATCAATCCTCGGTTGGACGAGATCTTCAGAAAAACATGATCACCGGACTGAAACACCAGATGTCGACGCTTCGCATCTGCCCAATGCTTATACCTGTCCTGAGCCAGCTGCAGCTTCTCTGTGATGATCCGAACCACATCCACAGCTTCGGTGAATAGCTCAGGACCAACCAACTCTCGATATCCAACATCATCCCAGCTCAAGGGGGATCGACACTTCCTCCCATACAGTCCCATAAAAGGTGACATACTAATGCTAGACTGGTAGCTATTGTTATTGTCACGACCCACTTCCCATAAACGGAAGGCGAGGCGTGAAAAGTCCGCTCAGACTTGAAGCTGTGAGGCTCCAGTCTGTAAAGCGTCTGGTATAACCAAGTATAGGTCCTTGCAAATACGAAACAGAACAAAAATAAAAATAACGAAAGAGAGATATAAAATCCAAATCTCAGAATGTCCACAAATAAAGTCCAACATCACAAAAAAGCCACCAGGCTAAAAAGAGTCTAAAAGGCCCAAGCATGGCCAACAGAAATAAACAAACGTACAGAAAGAAAGGGCGCTACGTACCAACAAACTAACAAGAACTAAGCAGAAAGTAACACCGAAAGAAGTCTCTACGACTGGTCGTCGGTATCCTCGTACTCCACGTCAACAGTGGACCCAGGCTCAACGTCCACAAACTCCTCGTCCTCAGCAACGGACTCTGGCTCAGCAACTAACATGCGACACCCAAAAGAGACGAGGGCGCATGTCAGCAAGTCTACAAGATACTTGTGCAAGGAAACTAAAAGAAAGGAAACAACCTAGCAGTTCTAAAAGTATGCGATGACATGGCAGTTTAAAATATGAATGCAACAAGTAATAAAGTACAACAAGTACGACATGGCATGGGTAGCAAAGCTACTAACACATTCACATGGTTTTACAAGTCAAGTAAAAAATTCGTGCACAGAGTTTACGCCTTACAGCTGAAGTGGCTGTACGGGCACACTTCTACGCTGAGTGGTCGCTTAACCCTACCCCTCCACGTGTAATGGGGCATTGGCTTTTGACCAACACATGTAGCCCGCTTCTAGATCACGAGCCAGGAAGTGTATTTGGCATAGGGTTGTGCCTGCAATGTAGGTGCCTAGCCTGAACAAGGAAGTACAAGTAGCGTGTGCTACGAAAACAAACATTCAAGCATGGAATGATGCATGGCATGGCAAGATTACAAATAATGTGCATACATATAAGGAATTTAAACATCACAGGCATGGCAGAGCAAAAGTAAAGAGCGTACAGATATGGAAATTAAACGTGGCAGGCGAATTGAATGAATGACAAGTCAGGGTGTCAGATCTAGCTTCGTTGTCAAGCCATATCTTAAAATTGCGTCTAGGCGAGTATCATTTCGTCGCCTAGTCTCTTTTACGCTAAAAACGGGGAATGGCCTAATACATGGCCTAAACACAAGTTTGGCAAGTTTCACTTGCCTGCAATCAGTCGTTCTGAAAATATCGTCCAACCAGTCCAATCTACCTATGTGCTCGGATCCACCAGCCTACAGTCCCAATTTAGATTATCTTCATTAGTGATTTACCAAGCAATTAAAACACCGATTTTAATCTTGATTAGCATGCATTGGTTGGGGGTCCTAAGTGTTCAGAAAATTACCCTTACACGCCGCGAGAGCTACACTGGCGTCAGGTAGCGACGCCAGGGGTTGGAATAAGAAAACGCTCCTAATTCCAGATTCCAAAATAGATTCCTACGATCCCCAATCCTTGGACAGCGACGAGATCAGCGAATAGATTTCAAACAGCGAGCAAAGTGATCGGTTGAAGTTTTACGGCTCACGGGAAGCCGTAATGAAGAACGGGGACGAACGGGTCGACGTACATGAAGACTACGACGTTGAGCGTCGTAGGGGATGATAGTGACGTCGAGAAACACCTCTAGGAGAGGTAGAGGGCTGTCGGAAGAACCCAACAGGGGGAGAGAACGACGGGGAGCCGAAACGACGCGTCAGGACGTCGTTAAAACACGTAACAGCGGGATCACTCGCTGTTTCAGAGTTTGGACGGCCTAGACTTGGTCGACGGTGGGTTTAGGTCGGAGGGATAGGTGAAGTCGGGCTCTTGGAGTTTTTGCATGAACAAAAAGTAGGGGGCGGCGGCTGCAAGATGTTTTGCTGTAAAAAAAACTAACCTAGGTTTCTTTATAAAGAGAAGAGGCTCACGTGAGTATGGCTAGGTCTAGGGCTATTAGTTAGGTTTGTTAGGATTTTTAAAATTGTTATTATACACATTTTAAAGGCCGAAGATCTCATTCCCTCTCTCCACCTGATGTGTGTCCGGCCAAAGGGGATAAAAAGACTAAGTCAAAATTAGGGGAAGATTTAAGATTATAATAAAATAATTAGAGGGATAAAATAATTAAAATTAGGGCCAAAGGGGAAAATAAAAGTGGGTTAAACGGGGCTCAAAAATCGTAAGATAAATACTGGGGTGACCGCACCGACGAGAGAAACACAACTAAGAAGACGGATCATAATTCTGATGACGAGGGACGAAATTAAAAATAAAAATGCCTTACGACAAAAGTGAAAGTCGTGACGTCTCATCAAACAGAGTCAAATCG